>OY740786.1:18007278-18607278 GCA_963514005.1 Raja brachyura | reverse complement strand
GTGCCAGGGAATTCCATAAATTCACAACTCTCTGGGTGAAAAAGTTTTTTCTCACCTCAGTCTTAAATGACCTTCAATTTATTCTAACTCTTTGAATCATTTCCCTCTGGAAGGCTACTGTCAAAACTGCCGCAGCCAAACATAAAATCAGCCTTTTTCCCCCATGAGTAGTAGCTCTACTCAACAACCAAAGATCTGTAGCGTTCTTTTGCTCTGGTATTTTATTTAATTCGCATATTTAATTGACAATGTTTTATTATTAATGTTTAATGTTTTGTATGTCATTCCTAACTATCACTGCATGTCATGTTGTCACTTGCAGGTGGAGCACCAAGGCAAATTCCTTGGCTGTGAACACTTGGCCAAAAAGCTTAAACTTATTGTTATTGTTATTTTTATTCTCATTGAAACATACAGAATAGTGAAAGGCTTGGATAGAGTGGACGTGAAGAGGATGTTTCCACTAGCGGTAGAGTTTAGGACTAGAGGTCATAGAATTAAAGGATGTTCTTTTAGGAAGGAGATGAGGAGTTTCTTTAGTCAGAGGGTGGTGAATCTGTTGAATTCTTTACCACAGAAGGCTGTGGAGGCAAAGTCAGTGGATATAGTTAAGACAGCGATAGATAGATTCTTGATTAGTACAGGTGTCAGAGGTTGTGGGGAGAAGGCAGGAAAATGGGATTAGGAGGGAGAGATAGATCAGCTATGATCGAATGAGAGTAGACATGGGCTGACTGGCCCAAATGATGTCTCCTTAAATCGTGCACATAGATAAATATTATTGCAGTTCGAGTAAAGCAGACTTACCTGTGTAAGCCATGTTCTTAGGATTGCCGTAAGGAGTCCCAGGTTGAACGGGGCTATAAACAGGATTCATGATGGAAGACTAGGAACTCTAAGAAAAGAAAATACCATTTCAGAAATTCAGGTTTTTTTAATCCATCTTACACAGCAGTACTTCTGTTGCAATTACTTTTAATGTCATTTATTGATAAGCAACTATGCTTTAACATTAATACTATAAATCGCCTTAAAGGTAAACATTTTATCAAAAATAAGCCAAGATTTTTGGTATGGAATATAGAATGTGTAACTTATCTGTAGGATTATTCTCAGGAAAGTTACATCATGTGAGCCCATGTGCAATAAATAGAAGTTGATTAGAAGTCTACATCTCACTATTTTTCACAAAATGGTTAGACCAACAAATTTAGCAGAAAAAGCACCAAGGAGTTTTCCAAGGCATTGGCAGTACTCATTCCATTGGATTGAATAGCATTATTCCATTGACGTAGTTACCAACCCTCCTACTAAATTTACCCAAGCTCTGCTTGAATCATGCACGTATGGCCAGCTCTTGAATAGCTTATAGCATGCAAATTAAAGTTGTTCACTGTGTGTTGGTAAATAGGACAATAGTAAACCAATACACCACGGAAAAATATAGGGTCCAACATTTTAAGCCTGCCACTCAACTATGACACTAAACTTGAACCATAAAATAATCGTAAAACTCGAATTAAATCTTGTCCTTTGCCCCAGTGTTTCAGCTACAAACTGTTGCCCTAAGCAGATAATGCATTCCATAGCATCTTTCAAAGGCAGCTGGAAATGGAGTAAATGGGAACAAGCTATATTGCTATATTTTAACACAACTTCAATCCATTCACAAGAATACAAAGCAAAAGCATGAATAGGCTACCTAGTCACTTAAGACTGCATCATTGTAGAATATGAACACGCCATCTCCCCATTGCCTCAACTCATCATGTGATAGTTCCACATCGCTCTCAATTCCCCTATATTTTCTAAATTAATCTACCTCTTCAAATGCCTCCCATGCTCTAGCCTGGATAGAGATTTCCAGAGATTCACCACACCAAGAAGAAAATCAGTTTATCAGATACTCCCTTATCTTGTAACAATGTCCGCCCAATCAGGAATCTCCCACCAGTGGAACCTCTAGATTATCATGCCTCCTTTGGGCCTTGTGTTTGAAAAACAAAAAAAAAACAAAAATCACTCCTCATTCTTTTCAACTCCACTGAATAAAGTTTATGATTTTAGTTATTCATGATACGACAACTCTTTCATCAGTCTGCCTAGTGAATCTTTTTGAGTAGCTACAATGCTAATACAATAATTGCATTCCTAAGAAACCACATGTAATAGAAAAAAATATTAATGAAGACTATTTGTGTTAGATGGGGAAATGGGAGTTAGGAGCTAGAGTGTTTCATTCGCAATAACAAGTGCAAGCTATAAATACGGAAGGCTGCATGTTACGTTATTTAATAAGGTATGATTGCACAAGTGTCAATAATGTTTTACTTTGTATTCAATAGGCCAACATAAATTGAAAAGTTGTTTAAGATGGAACTGCAGATGCTGGAAAATCGAAGGTAGACAAAAATGCTGGAGAAACTCAGTGGGTGAGGCAGCATCTATGGAGCGACAAAAATGCTGGAGAAACTCAGTGGGTGAAAATTGAAAAGTTGTCCTTTGTCAGCAGCTCAAGCCTATTTTGCTATTCAACAAGAACAATATTTTCTATCCGTAGTCCACAATCCTGTCCAATTGCCACTTTGCACAATTCCCTGCCAGTTTGAATATTCATCAATCTCAGACAAAAACAAAAAGTGCTGGAAATTGGCCACATCAATGGAAACAGCATTAATGTTTCAGGTAGGTCAAAAACTGTTCATTAGAACTGGGGAGAGAGGGAAAAAAATTGTTAAAGTTGGAGATAGGACAAAAGGAATAGCTGCGATAGGATCAAACCGACATTGCTGCACAGACAAATTGTTAATGGGGCAGCTAAAGGGTGAAAGCGTGCAACATTGTAAATAATAGGTCATGGTGTGCTACTGCAGAGGAGAAATGAAAGCCAATGTCACAGATTTGACTTGCTACAAAATATGGCCAATTCTGACAATATGCAAGTTAGAGAATTCAATGTCGACTCCAGGAGTCTGCAATGTGCCTTAAGTGTTCTTTGGGATTTATATCTAGAATGCATATTCGTTATTATTAATTGGTTGTTGTATTGATTAAAGTAGCTTGAAAATTAGAAAATATCATCTTTACTGGAAATTTAAAATCTGAAATCTTGTTGCAATTACATTGCTGAGAAAACCACGCTGCGCTGCAATTTTTGTGTCAATGCAGAAGGATGGATGCGTGTCTCAAAGAAAGAACTATCGATTCACTAGATTTGATTCCTAGAACAAATTGTCCTACAAGCTATTGAATAGGATAATCTAAGTTAACAAGAATTAATTGATATTGAATCAAGATTCTCAGTTCTTCATGGAGCAGGTGCTCCAGCGGAAACATCTCACACCAAGAGAAGCAATCTCAGTCGGGAAAGCTCATTAAATGCCCCACTCCCTGCCATGGATGCCCTCCACCGAAAACGGTGTCCGAGACGGGCCGGGAAGATCATCAAAGACCCCTCCCACCCTAACCATGGACTGTTTGCCTACCATCAGGGAGGCTGTACAGGAGCCTCAGGTCCCGCACTAGTAGGATGAGGAACAGCTTCTACAACAACACCATCACACTGCTGAACTCTGAGTCCCGCCGATAGATTTCTCCACTCTCTCCGTCCACATTGTCTGCATTCTGTATTTATTTCTATATTGCTATTACTACGAACTGACGCTAAACTGCATTTCGTTGTACCCATACTTGTATCTGTGCAATGACATTAAAGTTGAATTGAATTGAACAATCTTTTGGAATTCTGGGGCCCTGATGGACTAGAGCGGCACTGTCACTGAGTAAACTGAATTCAATGATTGATGGAACTAAACTGCAGATTCTCTAAATCTGCAACAACATTTTTGGAAATATTCAGCTGGTCAGTTGGCATTTTCAGAAAGACAAAAGGTTAATATTTGTCTGATAGAAAATAAGTTTGCTATAAGTCAGAGGGTGTGGGAGGGATGCTTGTAACAAATGAATCTCAGATAGGGCAATGTTAGGGTTGCTAACATTTAAAAAAGTAATTTAGTTGATAGGTTAATGAGGATGGTTGGAAAGAACAAAATGTTATGGTTGAAATAGAGCTTCAGAAAATGCCTTATTCTTGTAAACTCAACATATCCCACACAATAACTTGTAGGGCAACTCCTCCTTGCACTTTAAGAGATTCATGGGTATTTTGTCAAGCACCCCCCATAAGCTAACATTCTGACAGTTGGAATGGAGAAAAAAAGTCTGTGATCAAGATTTATTGTCTAATATAACAGTTACCCTAAAATAATGCAATCCATTCTATATGGAAAATTAGAAAGCATTAGAAAAGTGGTTTATTAAAGACTCTTTCCTCACACAGTAATCATGCCATAATACCTCCCACTTGGCAGAATTTTAAATAAATCTTCACTATTCCTTCAAACTATTTTCCTTCTGGCCATTGTTGTTACTAACTGTTTTGTGCATGCTAAAAGTGTGAGGTATCTTAAGTTTCCCCAATTAAATACAAGATGTCACTACTTAATTTCCTTAAAATGAGGAAAACAAAAAATTGTATTAATTGCAGCACAAAACCAGATTTGAACTTCTAAAGAATAAAAGTAAAGATGAGCCCAAACGTACACAATTTTGTTTTAGAGATTCAGCATAGAAACAGGCCCTTCAGCCCTCTGTACACTAGCACTATACGATACACTAGGGACAATTGACCTATACACCAAGCCAATTAACCTACAAACCTGGAGGCCTTGAGTGTGGGAGGAAACAAAAAATCTCAGAGAAAACCCACAAGGTCACAGGGAGAGCGTACAAAATCTATACAGACAGCACCCATAGACGGGATCTAACGCGGGTCTCCAGCGCTGTAAGGCAGCAACTCTACTGCTGTACCACCGTGCAGTCCATTCTCCAGCAAATATTGCTTTCCAATCAAGTTTCCCCAAAGGCATTTTTACATTCTGAGCAAATGTTTATGAATGTAAACCCACGATTTCCCTTGGCCAGAGAGATTGGACATTTTCATCATTTCTTCTGACATGCTGTCAGATTCAACACCATTGATTGGCATACTGTCAAATTCCCCCCCCCCAAAATACTTCAGATAATCCATGCATGTACCATGGAAAAACTATAATTCATATATCTGCTACAAAAGAAGGCATTAGTGGGCATCAAGCAATGTCATTCCCGTCAAATCATAATGCAGTCATGCAGAATTGTTGTAGCTACAAACTGAGGGCCCATTATAATAGTGATGTCACAACCTTGAACCAGACTGCTTACGGATTCACGGTTAATTTTCAATGCAGTAAATCACATGGCAAATCCACACCCAGATTAGAATGCTGTGTGATTATAGCCAAGAAAGGAGAACAAGCACGGGTAAGAGGAAAATTGACTAAGAAAAGGAGAGGGCAAGGAACAAAAGGCCAATGGGAATTGGCATGGAAGGTGAAATAAAGAGTGGTGAGGGTAAATTTCAGTAGGGGGAGGTCAGGGAAGTAACAGTGGAAAAGAAGCAGAGGACAATGGTGGGGGAGAAAAAACTAAGACCATAAGAAAATAGAAAGGATTCATAGCGAAAGGATTTGAGTATAGGAGCAGGGAGGTTCTACTGCAGTTGTACAGGGTTTTGGTGAGGCCACACCTGGAGTACTGCGTACAGTTTTGGTCTCCAAATCTGAGGAAAGACATCCTTGCCATAGAGGGGGTACAGAGAAGATTCACAGACTGATTCCTGGGATGTCAGGACTTTCATATGAGGAAAGATTGGATAGACTCGGTTTGTACTCGATGGAATTTAGAAGATTGAGGGGGGATCTTATAGAAACCTACAAAATTCTTAAGGGGTTGGACAAGCTAGATGCTGGAAGATTGTTCCGGATGTTGGGGGAGTCCAGAACAAGGGGTCACAGTCTAAGGATAAGGGGGAATTCCTTTAGGACCGAAATGAGGAAAACATTCTTTACACAGAGAGTGGTGAGTCTCTGGAATTCTCTGCCACAGAAGGTAGTTGAGGCCAGTTCATTGGCTATATTTAAGAGGGCGTTAGATGTGGCACTTGTGGCTAAAGGGATCAGGGGGTATGGAGAGAAGGCAGGTACGGGATACTGAGTTGGATGATCAGCCATGATCACATTGAATGGCGGTGCAGGCTCGAATGGCCGAATGGCCTACTCCTGCACCTAATTTCTATGTTTCTATGTTTCTATGTTTCTAGAAGCAGAAAGCCATTTGGTGCCTCATGCCTGTCCTACCACTTAACATGATCATGGCTCAATATGAACAGACAAACTTAAAAGGAATGATTATTAAAGCTAGAAAATTCATCCCACAAGGAGAAAACAATGACAAGAGCTTTATCTGAAGAAAAAGAGAATTAAAACATCAATTTTTAGTAGCACAAAGTTGCTTTTATGCAATTCTTTTTTCAATGAGTTAGAACTGGGGGTGAATCAGTGCACAGGAGGACGGAATGTGCAAAATACAGTCAGTGACACAATAGAACTCGACTCATTAAATAAGGTGCAATCCATGGCTTGGTCTCACTTCAAGCAAGATAGAAATGGTGCATGAATAGCACAAGGAGACAGAGCATTGCTATCCAGCAATTACTTGCAGTCGAAGTTAGTGACAGAGAGCAAAATATAATCAAAATAAAAAAGGCAGATGTTACAATAGAGCCATACCTGCAGACCAAGTTATTTATAGTGAGAAAAATTTCCTCTTAAATTTAAGGTCTGTTGATTTCTCTAATAAGAATATCTTTTATTGTCGTCTACTCCAATTTTCATTATGCAAGTCATTAACTCATGCCGAGATGGGCTTAGTGTTGGAAAGAACTTCAGATGTTGGTTTAAATTGAAGGTAGACACAAAATGCTGGAGTAACTCAGCGGCACAGGCAGCATCTCTGGAGAGAAGGAATGGGTGACGTTTCGGGTTGAGACCCCTCTTCAGACTCAGTCTGAAGAGGGGTCTCGACTCGAAACTTCAACCATCCCTTCTCTCCAGAGAACTGCCCGTCCCGCTGAGTTACTCCAACAGTTTGTGTCTACCCGAGATGGCCTTTGATGGATCACCACAATCCTGACATTCCTCATGTGCAGTTAAGTGCAATAGAGATTTTAGAGCATTTAGGTGGATAGGTGCAGTGTAGAAAATTGCATACAAATGCAGAAAACTTTCCGTGAACCTAATACAGTTCCCACTCACGACATTAATTTAGATACCCCAGATTACTGATAGAGTAGAATAGAACAATTGATCCAAATTAGGATGGAAATAAAATAATCTGCTGAAAGAACTCGGGTGCAGCGTCAGGCAACATCTCTGTAAGTAGAGGGAAGGTCTATGTTTTCTGATGCAGGTTCACGACCAAAACATCAACAGCCCTCTGCCGCCAAAGATGCTGCTTGACCAGCCGGGTTCTTCCAGCAGTTTTTTTATTAAAATTGAAGAATCATGAAATGGTTCAAACACCAGAGGTGCCAGCTTGTTTTATGTGGGGGAAGGGTCGGGAGAAATGTTTTTTTCAGTTTCTTACATTGCCGGAGATGCGATTGTTTTCCGGGTCGCATCTCAGGTCGCTCTGCGGCCTTCCATCGATGGAGCTAGAGGCCTCCTCGGACTGACTTTGTGCCCACCACGGGGCGTGGACTTAACATCAGAGTCGATCCCTTGCCTGGGATCGCTCCAACCGCGGCCTGCGGACTTTCCATCGAGAGCTTGAGGTCTCAGGATGAGCTAGTCGGGAGCTCTAACGACGCAGAGGCTCAACCAGCCACAACACGGGATTCAATCGCCCCATGCGGGGGAGCTGACATTCCCCGATGCAGGAGCTGTTCGACCCGATGCGGAGGGCCAAAACGGCACCGGCTACGGGGGCAAGATTGTCCCATCACCGAAGGACTCGAGGCCACCGAGAGCAAAGAAGGGAAGAAGATTTGACCTTTTTTTATTTGCCTTCCATCACAGTGAGGAATGTGGAGTCACTGTGGTTGATGTTTATGTCAAAATCTATTTTGTGTTCTGTTGCTTTTTTTGTATGACTGACTTGGCAAATGAAATTCTTCGCATGTTGCAAAACATACTTGGCTAATAAAGTATTATTTTGATTGTGATGTAGAACAGCAAGTAATTTGATCCATTTTGGTTTATGCTGGCTTTTAAACTGCATTCAATTAGAAACACTGCCAGTCTTTCCTAAACTGTAGGTATGTTACAAAACTTACCTTTAGCGGTGCTGCAGTTCTGCCACTGGCCCTGTGCGCGACTTTGGCGCCTTTGGGGGGGGCGGGGTTAAAAGGGGCGGTTCCTTCAATTTGGCCTATAAATTAATGACAATTAGATTTAAAAATCATGTTATATTGTGAATTATTGTGTGACTGTTAATTGGACACTTAGGCTTTAATTTTTTTTTCAATTTTTTCTTAAGAAATGGATAGATGTTTAGATCTAGTAATTGAATTTTGTAATTGGCTACAATTTGGTAATTAATTATATGCTTTAATTTCAGGTCATCCAAGTAAGATGGTTTCATATTTGTTTCAGAATACTTCAATCTATAATAACTGAAAATTTCTTTCAGTTCTCTTAATTTTTAAGGAAGTTATGGGCTTTTGACTGTCCTCGATCACAACTTGTGTTAAGTCAATAGAAAAGCAATAGGAAGCAAGTTGCTAATTTCCGAGTATGAAAATGGCCCTAACTTTTTTAATACTGAAGATATGAAAGTGAATTAGGTGTCAAATTACACTGATTTTTATGCTTTATCTGATGGGATAAATTGCAGACTTAATTTTTAAAATCTCAAAATTTTGTAACATTGCTATAAACTGCATCACAATTTAAATATTTATTATTCAATTCCACTTTGGCAGTTATTACCAAAGCCAAAGTTCCACATCCTTTGACAGTGTCCATGTCCCCAGCATCTCTCACCAACTTCTACAGATGCACCTCAGAAAGCATTTTATCGGGATGCACCGCAGCTTGGGTCGGAAAAAGCTCCATCCAAGTCCGCAAGAAATTGCAGTGAACTGTGGACACAGCCCAGGCCATCACGCAAACCAACCTCCCTTCCATTGACTCCATTTATACCTCACGCTGCCTCAGCAAGGCCAGCAGCATAATCCAGAACAAATCACACCATGGCCACTCCCCTCTCCTATTGGGCAAAAGGTATAGAAGTGTGAACTGCATGCCTCCAAAATCAGGAACAGTTTCTTCCCAGATGTTATCAAGCAACTGAACCATCCTACCACAACCAGAGAGCAGTCTTGAACTACTATCTACCTCATTGGAGACCCTCGGACTATCTTTAATCGGACTTTATTGGCACTAAACGTTATTTATCTGTACACAGTGAATGGCTTGATTATAATCAAGGATTGTATTTCCACTGACTGGTGACCACGCAACCAAAGTTTTCCACTGTACCTTTATACATATGACAATAAACTAAACTGCATTTCAATACATTCAAGACACTATTTTTGAATGTTACTCAACATGCAAAACATGCTCTACAGGTGACTCTAATATCTAAGTTTCTCCACATAATTTAAGGCCTCTTTTCCACGCACTACTCAAGCAACTCAAAGGTCTGACATTTCTCCCAAAGCTGTATTAAATTAAATCTAGGTTAAAGAAATAATTGATATTTTGAATTGTTTATATTTTAACCATCTTCACCAATGATTTTTAGAACTATTTAAAATATAAAGATGACTGATCATTAATAGGTTTAAGAAAGAACTGCACATGCTGTAAAAATCAAAGGTAGACCAAAAAAACTGGAGAAACTCGGCGGTGAGGCAGCATCTATGGAGCGAAGGAATAGGTGACGTTTCGGGTTGAGAAGAAGGGTCTCGACCCAAAACTTCACCTATTCCTTCGCTCCATAGATGCTGCCTCACCTGCTGAGTTTCTCCAGCTTTTTTGTCTACCTACAGATCATTAATAAGATTTTGCATGGTGCTTTTAAATTGCACACTAAAAATCCTTTAGGCATTGTTCTCCAAGAGCAAAGACAAATCTAAATCTCCAGGAGATGTTGGGATTAAAATAGTGTAGGAAAGAACTGCAGATGCTGGTTAAAATCAAAGATAGACACAAAATGCTGGAGTAACTCAGCGGGACAGGCAGCGCCTCTGGAGAGAAGGAATGGGTGACATTTCGGGTCACGACCTTTCTTCAGATTTTTTTTAGTCTGAAGAAAGGTCTTGACCCGAAACGTCACCTATTCCTTCTCTTCAGAGATGCGGCCTGTCCCGCTGAGTTACTCCAGCATTTTGTGTCTATCATGGATTAAAGCAAGCAGGGTAACAATTTCAGAACATTCAGATTCAAGATTTTCAAATGCATTTAATTTCACTTTACCCATATATGATTCAGTGCTTTGAATTTATATCTTGTAAGAAAATGTATATTTTGGAAAACATTATAGGAGCATGACACCTTTTCCATCTTAGCATCACCACTAAAAAAAGGATTTGATTACAACATGACAGGGAGCTTTAAATGAGCTACAGGGATTCATAATGGAAAATAACAACCAGAAGCAAAAATTTAAGACACAGGCACATAAATAATAGTTAAAACAATCGCGTACATATCGGAGTGATGTAGGTGTCAGAAAGACAAAGATAAAAGGTATAGAAATATGAAACAAATTAGATTTATCAGACTTAGTCAAGGTCATCATTCACCTTCTCATGTATTTTGACCCCCTTCCTTACCCAATTATGCTACCTACATCTTCCAACTCTATCACTGTCTGCTAACCACACTTACAAAACTATTCTGATATTATGCGATTAAGCAGTAATCTCATACGTTCCATTCATTTGCCAATTTTTTTATCTATGGTATCCAGAGGGAAGGAGAAAGGACTCTGCCAAATTAGTTCAACAAGACATCCAAATGTTCACGACTCCAGGAAAGAGCGCTTACCAATTAAAACACCACAATTGGGTCACATCTAACTTTCTAACTGCAACCTAGACCAAGTTTAAGCAGCCCGATTTCATACTTTTTTTGTTAAAGGCTTGTATTAAATTTAACAGATACCTACTTGCTCTCCCGGAGTTAAAAATTGAATGTGTAAATAAAACACAGTAAATAAAAGGAATGAAACAATTCTAGTTTTTGCAATCTTAAAATTCAAAAAGCAATTTCCTTTGTTCTATTCCATTTTGTCAGAAAATGTAAAATTCCCCAAAATGTCAAATTCCCCACGGTATATAGAATAAACCGTAGAATATTGACTGCTGTGGCGGAACAGAGCAAACCTGTAGGTTTTTTTAAAGTGCTTAAAGATAAATCGTCAATAAGTTGGGTAAAAAGCTACACAGATGCTTTGTTTCATTGGCTAAAACACAGCATACAAGAACTGGAAGGCTTTGCATGAAGTGCATAAAACAACAGTTTGAGCATGATGGTAATTGCATTAAAGGAATATGTAACTGCAATGAAGGAAGTTAGAGATTTATGAAGATGTTGCGAGGACTGGTAAACCATAACAGAGGAGAAATGTATAAGCTAGGTTTGCTTTCTTCAAAATAGAGTGCAAGACAAGATTTAATTCTGTTGTATACAGTTGAGAATCCCAAATAATGAAATAGATCCTTGATATTCACTCTTAGAGGGCTTTAAATGGTTCAATACTAATATTTTTTTTTTCACTTACTCGGATCAGAGTATACTCGGGGGTGGCATTGCCCCATGGGCATGGACTTCAATTGGAGCAAAAATAATCTGTAGCGGCATGACCAGTATTTCTCACTCACCTAGATTCCCACCTTCTAAATGATGTCATTTCGCCCTACCAAAATGTATTATCTTGCAAATGCTAGACCTAGTTTTTTTTCAATTTGACCATCCTGCAAAAAAAAGTCCTCGTTATCTGTTGCAGTCTTCCTCAATATTGACCATTACCTCTTGTCACAGCAAATTTCATTATTTGTAAATTTAGAATATGCACTTTATTTGAAAGTATAAATTGCCAACAGTGGTCGTTATCCTCCCAATTCCTGTGAATCTCCCTACATTTCATTTTGTTTTTGTTTTTAAACTAAGCTAAATGTGCTTCTTGATCCAACCACGTTTTCCAACCATAGCCTATTACGGGTAGTTTATCAATGGTCTTCTGAAAATAAAGATAAAATACACCCACAATTATCACTGTTCACCATCACTTCTCCCAATTGGAAGAGCCAAGAAATTATCTAAAAGGACAGTAGAGCTGGAAACTCTCAACACATATATATACTCAATGCCCCAAGCAACGAAGGCAGAGTCAGGAAGTCATGATGCAGCTCTATAGGACTTTGGTTAGGCCACATTTAGAGTATTGCTTGCAGTTCAGGTAGCCACATTACAAGAAAGAGGCTGCAGAGGAGATTTACCAGAATGCTGCCTGGAGTAGAGGGTTTCAGATACAGGGAATGGTCGGATAGACTTGGATCGTTTTTTCTGGAATGTCAGAGGTTGAAGGGAGACTTGATATAGAAGTATATCAAATTATGAGAGGCATAGATAGGATAGAGAGTCATAACCTTTTTCAAGGGTGGACATATCCAACATGAGATGTTTACTGGAGATGTGCGGGGCAAGTGTGGTTTTTTGTTGTTTACACACTGGAACGCACTGCTGGGGGAGTTGGTGGAGGCAGATATGATGGTGAAGTTTAAGAGGCTTTTGAATAAACATGTGGCAGTGCAGGGAATAGAGGAATATGGATCTTGTTCAAGCCGATGAGAACGGTTTAACTTGGCATCATGGTACAAACGTCATGGCCCAAAGAGCCTGTTCCTGTGCAGTAGTTCTTTGTTCTATGTTCTTTTAACATAAAGGTTTCCACATTTTAGTGAAAGAAGCATTAATTACTGTTTTTAAATCTACTTTGGTCGTCAGAAACAGGAGCAAGGAGGCTAGGCCAGAGGAATGGAGTCATGTCAGGGATGGATAGATAACAAAACATAGCTGTTATGTTTTCTGGCAATATTTAAAATCAATGTCATCATAGAGTGTATTCTAAAGGGATACTTGGCCATATGGAGTTCAATTCTGTTTTTAACCAAAGTTTATTTCCCCCTGAATTAATCAATTAATTAATTGATTGGATTGATTAATTCACATTATCAATTGATATTTATGCAAAATAATGTAAATCAGCCATTCCAAATCTGAGTGGTTCAATCATGCTGCAAAGACAGAAAGAATGGAATCACAAAAATGCTTGACGGGTATTAAGTATCCTTAAAAAAATTCCCTGCATGTTAACTGCATCTTTGGTTCCGAAAAATATTCGAGATTAAAAATGGGTAATGGTAAAGAACAGGCTGAATGCACTGTTGTAAGTGAAAATCCGAACCTGATAAATAACTCACTAGTTGAACATTGTGAAATCCGGCATCTAGGGGGAGAATACAAGTGTTGGGGTGAAGAAAGTGAAAATAATAAATAATTCCCAGCTTGTGATTTCAAGATCAGTTGGTTGCATAAAGATATTTCTGCATTATAATCCTTAAAGCAACAGTTCAAAACATCCTCTATTATTTTAGGTTAGCTCTTTTTAAACAACCCTCCCCACTTCTAATGCCAGACTTCACACTAATTTAAAACAGGTCAAGACACCTGGAGAGGAAGTAATGCATTAAAATTGTAACTTGCACAACTCCAAATTTTACAACAAAGGTCTGAGAATAATTTCAGAATTTGTGGAGAATACTTTTCCTGCAAGTGTTTAAATAGCTACAGTATATAGCAATTATGTACAATGCTACCAAAAATTGCAACAATACTTATAATTGATCAATAAAGGATAGTCCATGCAGTAAAGTTTAAGTATTCACCAACCAAACTTTGTTCACAGGGTTTCCAGAATAAATCTCATCCTTATTTTATCGTCCACCTGGCAGTTTGTGCACAAATGACAAATTCCATGGCCTTCCTTCCTAGCATTGGACATCACATGATGTGCACAATTTTGAAAAATTGATGAAATGGCGAGTCTTTCACTCACTATTTTAACCCAATAAAAAAAACTGATAATTATAAAACAACAAAACACCCTTAATTTTACAAAATTAACCTAGGAGTGCAATTTAGCAATGCTACAATAGCAACTTTGTTTCCCTATTTTAATATAACTTGACAGCGGTATGACAATTTTTGCTATTTTGTATTAGTCACCATTTAATAAAATGACAACAAAAATTTAAAAAATAAACACAAAATGCTGGAGTAACTCAGAGGGGAAGGAATGGGTGATGTTTCCAGTCGAGACCCCTCTTCAGATTGAAGGGTCTCAACCCGAAATGTCACACATCCCTTCTCTCCAGGATGGATTTGCTGGCTGATGCAGACATCCTCTGCCATGTGGGAACTCAGTTTACGGCCCCTTTCCGACAGGTGAACTGCCCACATTACAAACAGTTTACAAGATCGAAACTCTGCCATAACCTGGGGGAGACTACACAAAATAGTTCTACTCCAAAATAGTCATCTACCCCATACTAATAAGGTCTCAAATTGTACACCAATTCACTTTGATGCAGAGTTGCCAGATGCAAAACACACAATTTCCTCAGTGAATCATTGCACAAGCAGCAGTCTCAACAGCAAGTCATGCAATAGAGCATTCATATGCACTAGCATGTGCCCTACAGGATGTCTCAGACTTTGTTTGACTACGTACAAGCTTAAATCCAGGTTTAAGTGCAAAATGTCCTGAAGTGCCTGAACAGCTCAGAATCACAGACCATCAGCACAATCCAACCCATTAAACCAAGACAAAAGGCATCATGTTTAGGAATTCTTACAGTCTCTGACCAATTATTTGCCTTTCAACATGCATTAAACACTGACTGGATTTTTCACTGATGCTTGTGAAATCTTGCTGTGCATAAATTGGCTGCAGGTTTCCCCTGGTACTTATGCTCTGAAAGTACTAAATAAGTATTAAGCTTTTGAGTACAAAGGTCATGAAAAAGACATTAAAAAAAAGATAACAGCAAAATATGGCTGTTTTTAATCCATAGAAAGTCTCTCTCAACCCCTTAAACCAAAATGTCTGATACTCAGTTGGTTGAAACCTGATGATGTTCAGATGAGGTGGAAAGGTCTCCATGGCTGGAGTTATCCTTTGCACAAATGATTTTAATTATTGTCCTCAGAGTCAAGATCCAATCATCTTCACCCACTTCATTCTTAGCTTTGTCTACATCCAAAGATCAAACCAAGCATGCTTGTTGACTCATTGTGTAAAATTTTTAATATTATTCATAACCCTTCAGCCAGCAAAGCAGTGCATACCCATATGCAGAAAATAAAGTGCCAGAGAAACTCAAATCAGGCAGCATCTGTAGAAGGAAATGGAAAATGTTTCCGATTTGGAAATGTCTGCCCATTTCCCTCCACTGGTGCTGCCTGACCTGCTAAGTTCCTCCAGCACTGTTTTTGCTCAAGATTCCAGCATCTGCAGTGTTTTATTTCCCCAGAAGCAGCAATTACTGGACAACATTTGTACATGGGCTAAAAATTGCACCATATTACCGGACTATACCCAACTCTGATGGGAGTGTCTAAAACGATTCTTGACATTTAACAGCACTGACATAACCAAACCTCTCTTACAATATGCCAGGGACCACAACCAAATAGAAATTCCATCTAATACTGTGGAACTCGAATTGCATTATATTACTGAATTGAATAAATTGTATTAGCCAAGTATGTATACATACAAGGAACTTGCCTTGGTGCTTTGCTTGCAAGTAACAACACGATATACAGTAGACTATTAAAAATAGAACAAAATTTAAACGTGTAAATGAAATAAAATACCAGTGTAAAAGGAGGCTACAGACTTTTGGCTGTTGAGTAGAGCTACTGCTCGTGGAATAAAGCTGTTTTTATGTCTGGCTATGGCGGCTTTGACAGTCCGGATCGCCTTCCAGAATGAAGTGCTTCAAAGAGTTTGTGGCGAAGGTGAGAGGGGTCAGAGATGATCTTACCCGCTTGCTTCCTGGCCCTTGCAGTGTACAGTTCATCGATTGAAGGGGGGGGGGGGGTGCAGTCAACATCCTTCTCGGCTGAGTGAACGGTGCGCTGCATCCTCCAAATGATGTGCTTGGTGACAGAGCCAAACCAGCCATGATGGAAAAGGTGATGACAGACTATGATGGCAGTATAAAACTGGACCATCATTGCCTGTGGCAGATTGTTTCTTCAGCCGCCACAGGAAGTACATCTTCTGTTGAGCCTTTTTGACTGTGAAGTCGATGGTGGCCAGGTTAAAAGGCACCTTATGGTGAATCCATGGCTCCCAAATCCTTACCACTATCTTCAAGACAGAAATTAGGAGTTAAACCCCTGGACGAATGAAACCCCAACATGATAATAAATGGGCAATGTCTTGCAAAACTGAGTAGCCAGCTCAATAGGAATCTCATCCATCACCCTAATACATTCCCTCCATAATTTATAACTTATGGCTGGAGTCTGTACCAGAAATAAACTGCACTGCAATTACCTGTTTAGGCTACTCCAAAAACACTGCACAAACCTGTAACCTTTACCACCAAGGACAAAGGGCATCTGGCACATGGGAATTTCTAACCTGCAAGTTCCCAGGTGACATAGGACTCTGCCTTTGAAATCTATTGCTATTCCTTCATCAGGTAGAACTCCTTACATAAGAAGGACAGAGTCCCCCCTTGTCCTCCACCCTATCAGACATCGCAGACAGCATATAATCCTCCAACATTTTTGCCACCTCCAACGGGATCCCACTAATGGCCACATCGTCCCATCTCCACCCCTTTCTGCTTTACACAGAGACCGTTCCCTCCGTAACTCCCTGGTCAACTCGTCCCTTCCCACCCAAACCACCCCCTCCCCAGGTACTTTCCCCTGCAACCGCATGAGATGCAGCACCCGTCTCTCCCCCCCCCCCCCCCCCCCGAATCCATCCAAGGATCCAGTCTGTCCAGGCGAGGCAGAGGTTCACTTGCACCTCCCCAAACCCCATCTACTGTATCCACTGTTCCAGGTGTCAACTTCTCAACATCGACGAGACCAAGCGCAGGCTCAGTGCTCATTTCGCTGAACACCTCCGCTCAGTCCGTCTTAACCTAGCTGATCTCCAGGTGGCTCAGCACTTCAACTCCCCCTCCCAATCTGGCCTTTCTGTCCTGGGCCTCCTCCATTGTCAGAGTGAGACCCAGCACACTTTGGAGGAACACCACCTCATATTTCACTTGGGTATTTTACACCCCAGCAGTATGAACATTGACTTCTCTAATTTCAGGTAGCCCTGGCTTTCTCTCTCCATCCCCTTCCCAGTTCTCCCACTAGTCTTACTGTCTCTACCGACATTCTATCTTTGTCCCGCCCCTACCTTGACATCAGTCTGAAGGGTATCGACCCAAAAGGTCGCCCATTATTTCTGTCCAGAGTTGCTGCCTCACCTGCTGAGTTACTCCAGCATTTTGTGTGTACTCCTTTACTTGCATTGTGCACATTCCATAAATGAAAATAATAGCATCAACTGTTTTAGTTTATTGCTGATTTGAACAAGCTTCCAAAAAAAGTGGGAAAAAAATTCAAATCATTCTTCAGTCATCTAGATAACTACTGCATAGAACATGAATTATGCATTTGTTCTAAAATGTCATCTTTATAAGCACAGATATGTTGGACATGCTCTGTGTGAAGTCAATATCAAAGGTCTATAGCTGTGCATTCTCTCGCCTTACCTCATGAGGCTGCATAACCTTTTAAAATGGATGCAAAAAGAGATGTATTTGTACTACACAAAGCTACATAAATTATACCTCACAGTGTAAACAGACTGCTGGCTTTCTCACTCTCCCAGCATGAACCTCCCATTGCTGCAGTGCAGGCACATTTTCTAGGCTTACGTCATTCCTCTGACTGTACGAGTATCTCTCACCATTCTACCTATTAACGTCCTTTTATCAATTGCCCCTCTCCACATCACCATTCTATTTTCTAACTGATTTCCATTTTATTCTTTCATCTTCCATAAACGCAGTCCAGCTACGAACATTTCATTCATAACAGAACAACGTGACACCAGCATGCATTGCCATTATATACAGATCAGGCAGACAGGCAGTCAGTTGAGTCGACTACCATTCAATTAGATCAGAGTATCGCTGGTAGATAGGGTGATGAAGTCAGCTTTTAGCGTGCTGGCCTTCATCCGTCAGGCAACAGAGTACAGAAGTTGGGACATTATGTTACAGTTGTACAAGACATTGGTGAGGTCGCGCAGAGTGTTGATGAATAGTCTCAACCCAAAACATCACCCATTTCTTTTCTCCAGAGATGCTGCCTGACCCGCTGAGTTACTCCAGCATTTTGTGCCTATCTTCGGTGAAAAGCAGCAACTGCAGGTCCTTCCTACACAAAGAGTATTGTGTTCAGTTTTGGTCACCCAGCTACTAGATGAATTTTAGGCTGCAACAAATGCAGAGAAGATTTACAAGGATATTGCCAGAACTCAAGCCCATGAGCTGAAGGGAGAAATTGGACAGACTAGGGCTATTTTTCCCTTGGAGTACAAGAGACTGATGAGTAATCTTACAGGGGTGTAAAAATCATGAGGGGAATACATAAGGTGAAGGCACAGAGTCCTTTTCCCCCGTTTACAGCAATCAAGAACTAGAGGGCACTGGTTTAAGGTGAGAGGGGGAGATTTAAAAGGACTCTGAGGGTGGGGGGTATAAGGAATACGCTGTAAGAGGAAGTAGTTGAGGTAGGTACAATACCACTTTAAAAGACATTTAGACAAGTAGGAAAGGTTTAAAGGGATAAGGGTCAAACACGGGAAAATGGGACTAACTTAGATGCTGCACCTTGACCGGAGTGGACTAGTTGGGCTGATGAGCCCCCCCCCCCCCCATCCTGTATTACTAAGGATGAAAGCCACTTAACCACTAATAATCCTCATGCCTCAGTGCTAATTTCTTCAGATTTTAACTAGCATTCTTAACTGCACTCTGATAAACAAGGATAAATCTTAAGTTGTATCATCATCCCAGAGAAACGTTTCTCCCTTGGCACAATATCAAATCATTGAACAATTTAAAGTGTATGTGAAATCACAAATTAACTATGTTCCAAGAAGCTCTCTTTAATTATGGTTTAACAACAGCAAAAAGAACTGATACTTAAATTTTGGAAAAACGCATCCACGCCAACGTTCAAAACGTGGATTTCAAATATGTCTGAAACGCTACATCTTGAAGAAATGAGATTCCTCCTAATAGGCAAAGTAGACCAATTCTTAAAGATTTGGTCTCCTTTTATCAACTTCTTTCAAGCATATGGTGCAACATAACATAACCGTAGAAATTAAATGGTTCAGAACCGCGTGACGGATGGGTAAAGATATAATAGGTATCTCTCCTAATTTCTTTTCTTTCTATTTTCTCTTTTCTTTTTCAATCTCCTTAGCTTCTTATCTCTGCTTTTCATCTCCCTCGCTATCCATTTCTACTCTCTTGTCTATCTATCTATCTATCTCAACACTCTTTATTTTCCTTTTTCTATCACTGCTCTTTTATTATTAAATTAAAAATAAGAAGTTGTACAAGAATGGTAATGTGTATGTATGTATCAGGTACTTGGGTACCACATTACTGTACTTACTTCTAACAAAAATAAACAGATAACATAGAAAAAAATAAATCGTACCTCGTTGTATACTTCTGACTGGAATGAAAGCAAACAAGGATATTACGCCATTCAACCCACTGACTCCATAAACATTTACATGAATCCTACATTACATTTTTATGTGCCCCACATTATCACCTTGAATGAACTTTAGAATTACACAATTAAATAAGACACTCGAAAAAGTATTTTGGTTAGCAGAAAAATTACTTTTAGAACGAATTGAGCAAAGCTATCAATTGAATATTTTTTCCACAAACACTATTCATACAACAGAGGCTGACATATCCCATTCAGATCAGAGGACCTGTCTGTTCACATTTCTTGACACAAAATGCAGGAGTAACTCAGCGGGTCAGGCAGCATCTCAACAGTAAAGGAACAGGTGGCGCTTCGGGTCAGAGCTACTCCAGAATTTTGCATATATCTTCAGTGTAAGCCAGCATCTGCAGTTCCTTCCCACACATGTCCAGATTTCTTGCTGTTCAACATTAATAATTAAATCAAAAATTAGCACTTAAGGCCTTATAAAGAACAATGAAATTAAAGATGGACACAAAGTGCTGAAGTAACTCAGCGGGTCAGGCGAAAAGGGATGGTGAGGATTCGGGTCAGGACCCTTTTTCAGACTGAAAGTAGAGGGTTGGTGGGGTGAGAAAGAGGTGAAGAGGCCTCAAATTACCTCAGACAGGTGGTGCCTGGTAGGTACATTGTTAGCTAGGGAAGGTGTGATCTCAAGAGCGAAACAATACAATAGAAGGGAAATCGATCTGCCAACAGTCATAAAACACAAGATATATGAAACATGAAATAAAAGTGACGAGTGGAAAGGATTGAGGATGTGTAAAGATTTGGGGAGAGGCGGGTCAGCCTACCCCATGACAGAAGGGGGAGCAATTGTACAGTTTGATAGCCACAGTGAAGAAGGATCTCCTGTGGCATTCTGTACTGCATCTTGGTGGAACCAGTCTGTTGCTGAAGGTACCCCTAGGATGACTAGTGTGTCACGCAATGCAGAGAATTGTGGATCCAGTAAAATAACTAGGATGGAGGGAGGAGGAAGTGCAAGTAGAAGTTATTTAAAGTTAGAGAATTCAATGTTCAAACCGTTGGCTTGTAAGCTACTCAAGCAAAATAAGTTCCTACAATTTACGTGTGGCAGTCCACTGAGTTACTCCAGCATTTTGTGTCTACCTAAGGTCAGAATGGGAATGGAAATTCAAATAGTTGGCAACCGGGAGACTCCATAGGCCTGGTCAGACTGAGCACAAGCTAAATGGTTGCAAGTCCACATCTGGGGTCTCGCTGATGTACAGGAGCCCACACGGGGAACATCAGATGTAGTAGAGGAGGTATATGCGAACCTCTATCGAACCTGAAGGGCTGTTAGGGTCCCTGGATGGAGTCGAGGGGTACAATGACAGTTGCATCTCCTGCAGTTGCAGCAGAAGGTACCTGGTGTGGCAGTGAACCAATGAATTACAGGGTGGTCCCTGCGGAAGGCTGAATGGGGTGGGGATGGAAAGATCCAATTAATGGTGGGATCCCCAAGGAGGTGACGGAAATGTCAGATGTGTTGAGTGCGGAGGCTGAAAGGTGAACATCAGGGGAACAGTCCTTGTTGCACCTGGGGGGGGAAGAGGGAGCAGAACTACGGAGCACAGAGGAGGCCTCATGTATGACAGAAGGGGGGAGGAAACCCACATTCCCTGAAGAATGAGGACATCTACGAAGTCCTAGAATGGACTACTTTCCCTGCAACTGCAGGAAAAACAACACCTATCCTTATACCTCCTTCCTCAACTACATCCAGGGTTAGTTACCTCAAATTGTGGAGCTCAATGTTCAATCATTGAGTTCTATGCTGCCCAAGAAGAATACAAGGTGCAGTTCCTCCAGCTTGCACGTGACCTCACTCTGGCTAGGGAGGTGGCCAGTTACAGAAAGGTCAGCACAGGAATGGGAAAGGAAGTTAAAATGGCTAGCAACCAGGAGATCCAGCAGGCCGAAGCAGACAGAGCACAAGCGGTCTGCAAAACAGCTGCCTAGTATACACTTGGTCTTGCCAATGTAAAGAAAGCCACATCGGAGCTGTAGTTACATTTGTCACTACACAGCTGGAGCACTATTGCAATTCGGGTCACCAAATTAAACATTTTTTTGCAGAGAAGATGAAAACACAAAGATTTTATAGACAAAGAGTAACAAGGCAGAAAATAAGAACCAGAACAGATGGGTGAGGTGCTCAATGAATATCTTACCTCAGCTCTACACGCAAATAAGAAAACTAGGGTTGCAGGAAGGAACTGCAAATGCTGGTTTAAACCAAAGATAGACAAAAAGCTGGAGTAACTCAGCATCTCTGGAGAGAAGGAATGGCGATGTTTCAGGTCAAGACTCTTCAGAAGAAGGGTCTCGACCCGAACCATCACCCATTCTTTCTCTCCAGAAATGCTGCCTGTCCCACTGAATGACTCCAGCTTTGTGTCTAAGGAAACTAGGAGAAGTTAATGAGGACGCCTTGGGAACAGTACAAATTAAATAGAGGTGATGCTGGATCTCTTAAAAAGGTAGATACATCTACAGGACCCGATCAGATATAAAGAACATTATGGGAAACTAGAAGTTGCAGAACCGCTGGCTGAGATTTATGTATCATCGTTAGCCATGGGTAAAGTATGGAAGACAATTGATGTTCCCTTTATTTAAGAACTATAAAGAAAATTACACCAGGAAGCCTTACATCCTTGGTGCATCTTGAGATGTGATAGATACATCTGGAAAAACAGTAGAACTTTGTGCCCAGGAGATCATGTCTCACAAATTCGATGAGCTTTCTGAAATAATCGATATGTTCAAAGAGGGCAGGGCAGTAGATCCAGTCTCTCACTGGACTTCAGCAAGTACTTTGATAGGAATCTATATGGTATGCTGGAATGGAAGGTTAAATGTCATGGGATCCAATGAGACCATAGTTAATCTGATATATAATCAACAAGATAAGAAAAAGGGTAATGGTGAAACGCTATTTTTCAGACTGGATGTTCATGACTAGTGATATGTCTCAGGAGTTAGTGCTGGGTGTGCCGTTTGACATCTATATCAATGATTTGGTTAGAATGTACAAGGCATAATAACTTTGCAGATGACAGTAAAATAAGTGGTATCATAGACAATGGCAAAGATTATAAAGAATTACAGCAGGATCTTGAGCAGCTGGACAAGTGGGCTGAGGTACAGTAAATGGAGTTTAATGCAGATAATTGTGAAGTGTTGCATTTTGGAAAAATCTAATCAGGATAGGAATTTCACAGTGTGCTGTCAAGCAGGCAGTGAAGAAAGCAAATGGCATGTTGGCCTTCATAAGAGGTGTTGAGTATAGGAGCAAAGAGGTCCTTCTGCAGTTGTACAGGGCCCCAGTGAGACCACACCCTGGAGTATTGTGTGCAGCTTTGGTCTCCAAATTTGAGGAAGGACATTCTTGCTATTGAGGGAGTGCAGCGCAAGTTCATGAGGTTAATTCCCAGGATGGCAGGACTGTCATATTTTGATTGAATGGAGCGGCTGGCCTTGTATATTCTGGAATTTAGAAGGATTAGAGGATATCTTATTGAAACATAAGATTAAGGGTTTGGAGATGCTAAAGGCAGGAAACATGTTCGCGATGTTGAGCGAGTCCAGAACCAGGGGCCATAGTTTAAGAATATGGGGCAAGCCATTTAGAAGGGAGATAAGGAAAACGTTTTTCACACAAAGGGTTGTGAATCTGTGGAATTCTCTGCCTCAGTGGAGGCCAATTCTCGGGATGCTTTCAAGAGAGAGTTAGATAGAGCTCTTAAAGATAGCGGAGTCAGGAGATATAGGGAGAAGGCAGGATCGCATTACTGATTGTGGATGATCAGCCATGGCTCGAAGGGCCGAATTGGCCTACATCTGCACCTATTGTCTATTGCCCTGGGCAGTGTTATAGAACATGGGAACTTAGGAGTACAAGTGTACAATTCCATGAAAGTGGGGTCACAAATATATGGTTAAGGTATATTTGGGCATGCTGGCCTTCATCAGCTAGGGCATTGAACATAGAAGTTAGATATAGAAGAATGTTACTTTGCTATAGGAAAGAACCCATTAACCCAGAAAAGGTTCAGAAAAGAATTACCAGGATGTTGCCTGGACTCGAGGGACTGAGTTAAAGGGAAAGAGTGGCCAGTATTCCTAGAAGTGCAAGAGACTGAGGGGGGGGTGATCTAATGAAGAACGTATAAAACCCATGAGGGGCATAGAAAGGTATACATAGGCTTCTCCTCCCCAAGATTGGAGAACCATAAACTAGAGGGATTTTTTTTCAAGAGGGGAAAGATTTAATAGGAATCCAAAGGGCAGCATTTTCCAAAGAGGGTCATGGCTCACTGGAAGATGAAGTAGTTGAGGCAGGTCCAATAAGGTTTAAAAGACATTGGGACAAGTACAAGGTTGAGGGATTATAAAGTCATACTGCTTGGAAACAGGCCCTTCGGCCCAACTTGTCCACGTCAACCAACATGTCCCACCTGCCCGTGCTTAGTCCATAACGCTCTTAACCTATCCTATCCATGTACCTGTCGAAATGTCTCTTTAATGTTATAATAGCACCTGCCTCAACTACGTCCTCTGGCAGCTCGCTTCATATACCCACCAATTGTTGTGTTAAAAAAAAAAACACCCCAAGGTTCCTATTAAATCTTTCCCCTCTCAACTCAAACCTAGGACCTCTGGTTCTCCATTCCTCTACTCTGGACAAAAGACAGTGCTTTTACCAGATCTATTCCTCTCCTGATCTTGTACACCTCTGTAAGATCGCCTCTCATTCTCCTGCACACCAAGGAATGTCCTAGCCTGCCCAACTCTCCCTACAGCTCAGGCCTCTGTGTCCTAGCAACATCCTCACAAATCTTCTCGACAACTTGACAACATCTTTCCTACAACATGGCGGGCCACACTGAATACTTTAAATGTGGCCTCACCAATGTCTTATACAACTTTCACATGACCTTCTAACTTCCATACGCAATGCTCCGAGTAAGGAATTATGTACTCCCATTCCTAGATCCCTCTGCTCTACAACACTTCCCAGAGCCCTGCTAGACTAGCTTCGATGAGCATCTTAGTTAGCATGGATAGGTTGGGCCGAAGGGCATATTTCCATGCTGTATGGCTATGACTCCAAGGATTTCATTGCACTGAAGTGTGTAAAGGAAAATGAACATAGAGCGTTTTGGTTACGGGGAAAGACTGCGTTTGTTTAGAGTTCTTTGTGGGATATATAACATTATGAGGTGCATAGATAAGGCAAGTAGAGGGAAGCTTTTGCCCATAACAGGAGGCAATTAAAATCAGAGAGCAATGGTTTAGAAAAAGGTGTGTGTAGTTTTGAGCGTACCGAAAATAGTTTTTGTTTCAACTGCGAGCATTTAGAAACTGGAATAAACTGACTGACGGAGGCAAGTATCTTACAATCAACATTTTACTATCTAGATGAATCCTTAAATTATCAAGACAAAGTTGGGGACCAAGTGCTTGTAAGTGGGGCTGGTATAAATGGGTAGTTGATCAGCTCGGACATTGTGAGCCAAAGAACATGTTTCTGTATTGTATGACTGACATATTTAGTTCCTTAATTATTAAACTAATAACCATTTCTGCAAAAGCAGTAAAAACGGACACAAGTGTTTAAGTAGTCTCGATTTGTTTCCCTTGCTACTTTGGGAAGGATGTCAAGCCTTAAACCACCTTAAAGTAAGAACTGCAAGGAGGAATAAATTCTGTGAAAGGCAACTAACATCATGATTTTCAACCATGATTTCAATAATACCTGCAGAACCAGAAAGGGTTTCAGTATTCCTTCCAGCTATAGCCTCAGGATTGTTATCGTTTCAGTCTTAACCCAAGGTTACAATGGAACAAAATAGACTCAAGAGAAAAGAATCAAAGTAGGACTGATAATTTAAATTTTTCATTCAAATTTAGAGATGGTATGGGGCAGAATATCTTTACTCTGCTCGATATGCCAATGATTACACAGCCAAAGATAGGAAAATCTAAGTAAAACACAAGCTAAAAAAAGCCACATTACTAAAATCTAAAAACAGTCTAATAATTTGTTTACTCATTTGTATATAATGATCGCATTACACATTAAGGGTGGCACAGTAGCGCAGCTGATTGAGTTGCTGCCTCTCCGCGCTAGAGACCCAGATTCAATCCTGACCTCAGGTGCTGTCTTGGAGTTTGCACTTTCTCCCAGTGCTGCATGGGTTTCCTCCCACATCCCAAAGATATGCAGATTAATTGGCAAAGTAAATTTCCCCTTGTGTAAGGAATGGGTGAGAAAGTGGAAGAACACAGAACGAATGTGAATTGGATTGATGGCGGCATGGAATCGGTGGGCCAAAGAGCTTAAACTGAAGAAAACTATTATTTTGAATATCTCATTGCTAATATGCAATGATGCTACTGCTTTCACCTTACTTCTCTTCCAGTGAACTTGTTTCATAGAAACATAGAAACATAGAAAATAGGTGCAGGAGTAGGCCATTCGGCCCTTCGAGCCTGCACCGCCATTCAATGTGATCATGGCTGATCATCCAACTCAGTATCCCGTACCTGCCTTCTCTCCATACCCCCTGATCCCTTTAGCCACAAGTGCCACATCTAACGCCCTCTTAAATATAGCCAATGAACTGGCCTCAACTACCTTCTGTGGCAGAGAATTCCAGAGACTCACCACTCTCTGTGTAAAGAATGTTTTCCTCATCTCGGTCCTAAAGGAATTCCCCCTTATCCTTAGACTGTGACCCCTTGTTCTGGACTCCCCCAACATCGGGAACAATCTTCCAGCATCTAGCTTGTCCAACCCCTTAAGAATTTTGTAGGTTTCTATAAGATCCCCCCTCAATCTTCTAAATTCCATCGAGTACAAACCGAGTCTATCCAATCTTTCCTCATATGAAAGTCCTGACATCCCAGGAATCAGTCTGCTAGTTTCTTTCTACTAGAATGGCTTTAATTAATTTCCCATCTTTTTTGTTTCATTTCCATTAACCGCAATACATCAACTTTGCACTCCATTTATTTCTATGGACCATAAGGAGTGCCTTTAAATTGGAACATTTTCTTACTGGATATGCAATCCAGTGGTAACCAAAGATATTATTGTGCAAGACCAAAGGCGTAGAGCGTTTTCAAATACTACATTACGCACACATCCACTATATAATCAAGTTAAATCTGTATGTGAAGGTTGGCAGCAATAATTGTTCCATAGTATTCCATTTAAATGAATATTCCATGGTATTCTATTTAATCTCAAATGGTTTACATACAGCCATTCACTTGTAGTGCACTCCATCATGAGAGTTAGATTAATACAGCATGGAAACAGGTCCTTCAGCCCAACTCAAAACCCATGCCAATCAGGTTGCCAAAGCGAGGTATTCCCACTTGTCTGTGCTTGGTCCAAATCCCCAAATGGATAGCTTTCCTATCCATTCATATGTTCAGGTATCTTATAAATGTTGTCATTGTGAGTGCCTCTACCACTCACAATTACAAGACTGTTCAACTTTAGGGACTTTGGCACAACATCTGGGTTGACTTGCCATGAGCAGTATCAGTACTTGAATGGGAGACCATCTAAACATAATCAGATACAATAAAGAATAATTCAATCAAGAGATAGAATTCAATAAGCATACCAGTCACACTGCATATGATAAATAAAAGGTATTGAGGAAGAGCTACACGGTTTCAGAAAGTCCCATCTGCTTTCTAAAGCAGATGCAAAGTACTGGTTTGTAGGTTAATTGGCTTCAGTAAAAAAATGTTTTGAAATTGTAAATTGTCCCTCGTATGTAGGATAGTGCTAATGTATGGGGCGAGCGTGGTCGAAGCAGGCTTGGCGGGCTGAAGGGCCCGTTTCCGCGCTATCTCGTCTTTTGAACCACACCCGAGGAATCTCATTGCCTCAGCCAAATATTCTCTTTCACGCATCTTTTCCTTATGTCATCTCATGGTGGGCATATTTTCAATCTGAATAGAAAACATTCCTCTCCAAGTCTTTTGTTTTAGTAGTAGGCCCCTCTCGGTCATGGGTGATGCATCCTGGTCGGATGCAAGCCTGGGCGATGTCATATGGAGGACAGGCTGCTGGCCATGCAGCACGTCCCCCCTCTCCACATTGCTGATCGATCCAAAGGAACTGCAGGGCCGTTACAGTTTGGCACCAGCGCCGTCACAGGAGCTGTGAGAGCGAGGTTGTAGAACTACCTTAGGGGCTCCGACTCAGGATTTTCTTGAGGTTCACTCCTGGAGCCTTTTCCATGACTGGATATGGCCACAAGGCAGTGGAGGTTTTAAATCAGATCTTCTATTAGATGGACTGTCTTCCCAGGCTGACGAGCCCCATCCGCTTTTGTTTTATTCATATTAAAATATATTGTACGAGGAAACATCCTGTTGTCCAGCATCCTTAATCCCCTTTCTCAGACATTAAAATGATTCATCGGATTTGACACCTGGTGGTTTATCCATCTATTTGGTAACCGATCAAACAAAATATCAGAAAATAATACTTTTGCTTTCAATATTTAAGGTACAATACAAGTTTTAAGCCCTAAAATTTCAAATTTATTCTGCAACATTCCAAGAACTAACCAAAATGTCACATTAAGTGTTCAAAGAAGTGATTTCTCATTTTAAGGCTTTGATATGGTTAGTTAAAAGAATTGGTTGTTACTCAGTGTGGTAGTTCTTTCTTTGATTAGTGAATATACAATGATGGATCAAGAGCGTGTGCACAGCACATACACACTATAGTTAGGCCTACCAGGAATGATTTTACTTAATTGCTTAATTCTTAATTAAAAAATCCACCTCACCCAATGCAAAATATTATTTTGTTGTCAAAAATCAAATTCATTATGCATGGGGACTGCTGCAAGTCTTTCATTGAAAAGCTGGAGATAAGGAAAATAGACCTTCTAAAACAGAGCAGTCAACCCAATCATATTGGTGCCCCAAATCCCAGGGTAGCACATAGCAACAGCTTCTGCACTTAAAGACCATCAATAAGCACTGCCTGCTCTGCAACAGCAAGAGGAATGACACCAAATGTTCTGCAACA
This sequence comes from Raja brachyura, assembly GCA_963514005.1. The sequence continues at coordinate 18,578,427 of OY740786.1, read as the reverse complement.
AGCCCTCTTGTCACACTATAGCACCAACAACAGGTTATAGAGTCATAGAGTATCATGTGGTCAATCACTTGTATCTGGCAGTTGTCCATGGCAAAGCAAGCAGTCATCAAGGACTAAGTAAGGCCTCCTCTTCCTGGTGCCAAAGGCCAGAGAACGCTCCCCAACAGCAGCTCAAGTGCCGACCCATAGCTCATGGCACTCTTCCCTAACAAGCACACGGATTATGTGCACTAACACAGTGTAACACGGGTGATCATCAGGCAACATCAATGCATTTTTGCCTCAAAACAACAAAGGCACTGGCGATACAGATTTTACAAGTTTTATTATTGATTTCTACATATTTGTTTTTTATATTTTGGGTAAATGTTGAAAACAAATTTTGGGAACTTATCTAATCTTAAATCTAGTTTGATTTATATTTCCTAAAAACATCTTTACATGCACAGACATATGAGAATGACATCTTAACCTTTAAATATGAATACAATTATAAGGCAAGAACATTGTCAGAGTAAGGTGTCCTATTTTATCTATTTTAAAACAACTACGATTCAAGACACAGCAAATTCTTTAATGGCAGATTAAAAACCTGGCATCTCATGTAAGACTCCAACTCATTTTTGTGGGAAAAAAACTTTAAAACTAAACATCTAGTTTAACCTGGGTGCATTGTGAAACACTCCATTCCTGTTTATAATTATTGCCTTCAAGCAATACTGTTGTCTGACCTGTGGTTCAAAACATTTAAGATTCTGGTTGTCAATGTATTAAACATATTTTCGTGGCTAACATTGAACTAGATCTAAAATTATATACAATTCACATAAAATAAAAACCTGATTGGATGCAAGATGAAAAGATAGTACAAGCCTTCACCATGCTCAAGTATCAGGATGAACAGAAGAGCTATGATCTATACAGTTGGGAAGTGGCACAGACAGACATTTTGCTGGCTGGGATACAATGGACCAAATGGCCTGCTTCAGTGCCACAAATGTGAATGATTCTGTGTTGAACATACTCATGACAAAACTCCACATTCTGCTCACCTAACTTCCTAGCATAAATTTCATTTCAAATAGCTATTTTATCTCAGAAATATTGAATAGTATTTAGATCAATTATAGATTCATACATGTACCAATTGCACAAATTCAGGACGCAAGGAAGAAATTCTAATAGACAACAACATTTACATGAACTGCAATACTTTACACTGAACATTTCACATTGCCAGGCTTTGAAGTAGAACATGCAGGTTCTGCACGAATACACAGCCCATTTACACAGAGGAAGATGAGACATACAACATCTTAAAAGCTGACAACCAATGAGCAGGCAATATTCATTCTGTATTATAATTTCTGTACATTGCCAAATATCTGCATAATTAGGCCAGATGGCAAAAACAAGCCCTACTTCATTTTGGGGAGGGAAGGTAAACAGGATAGATTTTAAAAGGTTAATAGTAAAAACAATGCACTGAAAAAAACTGCAATTATGTTCAAAGAATATCGCTTTGGCATACAACCTAAACAGAGTAAATGAGCACATTTAATAAAACTGGCGGTGAAAAACAAAACCAGAACAAAATTGTATGATAAATATGCCACGGTCGGCAGCGAGGTACTATTGCACTCGTGTTGGGTACACATACCACCCTAGGAAATAACGAACTACTTTGGCAAGCACTTATGAATTAAAAATGCTTTAAGTACAATTCTATTCCCCTTTGCAATACCTTGGGCGTAAATGTTATTTCGATAGACGGCCGCACGTATATACAAAACGGATTGACATGTCTACATTAGCGCAGCTGCAGAAAAAAAACTGAAGGAATTTTTAGGTTGATAGTGTCGAAAGAGCAAAGTGTAGTCTCTAGAGTTTTTGAAAGCTTTTCTCAATTTTCAAAACGGACCAAATTAGTTGGAAGCCATTAACTGCTGTGCCTCGGTCATTGGGTGCAGTTGACATTTTTTTTAAACTCTTAAATTTCAATGCCTTTCAGGTCTTTAAAACCAGCCGCCATAACCCGTCCATTTTAAGTACTCGTATAGCGCTCCCAAACAGCAGAAACACGAATTGGCATTGCTTGTAAATTCAATCCGCATATTTAACATTTATAGTTTCTTTTTTTTTTTTTAAACCGATATTCGAAAAATTGGTCATACAACTGCTTTTAGATAATAACATAAAGATCCAGGCCAAAATTACATTAGTGGAGTCTTTTTTTTCCACGTTGGGGGCGGAGGGGGCTGAGGTTGTTCACTAACTGAAAAGAAAATATTGTCGCCATCACAAAGAAAATACTTCCAACAACTGAGCAAATGCACTAGAGACGGAACCGCCTCGATTTTTAACTGGCCTCCCCATTTCTATTTTAAACTAAACATTTGAGAAATAAAATGTATCCTACTCCACAGATTGCAGCAAAGGATAAAAGGGGGTGGGAATGAGAGACTGGTCGGGAAAGGGAAAATTAAAATACTTGTTCTGAAGGGAGGGGGGGGGGGGCGCATGAAAAATTAAATCAAAGTTACATTTGGGAGGATGGGATGAGGGGGGGGGGGAAGAGACGAGAATGCAACTTAATTAATTTTATTCCAGGTTTTGCGGCTGTTTCCGCGCCTCACTGCATTCCTGAGGTGAGAGAAAGAGCCCTTCCTCTTCGCTGGGACTGAACAGCGGTGGACGAGGGGGCTCCTGCGCCAACAACGTCCATTTTAGTTCATTATTTTTTTCCTTCCCCCGTCCCTTCACGGGAAAAGCCCGGATCCCAAAACAGATTGAACCCCGTGCGATTAATATCCCGCACTGACACTTCGACGGCCAAGTTAGGTTAGTGTTGAGGGGAGGGGAGGGAGGGAAGGAGGGAAGGAAGGAAGACTGACTGACTGACTCCCGCCGCAGCCAGCCCTGCCCCCCCCCCTGCAGAACTCAGTCAGCAGCCACAACAAACGTCCATCTTAAAAAAAAACTCCCTCTTTTTTAGTGTTTGCCCTTCCCTGCTCCTCACTTGCAATGGCACAAAAGAAAACAGTCGAGCGTCCGGCGGCTCCATAGCTGTATTTTTTTTAAATAAACAAATAACAGGCGCTTACCAGTAAGTACCGGACCGAGCGCCTCCCTCCCTCCCTGCTATGGATATTTTCCTCTGTGTATGTATGTGTGCCTCTCTCGCTCTCTCTCTCTCTCTCTCTTTTTCTGTGCACTGCTCGGTCTCCTTCTCAAACCGAACCCAAGCAGAGGGAGGGAAATGCCTGCACGCCACGTCCGGCACCGCCTCTGCTCCGTAGCGTCACCGGCCAGCTTGTCAATCCGATGTCAGAAGAGGGAGTGTGTAGGAAAGAACTGCAGCTGGTTATACACTGAAGATAGGCACAAAATTGCTGGAGTAACTCATCAGGACTGGCAGCATCTCTGGAGAGAAGTAAATGGGTGACGTTTCTGGTCGAGACCCTTCTTCACCCATTCACAATTATCCCACTTTCCCCCACACAATTCACAGTGCCCAATTAGCCTATAAACCTACTACCTCTATGAAAGTCAGGGGAGAGGGTGTCTGGAGATTACCCCAGCTGTGTTACGCCAGCATTTTGTGCCTGTCTCCAGAATGCAGATACAAGGAGCCTGTAGAAGTTCAAGAGAGATAGATACAAAATGCTGGAGTAACTCAGCTGGTCAGGCAGCATCTCTAGAGAAAAAGAATAGGTGACGTTTTCTTCAGACTGAGAGTCAGGGGAGAGGAGACCGAGAGGTGTGAAAAGGTACGTAGAATAAATGAATGAAAGATATGCAAAAACACCGACAGCGAGTCTGGGTGAGAACATGGTCCGAGAGCAGGAAGAATCACAGAAGGAGCAGCAAGAGAGAGTGTTGCAGAACTTTTGTCAGAGAGGAAGAGAACTTCTTCAATTCAAAGTAGGCATGCAGTGCCCTCCATAATGTTTGGGACAAAGACCCATCATTTATTTATTTGCCTCTACTTCACAATTTGAGATTTGTAATAGAAAAAAAAATCACATGCGGTTAAAGTGCACATTGTCATTTTATTAAAGGGTATTTTTATACATTTTGGTTTCACCATGTAAAAATTACATAATCTCCCCATTTGAGGGCACCATAATGTTTGGGACACATGGCTTCACAGGTGTTTGTAATTGCTCAGGTGTGTTTAATTGCTTCTGTAATGCAGGTATAAGAGAGCTCTCAGCAGCTAGTCCTTCCTCCAGTCTTTCCATCACCTTTGGAAACTTTTATTGCTGTTTATCAACATGAGGACCAACGTTGTGCCAATGAAAGTCAAAGATGCCATTATGAGACTGAGAAACAAGAATAAAACTGTTAGAGACATCAGCCAAACCTTAGTCTTGCCAAAATCAACTGTTTGGAACCTCATTAAGAAGAACGAGAGCACTGGTGGGTTTAATAATCGCAAAGGGACTGGTAGGCCGAGGAAGATTACCACAGCTGATGACAGAATAATTCTCTCTATAATAAAGAAAAATCCCCAAACACCTTGTCCGACAGATCAGAAACACTCTTCAGGAGTCTGGCGTGGATTTGTCAATGACCACTGTCTGCAGATGACTTCATGAACAGAAATACAGAGGCTACACTGCAAGGTGCAAACCTCTGGTTAGCCACAAAAATAGGATGTCCAGGTTACAGTTTGCCAAGAAGTACTTAGAAGACCAACCACAGTTCTGGAAAATGGTCTTGTGGACAGATGGGACAAAGATTAACGTAGATCAGAGTGATGGCAAGAGTTATCAGGAGAGAAGGAACTGCCCAAGATCCAACGCATACCACCTCATCTGTGAAACACGGTGGTGGGGGTGTTATACCCTGGGCATGTATGGCTACTGAAGGTACTGGCTCACTTATCTTCATTGATGTTACAACTGCTGATGGTAGTAGCATAATGAATTCTGAAGTGTATAGACATATCCTATCTGCTCAAGTTCAAACAAATGCCTCAAAACTCATTGGCCGGCAGTTCATTCTACAGCAAAAAAATGATCCCAAACATACTGCTAAAGCAACAAAGGAGTTTTTCACAGCTAAAAAATGGTCAATGCTTGAGTGGCCAAGTCAGTCACACAATCTGAACCCAATTGAGTATGCCTCAACTGAAAACTGAAGGGGACTCGTCCCCAAAACAAGCAGAATCTAAAGATGGCTGCATTACAGGCCTGGCAGAACATCACCAGAGAAGACACCCAACAACTGGTGATGTCCATGAATCACAGACTTCAAGCAGTCATTGCATGCAAAGGATATGCAACAAAATACTATTCATGACAACTTACAATTACATGACATTGCTGTGCCCCAAACATTATGATGCCCTGAAATGGGGGGACTATGTATAAACACTGCTGTAATTTCTATATGATGAAACCAAAATGTGTAAAAATGGCCCGCATTAAAATCTGACAATGTGCACTTTAACAACATGTGATTTTTTTTTTTCTAATACAAGTCTCAAATTTTGGAGTACACAGGCAAATAAATAGATGATGGGTCTTTGTCCCAAACATTATGGAGAGCACTGTACCTGGAGATTTCGCAGTGGAACAGACAAAATGTGTAGGTGTTTTTTCTCCTCACTGTTGTATTTGCATGTTAGTTTGTGTAGCATGGACAGCAAGGTCCCTTTCAATGTCAAAATGTCACCATTGGTTACCTTTTTTTAAAATCTGCTTTTTAAGTTGTGTTATAAGTGAATTTGGGAAGAAGCTTTTTTTTCAATGGGCAGAATATGGGGTCATGGATGGAGAACAAAGATGTATGAAGACAATGAAAATTAGCTGCTCAATTTCTCACTCGGGAAACAATGCTGAACTAAATTCTTAGAAACATAGAAAAATAGGTGCAGGAGTAGGCCATTCGGCCATTCGAGCCTGCACCGCCATTCAATGTGATCATGGCTGATCATCCAACTCAGTATCCCGTACCTGCCTTCTCTCCATACCCCCTGATCCCTTTAGCCACAAGTGCCACATCTAACGCCCTCTTAAATATAGCCAATGAACTGGCCTCAACTCCCTTCTGTGGCAGAGAATTCCAGAGACTCACCACTCTCTGTGTAAAGAATGTTTTCCTCATCTCGGTCCTAAAGGAATTCCCCCTTATCCTTAGACTGTGACCCCTTGTTCTGGACTCCCCCAACATCGGGAACAATCTTCCAGCATCCAGCTTGTCCAACTCCTTAAGAATTTTGTAAGTTTCTATAAGATCCCCCCTCAATCTTCTAAATTCCAGTGAGTACAAGCCGAGTCTATCCAATCTTTCCTCATATGAAAGTCCTGACATCCCAGGAATCAGTCTGGTGAATCTTCTCTGTACCCCCTCTATGGCAAGGATGTCTTTCATCAGATTTGGAGACCAAAACTGTATGCAATACTCCAGGTGTGGCCTCACCAAAACCCTGTACAACTGCAGTAGAACCTCCCTGCTCCTATACTCAAATCCTTTCGCTATGAATGCTAACATACCATTTGCTTTCTTCACTGCCTGCTGCACCTGCATGCCAACTCTCGGACACCTCCTCCTACTTACCCCTGGACCATGACCCCACTGACGAGCACCAGGCCACCATCTCGAGCACCATAACCGGCTTCATCAACTCCGGCTCCCTACCCCCCCGAGCCTCCAACCTCATCGTTCCCCAGCCCCGCACAGCCCGATTTTACCTTCTCCCCAAAATCCACAAACCCGACTGCCCCGGCAGACCCATTGTCTCTGCCTGTTCGTGCCCCACCGAACACATTTCCACATACCTTGACTCCATCCTATCCCCCTTTGTTAAATCCCTCCCCACCTATGTTCAAGACACCTCAGACACTCTCCGTCGGCTCCGCACATTCCGTTGTCCAGGCCCCCATCCTCTCATCTTCACCATGGACGTCCAGTCACTATACACCTGCATCCCCCACCTGGATGGTCTCAAAGCCCTCCGGTACTTCCTCGACCAGAGGAGCAACCCATACCCATCCACTGACACCCTCCTCCGCCTAGCAGAGTTGGTCCTTACCCTCAACAACTTTTCTTTTGACTCCTCCCATTTCCTCCAAACACAAGGCGTAGCTATGGGCACACGTATGGGCCCTAGCTACGCCTGCCTCTTTGTCGGGCACGTCGAACAATCTTTGTTCTCGGCGTACCAGGGCCCCACCCCCAACCTTTACCTCCGTTACATTGACGACTGCTTTGGTGTCACCTCCTGCACCCACGCAGAACTGACTGACTTCATCCATTTCACCACCAACTTCCATCCGGCACTCAAATGTACTTGGACCATTTCCGACATTTCCCTACCATTCCTTGACCTCACCATCTCTATTGCAGGTGATACACTCCTGACTGACATCCACTACAAACCAACTGACTCCCACAGCTACCTGGACTACTCTTCCTCCCACCCTGCTTCCTGTAAGGACTCCATCCCCTATTCCCAATTCCTCCGTCTACGCCGCATCTGCTCCCAGGATGACGTGTTCCACACCAGGTCATCGCAAATGTCCTCGTTCTTCAGAGAACGGGGTTTCCCCTCCCCCACTATAGATGAGGCTCGCACCAGGGTCTCCTCCATACCCCGCAACACTGCCCTCTCTCCCCATTCCCCCACTCACAACAAGGGCCGAGTCCCCCTGGTCCTCACCTTTCACCCCACCAGCCAGCGCATACAACAGATAGTCCTCCGCCAGTTTCGTCACCTCCAACGTGACCCCTCCACTCGCCACATCTTCCCATCTCCCCCCCTGTCTGCCTTCCGCAAAGACCGCTCCCTCCGCAACTCCCTCGTCAATTCTTCCCTTCCCTCCCGCTCCACTCCTTCCCCGGGCACTTTCCCTTGCAACCGCAAGAGATGCTACACTTGTCCCTTCACCTCCCCCATCCACTCCTTTCAGGGACCCAAGCAGTCATTCCAAGTCCGACAGAGGTTCACCTGCACCTCCTCCAACCTCATCTACTGCATCCGTTGCTCCAGATGCCAGCTGATCTACATCGGTGAGACCAAGCGGAGGCTGGGCGATCGTTTCGCCGAACACCTCCGCTCGGTCCGCAATAACCAACCCGACCTCCCGGTGGCTCAGCACTTCAACTCCCCCTCCCACTGCGTATCCGACCTCTCGGTCCTGGGCCTCCTCCACGGCCAGAGTGATCAACACCGTAAGTTGGAGGAACAGCACCTCATATTCCGCTTGGGGAGTCTGCATCCTCTGGGCTTAAACATTGAATTTTCTCAATTCTGTTAACCCAGACTGCCTCCCCCCCACCTCTCCCTCAGCCCTCTGGCCCTGACATTCCTTCTCCATCTCCCCCCCCCCCCCCTCCCCAGTCGCACTAGCTTCTCATTTTCACACCACAAACAGCTTACAATGGCCTGCTTCCTTTGTCACCAATACTTTTTTGCATATCTTTCACTCATTGTTCCTTATCTCTCCACATCACTGTTTATATCTCTCGTTTCCCTGATCCCTGACCAGTCTGAAGAAGGGTCTCGACCCGAAACGTCGCCTATCTCCTTCGCTCCTTAGATGCTGCTGCACCCGCTGAGTTTCTCCAGCTTTTTGTGTAACCCCTGCCTACTTTCAATGACTGGTGTACCATGACACCCAGGTCTCGTTGCATCTCCCCTTTTCCTAATCTGCCACCATTCAGGTAATAGTCTACCCTCATGTTTTTGCCACCAAAGTGGATAACCTCACATTTAGAATGTATGAGGGAAATGGACAATGGAGACAGAAAACTATAAAGGCAGAAGATGCAATCTATGCACAGGCTGAGCCAAGGAATGTAGATATCTTGGTGAGGAAACTCCTGAGAATTTTAAATGAAGCAAAAGGCGATGAAGAGGGAACATAGATTAGCACATAACAAGAATAGGCACACAATGAATAGGCACACACACCTTCTGCACACAATGACGGTGGCAAACTTGATGCCAATTTAAACTAATCCTAACTATCAAGGAGACATGCTCAAAAGAAAATAACTTACAAGTGAAGTGGGGAGACAAACCCAAAAGTGCCTTGATAATAATGCCGAAACCCCTTATATTCTGGGCAGAGCAAGTGGTGCAGTTCTGATCGCCCCATTACAGTAAGGATATGAAGGCGTTGGAGAGGGTGCATAAGAGATTTACCAGAATGCTATCAGGATTAGTGGGTATTAGCTAAAAGGTGAGACTGGACAAACTTAGATTTTTTTTCTTCTCTGGAACACTGAAAGTTGAGGGGAACCCGATAGACATATATAAAATTATAAGAGGCATAGATAGGGTAGATGGAATATTTTTCACAGGGAGGAAATGTCAAACACAATAAAGCCTAACTTTAAGGTGAGAGAGGCAAAGTTTAAAGGAGACTGTCAGGACTTTTCTTTTTACACAGAGCGTGGTGGATGCCTGGAGCATGCTGTCAGGGGTGGTGATGGAGGCAGATATGATAGTGGTGTTTCAGAGACTTTTAGATAGGCATAAGGATATGTAGGGAATGATGAGATATGGATGATATGCTGGCAGATAAGATTATTTTATCTTGACATCATGTTCGGCACAGTCATTCTGGGACGAAGGGCCTATTCCTGTGCTGTTCCAGATTCTATAGTGGAAAGATATAATTAGGTCAAGAGGCTTCATTTAAGGGGAGGTGTCAAACCTGCTCCTGCAGTTTTCTTTCATGGCCATTATTTTGAGGCAATTTATCTGCATGAATGTCAAAGACTGGTACATCCTAGTTTGCAAGAAGCAGATAATCTGGGGGCAGAGAAGTGAAGGGTAATGATAATTGGTCTGCTGGCAGAATTCAAGATTAGCATTGAGAAATTGACCCTTTTCTCTGCCTCTGAGCTGCTCATGGCGGAAAATAATTTATTTTTTAAAATATCAGCAGAGATTCAGTGATACAGTTGTTTACCTGAAGGGTGAAAAGGAATTGAAAAAATTATTTGGTCACTTTGACTATCAACTTTGAACTACATAATCCTGGAGCCAAAGTAAAATCAAATGATAAGTTTTGAAAGAGAGAGAAAAGGAACCAGGAACTGCAGATGCAGAGTTTTGAAAGCCATCCATTGCATGTGCCTGTAGTCTTTGTGGTCATATGCTATGAGTACAAGTAAGATTTCTTAGAAGTGCAATATGTAATTATTTTGTCTTTATTAATGAAGGAATAAGGGGCAAGTACACTGACAAGGAAAGGGTTCAATTGTTTTTAATTATAATATCAATGATATCCCATTCTGGTCACCATTCTATGGGAAGGGTGTCTTTGCACCCGAGCGAGTACTGTATATCAGAGATGTTCCAGCATAAGGACATAAGGAACAGGAGTAGAATTAGGCCATTCGGCCCATCTACTCCACCTTTCAATCATGGCTGATCTATCTCTCCCTCCTAACCCCATTCTCCTGCCTTCTCCCCATAATCTCTGACACCCGTACTAATCAGGTATCTATCTATCTCTGCCTTAAAAATATCCGCTGACTTGGCCTCCACAGCCTTTTGTGGCAAAGGATTCCACAGATTCACCACCCTCTGACTAAATACATATCTCCTCATCTCCTTCCCAAAAGATCGTCCTTTAATTTTGAGACTATGATCTCTAATTCCAGACTCTTCCACTAGTGGAAACATCCTCTCTTCATCCACTCTATCTAAGCCTTTCACTATTCTGTATGTTTCAATGAGGTCCCCCTCATTCTTCAAAACGCCAGCGAGTACAGGCCCAGTGCTGACAAACGCTCATCATAGGTTAACCTACTCATTCCTGGGATCATTCTTGTAAACCTCCTCGGGACCCTCTCCAGAGCCAGCACATCCTTCCACAGATATGGTGCCCAAAATTCCTCACAATATTCCAAATGTGGCCTTACCAGTGCCTTATAGAGCTTCAACATTGCATCCCTGTTTTTGTATACAAGCCCTCTTGAAATAAATGCTAGCATTGCATTTGTTTTCTGGTGGGTGTCTGGGATGGAATATTTCAGTTAGGTAGACAGATTGGGTCGGTTGTGTTTGTTTATCTTGGAATGGAGGAGACTGAGGGGTGGCCTGACAGAGGTATATGAGTCATAGTGATAGAATGATACAGTGTGGAAACAGGCCCTTCAGCCCAACTCGCCCACACCGGCCAGCAATGTCCTAGCTACATTAGTTCCACTTGCTTTCTTTTTAAATATTTGTATTAAGTTTTTTTCATAAACAAAAACAAAACAAAAAATAAAAAAATTAAAATAATGATAAACATAACAATGATATTGATACATTGGGATCAGGATTACATTAATAACAGGTATAACCTAAATATGAGTCCAGTATCAAAATACACATTGAGTATAGACCTCCCGGTCTCTATGTAAATATAGTTAAGTGTTTAAAAGAGAATTTGTATATATAAAAACAAAAATATAAAAAGAAGAAAAAAGAAAAAAAGAGAAAAACAAAACCCCCTAAACTAGAGAAAAAAAAAGCAAAACAGAATCTGGGCTGCAAAGAATTTCAACAATTTAACTTCCTGTTTGTCGTCAAGTCCGTTCCACCGTATAAAGGTAAAATAATTATTATAACAGTTGGAGAGGGGACAATTTATATTGTGTGAAAATGTTGAATATAGCTTCCCCAAGTCCTATCAAATTTAACCAAGGGTTCAACAATGTCACTCCTAAACGTGATATCGTTTCAGAGTACCAATGGAGTGTGGTCGGAGGATTAGAGTCTTTCCATTTAAATAAAATAGATCTTCTGGCAATTAATGTAGTAAAAGCAATCAGCCGATGGCGGAACGGGACAGATGAGTAGAATCTAACATTGGTAGTCCAAAAATTGCAGTAATAGGATGAGGTTGTAAATCAATACCTAAAACTTCAGAAATAGTATTTATTTCCAATATTTTTTCCAAAAGTGGGCAAGACCAAAACATATGAGTCAGTGAGGCCACTTCGGAATTACATCTGTCACGGGTAGGATTTATATGACCATAAAAACGAGCTAACTTATCTTTTGACATATGAGCTCTGTGAACCACCTTGAATTATATCAGAGCGTGTCTTGCACACATTGAGGAAGTATTAACTAATTGAAGAATTCTCTCCCATTTCTCTATAGGTAGAGAAATATGAAGTTCTCTTTCACAGTCATTCTTAATTTTATCAAATGTATCTCTTTGTAATTTCAAAATCAAGTCATAAATAGTCGTTATTAAACCTTTCTGAAAAGGGTTCAAATGTAATTTTTCCCCCAAGATTTCGGTTTAATGTGGTGACGGAAGAAAGAGTAGAGTAGCCTTCAAAAAATGTCTAATTTGTAAATATCTAAAGAAATGTGAGTTAGGTAGATTATATTTATTAGAGAGTTGTTCAAAAGACATAAAACAACCATCCAAAAACAAATCACGAAAAGCTGCTAATCCCTTCCTCTTCCATAACAGAAAGGCTTGATCAGTACTAGAAGGTTGGAAGAAAAAATGAGATATGATAGGATTCGATAAGATAAAATCATTCAATCCAAAAAACTTACGAAATTGAAATCATATTTGGAATGTATGTCTTATTATTGGGTTAGTCGTATATTTATTCAATCTCGTAATTGTAAAAGGTAACGAGGCCCCTAGAATAGAAGCCAGTGATAGCCCTTGCATAGAATCACGTTCAAGATTTATCCATCCTGGGCATTGGGTATCTTCTAAATTTTTTGTCCAAAACGTTAGATAGCGAGCATTAACTGCCCAATTGTAAACTCTAAGGTTCGGCAGTGCCAAACCACTGTCTTTTTTTGATTTCTGTAAGTATTTTTTACTTAGTCTTGTATTTTTATTCTGCCATATATATCAAGACATTTTGGAGTCAATAATATCAAAGAAAGATTTAGCAATAAAAATTGGTATCGTCTGAAATAAATACAAAAATTTAGGTAGGATAAAGATTTTAATAGCATTGATTCGGTCGATTAAAGATAAGGACATTGGTGACCATTTAGTAAACTGTTTGATATGGTCAATTAGAGGCGTAAATTTTGCTTTAAATAGATCCTTGTGTTTCTTGGTAATCTTAATGCCTAAATAAGTAAAGCATTCGGTAGTCAATCTAAATGGAAACTGTCCATAATTCGAAATTAGATTGTTTAATGAAAAAAGACCACTCTTACTAAGATTTAGTTTATAACCAGAAAAACTACTAAATTGATTAAGTAGTGCTACTATTGCTGGAATAGATTTCTCTGGGTTAGAGATGAATAATAACAGATCATCTGCATAGAGAGATAGTTTATGTGTCTTAATCTCACGAACAATACCAACAATATTAGGGGATTCCCTAATAACGGTGGCCAAAGGTTCAAAAGCGATATCAAACAGTAAAGGACTTAAAGGACAACCCTGTCTAGTACCTCGAAAGAGCCTGGAAAAAGGGTATCTCCGATTATTGGTAAGTACAGAAGCCTGAGGTATATGATATATCAGCTTGATCCAAGACATAAATTTTGGACCAATCTTAAATTTTTCAAGTGTATTGAATAAGTATTCCCATACTACTCTATCAAATACCTTCTCAGCATCAAGTGAAATGACACATTCTTGAGTTTTATTTGACGCTGTATATACGATAGTCATTAATCTCCTAACGTTAAAGTATGAGTAACGATTTTTAATAAAACCTGTCTGATCTTCAGAAATAATTTGCGGTAAAATATTTTCCAATCTCATAGCTAATATTTTGGAAAGAATTTTGGAATCTACATTTAACAGTGATATAGGTCTATATGATGTCACTTCAGAAGGACCTTTATCTTTTTTAAGAATTAACGAAATAGATGCTTCATAAAAGGATTGTGGTAATCTATTCATTAAAAAGGCTTCTTTAAAAACCTTGCAAAGCCAGGGAGACAGTAAACTTGAGAAATACTTTAAAAATTCCACTGTAAACCCATCTAAACTGGGAGTTTTACCAGAATTCATCGAAAGGATTGATTTCTGTATTTCTTCCTCCATGATGGGTTCATCTAACAATAGAGACTCATTATGTGGTAAATTTGCAAAGTTTAGTTTCTTTAAAAACTCATGCATTATATTGGAACCAATAGGAAATTCTGATTGTTATAGGGAGGTATAAAATTCCTGAATTTATTAATTTCATCATGGTCTACAGTCAATGTACCATCCCGTTTACTCACTTTAATAATCTAACGTTTGGCTGACACAGCTTTCAACTGATTGGTGAGTAATTTACCAGATTTATCGCCATGTATATAAAATTGACTTTTGGTTTTAAGTAGCTGATTCTCAATTGGTGATACTAATAACAAATCATGTCTCAATTGAAGTTCAACTCTATTCTTATAGAGCTCTAGACTAGGAGCTTTTGAATATTTTTTATCAATTTCTTTAATCTCATCAGCCAATATACGTATTTCATTTTGAGTTTGTTTTTTTAATCCCGCGGCGTATGAAATAATTTGTCCACGAGTATATGCCTTAAAAGCATCCCAGACTACACCATTGGATATTTCTTCAGTAGAATTTGTTAAGAAGAAGAAAGCAATCTGTTCTTTAATAAAAGTAACTAAAATTAGATCTTGAAGCAGAGAGGTATTAAATCGCCATTGTTTAGCACTAAACTTGGAATCAGGTAGTTTAATTGATAGTTTCAATGGTGCATGATCAGAAATAGCAATTGCATCATACTCACACGCAGTGACCGATGAAACTAGCTGAGAATCTCTTATAAAGTAGTCAATCCTAGAGTAACTATGATATACATGAGAGAAAAAAGAAAATTCTTTGTCATTTGGGTGTAAGAATGTCCAAACTTCTAACATTCCAGAGTCAAGTAAAAAAGAATTGATAAAACTAGCTGATTTATTTGGCAGCACATGATCAGATGCAGATCTGTCCATCGAGGTGTTCAAACAGCAGTTAAAATCTCCACCCATTATCAAAAGATGTTCATTTAAATTCGGAAAGGATGCAATTAACTGTTTAAAAAAACTCAGGGTGATCAATATTAGGTGCATAAACATTCACCATAACAACATTTTAACCATATAACCATATAACAATTACAGTATGGAAACAGGCCTTCTTGGCCCTTCCAGTCCGTGCCGACCATTTATTTTCCCCTAGTCCCATCTACCTGCACTCAGACCATACCCCTCCATTCCCTTCCCGTCCATATGCCTATCCACTTTACTTTTAAATGTTAAAATCGATCCTGCCTCCACCACTTCTGCTGGAGGATCGTTCCACACAGCCACAACTCTCTGAGTAAAGAAGTTCCCCCTCATGTTACCCCTAAACTTCTGTCCCTTAATTCTCTTGTCATGCCCTCTTGTTTGAATCTTCCCTACCCTCAATGGGAAAAGCTTATCCCCGTCAACTCTGTCTCTCCCTTTCATCATTTTAAAGACCTAAATCAAGTCCCCCCTTAACCTTCTGCGCTCCAAAGAATAAAGACCTAACTTGTTCAACCTTTCTCTGTAACTTAGTTGCTGGAACCCAGGCAACATTCTAGTAAATCTCCTCTGTACTCTCTCTATTTTGTTGACATCCTTCCTACAATTAGGCGACCAAAATTGTACACCATACTCCAGAATTGGTCTCACCAATTTAGCAATATCCCCTACGTAAAATCCGTCCCCGTTGTCGGCGTTTACGGCATTAGGAGCTAATTTTTATTTTACTGCAGCACTGAAATAGTCAGGCGATTTAAAATAAAAATTTAATTTACCGGCAGTCGGAACGAATCTTTAGAAAAAGTTTGCAATCCGAGAAAATAAAGCTACTGATGGCAAGGGAAAACCGCGTTTCAACCCCGCCCCCCCCCCCCCCCCCCCCCCTCAAAGGCGCCAATGTCGCGCACACGGCCAGTGACAGAACTGCAGCACAGCTAAAGGTAAGTTTTGTAACATACCTATACCATTACATTAAATTAACAGTATCTTAGAGAACGTAAAAGTTATGGTTTGATACCATCATACTAAAATTCTAAAATGTAATTAAAGAATTACTCATCCAATTAAATTCTTAATCATTTACAAAACGATACATTGTCAAAATAGTAACAATAAATCTCCAATTGTAACTTAGTCGATTAGCAGTAACTCCCCGTTGCGGCTTCAGCCCCATAAGCCTCCAGAAAGCTGGAAGCTTCTTGCGGATTGTTAAAAAATCGGTTGTTACCATTAAGGAGTCGTATACGCAATCTAGCTGGATAGAGCAAGGCGGGGCACAACTGTTTCTTAAACAACTCAGGCATTACATTATGGAAAGGCTTTCTCAATCCCATAAGTTCACGGAAGTAATCCGGAACAAACCGAAACTTGCATCCTTCATATTCAACCATGCCCAACTTTATTGCTGTTTGAAGGATATTCTCCTTCTTCTTCTTGCGTATGACGTGCACAGCCTAAAGTTGTCGGACAACTTGTTCTATTTGATCTTATTTGATTGTGCACACCGGGTTGATTGCATTTGTCGAAACAGGGCGGACCACGTGAAGGTTGCAATCTCCCACCTCATATTCTCCTACATCTGCAAAAAGTGAAACGAACGAATGTCTCGGTTTATCCTGGAGACCAGGTTTCTTCCCGATCCTGTGTGCGTTTTCCAAAATTGGAAGATTTTCATAGTGCTCAATGTTGAAAGTCTCCTTTATCATTTTAGAGGCATATTTTATAACATTATCCCCTTCTTGACCTTCAGGCAAACCAACAATTTGCAGATTCAGTCGAAGGCTTCTGTTTTCCAGATCCATGTTTTTAGTCTTGTATTGCTCGAGCGCCCGAGTGTTTTCATTCATTTTCCATTCCAGTATTTCAATCTTCAAATCTCTTTCCTGGCTCAAGGTTTGCAAGTTATCAATTTGTTCCTTCTATTCACGAGATTCATCTTGTAACATGATCAGCTTGTCTTAAACTTCCTTCAATTTGTTCGAAATTCCTTTCATCATTTCTCCAAACTGCAGAATTTTGTGTTTATTTCTCTGTTCATTTTCGATATTGCTTCTAAGATACCAGAGTCGGAAGCTGTGCCTTCCCCATGCTCCTTCCTTGGAGAAGCTTTTTTTCCTCCTGTCTCCATCCTTTACACGATTGAAGTGTATAAAAGTGTTATCAACACTTTAAGAAAGGTTAGACCGTGTCTTGAAATCAAGTAATAACAAGTAACATTGAAAGAGTGGTAAGCAAGAAGTTAAAAGTTAAGGGAGCAAACAAAGTTACAACCTTTACAGCATGCTGCCACTAGGAGAGCTGCCACTAGCTCCACTTGCCTGCACTAGGTCCATATCCCTCCAATCCATGTACCTGTCTAACTGTTTCTTAAATGATGGGATAGTACCAGCCTCAACTACCTCCGCTGGCAGCTTGTTCCATACATCCACCACACATTTGTTTGAAAATGTTACCCCTCGGATTCATATTAAATCTTTCCCCTTCACATTGAATCTATGTCCTCTGGTCCTCGTTTCCCCTACTCTTGGCAAAAGGCTCTGTGCATCTACCTGATCTATTCCTCTCATGATCTTATACACCTCTATAAGATCATCCCTTATCCTCCTGCGCTTCATGGAAAAGAGACCCAGCCTACTTAACCTCTTCGTGTAGCTCACACCCTCTAGTCCTGGCAACATTCTTGTAAATCTTTTCTGAACCCTTTCAAGCTTGACAATATCTTTGCCATAACATGGTGCCCAGAACTGAACACAATATTCTAAATGCGGTTTCACCAACGTCTTATACAACTGCAACATGACCTCCCAACTTCTATATTCAATATTCTGACTGATGAAGGCCAAAGTGCCAAAAGCATTTTTGACCACCTTATCTACCTGTGACTCGACCTTCAAGGAACCATGCACCTGTATTCCTAGATCCCTCTGCTCAATAACACTACCCAGAGGCCTACCATTTACTGTGTAGGTCCTGCCCTTATTCCACGTCCCAAAATGCAACACCTCACACTTCTCTGGATTAAATTCCATCAACCATTTCTCCGCCCACTCGGCCAATCGACCCAGATCCTGCAGCAATCGTTCACAACCATCTTCACTATCTGTAAAACCACTAACTTTTGTATCACCAGCAAACTTGCTAATCTTGCCCTGTATGTTCTCACCCAAATCATTGATGTACATGACAAACAGTAACGGGCCCAGCACCGAACCCTGAGGCACACCACTAGCCACAGGCCTCCAGTCTGAGAAGCACCCTTCCACTATTACCCTCTGCTTCCTTCCATGGAGTCAATTTACAATCCATTCAGCTATCTCTCCTTCGTTCCCATGTGATCTAATCTTCCAGAGCAGCCTACCATACAGAACCTTGTCAAACGCCTTACTGAAGACCATGTACACAACATCTACAGCTCTGCCCTCATCAACCTTTTTGGTCACGTCTTCAAAAAAATCAATCAGATTTGTGAGACACGACCTCCCACATACAAAACCATGCTGACTATTCCTAATCAGCCCTTGCCCATCCAAATGGCTGTATATCCTATCCCTCAGACTACTCTCCAGGGTGGAAGATTGCAACCTTCACGTGGTCTGCCTTGTTTCGACTAATGCAATCAACTCGACGTGCACAAACAGAAGATCAAATAGAACAAGTTGTCCTACAACTTTAGGCTGTGCACGCCACATGAAAAAAAAAAAAAAGAAGAAGAAGAAGACTACTCTCGAGTAACTTACCAACTACAGATGTTAAGCTCAGCAGCCTATAGTTCGCAGAATTTCCCCTGCAGCCCTTCTTGAAAAGAGGAACAACCATTGCCACCGTCCAGTCTTCCGGCACCTCTCCTATATTTAAGGACGACTGGTAAATTTCAACCAGGGCTCCCGCAATTTCCTCTCTAGTTCCCCACAATGTCTGCGGATATATCAGATCAGGTATATAAAATTACGGTGTGCATAGATAGGGCAGATAGTCAAACCTTTTCTCCATGATGCTGGAATCTAAAACCAGAGGGCATACATTTAAACTAACGTAGGATTTAGAGAGGACCCAATGAAGAGTTTTTCACCCAGAAGGCAAATAGAATCTGAATGCACTTCTTAGGTGATGAAGGCAGATACCATCATGACATTAAATAAATATGTGAGCGTGTACATGAAACACCGAGGCAAAGAAGACTATGAACTATGTCAGTCATAGAGTCATACAGCGTGGAAACAGGCCTCTCGGCTCAATTTACCGACACTGAACAACATCTCATCTACAATAGTCCCACCTGCGTGTGTTTGGCCTAAATCCCTCAAAATGGGTTGGTAAATGGGATTAGTATAGATTGGTACTCCATGGTCAGCATGGACAAAGGGTCTTGTTTCTGTGCTGTATGACTCTATGATTCTGCAATATTCGTTGATGTGCAGCACAGAAGCACCAAACATGAACACATTTGCTGCTAAAGTCTTAAAGAAGGAACTGCAGATGCTGGAAAATTGAGGGTACAGAAAATGCTGGAGAAATTCAGCGGGTGCAGCAGCATCTATGGAGCGAGGGCGATAGGCAACGTTTCGGGCCGATGAGGGTTGGGGGGAGGTGGAGGGAAGAAAGGAAAAAGGAGGAGGAGCCCGAGGGCAGAGGTAGGAAGGGGAGGAGACAGCAAGGGTTAACAGATTTGGGAGAATTCGATGTTCATGCCAAGAGGATGCAGACTCCCCAAGCGGAATATGAGGTGCTGTTCCTCCAATTTGCGGTGTTGCTCACTCTGGCCATGGAGGAGGTCCAGGACAAAGAGGTCGGATACGGAATGGGAGGGGGAGTTGAAGTGCTGAGCCACCGGGAGGTCGGGTTGGTTAATGCGGACCGAGCGGAAGTGTTCGGCGAAACGATCGTCAAGCCTCCGCTTGGTCTCACCGATATAGATCAGCTGACATCTAGAGCAGCGGGTGCAATAGATGAGGTTGGGGGAGGTGCAGGTGAACCTCTGTCGGACCTGGAACGACTGCTTGGGTCCTTGAATGGAGGGGGGAGGTAAAGCGACAAGTGCAGCATCTCTTAGATGGAAAGCATGCAAATTAGTTACATTTGGCTGAAGGACAAGTTACATGAAATAGGCTTAACATTTCTGAGATTTCTAACATTATAATTCTGAGAGGCACATTCTGCTTGCAGAATATTAGTATTAACCTCAGTATCACACAGGGTTATATACATTTCCATAAAAGAAAACTGCATCTGGTAACATATACACAGAGCCTACTTTATTTTACCATTGTGGGTATTTGGAGCTGACATTTAGCGCAGCTGTTATCTCCAACCCCGATGTAAATAGCGGTAAATAGCGGGAACCGGCTTTTAAATCAACCTTATCTCCCGATCCGATCTAAATCGGAAACTGCGGTTTCAGCGCGTTCCATTCAATTACCGCAGTTTAAATACTTATACTCCAGCTGGCTCCGTATTTGCAAGCCAGATTTGTAGAGTTTTTAAAAAAATTTCCACAATACATATACACTCTAGCTGGCTCTGCAGACTTACAGAGTTTAAAAAACACTCGCAAAAAGTTCAACACTGACTTACCTGCGGGTTTAACTTACCGCTGGTGGGAGCTGCGCTCTCCACCCTGTCGGTGCCACACGCGTCAACGTAATGCTGAACATGCGCCTGGCGGGGCTTCTTCACGTAGTCACTCACGTGACTCCGAAGTAAAATCAAATTTGCCTGTTCATATGTCAATTAGCTAGTTAGGAATTTGCTTTGGTATCCTGACACCAGTTTGCATTCCGCCCCAAACGAATGTGAAGCTTGCACTAGATGAACTCTACACAGCTACCAATTGCCTCCAGTACCCCAAGGCCTTGTTCACCACACCCAGGAACCTCAACCAGGTCAACTTCAATAGCGTGCAACCAAAGTATTCCCAATATCCTGACCCACCAGAGGCCCTAACATCCTCGACCATTGCTACACAATTATCAAAGAGGCTTGCTGCTCCAACCCTGACCACACTTTGGAAAATCTGATCACTGGACTTTGCACCTTCTCCCTGCATATAAGCAGAAACTGGGCCATGAGAATCCAGCAGAGAAAGTCGCGTAGTGTTAGTCTGAGGAAATAGAAGAGCTCCATCGTGATTGCCTTTGACCAGTCGTTGGACTGGTCGACATTCAAGAACAGGCAGCCAACCTAGATGATTGCACCACTGTTAACATAGAAACATAGAAAATAGGTGCAGGAGGAGGCCATTCGGCCCTTTGAGCCAGCACCGCCATTCATTGTGATCATGGCTTTTCGTCCCCTATCAATAACCCGTGCCTGCCTTCTCCCCATATCCCTTGACTCCACTAGCCCCTAGAGCTCTATCTAACTCTCTCTTAAATCCATCCAATGATTTGGCCTCCACTGTCCTCTGTGGCAGGGAATTCCATAAATTCACAACTCTCTGGGTGAAAACATTTTTTCTCACCTCAGTCTTAATTGACCTCCCCTTTATTCTAAGACTGCGGCCCCTGGTTCTGGACTCGCCCAACATTGGGAACATTTTTCCTGCATCTAACTTGTCCAGTCCTTTTATAATTTTATATGTTTCTATAAGATCCCCCCTCATCCTTCTAAACTCCAGTGAATACAAGCCTAGTCTTTTCAATGGTGTCAGGTGTTATCACAGACAATAGACAATAGGTGCAGGAATAGGCCATTCGACCCTTCGAGCCAGCACGGCCATTCAATGTGATCATGGCTGATCATCCCTAATCAGTACCCCGTTCCTGCCCTCTCCCCATATCTCCTGACTCCGCTACCTTTAAGAACCCTATCTAGCTCTCTCTTGAAAGTATCCAGAGAACCGGCCTCCACCACAGGCAGAGAATTCAACGGATTCACAACTCTCTGTGTGAAGACGTGTTTCTTCATCTCCGTTCTAAATGGCTTACCCCTTATTCTCACAGACTTCATCAGTAAGTGTGCAGAAGACTGCGTGCCAAAGAAGTCAATCCCAGTGTTCCCCCCACCAGAAATCTTGGATAAACCGAAAGATCCACACCCTGCTGAAGTCTAGGTCTGACGTGTTCAAGTTGGGTGACCTATGCATAAAATCTATGACATAAATTCCTCAGTGTAAATTACCACAAAGTAAAGATTAGTTGGCCACTGAATGGAATGCAAATTTGCATCAGGTAATAGGTGCATGGATAGGATAGGTTTGGCGGGATATGGGCCAAATGCAGACAAGTGGGACTAGTGCAGATGGAACATGTTGGCTGGTGTGGGCAAATTGGGCTAAGGGCCTGTTTCCATGCTGTATGACTCTATGGCATCATTGACATCCTTCAATATTTTGGAATGCATGCCATCAGGCTTTGTGTAGGAACGAGCTGCAGATGCTGGTTTAAATTGAAGGTAGACTCAAATTGCTGGAGTAACTCAGCGGGTCAGGCAGCATCTCTGGAGAAAAGGAATGGGTGACGTTTCGGGTCGAGACCCTTCAGACATTTTGGACTCTTCTCCATTTTACGTATAAAATATATGATAGCAAATTAATATTTCTCTCAATGTCTAGTTCCAATGATTTCGCAGGAGGAGTTGCGATCATTACAAGAGAATCATCTCCTCCTCAGGCAATTACTGCAGGAGTTTCTGAGGGCAATGTTGAAAATCAATCCAACCCCACCAGCTTCATTAAAAGCCTTCTCTCCATTGTGCAGATTTGCTAATGATTGCACATAATTCATTTTGCAGTCCTGAAGAGAGCTATGCCCATATGGAGCACGTCTGACCAGGTGAAGCCTGATAAATATGAATGAAAATTCATGTCAGCCAACAATCATCATTTCAGGGTCAAATTCCTCCTCAAAGTCTACCTTCACCTCATGGACTCTAGTGATTTAAAGTGTTACTATCACCATTGTCAATAAAGAACAATAAAAGCTGGGAAATAAACACTGCCCATGGTAAAAATGACTATATTCTGCAAAGGAATTTTCAGAATCTAATATTCTTTCATTTTGAACTAGTTTTATCACATCTATTTTAACAATCCTTTTATTTCTTCTCTGCTTATAAAATGTCTTACTATTTATATTGCCTTCAACCTTTTTTATATCTCTTCTCTTTTTCACCTATAGGTTTAAATTTATTACTGTCAGGTGTACCGAGGTACAGTGAAAAGCTTTGTTTGGCATGCTAATGAATCAGGTCAGGTAATACTATCCATAAATTAAATTAAATCAAACTCAAGCACAATAGGTAGAGCAAAAAGGAAAATACATAGTGCAGTATAGTTCTCCGCATGGTAGCGCAGCAGTTTCAGAGACAAAGTCCAATGTCTGCAATGTGGTAGAGGTGAATCGGACAGTACTCTAGCTTATGGAAGGACTGTTCAGAATCCAGGTAACAAAAGGGAAGAAGCTATTCCAGAGTCTG
This sequence comes from Raja brachyura, assembly GCA_963514005.1. The sequence goes on along the minus strand of OY740786.1, from coordinate 18,555,059 downwards.
GTGGTACATGTTTTCAAACATCTGTACCTTCTGACCGATAGGAGCAGAAACAAGAAGGAATGCGACAAGTCTTTGATTATGTAGGTTGCTTTTCCAGGGCAGGGTGAAGTGTAGATGCAGTCGATGGTGGGGAGTTTGGTCTGTGTGATGTACTGGGTTACATCTACAACTCCTTACGGTTTTGGGCAGCGCTGTTCCCAAACTAACTAGAAAATGGGTGCGAGTCTAGGTGAGGCAATGGGAATTTGGGGGGAGGGGGGTTGTTTGTAGGTTATTTACCTAAAATTGGAGAATATGACGTTCATAACATTAGATTGTAAGTTATCCAAGTGGAATATGATGTGCTGTGGCAATGGAGGAGGCCCAGGAAAGGAAGATCTGTATGGGAATAGGAAGAAGAGTTAAAATGGTTAGCAACCGGGAAATGCAACAAGCCTTGGTGGACCGAGGGCAAGTGATCGACAAAATGGTCGCTGAGATTAAGCTAGGTCTCCCAGATGAATAGGAGGCTACATCGAGAACACTGCATGCAGTAAATTAGATTAGAGGAGGTGCATGTGAAGTCTCACCTGGATGTACTGCTGGGGTCCCTGGATGGTAACTAGGGAGGATGTATAGGGACAGGTATTACATCTCCTGCAGTTGCAGTGAATCTTGCTGGGGGGGAGGTGGTTTGGGTACGAAAGGATGAGTTAACCAAGGAATTATGGAGGGATCAGTCTTTGCAGAAGGGGATGGGAAGATGTGACTGGTGGTGCGATCACATTGAAGGTAGTGAAAATTTGGGAGAATGATTTGTTGTATGCGGAGGCTGGTGGGGTGACAAGTAAGGACTAGTGCTTCGTTAGGCTGGTTATGGCACACATCAACTTTGACATTTTTGATTCACTGCAGTTTGCCTACCATTGCATCAAGTCCACTGCAGACGCCATTTGCTTTGCCTTACACACAATAATAAACCATTACCAATACCATTTCCCTTCATCCATCTAATTGAACACCCCATCTAGCCAGTGATGTCGTGATCAAACAGTTTTGGTGGAATCAATCAAATTCTCATGGCTGCACCAACATAATTAACCATATAACCATATAAAAATTACAGCACGGAAACAGGCCATCTTGGCCCTTCTAGTCCGTGCCGAACACTTACTGTCACCTAGTCCCATCTACCTGCACTCAGACCATAACCCTCCACTCCTTTCCCGTCCATATACCTATCCAATTTATTTTTAAATGATAAAATCAAACCTGCCTCCACCACTTCCACTGGAAGCTCCTTCCACACATCTACCACTCTCTGAGTAAAGAGGTTCCCCCTCATGTTACCCCTAAACCTTTGTCCCTTAATTCTCAAATCATGTCCTCTTGTTTGAATCTTCCCTACTCTCAATGGTAAAAGCTTATCCATGTCAACTCTGTCTATCCCTTAATTCATGATAATTAATGATAATTAGTTCATCATACTCTTGAAATTCTCAATATCTTTATTTTGTTTCCTTTTCTATAATTAACTGCAAATTTCAATTTTCACTTCTGTGAATTGCTCTGCATTTATCATATATCAATTTTTAAATTTAATTTTGCTCTTACCTGTTTATTTATGCATGGTGCTACCTCTCATTAATGTGCTCCCTTTACTCCTGGATAGAATTTATTTAACTTGTAGCTCATTCATTTCACATTGAACATCTCTCCCGTGGTCTGTTGTTTGAAATGCCACGTTATTTTCCAAAACCAATTAATCTGGGATATCTCCGCCCCTCGTGTTACTGAAATGCGTTAATTCCCAACCCAAAACCTTTATCTTCTTCTCCTCTTTTCTATTTTCTATTTTCAATGTGAACCTAATTAGGTTGTTTCCCAAGAGTTCATCTATCTTCAGGTTACATACTTGACCTGCTTCATTAACAGAACTAGATGCAGCACTATACTGCAATTGTTGAATGGGCAACATTTTTTATTAAGCAGAACTAGTGCAAGATATATTCTAAGAACCTTCTTCTTGGTTTGAATCCAAACATTTGTAACATCCTATCTACATCATGATAAGGATAATTATACCATCTAATAATTGAAACTCTATTACAATAGAAAAAAATCCCTTAATGGCCCATCAATCCCTTTTTCTAATTTATTTTGCACTGTCTGATGGGTTAAATGCTATTCCCAAGGAGATTATAAATTCCTTATTATATATTAAGTCAAATACTTAACGGCTGGAGTTTTCTTCCCATCCTGCTGGAAATTAGGTAGAAGGGATATTAATACATAGAAAACCAACTGATATAAATACTTAGAAAACCAGCTGTCTTTATTGCAATCTCACCATCTAATCACCCTCTGTTTGCCTCATGTGTAACAGATGTTGCCCATATTCACATGGGTGCACTGGTCTGAAGCTCTCATTCTGACAAATATTCCTGACATTATCTGCATTACTTCTCCGTGGCTTGTCACCTTTTCGAGGTGGAGAAGCTTGTGTGGACCTGAGATCCTGAGATCCGTCTGGAGCTATGCTCCTGGTAAGGCCACCCACGGTGTTAAGGTCGAGGGGGAGGCCTCTGACAAAGAGCAATCCAACCAAGACCTCAACGGTGGAACAGGCGGAGGACAATGGCTGACCTTAGTGGAGTGTCACAACGGCTGGGAAGGCGGATGAAAGCTGCAGCAGAAAAGGTTCTCCGGTGGTCTTGGACTCCATGCCACTGGAACCTGACCCAGATTTGTCAAAGACTGCGGGGTGGCTGTCTGTGCACCAGTCTCCCCACGTTAAATAAAGTCACGCACAGGCGTCCTCTATATAGGGTGGAGCACCCTGGAGTCACCCATGGTCAGCCATGACCGAAGGCGGCCTAAGATTATCTGCATTGGCAGAGTTTCCAGGATCACAGTGCCCAAATAAACTACAGGACAAAGAAAAAAGAAACGTAAGTGCCACATTATAGCATTTAACAGGATTATTAGTAGAGTTGAAGCGCCTACCATAAAAAGGACGTAAGAAGGATGTAGGAGTACATTTAAGTGGGCATTTAGGAGGGGAAAAAAGAGGATATAAAATATAAGAGCTGACAGACATCTTAAAGGAAAATCATTTGATATTCTATGGGTCTATCAAGTATAAAGTAGAGGCTAAGGGGAAAAATAACACATTTAAAGATAAGTATGGCCGTTTTTGTGTAGAGCCGCAAGAGATGGGGGAGATATTAAATTCATATTTCCAGTGCATCTTTTTACTGTGGAGGAGACCATGGAAGCTGAGGGATTGAGATATAGGAGTTGTGATAGAGAGTCATAGAGTGATGCAGTGTGGAAACAGGCCCTTTGGCCCAACTTACTCACACCAGCCAACATGTCACATCTACACTGGTCCCACATACCTGCGGTTGGTCCATATCCCCCAAAACCTGTCCTAGCCATATACCTGTCTATATGTTTTTTAAACGTTGGGATAGTCCCAGCCGCAACTCTCTCCTCTGGCAGCTTCTTCCATACACCCACCACCCTTCGTGTGAAAACGTTACCCCCTCAGATTCCTATTAAATATTTTCACCTTCACCTTAAACCTATCTCCCCTGGTCCCCCCAACTACCCAACTTCTATACTCAATACTCTGACCAATGAAGACCAATGTACCAAAAGCTTTTTAGACCACCTTATCTACCTGCGACTTGACCTTCAAGGAACCATGCACCTTGCCTCCTAGATGTCTTCAATCATATACAAATTATCAAAGAGAAGGTATTAGCAGTTTTAAAATACAATAAGGTGGATATATCCCCAGTGCCTGACAAGTACTGTATATCCTTGGACCTTGTGGAAAGCTTGGGAGATAATTGTGGAGGCCCTTGCAGATATATTTGCATCATCTTTATCCCAGAGGAGAACCTTTGGAAGGCTAGAGTGTGGCAGATGTTGTACCATTACTTAACACGGCCAAGCCAGGAAACTACAGGCTGATGAGCCTGATATAAGTGATGGGAAAGTAGTTAGAAGAGATTCTTTGGGCAGGATATACTAGCATTTAGATAGGCATGAACTTGATTAGGGATAGTCAGCATGACTTTAAGCTTTGGAAATAGTATGTCATCAATTTGATTGGTTTTATTTGAAGAGGTTACATAGATGGCCAATGGGCAGGGCAGTGGTATTGTCTACATGGACTTTAGCAAGTTCTTTGATCAGATCCCACATTGTACACTAGTCTGGAAGATTAGATCACATGGAATCCAAGGCGATGGACTGATTGGATTCAAAATCAGAGGCTGAGAGTAACCTTATTGAAGCATATGAGATCATGAGGGCATGGATAAAGTGAACACTCAATCTTTTTCCCGAGGTAGAGGATTCTGAAACTAGAGGGCATAGGATTCAGGTGTGTATATACCCTTCTTCCCTTTTTTGTGGTGAGAGGGGAAAGGTGAGAGGGGAGAGTAACATTTTTACTCAGAGGTTCGTCCAAATCTGGAATGAGCTTCCAGAGGAAACTATAGAAGCAGATACAGTAACAACGTTAAATGACATTCGGGCAGATATATGGATAGGATGGGCTCACAGTGCCATGGACCAAAAGCAGGCAAATGGGACATGCCTAGAATTCCAACTTGGATGGCATGTCAAGGTGGGCTGAAGGGCCTGCTTCTGTGTTGTATGGCTCCATGATTCTATTGATAGTCTGAATATGAAGCCAGCTAAATAACAAAACAAGAGTCATGTTTCAGATTGGATGAAGATGAATGGTGGCATTTCCCAGGGATTAGTGTTGGAGCCATTGATTTTTTTAAATCACTATTTATGACTTATATCTGGGTGCAAGCCACAATTTTACAATATTGTGAACTATAAAGAGCATAGTGATAAATTTTAGTAGGATGTAAACAGCCTGACAGATGCTTGGCAGAGAAATATGAGATGATGCTTTTGGTAGGAAGTCTGAAGAGAGGCAATATAGAATTAAGGATCCTGTTGTAAGATCAAAGGGTCCTGGAAGGGTGTGTGCACAAATCACTAAAAGTGGCAGAGCTAATTAAGAAATATGTTGATTTAGGCTTAGGGAAAAAGAAAGAAGTTTTGCTGAAGATACTCAAATGTTGGCCCATCATCATAAGGATTTAGAAGATTCAGAGTAGAATTTTCAATGGGTTAATCCCAGCAAAAGTCCTCAGACAGAACCAGAACAGAGCTAACATTTCAGAAGGCAATCTTGTGAAAATAAATCAATTAAAAGGTGTTCACATTTATGAAGGATTTCAATCAGACAACTCAAGAAAAAAAGCATTTCCATTCATCGTTGAGTCAGTAATTTGAGTAATCATATGGGTCATCCTCACAATAATAGGAAAAGTTCAACATTGTAATAAAGATATTGGATGAATGTTATAAAGCGCTATACAGCTCCGCTCAGGTTTTAAGAAGGGAAAATATTTTCCTTTCAAAGCACACGTTTCCTGGCTGATGGGAAACGATTATAGAGCAGGACTAAGTGGACAAGTTCATTGTGATGGAATTGATGTAATTTGCTGAATGGGCTTGCTTTTGCTGTAAAATGCCTTCAATCTATAAACCTTGTTCCAACTTTACACATTGTAGTTAGGAATCAGTTATTTAAATTTGAATTTCGTGCTCCATTTATTTGCCGGGTGCAGTACCATAACCACAAATTTTAGAAATCTAGTAAAAAGCCACTTTTGTGACATGTTTGATGCCTGACTCTTTCTTTCTGCTCTGGAAATTAAGCTGTATGAAAAGTTATTGATATCCTTGATTGCTAAGTTTTGTAGTATTCTATAATGTACTGTCAAACATGGTTTTTCAAGTTAAATAGAGTTTATTGAGTACCAAGTACGTTGAGATATAAATACAATGAACATCTTGCTTGCAGCAGCTTCACAAATATATAGACTATGGCAACACACAAAAGATATACATAAATTATACATTATACATAAATACATAATACATAAATTCCACAAGACAGTGAAAAATAAAAAGACTGCAAAAACAAGACATTATAGTCATACAGCATGGAAACAAGCCCTTCGGCCCAACTTGCCCATACAAAACAAGATACCCCATCTGCACCAATCTGACATGCCCGTGTCTGGCCCATATTCCCTCCAAACCTTTCCTATCCATGTACCTGTTCAAATGACTTTTAAATATTGTTATTTGTTATTATAGTACCTGCCTCAACTACCTCCTCCAGTAGCTTGTTCCATGTACCCACCACCTTTCGTGTGAATTAATTGCCTTTGATCCATTCCCAATCAATTTTCCATGTGATGCACACATACTAGGTCTACTTGGAAATTCTATAGACATGTTTTGGAAAATTAACTTAGCTTTCTGATATGCTGTCAAATGAATGAATGAAAATTTAGAATATGGCAAATTCAAAAGTGAGAAGGGGGTCAAGGAAAGAGCGTTCACGTCGCGGACCTGTTTCCACCAATCTTTCCACCACCACGCACAAGAAGCGCAAGACAGACACCATTGTGCAGATGCTGAGAAGCGTGTTCAGCTCTCGCTGAACAACATCTAATCTTCTATGTGGATTCTATAAGAAGAAGAAGTGAGAACTCCCAGAATTGTAATCAAATGTGTACCTCCTCCTAGAACGTAGCTAATTTCAATTTAAATTGTCTATTTCTACACTGTAACACGTGAAACACTTTTCAACTTAATTCCAGACAATTCAAAATATTTGTTGAAAAAGGTGGAAAAAACTATGAAAAGTACAATATTATACACATCTGCATAGAAATGCTGTCCATTTAGAAAATAGAATATCTCGACATAGGTTGCAGTGTTACATTACTGTAAATGAAAATCAGGGAGAAAACGTTATATATGGTTTTAGGCAAAAAAGGTTTTAGCTAAAACCTGCAGTTTTATAACCTTCTCACATATTTCTGTGACCCTATTTTTGGAGCCAGTTACCAACTGCTTATCATGAACAACTGAGGGTCTGGAAACACAAGAACCTATACTTTAATTTTTACTTAATTCTAGTGATCTATTGAAACAACCTAACTGACCAACACTAACGATTGACACCTATGCATACTGGGATTCCTTCCATAGCTTTGGTGAAGTAGATCTGTTATATGCTTTCAGTTGCAAATAAATATCTCCTGCAACAATGAAAGTCAGTTTTAACCAAAAGAATTATGTAGGAAGGAACAGATTGAATTTTTAATTTAATGATCTTTCATTAGAATTCAGAAAAAGCAAGTCGACATTAGAAACATGTGGTCAATTGTGTTTCACCATTGTGAGTTGGTTATAAAATTGTGCAAGGTTTACTGTCTGAAGCCAACATTACGTTTTTTTTTTCCTGATTTTCATTTAAAACAATATTACAGCCCAATGTAAAGATATTTTGTTTTCAAAATGAAGATAAAGCATTCCGATGAAGATAGTATAATAGTCATTTTCATAGCTTTTCTTTCCCCCTTTTTTACTTAAAGATTTTAATCAGTTATTTGTAACTAATTTGAAAAGGTTTGGTCTCTGGGAAATGGACATTGTGTACATTGTGGGTACATGTTAACATTCAGTAATCTTTGTTCAATGAGTAGAATCAGCTCTCTCACGTTATGTCCTTAAAACATAAATGGTTTCCATATCGAGAGATGTAACTCCAGGGTCAAGAGAGTTTATTGTCATGTGTCCCAGATAGGACAATGAAATTCTTGCATTGCTGCAGCACAACAGGACATCGTAGCCATAAATACAGAACAGATTAGTGTGTCCTTATACCATAGAATATATATATTCTTAATAGATTCTAAGAAACAATCTGATCAGGCAGCATCTTTGGGAAGGGAAACACATTGAATGTTTCAAGTCAATGATCTTTCATTAGAATTTAGAGAAAGCGAGTATTGGAGTTACCAAAAATTAAGGTATTCATTTCATTGACTTGAGTTGGATGAAAGCAACTCTTTGAAAGCAATGTGCAGGTGGGCACTGCAGATGCTGGTTTAAACCGAAGATAGACACAGAAGGCTGGGCTAACTCAGCGGGTTAAATAGTATCTCTGGAGAAAAGGAATAGGTGACGTTTCTGGCTGATGGTTCTGAAGAAGGGTCTCGACCCGAAATGCCACCTATTCCTTTATCTGTCTGACATTTTGAAAGCAATGCCCAGTCTCTCCAATTCTCCCGCCACCGCTTGACATTCAAAGCCTTTTGTGGAATCCAATTCATTGCTTTTATTGAATCCGTCATCATCAGCATTCATAGAAACATATAAACATGGAATATAGGTGCAGGAGTATGCCATATGGCACTTTGACCCAGCACCACCATTCAATATGATCATGGCTGATCATCCAAAATCAGTACCACGTTCTGACCTTTTCCCCATATCCCTTGATTTCCTAAGCCCTTAGAGCTAAATCTAATTCTCTCTTGAAAAAATCCACTGAACTGTCCTCCACTGCATTCTGTGGCAGAGAATTCCACAGATTCACAACGCTCTGGGTGAAAAAGGTTTTTCTCATCTCAATCCTAAATGGCCTACCTGTGATCATTGGTTCTGGACTTCCCCAACATCGGGAACATTTTTCCTGCATCTACCCTGTCCAATCCTCTAAGAATTTTATATGGCTTTATAAATTCCCCTCTCATCCAGCGAATACAAGCCCAGTCGAGCCATTCAGGGTCACCACTGGTCAGAAAATGAACAGGCACATTAATCTACAGTCAAAGGCTGAGGCCCAAAAAATCTTTTGTGTAATGCTTTTCATTAAATTCTTAAGCAATTTCAAATTGATTTTCCCCTGATAGAAATGCAACAATTATAAGTTCAGGGTCATTTTGCAGACCCCAAAAGCGTGATCCACTTTGGCATGAATTGCACTTGGGCATTTCTGCATCACATGCATATCACTGAGATGCTGGGCAGAAGTAAGTGGCATTCAAAAATGCAAATTGAATATGTAAAGTTTGCTCAATATTTGTCAGAGGTGGATGAAGGGTTAGAAGGGATAAAATTGCAGAGGATCATCTACAATGACCATCATTTTCTAATCCTTTGTGCCTACAGGAGTGGTAGCAGAGGACTGGAGGATTGGAATAGTTCTAGTGCTTTTCAAAAAGTGTGGATTACAAACCAGTTAGTTTAACGTGAGTAGTAGGCAAATGGTTGTAATCAATTTGAGGAATAGCATAAAGCTTTAATTAGAAAGACACAAATTAACCAGGAAAAACCAGCATGGTTTTCTTGAAGAAAGGATGTGTCTGACTAACTTGAATGAATATTTGAGGATGGTCAATGAGGGCATGTACAATTGTGTAAATGTTTCTTGAATGTTGTGAGAATGTCTGCCTTTACCACCTCCTATACTTCAACCAACCTCTGTGGGAAAATATCCTTCAGATCCCCTCCACACCTCCTATCTCTCACTTTACACGTATGTCCTCTTTGAGCCTCTGCTATCTGCTGCTTACCTCATTATCTCCATAATAATTTTACATAACTCTATCTGATTACTCTTCCATCTCCACAGCTCCAGGGAAAGCAAACCCAATTTATTCAGTCCTTCATTGTAACTGCTTGCCTCATTCCAAGCAATATCCTACTTACTCATCTCTTCACACACTCCAGTATAATGGCATCCTTCCTGTAGTGTAGCAACTAGTACTGCCCAAAATATTAAATATACAGTCTAACCTATGTTTTATGAAACTGTACTCTAGAAGAATTTTAGCAATATTTTTGATCAGGTTACACATGGCAGGATGATCAATAAGATAAAAGTTCATGAGTTCTAATGAAAAATAGCAAATTGGACCCAAAACTGGATTAATGGTGACAGGCTTTGTGCAACTGGAAGTCTTTTTCCAGTGGGGTTCAACAGGCCTCAGCAGTTTTGTTTTGTTAAGTAGTATAAATTAATAATATGGACCTAACTATTAGAGGGCAGGAGAACTTGAGCAGATAGGATATGTCTACACACTTCAAAATTCATTATGCGACTACCATCAGCGGTTGTATCATCAATGAAGATAAATGAGCCAGTTCCTTCAGCAGCCATACATGCCCAGGCCATAATACCCCCACTACCGTGTTTCACAGATGAGGTGGTACGCTTTGGGCAGTTCCTTCTCTCCTCTCTTGGGCAGTTCCTTCCCTCCTCCATACTTTGCTCTTGCCCTCACTCTGATATAAATTAATCTTCGTCTCATCTGTCTACAAGACCTTTTTCTAGAACTGTGGTTGCTCTTTTAAGTACTTCTTGGCAAACTGTAACCTGTCCATCCTATTTTTGCGGCTAACCAGTGGTTTGCATCTTGCAGTATAGCGTCTGTATTTCTGTTCCTGAAGTCTTCGGCGGACAATGGTCATTGACAAATCCACACCTGACTCCTGAAGAGTGTTTCTGATCTGTTGGACAGGTGTTTGGGGATTTTTCTTTATTATAGAGAGAATTCTTCTGTCATCAGCTGTGGAGGTCTTTCTTGCCTGCCAGTCCCTTTGCGATTACTCAGCCCACCAGTGCTCTCTTTCTTCTTAATTATGTTCCAAACAGTTGGTTTTGGTAAGCCGAATGTTTGGCTGATGTCTCTAACAGGTTTAGCCTTGTTTCTCAGTCTCATAATGGATTCTTTGACTTTCAATGGAACAACTTTGGTCCTCATGTTGATAAACAGCAATAAAAGTTTCCATAGGTGCTGGTAGCTCTCTTATACCGGCATTAAGGAGGTATTTAAACACACCTGAGCAATTACAAACACCTGTGAAGTCATGTGTCCCAAACATTATGGTGCCCTGAAATGGGGGAACTATATATAAACACAGCTGTAATTTCTACACGGTGAAACCAAAATATATAAAAATGACCTTTATTAAAATCTCATTTACATAAAAAAATCACGATTTAAAAAAAAAAACCCTCAGCTTTAATCAAATTCTTCCATTTTCATTAACAGCTAACATTTAGGTTACTTTAGAGGGAAAAAAAGCGATTTTCATTGTGAATTTCATTTTTTTTAAAAGTGATTTTCATTGTGGGGTTGGTGGGGAGGTGAGGAGTGGGGGAGCAGGGGATAGAGGGAGAGGACAGGGTAGGAAGGGCAAAGTGGGGGATGTGAGGAGGGAGAGTGGGGGAGGAGGGGGGGTAGAGGGAGAGGAGTGGGGGAGTTAGGGAGTGGGGATAGATGGTGAGGAGGGCAGTAGGGGACGTGAGGAGGGAGAGTGGGGGAGTGGGATACGGGGGAGGTGATGAGTGGGGGAGCAGGGAAATAGAGGGAGAGGAGGGGGGTTGGTGGGAGAGAGGGAATGACTGAGGGTAGGGGAAAGGAGAGGGAGGGAGGGGAGGAGGAGGGTGCTGGGGGATGAGGGGGAATTGAGGAGGATAGGGTTAGGAAGAGGGATGGCGAGATGCAGTTGGGGAGGGTTGCCGTGACTCGCGTCATAACGTGAATCTCTGGCATCACAACAGGAACCCCTCAGCCGTGCCTGCGCAGTCGGGGGCTATGAGTCAATGTTGGAATATCTTTAAATGAGATGCTATAACATCAAGATTATTTGGCTTCAATGAATCTGTGTAAAAGGCCAAAAGTGGAAAGATCAAAATGGAATTGTTCAGGAGAATTAAAGCGCCAGGCAATTGCAAGCCCAGGGATTGAACAGAGGGTTATGGTAGCATTGCATAAACCCACAGGGAGTGTTGGAGTTATTTTGTACAGTCTCGTCGTCATTTTATAGAAAACATGTAACTGCAGTGGATAAGGTGCAGAGTAAAACCATGCGATAGTTACCAGTACTGGATAATGTTAGGTATAAGGAAAGATTGGGTAGGTTGGGATTATTTTCTTTTTGAAATGTAGGAAATTGAGATGGATTTCATTGAGGTTCTAAAGTTATGATGGTAATAAGAAGGAGCTGTTTCTCTGAGCAGTGGAATAAGAAAAATTATAGACATATTGCGTACAGTTCTGGTCTCCAAATCTGAGGAAGGACATTATTGCCATAGAGGGAGTGCAGAGAAGGTTCACCAGATTGATTCCTGGGATGCCAGGACTGTCTTATGAAGAAAGACTGGATAGACTCGGTTTATACTCTCTAGAATTTAGGAGATTGAGGGGGGATCTTATAGAAACGTACAAAATTCTTAAGGGGTTGGACAAGCTAGATGCAGGAAGATTGTTCCCGATGTTGGGGAGGTCCAGGACAAGGGGTCACAGCTTAAGGATAAGGAGGAAATCCTTTAGGACCATGATGAGAAGGACTTTTTTCACACAGAGAATGGTGGGTCTCTGGAACTCTCTGCCACAGAGGGTAGTTGAGGCCAATTCATTGGCTATATTTAAGAGGGAGTTAGATGTGTCCCTTGTGGCTAAGGGGATCAGAGGGTATGGAGAGAAGGCAGGTACGGGATACTGAGTTGGATGATCAGCCATGATCATATTGAATGGCAGTGCAGGCTCGAAGGGCCGAATGGCCTACTCCTGCACCTAATTTCTATGTTTCTATGTTTCTATAAAGTTAAAATAAATGGTAGAACCATTCAAGGGTCAAGAGTGTTTTACTGTCATATGTCCCGAAATGGAACAATGAATTTTAGAGAAGCCAATGAGCCTACAAACCTGCACGTCTTTAGAATGTGAGAGGAAACCGGAAAACTCAGATCAAACCCTCATGGTTACAGGGAGAACATACAAACTCCGTACATGCCCTTGGTCAGGATTGAACCCAGGTCTCTGGCACTGTAAGGCAGCAACCTTACCGCTGCGCCCCTGTCCATTTGATTACATGGACAGCGTATAAATTATAATGAAATGAGCTGGAGAATTAATAATTAGCTCATTCCACTCAGCTTTCCTTCCACCCCACCTGCCTGATTCATGCCTCAAACTGTGTTAGAAGCTAAATGAATTTTCCTTGGTGCTGCCGTACATTTGTTGATATATCATCAGCAATGGAACTTGGACAGTTTCCATTTACCAAAGTCCTGGTTGTATTCTAAAACATGTCCCTGTTCATTGAAACTGGCTGTCCCAAGACTTTATTGGGCCATTTCCAAAAAGCTTTACAAGCTCTGCAGCTGAATGAATGAAGAATGTGTCATTTGCACAGGTTGTAGCAATTTAGCTGCTTGAGAAGTGCGAAAGGAAGATTTCAGTCTGGTTTTTTTTATTGCTCCTACTGAAAGATCACATTGTGTGAACATGCTAGTTGAAAAATTGCTCGAAAATTAGTGAAAATAAATTCCCAAATGATCTTATACAGGTAATCAACAGATGACATTAGTTAACAGCACAAAATAATGCCTAATTATTAATGCGCAGAAGAGAATGTACTGTTACCAGCTACCTTGAGCAGCGACCTGTGCTGCAGTATCTTTCAAAAGAAAATGGATGTAGTCTTACAGGCCTAGAGATAGAATAATTTATAATCATGATAATGTTATAATAACTGGAAGCTGTGAATAGCAACATCCATTGTGAGTGGGCGGTTGAGGCGGCCTTAACAGCCCAAGCCTGCAGAAAACTGAATGAATGATCTTTTTCCAAGATCAAGTGAAATACTTTGTGTGAATACTCAAGGCTGTTTTCATTGAAGCCATATGTCGGAACTGCTGCGGCTAAAAGTATGTGTCAAATATTAAACTTATGCTTAGTATTAATGAATTATTCAAACGGAGTCTGAAACAAATCTATAAACCATAATCAATAAATTAGATTAAACAAAGGATATGGTTGTGCCCGAACAACCATCCGATTTTGAAATACCAAATAATGAACATCACAAAAATAGACATAAAGTGCTGGAGTAACTCAGCGGGTCAGGCAGCATCTCTGGGTGGCGTTTCGTATCAGAACCCTTCTTCAGACAATGACCATTACCAGGGTTACACAAAAAAAAAGCTGGAGAAACTCAGCGGGTGCAGCAGCATCTAAGGAGCGAAGGAGATAGGCGACGTTTCGGGTCGAGACCCTTCTTCATACTGGTCAGGGATCAGACCATTACCATGTTGGCTCATTACATCTCAATCTTAAAATAGTGATTTTGCTTGTATTTTGACAAGTCAAATGTAATGGGAGATTTGAAATGTACTGGTGCCAAACATGTGGATATTTTAGACACAAAAAGCTGGAGTAACTCAGCGGGACAGGCAGCATCTCTGGAGAGAAGGAGTGGGTGGTGTTTCGGGTCAAGATCCTTCTTCAGAGTCTCCTTCTCTCCAGTTTTTTGTGTCTATCTTCGGTTTAAAGCAGCATCTGCAGTTCCTTTTTACACATGTGGATATTTTAGTTTAGTTTAGTTTCGAGACACAGCGCGGAAACAGCAAGGCCCTCCAAACCAGCGATCCCCGCACACTAACACTATCCTACACACAGTAGGGATAATTTACAATTATACCAAGCTGATTAAGCTGTACACCTTTGGAACTCACACGGTCACAGGGAGAATGTACAAACTCCGTACAAACAAGCACCCGTAGTCAGGATCGAACCCGGGTCTCTGTAAGGCAGCAACTCTACCCCGGCGCCACCATGCCACCTTGATATCTCAAGATTATAGTCAAATAAAAAAGAACACGCTAGTGACATCTTACAGCATGGGGGGGAAGTTATAAAGTCCATCGTGCATGTACCATCTGCTGTAAAGAGCTTTATAATTAGTCTCTTTCCATGTATCAACATTTTTTTTTCTTTTCAACCAGATATACTGTCCTCTTTCAGAAGTTAAAAATCAATCTTCTACCAGCATACTTTTGAATTGCTGCAGTCCAAATAATAAAATTTCTTGCACAAAACAAATTCCCCATCTCCTCTGTGGCTTCCTTTGCAAACGACTCTTTCTGTATCTACAGTCCCAGAATCTATAGAATAGGTCATCTGTTCTTTTAAAGATGTTTACAGTCCTGTTTAAACCCCAGGGCTGTTTCATTTGTTGGCAACAATGACAATGTTCACTTTTCTCTGTAGTTGTTTCTTGGTTACTGCTTGAAAGATTACTTTCCCAGAGGCTTCTGTGAGTGACAACAACCATAAAGGCATTGGACGACATTAGTTTATTGATTACAACAATATTATAGATTGAAAAAATGCTGTTTGACTGGGCAAGGCAGTTTGGGCAGAAGTTAAAAAGAAACTTCCATAAGTTGTCAGCTCTAGGCATGAAGCAAGTGAAGTATGCAGATGCAATGTTATTGGGCTTGTTAATACTTGCAAAAACTCAAGTAAAAAAACAATTGCATCATCCAATTATTTTTATAGGTAATCTGAGCTGCGGAAAAAAGCACTGAAGTTTCAATTAAATTAATAGATGCAGACATTGGAGTACACTAACATCTGATCCATTTTAAAATGTCCAAGATGAAAAGATACAGCCATGTTTTAATTGTCAACTGAAGCAATAAAGCAGTGCAGTGAAATAGATCATGTACTACGTAATTTATGTGTGGTGTTTTCTCTTTGTGGCCTCATCCATCATATTTGTAATCTTTCTCAGCTCAAAGGCTTTCCAAGGCATCTGTGATCTTGTCATTCTGTCTCCTGGATAATCTCAGATTTCATAATTTTATTTTATTGTAGTTTAGTGTAGATACAGCTTAGGGTGCTGTCTGTACGGACAGCGAACGTTCTTCCCGTGACCAGCTTAGGCTTAGCACCTTAGAGACTTGTGGCCTCTGAAGAAGGGTCCTGACCCAAAACATTGCCTCTCCATGTTCTCCAGGGATGCTGACTGACCTGCTGAGTTTTTTAGGAACGTTTCGTTTTGACCTCAACATTTTGTAGTTTAGTTTAGTTTAGAGATGCAGCGTGGAAACTGACCCTTTTGCCCACCGGGTCCACGCCGACCAGCGATCCCCGCACGCTTACAATATCCTAGGGACAATTTACAATTATACCAAGCCAATACAGACCTGTACGCCTTTAGAATGTAGGAGGAAACCGGATCCTGGAGAAAACCCACGCAGGTCACGGGGAGAACGTACAAACTCCGTACCTACAGTACCGGACCCGGGTCTATGCAGTTGTAAGGCAGCAACACTACCGCCACGCCACTGAGCTGTTTTATAATTGGTGGTCTTCCTTTAATGTAGTCCCTTCCTGAACATTCATTGCCTGCTGTTATTACTCTTTCCTCCATTAAGGGAATAATTGAAATTTTCCAATTTGACCAGACTTTTGCTCATTTACCTTGATAGCATAGTACCATATTGTTCGATGATGTTACTGTGAGCTGTCTTGGAACATCGTGCTACATTAAAGGTGCTCTATAAATCTACGTTTGAGTTATTGTTCCACAAATATGAATGTTCCTTGGAACCACGTGAGAATCTTTCAGGCATGCTCAGATGAAAATCATAATTGGAGATGTCTAAAATCATGAGAGGAATAGATCGGGTAGACACAAAGAGTCTCTTGCCCACAGTAGGGGAAACGAGAATCAGAGGGCATAGGTTTATAGTGAAGGGGGAAAGATTAAAGGGAGCACAATCTGCCACAGGCAATGATGGTCCAATTCTACACGGCCATCGTGGAGTCTGTTCTCAGCTTCCCCATCATGGTCTGGTGTGGCTCAGCCACCAAGCACGACACCTGGAGGCTGCAGCGAATCGTCTGATCAGCAGAGAAGGTTATTGGCTGCAACCTTCCCTCCATTGATGAACTGTGCACTGCAAGGGCCAGGATGCGAGCGGGCAAGATCATCTCTGACCCCTTTCACCCTGGCCACAAACTCTTTGAATCACTTCCCTTTGGAAGGCGACTCCGGACTGTCAAAACTGCCCCAGCCAGACATAAAAACCGTTTTTATCCACGAGTAGTTGCTCTACTCAACAGCCAAAAATCTGTAGCCTCCCTTTGATTGGGTATTTTGTTGGTTCACATGCTTGATCAATGGTGTTTTTTCATTAATGTTTTATTATTATTAATGTTTAGTGTTTTCTGAATCATTTGTAACTGTCACTATGTCATAATAAATAACCTTTGAACCTTTGAAATAACCTTTGTTACTTGTGGGCGGAGCAGCAAGGCAAATTCGTTGTATGTAAATACTTGGCCAATAAAATTACTTACTTACTTACTTAATAGGAATCTGAGGGGTAACTTTTTGACACACAGGGTGGTGTGTGTATGGAATGAGTTGGTATGGAGGAGGTAGTTGAGGCAAGGACTATCACAATGTTTAAGAAGCAATTAGGCAGGTACATAGATAAGACAGGTTTAGAAGGACATGAGCTAAATGCAGGCAAGTTAGACTACTGTAGATGGGACAAGTTGGCCGATGTGGGCAAGTTAGGCTGAGGGTTCTGTTTCCACATTGTGTGACTATGACTCTATGATATGATAGAACATAGAGAACAGTTACAGCATAGGAATAAGCCCTTTATTCCACAATGTCTGTGCCGACCATGATACCAATTTAAACTGCACTTCTGCCTACATGTGATCTAAATCCTTCCATTCCCTGTCTGTTCATGTGTCTAAATGTCTCTTAAACATCACCAACATATCTTCTTCGACCACTTCCCCTGGCAGCACCTTCCAAACACCTACCATTCTCTGTGTAAAGAAAAACCTGCCTTATAAATCTCCTTTAAATCTCCCCCCTCCCACCTTAAAGCAATACCGCCTAGTATTTGATATTTCCACCCTGGGAAAAAGACTCTGACAATCCACCTTGTCACTGCCCCCCATAATTCTAAATACTTCTATCAAGTCGCCCATCAGTCTTCAATGCACCAGAGTAAATATATCCAAATTTGTCCAACATAATTACTATTCTCCAATCCAGGCAACATCCTGGTGAACCTCTTCTGTGGAAAGCCTCCACCCTCTTCCTATAATGCGGGGACCAGGACTGAACACAATACTCGCTAAACTTGCGGGATATGGGGTCAG
Organism: Raja brachyura; assembly: GCA_963514005.1. The sequence continues at coordinate 18,537,192 of OY740786.1, read as the reverse complement.
CACTCATCTCTACAACTGGATCCTTGACTTCCTGACCAGCAGATCCCAAACTGTGAGGATAGGGGACGAATCATCCTCCACGATAATCCTCAACACTGGTGCTCCAAAAAGATGCTTTTTCAACCCTCCTTGTACACCCACGACTGTGCAGCCATGTACAAATCTAATTCAATTGTCAAATTCGCAGACAAAGCCACCATTGTGATCCAGATATCAAATAATAATGAGACAAAGTATAGGAAGGAGATTGAAAACCGTGTCCTGGTGTTGAGACAACAAGCTTTCTCTCAACGTCAGCAGTACAAAAGAGAAAGCGATCGACTTAAGGAAGCAAAGCGGAACATAGACTCCAGTTTGCATTGATGGTGCCGAAGTAGAGATGGTCAAAAACTTCAAATTCACAGGAGTCAATATCACCAACACCATCTCCTGGACTACCCATATTGAAGTAACGACCAAGAAGGCACACCAATGCCTCTACTTCCTTAGAAGGCTTAGGAAGTTTGGCATGCCCCCTACAACTCTAATCAACTTCTAAAGATGCACCATAGAAAGCATTTTATCAGGATGCATCACAGTTTGGTTTGGGAACAGCTCCATCCAGCACCGCAAAAATTTCAGCAAATTGTCGACGCAGCCCACGCCATCACACAAACTAACCTCCCTTCTGTTGACAAAAAAGCTAGAAAAACTAGAAAAGAAAATAGGCAAGATTCTGGGTCGAGACCCTTCTTCTGAAGAAGGGTGTCGACCAGAAACGTTGCCCATTTCCTTCGCTCTATAGATGCTGCCTCACCCGCTGAGTTTCTCCAGCATTTTTGCCTACCTTCGATTTTCCAGCATCTGCTGTTCCTTCTTAAACATCCCTTCTATTGACTCAATTTTTACCTCACGCTGCCTCGGCAAGGCCAGCAGCATAATCAAGGATGAGTCGCATCCTGGCCACTCCCACTTCTCCCCTCTCCCATCAGGCAAAATATATGGAAGTATGAAAATGTACACCAGATTCAAGGACAGTTTCTTCCCAAATGTTATCAGGCAACTGAATCATCCTACCACAACCAGAGAGCAATGCTGAACTACTATCTACCCCCTTGATGACCCTTGGACTATCCTTGATCGGACTTTGTTGGCTTTACCTTGCACTAAAGGGTATTCCCTTATTATGTATCTTTGCACTGTAAATGGATCGATTGTAATCATGTTTTGTTTTTCTGCTGACTAGTTAGCACGCAACAAAAGCTTTTCACTGTACCTCAGTACACGTGACAATAAAATAAACTGAACTGAACTAAACTACTCCATTATGAAGGGTTTTGAACCAAAACGTCACCCATTCCTTCTATCCAGAGATGCTGCCTGTCCCTCTGAGTTACTCCAGCTTTTTGTGTCTATCTTCGGTTTAAACCAGCATCTGCAGTTCCTTCCTAAACTACTCCAAATGTAGCCTAACTATAGGGCCTGCCCCACTTTCATGACCTAATTCACGACCTCTGCCGAGTTTGCCCTTGACTCATACTCGCAGCATGGTCGTCACAAGGTCGTAGTGGGCCGAGATGCTAGTCGTAGGTACTCGTTCCATCAAGTAGGTCGGGGCGTTTTTTCTAGCCTGATGAAAAATGTCCACGAGTAAAAAATTAGGTTGTGAAAGTGGGACAGGCCCTTTAAGCTTTATACAGCTGTAAAATGAATTCCTGACTCTCTAATTCAGTTGCACAACCAATAAAGGAAAATATACTGTATGACTTCTTGAACAACTCATCCACTTTCAGAGAGCTATGGACTTTCACGCCAAGATCCCTCTGCACAAGAAGGGTCCAGCCATTTCACTCTTGTTCTGATTAAACTCCATCCACCATTTCCCTGCCTATATTTCTAACAGGCCAATATTGTGCTAAATCTTTTGACAATTTTCCTCATTTTGCACAGGGAACATTTTGAGAAATTGGAATCAATCACCTTGCATCAATAGGAGGCCAGAATCATCTTTATTTTACACCTTTACTTCATTAGTTAAGTTAGCTGCCATTATTCAAAATGGCAGCTTTCTGACTGAAAGGAGGTGGGATTAACGGAACAGAAAATGGTCATTCAGCTGCTCGCTCCTGATCCAGCTTTCAATCAGATCACGACTGATACATATTATAACAACACTTATGTGCTTGAAAATTGGATTACGCAGGGCCTAGGCAGCCTGTATCCCCTAGGTTTCAAAACTCTCATAGCTTGCTATGGCTTTGTTTTTAGGTGAACCAGCTAGTGAATAGGGAACATTTCTCTATAACCTTCTGCAATCAAAGTGATTCAAAGGCCCTCGATCATTATTGAAAACACACAACAGCTTGGATTTTCCGCACACATCCAGCTTGGCATTCATAATTATAACCTTTCAAAACAAACACCCAGAACAGATGTTTAACTCTTGTTACAAAAATGCCATTAGGAAGTTACTTTAAATCCCTAAACTGTTAACTGAAATCTCTGAGAGATTTTTGATGGAAACATTAAACTCCTTACGGATTCATTATTGTCCTTGAGTTTTTTCCTATACAATCACTGTCAGCAAAGGTCTGTATAGGACAGCATCAGCTATTACTTGGTTCATATATGTTAGCTTTTGAAGGGGGAGCTGACAAAGGATATTCACCACCTTCCAATTTATCCATCGATAGCAAAACTTAATGACCTCCCCACTGCTCCTATAATGGTTCCTGCTATTATATCTCATGTTATTGATTGATTGATTGATTGATTGAAAGATACAGGCCCTTCTGCCCACTGAGTCCTTGCCAGCCTTCAATCCCCTGTTCACACAGATTCTATGCTATCCAACATTTGCTTCCACCCAGTTGCGGGAACTTAGAGAGGCCAATTAACCTACAAACCCACACGTCTTTAGGACGTGGGTGGATTCAGAAGCACTCAGAAAAAATCAACACTGTCACAGGAGGAACGTGTGAACTCCACACAAATAGCCGAGGTCAGGATGGAACCCAGGTCTCTGGAGTTGTGAGGTAACAGCTTGCACCGCTGAGTTACTTATGTAAAGAAGAAATTCCTCACATTAATCCTGAATCGACTGTTAATTCATTAGTGTTGACTCTGCCCTTGAATTTTCAGTGCCAATGTCAATATTATCAACCTGACTAAAAATTACTGTGAAAAAATATTTACTTTCTTAGATGTCTGACAAAATTCGGCAAGTCCACAAGATTCTCTCAACCTTCTAAAGTTGAGCTTCAGAAAGTATTCAGATGGGATGCATCCTGACCTGGAATGGTAGGAGGATGAGGAGTGATCTTTACAGAGGTGTATAAAATCATGACAGGAGCAGATCGGGTAGATGCACAGAGTCTCTTGCTCAGAGTAGGGAAAATCGAGGACCAGAGGATAAAGGTTTATGGTGAAGAGGACAAGATTTAATAGGAATCTGACGAGTAACTTTTACACACAAAGGATGGTGAGTGAATGGAACAAGCTGCTGAGGAGGTAGTTGAGGCAGGGACTATCACAACATTTAAGAAACAGTTAGTCAGGTTTCTTGGATAGGACAGGTTTGGAGGGATATGGACCAAACGCAGGCAGGTGGGACTAGTGTAGCTGAGACATGTTGGCTGTGTGGGCATGTGATGCTGAAGGGCCTGTTTCCATGCTGTATGACTGCGCTTGACCACTTTAACCTGCAGAGTGGTGAACACAGCCCAATCCATCACAGAATCACCACGTTCTTCCATCCCAGTTCATCTTCGTGGTGTGTTGCATCAGCAAGGCAGGAAGTAACGTCACGGATGCATCGCACTCTGTCCATTCCCCCTTTTCCTTTTATCTTTTGGGAGAATATACAGGTCTTGAAAGCTCCCAATCCAAATGTAAGAACTGTTCCTTCCCCATTGCTATCAGACTCACGAACCAATCACCTCTTTTATATCCCCTTCCAGGAGGTTCTGTCATATACTCTACCTCATTCATCATTTATTTTATATTCTTTTGCACTATTTGGACTTTGCACCATAATCTTGCACCATTCTGCAGTTCTGCACGCGTCATATTTATTGTTGTTTTTATCATTACATTATGTATATTGTATACTCTATGAACTTCATGTGAACAAGGAATTTTATTGCACACTGGTGTATACGGCGAGAAACTAATCTAATCTAATAAAAGGCTTGTCAGCTGTCAGCACAGTGGAAATTGATGAAACCTTTTCAATTCAAAGATAATCCCTTGTGTGTGCCTCTTCCTCAATTTCAGCATAGCTTCTGCTTCTCTTAGAGGTTAAGTTGTCAGGGTTTGTTTTTCAGGAGAGTTTGGAAGAATAATCAAATTGAAACTTACATAGTTCATGCAGGGCTTATAAGGCTGTGTGTATCCTCAGGAATGGGGTGGCTAGAATGAGGGATTGCAGTCTTAGGTTGCAGTGCAAGAGATTTACGATTGAGATGAGGAGACATTTCTTCACTCAGAGCGATGTGGACTTATGGAACTCACTACAACAGAGGGGTGTTGAGACCAAGTCACTACATTGAAGGAGGAGATAGATAAAGTTCTATCTGTAGACACAAGGGGTATGGTATCGAGATGAAGGATTAGCCGTATTCAAATTGATTGGCAGAGCAGCTCAAAGGGCCAAATGGCTTATTCCTGCTCCTATTTTCTTATGTTCCTTAGCACCCCCATATTATAGGATTTACCTCTTCTCACACTAATCAATTCCTTGGACGTTTCCGTCAGGTCATCCTTAGCCACCTTCCTTCCATCCCAAATTTTTCAGACTCTCCTCAGTACCTACTTTGATATCCTGTATACCCTGCATTAGCATTTCTACAATTGAAATAACTTCTTCATCTCTGTGCAAGCTAACCAAGAAAAGTATTTGAGATGCATTAAATGCTGAGTGGAAGAGAGCTATTACCATCAAAGAGAGCAAAATATGAGAGGAATAGGTAACCCATGCTGCTATTATTCACCTTTGAATGGCCATTTGGAGACAACAACACTGGGTGGCCTCCGGCTCCCTTGGTTAGGGAATAGTTGTGCGTGGTATGCAGATGATTAAAAAGCTTAAGAAATGAAATTAAAATGTAAATTAGAAGTTGCTAACGTGAGGATTGGCAGATATTTCTTCTCCTGGGCCTCTGCTGTCTTTATGAAGCCACAGACTTCAAAAAGAGCTTCACATTTATACTGCACAGTCCAAATCCAGGAGATACAGTAAAATCTCATCATGGATTTATAATCAGTTCCATTCCATTTCATGACTATATTAGTATTCAATGCTTTTTACAATGCTTCAACGATTCTTTCTGTATTTTGAAGGCTTGCGGAAATGTATATCAATATAAATGAAGAGACTTGGAGATATCTTTTTGAAGTTTGAAGATCAGAAATCAGAGAGAGATTATAAATATTATGTGACCCAGAGAGAAGTGGGAATACCAGTGCAGCCAGGTGCAAATTTGCACTTCAGGCATTATCTGTACCTAGAGCATTTTCCGATATGAATTTAAAAAATCATAACACCCGTAAATTGAAAGATAAACCTTACTAAATAGGAAAGGAATTGATCCTAATTATCCCTAACAATGAATCAGAAAAGCAACCATTCACTCCACTAAGTATGCGCCAGCTCTTTGAAGGAATTATGCAATTAATCCAATACTTGTCCCTGTAGCTCTTTAAAGATTTCCCTTTCAATTATTCATCCATTCTCTTTCACAGGCTAGTTCTGAATCTGCTTCCATTGCTCTTTCAGGCAAATCATTTCAGATCATTATTGTAATTTCCTTCCCTCGTTAGTTGTTTTGCAGATAGACTTTTGAATCTATTCTTTCTGTAATCCAACTCTTCTCCTGTGGGATGAGGTTTCCCTTTATTATTTTATCAAAACATTCCATGATTTTGAACACCTCTGCTCTGTCAAATGCCTCCTTCACCTTCTCTGCTCTGAAGAGAACAGTCTCATTTCCCTGGCCTTACTGCATAATGCAAGTGATCCCTGATACCATTTTTCTAAATGTCCTTTCCACCTTTCTTAATGTTCTGATATTTAGTTTAGTTTAGTTTAGTTAAGAGTTACAGCACAGAAACAAGCCCTGCGGCGCACTGGGTCCGCGCCGACCAGTGATCCCTGCACACTAACACTATCCTACACACACTAGGGACAATTTACAGTTTTACCAATCCAATTAGCCTACAAACCCGTACGTTTTTGAAGTGTGGGAAGAAACCGGAGCACCCAGAGAAAACTCACGCAGGTCACGGGGAGAATATACAAGCTCCGTAAAGACAGCACCTGTAGTCAGGATCGAACCCTGGTTTCTGGTGCTGTAAAGCAGCAAATCTACCCCTGCGTCACCTTGCCACCCCTTTTTTAGAAAATTAATATTTCTTAAAATCTGATTTTCAGAACTGATAATATTCTGGTTGGGTGCCAAATATTTTTTTTCTAAACACAGGTTTAGCATAACTTTCTCGTTTCAATACTTTTACAAAGCATAGTATTCTTTTTACTTTTAAGGACCTTCGGCAGCATGGTGGTGCAGCCACTGCCTCACGGGTTTGATCCTGACTGTGTGGAGTTTGCACATTCTCCCTGTGACCGCCTGGATTTCCCTCGGGTGCTCCGGTTTACTCCTACATCCCAACAACGTGCGGGTTTGTAGATTAATTGATCTCTGTAAATTGCCCCTAGAGTGCCGGGAGTTGATGCGAAAGTGGAATAGCATGGAACTGGTGTGAATGGATCATCAATGGTCGGTGTGGACACAGTGGGCCAAAGGGCCTGTTTCCATGCTGTATCTCTATACTACACTAAACTTATTTAAGTTGGCCTGATACATTTAAAAGTTTCCAAGCCACTGGCAAATGCTCCCGAACTACACCAACCTGTACTATCTTCAAAAATATAGTTGCTTAATTTAAATTGCATTCTTCCTTGCAACCTGAACTATGTCATACCTCTGCACATTAAATTTCACTTATCATGCATTTGCCTATTTCAACCTTCTCTTGATGTCATCCCAAACTTGTATATACCCTCCTCATTGTTTTCTATATTCCTGAGTCTTAGTTCCCAGTATATGCAAAATAAAAATTACCTTGACAACACCATTGATTTCTTTCTTACTTTGATGTTGATTGAGGGACTAATATGCTATCAATTGGCTGAGTAGGATTTTTCCCCGCTCTTGCCATGGAAGCAAGAAAACCATGCCGTTTTCTGTTCTTATTGCATAGATTCTTAAGCAATAGTTACAGTATGTATATAGGAACAACTTGGCTGGACATGGACTAGTTCTGTCACACAAATCTCTCTGTTGGCAGAGCCCATATATCTGCTGTGCACAGTGCAATCTGCAATTCCTCCATACCTTTAGTGAATTGAATTGGCTAAAGACTGCCTTCTATAACTGGGGATCTCAGGAAGAAGTCAAGATGGATCATTCATTCTGCTCCTCTGACTGAATGGCTTCAGTCTGGCCAGGCTTGCCTATACTTGAGTTGGGAATGCTCAGAAGCTTGATTGCCCTATCATTTATTTAACAATCCACCACCAGTCATAAATTAAAATGATAGGATGTCCACCGTCATCTGACTTGTCTGTGGGGAAGGAACTGCAGGAACGTTTCAGGTCGAGGCCCTTCTTCAGACTCAATTGGTGCCGTTTTAGGTCAAGACCCTCCTTCAGAGTAATTCTTTGTCCAAATTTCTTCTCCCATTCCTTCTTTCCAGGGATCCTAAGCTTCTCCCGCATTTTGTGTCTATCTTCGGTTTAAACCAGCATCTGCAGTTCCTTCCTACACAGCTCTTCTAACCTTCCTTTCACATTTGTTTATGAGAGCTCTGATTTCAACAGCCATTACAGCCAATAATCCATGATCCATTTGTCCTAATAAACTCAGTAAATGTAAATGTATTAGGTGTCCAATTTAAATTTCTTAACATAAAAAGCAGTGTTTACAGCAAAGCAAAATCAATCTAACAATATATATATTTTCTCAGTTCTCCGATCTGAAACCTCATCCACCCATTTTCTCCAGATATGATGCCTGACCTAATGAGTTAATCCAGCATCAAGTGTTTATTTTTAGGGTGAACCAGCATCTGCAGTTCCTTTCTACACTCTATATATATATTCTACTCCAGAACCTGTTGTAATTTGTGTTTTTATTTTGTAAACCAGCATCGGCAGTTCCTTGCATATGCAAGTAAGAAAGACTTTGTTCAGGTTCATGTCAGGTGCATATCAGAAATAAACACTCTTGAATCCTAAATTGCTTAACCAATCCTCTTCTGCCTTCTCATGTTTATAATTTATAGGAGCAGAATTGGGTCATTTGGTCCATCAAGTCTAATTCAATCATGGCTAATCTATGATCTCTTAACCCCATTCTCCTGCCTTCTCCCGGAAACCCCTGACACTCATATTAATCAAGAATCTATCTATATCTGCCTTAAAAATATCCATTGACTTGGCCTTCACAGCCTTTTGTGGCAATGAATTCCACAGATTCACCCTCCTCTGACTAAAGAAATTCCTCCTCATATCCTTCCTAACGGAAAGTCCTTTAATTCTGAGGCTATGACCTCTGGTCCTAGACTCTCCCACTAGTGGAAACATCCTCTCCACCTTCACTCTATTTAGGACCTTCAATATTCGGTAAGTTTCAATGAGGCTTCTTTTCATCCTTCTAAACTCCAGCGAGTACAGGAGCAGTGTTCAAAAGCTCATCATATGTTTAGTTTAGTTTAGTTTATAGATACAGTGTGGAAACAGGCCCTTTCGGCCATCCGGGTCCACACCGACCAGCGATCCCCGCACAGTAACACTATCCTATACCCACCAGGGACAATTTTTTTACATTTACCAAGCCAATCAGCCTACAAACCTGTACATCTTTGGAGTGTGGGAGGAAATCGAAGATCTTGGAGAAAACCTACGCAGGTCAAGGGGAGAACATACAAACTCCGTACAGACAGCACCCGTAGTCAGGTTCGAACCCGGGTCTCTGGCACTGCTTTCACTGTAAGGCAGCAAATCTACCGCTGTGCCACCGTGCCGCCCTTTATCGAGAATATAAATCCTGCACCTGACTAACCTACTCATTCCTGGGACCATTCTTGTAAACCTCTTCTGGACCCTCTCCAGCGCCAACACATCCTTCCTCAGATCTTGCTGGTTCTGGTCTTGCTGCCTTTGCACTAGGTGAAAGGCAAGACATCTTTTTGCATTTCCCACACCTTGTTGTGTTATACTATAGCCAGTGAGTACTCATTCTCCCAGTTAAATACACTTTGCCATATCTTGCAGATTTTTGGTAAATCAAATTACCATTTTATTTTGATAGCTACTCACAAGCCTGAAATGGTGTCATCCTGCATCCACTCCATTGTTGGCTCAATTTAAATTACCCTCCAGTCAGTGATCAGAGCAAATGGTACCAGGAAAAACCTGCAGCAATCATTGTCAAAGTGAGATCTCCCCTCCATGACTTACTGTTCCAATGGAAGCAGGGTGGACATATCTCATGCACTGTTTGCAATGATTTATTTCTCAAGGAAATTTGCTGTCTTCCAAAGTTGCAAATCACTCTTATCGGGAATATAAATACTGCACCTGATTTTGTTCCATCAGATCAGTTCTCGGCACAACCATTTTCCATTTTTGGTATTTGCCTTTAACATATGTATTTTTTTAATTACACTGAAATACATGCGAAGTTAGTGCCAAGAGGATGTACCAGCTAACTCTCACTTATGCATATGCCAGACTGGAAAAGCTAGACATGTTAGTCATAATTTCCTAGCAAACTGAGAACTGGTGTCATGTCAACATTGCTCACCAGGCCCCATAGCAGAAGCGTCCAGGTCGCGGGGGCTGGAAACTGGAAGTATCCTGAGCTAATTCTGCTACCACCATCGTCTATTGCGACAAGTGATGGTTCCCACTGATTGTCGCCGGAAGCTTGCGTCCTTTTCAGGACGAATGATGACAGAGATGTCAACATTTGAAACATGGAAGATGGACACGAAAGAGGATTGCTCACCATTTTTTTCTTAAACTAATGCTCGTTTAATTTTGTTTAATGATCTAATTATTAAAACAAATTTACCTGATCTGGAAAGAATTGGACATGAAGTCCGGTTATGGGTGGCAACGACCGGGAGAGCACACAAATGCTTCTACTTCTTTAGAAGGCTTAGGAGGTTTGGCACGTCCCCAACAATTCTCAGTAACTTCTACAGATGAGCCATTGAAAGCATTTTATCGAGATACGTCACAGTTGTGCTTAGGAACAGGTCCATCCAAGACCGCAAGAAATTGCACCGGATTGTGCACGCAGCCCAGATCATCACGCAAACAAAACTCTCTTCCATTGACTCCAGCTATCCCTCACGCTGCCTCAGCAAGACCAGAAGCATAATCAAGGACAAGTCACACCCTGGCTACACCCTCATCTCCCCTCTCCCATCGGGCAGAAAGTATAGAAGCGTGCAAACGCACACCTCCAGATTCAGGGACAGTTTCTTCTCAGCTGCTCTCAGGCAACGGAATCATCCTACCACAACTAGAGAGCAGCCCTGAACTACTGTCTACCTCATTGATGACCCTCGGACCATTTTTGATCGGACTTTACTGACTTCACCTTGCACTAAATTATTCCCTTATTATGCATCCGTACACTATAAATGGCTCGGTTGTAATCATATATTGCCTATCCACTGTTGGTTGGCATGCAACAAAAGCTTTTCACTGTATCTTGAAAGCATGTGTGGCATTAAACTAATCTGAGCTGAACTGAAGTGTGCAGAAAGTGAAACCTCGCCAACATGCTTTCTTGTAAGTGGCTTCATTGATTATGGTATGGTGTAGCCTCTTTATGGGCAAAATGTCAAAAGTGATAGGAGTAGAATTTGGCCATTCGGCCCATTAGATGTGTTCTTTGAATAAGAGTTTTCCCAAAAATGGAAGCAGAGTAGAAAAGTCTTTCCTGTTACAGCAATCACCGCAGTGGCATGAGAGGTAAATGGTTGCAGATGGTGTATGCTAACAAAGTTTTTAGTGTTAAACTTGGTGCTTTGATTGTATCTACAAGAAATGTATACAGTCAGTGAATAAATAAAAGCTACAACTTTAACTACATGATTTGCACCCTAGGTTCCTGAAAAGACCTGTTGCAACAGAAGGTAAACATTGTGGTTGCATGTTAGTTCAAGGACTTGATGACTGTGAGTTTAATCAATATTTTTCATCTTTAACTCCTCTCACGGTTCGCCCTGTTAACTATGATTTAGCACGTTTTTATGTATTTTCTCTCAAAGCTGTCTATAATCCTGCTGCACATTTTGTTTGAATTTGGATCATGAGGTTCTACGTCCTCATTATGTCCATTCACATCCACGTAATAACAATACTAGCCGCTGTGAATTATGTATTGAACTGGGTGACAAATTTAAACAGGTTTTCAATTAGACAACAAGAACCGCGCACAGTGAACGTGAAAAAAGAGAGAGGAGTAAGAACGGAGAAAATATGACGCTGAAAAAATGGCAAAATCTTTCCAATTACTTCAGCTGGGGATTGGATGAAAATGCTGAAGATGCCTAAAAATGACCATTAGAGGTGTCCTGTCAAATTGCAGAAATCTGCTCAACAGGCAGAACAACCACCGAGAACTAATGAGCACACTATTACAGCAACTGATAGATCATTCATAAACACAATACATCACTGATATAAATACAAATTTCAGTGAAACAACAAACAATACTGTCACATATAAAATAACACAATAACAGGAAAGTTGTAGCAATGACAAAGCAGTAGTTATCTATCATGTAGCACGCAATGAAAAAGCCAGTGAGGCATAACAGCAAAGATTATTTTGACTTACTTAAGTTGACTAATATTGATCACAGTCATGGATTCCTTAATGCTCTCAGAAAGGGCAGAACAGCTGATCATCTGTGCACCCACAGAGCAGATTTAAAATCTAAGTTGGAAGTCTCTGTGGAGCACATTTATATCGCCCAAAATGTTTGCACATTAAGTCAGTGGCAATGCCTCCCACATGTTTTTTTTTTCTTCTTGTGCAATACAGTCACAGAAGCTTTATTGTATTGAAATAAAGAGCAAATTTAATGCGACTATGTGCCTGGCACAGAAACGTCCTCAAACAGAGCCTGGATCAAAGAATAATATTGGTGTGCAAGTCAGCATGTTTGGCATGAGGCATTTCTAATTCTCAGAGAGTTAAAGCTATTGCTTGGAAAATCAACAGTGATGTCAGAGCTCGGTACCCAGAATTGGGGTTGACACATCATGCAGTACCGAGAGTCATGCTGTGTCAAAGGTCCCATCTTTGAATGCAGTGTTAAATCTACCCTTCTCTATGGTAGATGCAGACAAATATAGAGAACCATTTTGGGGAATGGTAGAACTCACACTGTGCATTTGATGGCATTTATCTTTCAGCTTGAAACTGATGACCACACTGCTGTTGTGAAGCATTGCTGATAGCAAAATCACTGCCAGGTTGTGAAAGATAATATATTGTCACATTTATAAAAACGCAAGTTCGTTCCAGTATCTTTTAGATCTCCAGTCTGAACTCTAGTCAAATGGACCTTAAAAGTAACGTTGTCAAATTCACCCCATATATCTTGCATGCATATGTTTAAATATCATCTAAGCAACCACTTGTGGACTATATCTAAAGGTCCGGGAGGAAAGGCTGCGGCTTGACATTTAGCATTGAGGTAAAGTAGAACATAGAACAGTACAGCAGGAGAATAGGCCATTCGGTCCTCAATGTCTGTGCCGAACATTATGTCTTCATGACAGCTTCGAAAATCTCTTCAGAATTTCGCAAAATTGAGCAAAATTAAAAATCAATTTTATAATTTACTGTCCCTTGTTTTAATTGTAATTCCCCACCTTCATAATATACAAAAATATTCTTAAAATATTTTGGCTGTAATTTGTACACAGTATGATAGTTTAGTATCTCTTTTCACTTACAAAAGTGTTTCTTAAATATCCAAAATGATCTCTATCATTAGTTTGGTCCTTGATTAGGGTCCTAGAGAAAATATATATTTTTCATAAATGCTATTCAGTCTAATTAGTCAGCACTTAACATTAACTAAAACTCTCACAGACGAGTGACAGAGTCACACACCCAAGAAGGTCCAATGTTTCATTTCAGTTTTGTGTTGAATTAACTAGTTTGTACCACAGAGAGAGAGTCAGTCTCGACAATTGTTCTCAGCAGCCCTGGGTCAAGAAGGTTAAAATCAGATAGAGATACATGCAAGGAGAATGTTGGTGTGTGGCGTGATGGAATTGTGTGCTTGGAATGAGAAAGCGAGGCACTACAGTGTAGTTTCATGATTGTTTGGTGGAGGATGCATTTAAAGGGAAGTGAAAATTGTGAGAAATTTTTAGTGGACAGCTGATATAAAGTTGTCCATTTTACGATCAACACAACAAAAATGGCTTTAATTCAGTTTCTCATCTGACATCGGGCAAATAATTGATTACTGTTTTTGATTAGATTAAAATCCAATCTGATGCTAGAAATCTGAAATAAAGCAGTAACACTGAAAACACTCAGCATGGCAGGCAGCGAGGTTCTTTGACCTGAAACATTACCTCTGTTTCTCTGTCCATAAATGCCGCCCGACCTGCTGAGCGTTTCGAAGATTTTTTCATTCTATTATGCAGCGCTGGATTTAAAACACCGCAGAGCCTGGGATTCAAGATCGCCAGAGTCGGAGCTCCAACCAGCGCGGACTGAGGACTTGGGGTGCCGCGGTCTCCGGGGAGGGAGCGGCCGCTCCAGACATTTCCAAGCCGCTGAGGAGTGTTCACCCGACCCCGGAGTTCCATCTTCCCGGCAAGAGGGCCCTGAAAACATCGGACTGGCTGTGGAGGCCACAAATAGGCCCCGACCTCGGGTGTTTCACAGAGGAAGAGGGCTGAAACTTTCTGATGCCTTTCCCCACAGTGGAAAATTTTGATTCTGTTGTGGGGGATGTTCATGTTGAATTCCATAATGTGTTGTGTCATTTTTCTTTTTTTAAATTTTTCTATGGATGTACGGAAACTTAATTATTTTTTTCTGTGTAAAGCGCTTTGGTTTCAACGCGAGTTGATTTAAACGTGCTATATAAATAAAATGTATTTACTTACTTACTACTATTAGATTGTCATATGCAATTCTGGAGTAGATTTCAAAGATGGGTACAAACCTGTGCCAAATGCTCCATGTACTGATACATTCACATTGAACATCTATTCTGAAATTATGTTCCATTCAAGTCAGCATTACTTCATTTATACATTACTTCATCATATTTTGAGATTGAGTTTGAGTCTAATTTATTGTCACATGTACCGAGGTTCAGTGATGAGCTTTTGTTGCGTGCTAACCAGTCAACAGAAAGACAATACATGATTACAATCGAGCCATGCACAGTGTACAGATGCATGATAAAGGGAATAACGCGAATAAGGTTTTGTGAAGAAATATTGCAGTCAGAGTAGAGATTTAAAAGGTTGGAGCGATTGTAATTGCGCGATTGCAGATCCACTTACGTGACTAGCACACAAAGATTCTACTGGGTTGGGCGCCGTCTATAAACCAGAAGATACAATTTTATCCAAACTAATTTCTCCATTATTGATCTATCATTTCCATACATATGTTTGGTCTTCTTAGTCCCTCGAGACCAAGGATGACTTACTTCTGCTCTGTTTTTGAAGTTACTGATGAAGCCAACATGAGAAGCACAGACTCTTCCTTAGATGGGTAGGAGGTAGCTGATGCGGTGAGTGTGTGGATAGTTTTGGAGGTCTGCTTTTTCTACTGCTTACTCAAGACGTCCGTGTGTTCCTAATGTGTGGAGTCAAGGTTCTCAATGCCACCCTAAAGGGGCTGTCCCGTTGCGGCGACCTAATCCGCGAGTTCTGACAAGTTTGCCCTCGACTCATACTCGCAGCATGGTCAACACGAGGTTCTAGGAGGTCCTTGTAACTGTTCTTCATGCTCGAAAGTGGTCCCCAGCATACTCGAGGCCTCAGCTCAGCCCGCGAGTAAAAAAAGGTCGCCATGGAAAAAATCGATACTTTTTTACTTGTAGGTGTAGTCGAAGTAGGTCGTAGTATGTAAGCATGTTATTTGTAGGTAATCAAGGGTGGTCGAAGGTAGTCGAGGGTAGTCGTAGATAGTCTACAACATAGTCGATGGGATGTCGAAGGGAGATCGAAGGAGATCGAAGGAGGTCGTCTTCACTCTCCACTATTCGGTGTCCAATTTTCCCGAAGCTAGTCGTAGCTAGTCGAAGCTAGTCTTCAACATAGTGGAAGGAGTTCTTCTACATAGTCGAAGGAGGTCTTCAACATGACATTTTTTCAAACTCTCCTAAACTCTTCTAAACACGCCGATTAGGTTGCCTCAGTGGGACAGCCCCTTAAAAGGCCTGTCCCACTTGGGCGACCTAATCCGGGAGTTCTGGCGAGTTTGCCCTCGACTCATACTCACAGCATGGTCGACACAAGGTCGTAGGAGGTCTTCGTAACTCTCCTTCACGCTCGAGAGTGGTCTCCGCGTACTCGAGGCCTCAGCTAGCTCGCGGCGTTTTTTTCGAATTGTTAAAAAATGCGCACGAGTAAAAAATGGTCGCAATGGAAAAAAATCAATACTTTTTTTACTCGTAGGTTTAGTCGTAGTAGGTCGGCATGTTAGTCGTAGGTAATCGAGGGTAGTCTAAGGTAGCCGAAGGTAGTCGTAGATAGTCTTTATCATAGTCGAAGGGAGGTCGAAGGGAGGTCGAAGGAGATCGAAGGAGATCGTCATCACTCTCCACTATTTTCCCGAAGTTAGTCGTAGCTAGTCGTGGCTAGTCGAAGCCGGTCTTCAACATAGTCGAAGGAGGTCTTCAACATGTCATTTTTTCAAATTCGCCAATTAGGTTGCCCAAGTGGGACAGCCCCTTAACTCTTCCTGCTCCACTTGTGTGGTCATGGGTCAGAGATTCCCAAGAACATGTGAGCATGTTCCATTTTCTTCAGGAGACTTTGAAACATTTGAATCTTTTGCTCTGTCCACCTGATTATCTCTTCCCATGACAGAGCTCAAAATAGCATAAGTGCTTAGGAGACTAGTCTGACGGGATGCACGCACTAACTTCAGTCAGATCATCTCCATGCAACCAATTTTAGTGCATCATTGAAACTTAACTCAGGCATAACTCAAGAATAACATAAACCACAACTACTACACTCTAATTCGTCACTAGATTAATATTCTTTCTCCACCAAATTTCGGAAGTTTAATAAAAGCCTGGAGGGGATTAGAAGGAATCAAAATAAGTTACTTTGAGGACAAGCATCAATAACATTGACAGTTGAAATATTCCTTTCGTGGAAAGTGAATCACAGAATCAGAGTATGATTTTTTTCTGCACAGGTGCTGCCGACCTATTGAATATTTCCAACATTTCATGTCATTATTTCAGGTTTAGACCATAAGACCAAGGAGCAGAATTGGGCTGTTCAGCCTATTGATCATGGCTGATCTATTTTTTCCCTCTCAACCCCATTCTACTGCCTTCTCCCCATAACCGTTGATGCCAATCCATCCAGGATTTCACTGCATCTGCAATGTTTTATTTTGAATCACAGAATGACAAGAACACCTTCAATCTGAGAGTCTGTGCTATCTCACTGCAAGACAAATGCAACTGACTCCATTTTCATGCTGTTACCATTTGACCCTGTAATGCATTTATCTCCTTGCATATCCTGATCCAATTTCCTTTGGAGGGCCATGGTTGAAATTTGCTTCCACCCACCCTGCCATGCAGTGTCAGAGGTTATGGGATGAAGGCAAGAGAATGGGGTTAGGAGGGAGAGATAGATCAGTCATGGTTGAATGGTGGATGAGTCTTGAGGGGCCAAATGGCCTAATTCTATTCCTTATGACCGTATGACAAGAATAACCTCAAAGGAGGGCAGCCTATTTGCCAAGTATTCATACATAATTGTTGAGTGATTTGTCTCTGGTAATTAAGCCTGTTGCACCTCTAGCAATTATAAAGCAAATGCCTCCAACCACAGCCTGAAGTGCAGAGTCTCTCAATAAGGAGTTAACCATCCAGGATTAAGGGGAGGAAAAAATACTCAATGAAATGCATTATACATCTTTGAAATTCCCTATCTCAGGGGGCTGTAAAGATGCAGATTTTGAATAAATATTAAAATCTGGCGTATGAATTCCCAGGGGACAGTAAATAGATCACCCGTGATTTCACTAATAGACGAACAAGCTCAAGAAACAAAATGGTCTGCTGTGACTGCTAACTCTTATGTCTTACATCTAGTCCTTAAGACCTTATATTCCTTTAAGAACACAGGTCTGAATTCTGATTTGCCTTATTTATTTCTGTGGCAGTGATTATCCCTGAAAGTGAAAAGTGCAATACCATTTACTATCTTTGATCTATCTCCAGCTCTTGCAGTGGGATGAATGAATACAATTATCTTTATCTGATATAACCCCCAGACTAGGAATTGACAAAAGGAACGCTAAAATTAGTTTTCCAGCAAAGGTAAGTTATCTCATCCAATTCCATTTTTTGCTGCCACATATTTTTTCTGCAGTTGATCAATCCTTGCAGCATTAACCTTTTGATGACTAATTAATTCCCACACTGTTACCTGAAAATAACCAATCTACAACTAGCCAAATGGAATCTGGGAAATGTGAAGGATCCTGTCAAGCCGTAATCTCCAATATGCAGTAGTAAACTTCAAAAGCAAAGTTGGACATGATTTTATCTGTTTCATTATTGGACCTAATTTATCATTTTAAAGCAGCTAAATTTCAGTAAGGTTACGAACCCATCTTCCCTCAACTCCACTCACACCCTTTCAAAGGATCTGATTTTGGCAAAATACTAAAGATAGACACAAACTGCTAGAGTAACTCAGCAGGACAGGCAGCGTCTCTGGATAGAAGGACTGGGTGACGTTTTGTGTCATACCCTTCTTCAGACAGCAAAATACTTTTCTATTTCTTAAATGAAAATAAGGAATACAATCATCATCATCATCACATTTTTCAGTCAGCATTGGAAGATTAAATAAAAGTATCACTTTTTCTATGTTGACAGGCAGAGAGATCCAAATCTCGGAAAATATGGTCACATAGGGTGAAGCGACAACATCAAAGTCTTGTTACAAATCAGCTGCCCCCTTCAACAATTTGGCATGGTATTCTCTTCTTCTTCTTCTTCTTTCGTGTGGCGTGCACAGCCTAAAGTTGTTGGACAACTTGTTCTATTTGATCTTCCGTTTATGGTATTCTCCAGTTGACACTATTCTAATTGCAACGTTTAGGTTAGGTTAGGTTAAAGATACAGCGCGGAAACAGGCTCCTTGGCCCACCGAGTCCCCGCCGACCAGTGATCCCCGCACATTAACACTATCCTACACACACTAGGGACAATTTACACATACACCAAGCCAATCAACCTACATACCTGTACGTCTTAGGAGTGTGGGAGGAAGCCGAAGATCTCTGAGAAAACCCACGCAGTCATGGGGAGAATGTACAAACTCCGTACAGACAGCACCCGTAGTTAGGATCGAACCCGGATCTCTGGTGGTGCAAGCACGGTAAGCTGCACCACCGTGCCGCCCTAAAGCCCTATAGTTTAAAGCACTCTAACTAAGATCCTCTATCCTCCTGTTTGGAATAAATGCATTTATACCAAACAGGAATGCACACAGATGAACATACAGGAATCTTAAGCATAAATGTAGAAACAGCACCAGGTGGAAAATGTACAGCTTGTAAAATTGTTCTGATGACAAATATATTTCTCCTAAATTATGGCTGGACTTTCACTCAGTGAGCTTATCTGAACATACTGGCTGAAAGCACATTGTGTTATATTCAGTACGTTTAAAAGCTATTACATATCTTGAAACTTTAAATATGGAAACCAGGAAATTCCTATCTGTGTTAGCCTACTCCTCTGGATGTTTTCTCATTCCGGTATCCTATTTAAGGTCTGCAATGAAACATTGGCACAGGATAAAGTTGATATAATTATATGATATCTAACCATTAAACTCACCAGGATACTCAAAGTCTAATATCTGCAGGTACTCAATTGCCCTTTCTTGCTGTAAGCCTTGATGCAGCAAAAAGTTAGCAAATATCTTAGTCCGTGGGCCAGAGGGGTCTACCGTGCTCCCCCCCCCCCCCCCCCCCCCATGATCCTACTTCTTTGGTGTCATTTTGTTCATTGGTATCTCTTCTGTCGGAAAAATGATGTTCCCAAGCAAAAAACTTGTTTGGACTATGTTTTTTTAACCCTTATTTCAATATATGTCAAAATTGTGTTTTTTCACACTTTGCCCTGTTTCTTGGTGTCTGTGGTACTTGCAATTGAGTCTGTTTCTTAGCAAAGATACATTAAAAATCCACTAAATTAGGACCATATCATCTTCAGCTCTGAAAATCAACAAGCTCTGCGAGAGGTTTTACGAATTAGTTACGCTGTTACAACAGTTTGATTGGCTTGACTTTGCCGATTCCTTTGAAGGCACTTGTTGAGTCACAGCCTGAGAACGCATGCAGTCCAAGTAATGCTGAGCAGTATTCTGAGGAGCACTGCTTTGCAAAATGGGTGACATCTATTAGCCTTTGCCTGTTGCCTCTCCCTGTGTCAAAGAGCACTGTGGTGTCTTGAATGCTGTTTGCATAATGAAGCAATATGGAAAAGATATCGCTGTCTGGGCTTTTGATTGTACGTGGTCATATCTTTGCTCTTTGCCATAGTTATGGGATGACTTGCGAGTCTCTTTCTTCTTGGTTTGACTTCAGAGATTGAATCTGAGACTGAAGTGTCTCTTTCCCATTCTGAAAGTAAGAAGTGTGGCCTCTCCTTCGTTAATGAAGATCACCTTCACCTTCCATGTAGCCTCTTTGCCATGTCATGCTCACTCCACACATCAAGAAGTTCAATGAGCTGTTTCTTGTTCTCATCATTGGTCAAGAACTGCTTCCAATCTCTTGGTTTTTTGGTCTTTCCTCCTTTGACTATTCTCTTCTCCGCACACCCACGGCGTGTCCGGTCACTTGACTTCACTGAATCTGGTTTGTACATATCGGTACTGAAGACTACATCAGTAGATGACAATGCATTGAAGATTTTGATGCCAATCTCTTTGAAGTTTGCGGGAATCTCTTTGAGATAGTGGAATGCAGCATTGCCATCTTCCATTATCAATGTCTTGTTACTGGCAGGAGGTTGTGAGTTGTCTACATCTTTCAATAGGTAGTGTAGGCCCTTGGATTTATCAGTCTTTGGAGATAAGTTGTCTGATGTACCAATGGAGTAGGGTATAGGGGTCAGAGAGTGCCTCATAATCTCCCGTAGCTTCAGTTGACTGCCAGAACTGTGCTTTGACCATCAGTTGAAAAGCAATATCTCCTTGTTGCTTGTACTCTATAACCTTTCATTCAGATGATTTCAGCTTCACTCTTTTCATTGTTTCTGCCATGGTTCTGAGCTTCAGATTCTTGATGGATTCGGAGAATGCTGTCTTTTTCTCAAGTCACTCTCTGATGAACTTCTCTTTCTGTTCTTTCCCTGTGGTAAGTACCTTTATGACATCTTTCTCAACTTCAGCCGGAACACGAGCACCAGAAGAGAGTACATACAACCCAGTCTTGTCATCTACGTCAAAAGGATTCAGGAAGCTCTTTACAGCATCAATGGTTTTCTTTACACATGCCTCATTTTTCCTTATCTCAGTTGGTTGTTGATCTCTGCGTTTGCTTCCACGATTGGTACCAGAAGTCATGTCTGCGAGGCTGAGAGTTGCAGAGAGAAAGTGTGCCCTTTCTGTTGAAGTTCAAACCCATCTCTGATAGGCACTGTGATTCTCCAAGATGTCAGAGAGCCCAACACCAGTACCACCACCTCGAGATTTGCCAGGCTTCATGATCGTCTCCTCAATCATTTTGTCAACAGCACAATCGGTTTCCTGGTATGATCAACCTAGCGACACTGATGGTAGGGCACCGGGATGTGATTCTTCGATGTTTGCCAAGAACACAGCAAGGTAGGTCAGATAGCGGGAGTAATTGTGACCACCAAAGGTGAATAAGAGATCGGGCATAAGAAACAGACAGTGTAAGTACAACAGAAAGTTATTCTCTTTCACAGGCCTAATCAATGAGAGAGCAATCCACACAGAATCCATGTACAACAACCAAAATTGTGCAGTCTTCGCGAGAGATTCTTTTCGAACATCAACTTTGAAGTTCTCATACGACTCCATCAATGTGTTGAGATCTGCATTGCCATGACTTCAGCAAGTTCCTGCTTTGTTGACGATCGTATTAGCTCTCGAAAGATGCCCTTTGATTCCTCTGGTATACTGGACAGCACTGCATCTTTTCCAGCCATAGACAGGAATTCATCAAGAAGGAGCCTCTCCAAGCACTCCACCATCTTCTTGTGGCAGTGCAGATTTCTGTCATAGTTCTTTCCTGTCATAACACCTTTCATAGAACCAGTAGACATGAGTCCCGGTTCCATGAGGACATCTTGAGGATCCTTCCATTTTCTTTCCAAGCATTTTAAAGTATGCACAAATGACATGCAATGTGCCAATCAACACAATGTGTTTCTTGTACTTTGCAGGATGACGCCACACGAGAGGTTATGCCTTCATGCAGACTCCCAAGTCGAATGTTGTAATGACATATTCTTGGCCAATCTCATGACTTGCTTCTTCAGAAGCTCGTAAACACTCTTGAACTGTACTAAATTCCGTGATGGGATGATTGATCACAGGGTAGTAGTCAATTGTGGTCACTTTTGAAGGCGCCTCATCTATTGCTGAGACAAATCCAGCCCAAGCTGGAAGCTCTTGACCTTTCTCACTATTCGCTTTCCGGGAAAGCATCCATGCCAGATCTTTTCTTGTACACTGTTTGAATGCTTCAGCCCCATCATCACGCTTCCAGTGCTGCACACAAAAATCTGGATTTGCTTTCTGGTTGACATAGGATGATGGAAGAGGGCCACAAGAAAGAGGGCAAAGTGTGAAAAAACACAATTTTGACATAGATTGAAATAACGGGGTTAAAAAACATAGTCCAAATGAGTTTTTTTCTTGGGAATGTCAATTTTCCGACTGAAGAGATACCAATGAACAAAATGACACCCAAGAAGTAGGATCATGGAGGGGGGAGGGGGGGGGGGGGGGTGCCTCTCTGGCCCACGGTCTATCTCTTGCGTACTTAAAATGTTAATTGCAACTTAGCACTTTTCTTCATTACCATGCTCCTTTCAGAGTATTGGAAAAATATTTTAGCATTTTGGCAGCCAATTTTGAATTGTTACCAATTCTCTTTCTATCTTGCTCTTAATATCGTAAGCAATGATCTTATCATTTCATGCAGAATAGGATAAACATCACATATCAGTACATTCATAATGTCTTCAGTGTAGCTTTGAAATTGAAAACACTTTTGAATGCATTTGTGTCGACTAGGGAATAGTACTTGTGGATTCATTTTCATCACTGTCCATTTATGCATTAGAATTTTAAAATTAATTTAAAAGTTATTAACTGGGAACATTGACTGTTTGGTGCCAATTGTGACAACTGTTTTCCAATTTTGTTTGTGCATTGCAGATAGACGTTTCTGCACAGTTTTAACTGCTTGGCAAAGTGGGTAGTAGGGTTCCACTTGTGTACCGCATGAATAACAGAAGAACTGCTGACTAAACAGCTGCTGTTGGCAATCCTTGTGCAACAATAATTCAACAGCAGGCCTGTGAACTTGGGTTACAATGATCTCGTTGACACCATGTGTTAATCGCACTTGGAGAAATTGAAGGAGGAGAGTTGAAGGTTCATAGAGTCATAGAGTCATACAGTATGGAGACAGGCCATTTGGCCCAACTTGCCCACACTGACCAACTTGCCCCATCAGCACTAGCCTCACCAGCATTGGCACAGGATGCTTCTAAACCTATCCTATTTATGTACTGTATGTCTAAATTTTTTTTTTTAATGTGTATAGTCCCTGCCTCAACGACCTCCTCCAGAAGCATGTTCCATACACCCACCCCCCTCTGTGAGAAAAGGTTACCCCTCACATTCCTAATAAATGTCTTCCCCTTCACCCTAAACCTATGGCCCTCGATTCCCCTACTCTGGGCAAGAGACTGTGTGCATCTACCCGATCTATTCCTCTCATGATTTTATAAATCTCTATAAGATCACTCCTCATCCTCCTGCGCTCCAAGGAATAGAGTCCCAGCATACTCAACCTCTCCCTATAGCTCAGACCTTCGTGTCCTGGCAACATCCTCATAAATCTTCTCTGAACCCTTTCCAGTATCACAACATCGCTCCTATAACATGGTGCCCTGAACACAATACTCTAAATACGGCCTCACCAATGACTTATATAACTGCAACATGACCTCCCAACTTCTCTACTCAATATTCTGACTGATGAAGGCCAATGTGCCAAAAGCCTTTTTGCTCACCCTATCTACCTGCGACTCCAGCTTCAAGGAACTATGTATCTGCACTCCTAGATCCTAGGGGTGTTGTACTTTGGGAGGTCAATCAATCAATCAATCAATCAATCAGTTTTTATTCACCACATACACAATAAAGTGCAGTGAAATTAATTTGCCAGCAGCGGTACAATCAAAAAAGAACACACAATAACACAATAAATGTTAACACAAACATCCACCACAGCATTCTTCACTGTGGTGAAAGCCACAAAGTACAGTCAGTCCTCCTCCATTGTTCCCCCGTGGTCGGGGCCATAAACCTCCGCAGTCGCCGCTGCAGGTGGCCAGGCGTACAGGCCTTCTCGTTGGGATGGTAAGTCCCGAATCGGTGCTTCCCTACTGGAGACCATGGCTTCAGAATGTTGTAGGCCGCAGGCCGGCAGTTGGAGCTCTTCTTCCAGGATCCCCGACAAGGGATCCCGCTCCGGATGGTAAGTCCACGCTGTGTCCGCCGCTAGATGCTCCGCAGACCGCGGCTTCAGCATGTTATTGGCCGCGGGCCAGTGGTCGGAGCTCTGCTCCAGCGAGGGGTCCCTAGCGAGGGGTCCCTAGCGAGGGGTCCCAGGCTCCGGACGCCGTGCCCGTGGCTATAAGCTCCGTAAACCGTGGCTTCAGGATGTTATCTGCCGCGGGCTGGCGGTCGGACCTCTTCTCCAGCGAGGGGTCCCTAGGGAGGGGTCCCAGGGTCCGGACGCCGTGCTGCAAGCTTGAAGCTCCGCAGACCACGGCTTCAGACTGTAACAGTCCGCGGGCCACGATCGGAGCACTCCCTTCTGGCGACCCCGGCTCGCCCGCTCAGCGATGAAAAGTTCTCGCTGCTGAAACTCCGGGCCCAACTCCGGGAAGGGCAGCACCAATCCTTGGTGTTAGGCCACGAGCGAGGCGACATGGAAAAAGTCGCCTCTCCGTGGAGGAGGCGAACAAAAGCGGTTCCCTACTTACGCCCCCTCACCACCCCCCACACAAGACACAAAACACACATGTGGACACATTAAAAAAAAACAAAATAGTAGAAATGACGAAATGGGTCTCGCAGTGCACTCACCGCCTAATGTAAGGGGAAAGTATACAGTTAATTGCAAGACCCTTAATATGATCCCTTGAAATACAGAGGGATCTTGGTGTCCAAATCCATTGCTCACTGAAAGGTGCAACACAGCTAGATAGGGTGATAAAGAAGGTAGGGTCTGAAGAAAGTTCCCAGCCTAAAACATCACCTATCCATGTTCTCCAGAGATGCTGCCTGGCCCACTGAGTTACTCCAGCACTTTGTGGCCTTTTAGGAGTGTGGTACACTTGCCTTTATCAGTTCAGGCATTGAGTATGAGAGTCAGGAAGTCATGTTGCAGCTTTATAGGACTTTGGTTCGGCCATATTTGGAGTATTCTGTGCAGTTCAGGTTGCCCCATTCAGGAAGGAGGCAGTGTCTTTGGAGAATATGCATAAAAAGTTTACCAGAATGCTGCATATATTAGAGGGTATTAGTTACAAGGAAAGATTAGACAAACTTGGATTGTTTTCTCTGGACCATCGAAGGCTGAGGGAGAGACCTGGTAGATCTGGTGAAAGTATATAATATTATGAGAGGCATAGAAATGGTAGGCAATTGAAAACCTTTTCCCCACAATGGAAATGACAAAGACTAGAGGGCATAGCTTTAAGGTGAGTGGGACAAAGTTTAAACGCGATATGCTAAGCAAGTTTTTCTTTACACAGAGTGGTGGGTGCCTGGAACATGCTGGCAGGGTTGGTGGTGAAGGCATGTACGATAGTGTCATTTCCGAGGCGTTTAGATAGGCACACTGATATACAGGAAATCAAGGATCATGTGCAGGCGGAAGAGATTAGTTTAACTTGGCATCATGTTCGTCACAGACACTGTGGGCTGAAGAGCCTGTACCTATGCCGCACTGTTCCATGTTCTATGTCTATGTGCATCTGAAGGCCAGGGTGCACACTCTTTCCAGTATCCTGCCCTGTTTCCACAGAGTGCAATGTCTTCTACCATCAGCTGGAAGCAATGAGAATCACCCTTTGAGAGGTGCAAACCACCTTCAATTGGTGATAGCCACAGATGAGAAGGGATATTGTGAACATTTGCACAAGGCAATAAACAATAGCTTGCACCAGCAAACTACATTGATCATAATAAGGAGAAGCGAACATGAAAATTATGTGTGTTCCCAGTTAAATGAACACTTGCTCATCGCAGAACACACTTGCCGTTTTCCAACAATGTCTAATCCAGCCACCATAATATTTCCAAAATCTCTCTCAAACTGTGATATATGACAGGGTTACATCTAAGTTGCTGTACTAGAAAAACCCTTTATTGAAATCTATGCTTTAAAGTTTCAAGGAGACTGAGTCCTCGAAGCCACTGGGAAATTTGGGACATGTATCATCAATCAAAGCATTGACAATAGTGCCGAGTTTTCCCCTGGAATTTTTCAGTGGAACTTGTGCATTCAATGTTCATGTTGCTAAGATACCAGAGCCTTAATACAATCAGTGCTTTCATCATGCTGCTAATGTTATTTTAAATAATCATATTTTAATTTACGCTCTATTAACAATGTGCTGCAAGAAGAAGACACGGATTAATGTGGCATAGGTAACAACATCAATGTAATTTTTACTGTTTTGTTTAACACCTCTCTCAGTAAGGCTGACAATGTCACCTTGAAATAGCAATTCAGAGACCACATTCTGGCAAAGTCAGTTGGGAAAGATTCTCGTAGCATTTTCTTTCTCAGCTCTCCTGTACTAACAACCATTTGAAACAAATGATGCTCTTTACAAGAAAAAACAGTGTGCTGGAAAGTGTACCTTTAGGAAAGTGTACCTTTAGCAAGAGGCTTGGAGCTAAGAACTACTCACTGGTGTGAAAAGCTTTCTGGAAAAGCATATGATGTACCTGAGAGGACTGGGAATGGACTAAATGGAGAAATGCTTATGTCTTTAAAAATGCACTTTTAAAACATGATTGTAGGAGATAAAACATAAATCATTTGTATGGAGTTTGTACGTTCTCCTGTGACCGCGTGGGTTTTCTCCGAGATCTTCAGTTTCCTCCCACACACCAAAGACGTACAGGTTTGAAGGTTAATTGGCTTGGATTTGGGGTATAAGTGTAAATTGTCCCTAGCACGTGTAGGCTTGTGTTATTGTGCCGGAATCGCTGGTCGGTGTGGACTCAGTGGGCTGAAGGGCCTTCCGCACTGTATCTCTAAACAAAACTAAACAAAACTAGACTAACTAAACTAAACTAAGAAAATGATATGCAAAATCAAAGTTTAAAAAAATGCTGGAAAAATCCAGCAAAATAGGTCGCAAGTGCAGGGGGAGAAACTGAGTTAGCTAAGTCGATGACCTTTCATCAAAATTGTTATGTTCACTTAGCTTAATTCCCACTGCTTCAGGGAATGGATGCCTGACATGATCTGATATCGGAAATGGGAAATCCATGCCACAGAGATCATTAGATCCTTACGGACACCTTTCTGTAAAGACCATCTCACAGATTGTAATGTCTAGGCCAATGTCCTTAATGCATATTCTGCAATCCATTCTTTTTTGTAAGGTTATAATCAAAGTTAAATTTCGGAGCCAACTGTACAATTGTAACAGCTTTCAACAGATTTGCTTGTCTGACATATCACCATGAATAGCTTTTCTGACTGTTCCACTTTCTTTTGTCTTTCACACAGAGAGCCTTTGCCAGTTGTATATATTTCAGTTGTTTATTATTGCTTACAAGTTCCAATGCTTTTGTCATCGCCAGCTCATACCCAGTAATGGAGCTATTGATAGATGAATCAGTTACCATTTTAACTAAGTTGTTAGCTGTTACAGACCTACTTATGTCTTGAGGTTTGGATGTAAGCACATTAATAATGCAGTGGAAATTAATTACGTGTTTACTTAAATGTGCAAGACAGCTCAATGCTTCCAAGCTTCACCACATACTAAATTCCACCTGACCTAAATTAATTGTCCATATCCTATCCTGAAAGCAATCTTGCTGACTTTCACATCAACACTTAAGCATTTCTCATATCCTCTTGTCATAATGTTTGTTGAAATCCCAAATAAATAGGAAACACTGACCTTTGGTGCATTCTCTCCTTCCTTCGTACGTATTATACTCTTCCTCACACCATATCCTTGTTAACAAATCTTTCTTCTGTCGCTGGGTGTCACTCCCCTTGCATGATCCCACCTTTACCTGGAGAGCTGTCGGCACTCTTATAAAAGGCTAATTTTCTGCCTATACACCCCTGATGTCTCCCAAAGGTTTACCTTTGGCCACCTTCTGCTTCTCATCCACACATCTGATGAAATAATTTTAATACATGAGGTTCAGAACTACCAGTATCATCTTATCTAACTAATGGAAGTCTTGGAAAGACATAAAATGGTGGAGTGACTCATCAGGTCAGGCAGCATCCCTGGAGAAGATGGATCGGTGAGGGTTTGGGTCATGACTCAGTCTGAAGAAGGGTCCCAACCCAGAACATCACCTATCCATGTTCTGATTCATGCTGCCTGACCAGCTGAGTTACTTTCCTTGGTAAACCTACATCTGCAGTTTCTTGTTTCTACTTCTTAATAATTGTCCAGCATATTTATTTGACTGCACTCGGATAAGCTTCATTTTTCCATAAGTATCACCGCCATCCCTGGCACAAACTCCATCTCACTCTCCCATAGGTTGAACTGTACTGTTATCGAGTTTAATAATATCAATAGTCAATAAGATGCCAACATTCAATGCATCAGATCAATAGGTGATGCGGTTATCAAGCTTGGAGAAATCAACCTATGATTTCCATTTGGAAATCGTTTAACAATTTTAGATTTTCTTTCCACTCACTATCTGGTGCAGCACACATCAGTAAGGCCCCCTTGCTGAGAGTTGTAGTTTCATGCCTGTGCTAATGTGTGATCATTCAAGAGCACTACATATGATGAGCATTTGAAAACACTGGGCCCATATTCACTGGAGTTTAGAAGTACGAGGGGACCTCATTGCAACTTACCGAATAACAAAATAGTGGTTAGAGTGAATGTGAATAGAATGTTTCCACTAGTGGGAGAGTCTAGGTTCAGAGGCCATAGCCTCAGAATAAAAGTATGTACCTTCATAAAGGAGAAGAGAAGGATGGTGGTGAATCTGTGGAATTCATTGCCACAGACAGCTTTGGAGGCGTCAATGGATACTTCTAATGCGGTGATTGGCAGATTTTTGATTAGTAAGGGTGTTGTGCGGCGAAGGCAGAAGAATGGGGTTGAAAGGAAAAGATAGATCAGCCATGATTGAATAGCGGAGTAGACTTTATGGGCTGAATGGCCTTATTCTGCTCCTAAAACTTATGAACATGAACTCCCGGCATGCGTCTCACAAGTATAATTAAGAGCACTTTCAACATGTATCCAGCAAAATAAGTTTGTGGAGTCCAGACACTCTCTGTCAAACTTATCAGCTTCTTTATGTTTCAGAAATGTAACCCACCTAATAAAGAGTAAAATTTTCTATCACTCCATTTTGCATATTGTGGGATATTTTGGTGTAACCATGCAATCATAACTGAAATTAAGATGCGGCCTGAGCCACTGGGCCACTGACTTTCTACAGCACTTTTCTTTGAACAACATCAATAATTTTTTTAAGCTGCCCACTTTTCTTACATATAAGAGTTGGAACTTATTATAAAGCGCCTGGTTGCAAAAGTCGTGCCTTTTAAAATTAAAAGCTCATTCCAACCTAATTTCTAAATTAAATGACATATTAATTTACAAAGCATAAATTAACAATTAATTGTTTATATTTGAGGCAAATTTGGTCATTAGCTCCTCTGAAAAACCTGCCAAGGAATAATACAAAATGCAAACTTGTTTTTGTTTTGGTAAGGGCACCAGAAACAAATCAGAACTGTTTTCTGAATAATATTGTGTGTGCGAATCTGCGAGGTAAAGAACATCCTCAACCTGCTTTCTAGAAGATTCTTGCCTTCAGTAGCTGGATCAACCGGTGACGATAAATCCTAATCCGGTCATTAGGAACAGGATTAAGAGAAGAGGCCGCATTTCCCTGATGCGTCGAAGGTAAATTGCTTCACTTGTAAGTGCGGGAAGGAAGACAAACTTGGCCTGAACCAGGCGAGAGCCTGAGGAACTGTCCGGGATCCCACTTGACTGGACGCCCCGCCCTTGGTGCCCCGAAGATATTTGTTCCTTCATGGCTCTGGTGAAGAGTGGCTGGCTGTGGAGGCAAAGTTAGTGTTTTTATTTCATCGCGGCGTTTATGAAAGGGACACCTTAAAAAAAATGCCATCACGTATCTATAACAAATATTTATTTCAATTTACTTTATTATTACATTCTGAGGGAAATACTATATGATGTGAATCTCTTTGATGTTTAAAGGGCGGGAATCCCTTTATTTATCTATTGATTAAAAATTGTTTTTAACAATATTAAAGTCTTTGGTCACTTCCTTAATTGTATGTTAACATGGATAGTCTATGAACATGAGTAATATTGTACATTGCAGGCTCAGTTCTTCGACGATGGAAGAGGAACTGGTTTGATTTATGGCTGGACGGTAGCCTTTATTATTATCATGATGACAATCGCAATCAACTGGAAGACAGAATCCATCTAAAAATAAATTGCTTAAGCGTTAAAGCAGGATTTGAATGTACAGGTAAATATTTTCTGTCACTTTGTAAGTTTAACAATATTTTGTTTTGGCGAACAAATTGCTGAACAGACTGGCTATTCTTTCTCTTGTGAAAAGCAAGGTTGCTATGACCTTCTAGAGGATTTTTTTTTAATGAAATGTTTTGACAGAGTGGATCGAAAGAGAATGTTACCACTTGATAAAGAGCATAATCAGAGGCCTTCCTTGTCAGGCTGTCACCAAGAAAGTCAAACAGAGAATTCAGAAATGAGTTCTCCATTGAAAGTGGCGAATACAAAAAGATTAGAAATAAGGAACTACAGTTCAGTTTAGTTTATTGCCACGTGCACCGAGGTACAGTGAAAAGCTTTTGTTGCGTGCTAACCACTCAGCAGAAAGGCAATACATGATTACAACCGATCCATTTACAGTGTATAGATAGATACATGATAAGGGAATAACATTTAGTTCAAGGTAAAGCCAGTAAAGACCAGTCAAGGATAGTCTGAGGGACATCAAAGAGATAGAAAGCAGTTCAGCACTGCTCTCTGGTTGAGGTGGGATGATTCAGTTGTCTGATATGGGAAAAACTATCCCTGAATCTGGTGGTGTGCATTTTTCACACTTTGATACCTATTGCCTTATGGGAGAGGGAAGAAGAGGGAGCGACCAGGGTGTGACTCATCCTTGATTATGCTGCTGGCCTTGCCAAGGCAGCGTGGGGTTGTAATGGAATCAATAGAAGGGATAGAAGGAATAGTTGGTTTGTGTGATGGGCTGGGCTGCGTCGACAATTCGTTGTTATTTCTTACGGTCCTGGTTGGAGCTGTTCCAAAACCAAGCTGTGATGCATCCTGATCAAATGCTTTCTATGGTGCATCTAAAGAAGTTGGTGATAGTTGTAGGGGACATGCCAAATGTCCTAAGCCTTCTAAGGAAGTAAAAGCACTGATGTGCAGATGTTGGTTTAGAAAAAATACATGAAGTGTTGGAGTAACTCAGCCAGTCAGGCAGCATCTCTGCAGAACATGGATAGGTGACGTTTCAGGTCGGGACCCTTCTTCAGAATCTATCCATATTCTCCAGAGCTGCTGCCTGAACCATTAAGTTACTCCAGAACTTGTAGTCTTTTTTGGTAAAGAATATGTATGGAGCCTCCACTGATAATGGTTGAGATGAATGTGCAGTTATTTAAGTGCAGGTTGGACAAGCGTATGAGAGAGAAGGGAATAAAGCTTTATGCCAATAGACTTAGTTGGGGAAAAATAGAAGAAGGCTTGGATAGTGGATTAATAGACGGAGAGGCCAGTTTCCATACCGTATATCCTATATAATCCTGTATAGTTGTGTAATGGTTTATGGATTTGGGACATCGATTTGAATTCATTCCATATTGGTGATGGTACGTCTTATTTACGAAGTTTGGGGCGATTAATGAATGTTGGCGTAGTACATAAGGAACCCTATTTCAACACAAATTGGTTCTCTTGTGTCATTAGAATGGGTGGCACGAGAAATGATGCAGTAATGGTGACTTGTAAAGATTAATACGAGTTAGACTTCCTGATGCACAGGGAGAGAAGATGGTGAGGAAGGCTTGCCCTCATGGGTTGAAGCATTGAATATTGAAGTAGGATGTTATTTTAGAAAATTTTCAAAACGCTGATTAGCTCACAATTGCTGTATTATGCACTATGGGAAGCATGTAGTCATGCTGGAGAGAGTGCAGAGGAAGTTGGAGGACTTTAATCTTGAGAAGAGATTGGGTAGGCTGGCATTGGTTTTTTTATTGTAATGATAAAGACTGAGGGCTGAACTGACTTATATAAAATTATAAGTTGCATCCATAGTTTAGATGGTCAGAATCAAAAACAAGAAAGCATAGGTTTAAAATGATAGGAAGGGGATTTACAGGGACGGACATTTTACACAGAGGGTGATTGATATATGGATGGATCGACCTGTCAGAGAAGGTGGTGGAATCAGATCCAATCACAATGTTACAACATGATACGATACGATAGAACTTTATTTAACCCATGAAGGAAATTGATTTGCCAACAGTCATAAAACACAAGATACATGAAACATTAAATTAAAGTGAAGAGTGGAAAGGATTAGGGATGTGCAAAGATTGGGGGGGAGGGGAGTCAGTCTAACCCATGACAGAAAGGGAGGAGTAGTACAGTTTGATAGCCACAGGGAAAACAAATCTCCTGTGGTGTTCTGTACTGCATCTCGGTGGAACCAGTCTGTTGCTGAAGGTACTCCTTCAGAAACATTCAGACATACACTTATGTAGACAAGATATATGAAGATACAGACCTAATGCAGGCAATGGGATTACTGTAGATGGGAAAATAGGTTGAAAGAGGCATGATGAAGTGCCCATGAAGAGGCATGATGAAGAGCCCGTGAAGAGCATGATGAAGAGGAATGAGGAAAAGCCCATTTCTGTGCTCCACGGCTCTATGAGGGGCAGTGTTAGCTGTGAGGAGGATGCTAGGAGACTGCAAGGTGACTTGGATAGGCTGGGTGAGTGATTCAAATGTTTGGCAGATGCAGTATAATGTGGATAAATGTGAGGTTATCCACTTTGGTGGCAAAAATAGGAAAACAGACTATTATCTAAATGGAGGCCGATTAGGAAAAGGGGAGATGCAGCGCGACCTGGGTGTCATGGTACACCAGTCATTGAAAGTAGGAATTCAGGTGCAGGAGGCAGTGAAGAAAGCGAATGGTATGTTAGCTTTCATAGCAAAAGGATTTGAGTATAGGAGCAGGGAGGTTCTACTTCAGTTGTATAGGGTCTTGGTGAGACCACACCTGGAGTATTGCGTACAGTTCTGGTCTCCAAATCTGAGGAAGGACATTATTGCCATAGAGGGAGTGCAGAGAAGGTTCACCAGACTGATTCCTGGGATGTCAGGACTGTCTTATGAACAAAGACTGCATAGACTCGGTTTATACTCTCTAGAATTTAGGAGATTGAGCGGCGATCTTATAGAAACTTACAAAATTCTTAAGGGGTTGGACAGGCTAGATGCAGGAAGATTGTTCCCGATGTTGGGGAGGTCCAGGACAAGGGGTCACAGCTTAAGGATAAGGGGGAAATCCTTTAGGACCGAGATTAGAAGGAGTTTTTTCACACAGAGAGTGGTGGGTCTCTGGAACTCTCTGCCACAGAGGGTAGTTGAGGCCAGTTCATTGGCTATATTTAAGAGGGAGTTAGATGTGGCCCTTGTGGCTAATGGGGATCAGAGGGTATGGAGAGAAGGCAGGTACGGGATACTAAGTTGGATGATCAGCCATGATCATATTGAATGGCGGTGCAGGCTCGAAGGGCCGAATGGCCTACTCCTGCAGCTAATTTCTATGTTTCTATGTTTCTATGATGCTCAGGAAGGGAAGGGAACTATTGACCAATTGCCAGACAGCAGAAATGGAGAAAATGGTGGAACATATTGTTAACAGGTCATTTTGAAAATCATTATAATTAGGCTGGTTAGTAGTTCTATTAACGAATAATGTTTGACAAATTTGTTAGTTTTTGTGCATATACTGTAATAAGTAGGGTAGAAACAATAATTGTGATATATTTATGTGAAGCATCCTCAAAAGTTTAGATTAGTGTAATTTAGTTAGTTTAGAGATACAGCACGGAAACAGGCCCTTCAGCACACCGAGTCCAAGCTGACCAGCGATCCCCATGCACTAGCACTATCCTACACACAAGGGACAATTTACAATTTTTACCGAAGCTAATTAACCTACAAACCTGTATGTCTTTGGAGTGTGTGAGGAAACCGGAGAACCCGGAGAAAATCCACACGGTCACGGGGAGAACGTACAAACTCCATACAGACAGCACCGGTAGTCAGGAGTGAACTAGGGTCTCTGGGGCTGGAAGGGAGCCAATCTACCGCTGCACAACCGGGCCGCAAAAGCGTTATACAATAGGCTGTCCCACAATATTTTTGCATAAAAATAATATATTAACATAGATTGGAGATTGATTAATGGACAGAAGACAGAATGTAAATAAATCAGCCATTTTCTACAATGAAAATCAGCACGTGGCTCATGTCTATTTGCAACCGACGTTGTGACTTAGAAGTAAAATAAGAATGTAAATAGAGAAAAGAATATTAAAAAGGCTGCAAAGGTAATCAAACAAGTTCAATAATGAACAAAACATACCAGATAGAGTATAATATGGGGAAGTGTGAAATGAACTATTCATACGAAAAATAGAAAAACAGAATAATCTTTACCAGAAAATAGGTTGGAAAAGGGTGAGCTTCAGTGTGATATGTGTATTTGGTTCTCGAAGAGTTAACACATTGGTATAATCGCATAAGTAAGAAGGGAAATGGTAAGTTAATCTTTATTCCAATTATCCAGGGCTTTGGTGAAACCATACATGGAAGTCTATGAACAGTGGTTGTCTCCCTAATGAAGCAAGGATGTGTTACATTGAGGAGTGCAACAAATGTTTGCTAGGTTGACCTCTGCTTTGAAAGGTACTGCAATAGGAGAGATCGGAAGGTGTGGACATATATTTTCAAGATACTAGAGAAATGAAAGGTGATCTCATTAAAAAGTAATCACCTTAAGCATCAAAGTTCTGTCAGTACAGGAAGAACTGTATTAGCAATAAAACAACAACAAATATTAGTCCATTTGCAGAATGACGTTGAATAGTAAATTGAAGACAAATATCTTTGCTCGTGTGGTGAGCAATGAAAATGTTGATACCTGGCATTTCCTGTGAAATGTTACTATTCGAAGTTTCTTCCATTTTCATTGTTCATTGTGACACAGGAAAAGTACAGCCAGAAATGAAGAGCAAATACAAGTTGCAGCAGGTAACATTGAATGTGTTGAAATGACAAGTAAACACAATAGAAATCAAATCATTGATTTGTGAATGTGAACTTATTTTAAGCAATTAATATCTCAGAACAATTTGCAATAAGAGCACTATCCACTATCATTTTGCAAAAGACAGTAGTTTATATGCACTGTTGTGGACTATATATATTAAAAAACTCAATTTTAATTACCTTGTTATTCTTTAATGTAAATGTTTCTTTCTCTTTCATTGTGTAATATGTTGCATTGAATCACTAATTTAGTTTAGTTTAGAGATACAGCATGGAAACAGGCCTTTCTGCACTGACCAGCGATCCCCACACATTAACACTATCCCACACACTCTAGGAACAATTTACACATACACCAAGCCAGTTAACCTACGTACATACCTTTGAAGTGTGGGAGGAAACTGAAGATCTCAGAGAAAACCCATGCGGTCATGGGGAGAGCGTAGAAACTCCATACAGACAGCACCCGTAGTCGGAATTGAACCCGGGTCTCCGGCGCTGCAAGTGCTGTAAGGCAGCAACTCTACTGCTGCGCCACCATGGCCGCCCTTATTCTAGCAGGTGCATCCAGATTTGAGGCTATGTAATTCTTTAGTCTATGGAATGCTTGCCTGTTCTCAGTGGCCCCAGATCCCCAAATCCTGCACCAAATATGACTAACCAATTTTATGATCCAAAGTAATGCCCAAGACAAGATCATGTATAAGGAATGGCCAGCACTGTTTTGTTAGCTGTCTTTACAAAATCAGTGTAGTTAGCTGTCTTTACAAAATCAGTGTAAGTAGAATTTTCCATTGTTGGTTCCAATATTACACCCAATAATGATGGGCAAATATTGTAGTGTAGTCCTTTTTACTTTAATGGAATTGTGAACTTACAGATTTGCCAGATTTTATATTCTTGTGGCTCCTACTAAGATGACCAATTTTTAATATTTCATTGAAAATATTTTCCTGCTCTGAAGTCTAGGAAGACCAATGAACTTTGCCGAACGGATCCTCCACCAATATTCTTGCAGAAATATGGAACTGCAGATGCTGGTTTACACAATGATTCCGTGATTCCATGTTGTATGACTCAATGACATCTGACATTCCAACCCCTGTAGACTTCAGCAATGTTAAAGAATCTCATAAAGAAAAAGGACCTTATAGAATTGGACACAAAATGCTGGAGTAACTCAGCGGGACCCATCTGAAGAAGGGTCTCGAACCGAAATGTCACCCATTCCTTCTCTCCAAAGATGCTGCCTGTCCCGCTGAGTTACTCCATCATGTTATGCCTATCTTCGGTGTAAGCCAGCATCTGCAGTTCCTTCCTACACACTTATAGAATTGGTACAGCTAACTTACAATAAATTGATGTCCCTTTAAAACATTGGTGGCGAATCGAATCTGATGATGGGGGGAGGGGGCGGTGGGGGTGGTGGTGGTAGGGGAGTTTTGAAAGGTGGGAGTGGGAGTCAGAGGTCATTGCTGGTTCTTGATGCTTTTTCAGCTGTACAAGCTTAATGAAGAGCAATGGCTAGAGTAGAACTCCCTGTTGAATGCTGACTGATGTAATGTTTAGCCTGTTCTACATAACTGCCAGTGTTAGTATCACCAAACTTGGGCCTTTCTAAATTATGACTAACTAAGCAACTATTTCAGATTGTGCCCATTTGGAACCAATTCAATGTGTAGCACTAATAAAAGCTTAATGCCCTTGAGCTTTTAATGTTTGCACTCGCATTGTACCTGTGTGATTTCAAGGAGAATATGAATAATTATAATTGTGAAATACTTATGAGATATCGATTACTGGTACAGTTTTCAAAGGGTTTTTTCTCATTTTTCTCTAGAAACACATTCTAATCTAGAGACTTCTCTTTCCCTCAGATGTTATCACTGTTTTACAACAGCTCAAGCCTGAGGGCAGCATCTCAGTGGTGAAATGACCGCTCAGCATTGGGGATGTTGCCTGGAGGTTAACTGCATCAGTTGTACTTTGCCAACATGTTAATGGTACATCCAATTTCATGTTAAGCAAAGTGCACATGGAACATAAAAAGAGTTTAAAACAGGATAATCGCCACCACAATATTGAAATAATGCTGAATAATATTTTTGAAATATTTAGGGTAGCACAGTGGCACAACGGGTAGAGCTGCTGCCTCACGGTGTCACAGACCCAGGTTCGATCCCGACCTCGGGTGCTGTCTGTGTGGAGTTTGCACCTTCTCCCTGTGACCGCGTGGGTGTCCTCTGGGTGCTCTGGTTTCCTCCCACATCTCATGATTTATAGGTTAATTGGCCACTGTAAATTGTCTATAGTGTGTGGGGAGTGGATGGGAAAGTGGGATAACATACAAATAGTAGGTGAAGAAGGGTCTCAACCCCAAGCGTCACCCATTCCTTCTCTCCAGAGATGCTGCCTGTCCCGCTGTTACTCTAACATTTTGTGTCTATCTTCCGTGAATGGGTGATCGATGGGTGGCGTGGATTCGGTGGGCCGAAGGGCCTGTTTCCATGCCGCATCTCTTTCGTGTTCGTTTTCTAGGTCTGCACAAAACTTGATTTCTACCGAACGGTGCAACAGGAAGGGCAATCGATTAACAAATTTCTTGCCGAACTTCGCACCAAGGCAAAGGTATGTGATTTTAAAACTCAATGCTGGCAGCAAGACTAGTCACAATGGCTGCCCTCATACTGTCTGCCGACAGGATAAACTATATACAAGACATCTCCCTTTGTTCTGTGCAGCGCCACCTGCTGCACGGGAGCAGCAACGGGTCCTCCCACCCCACACAGTCCATCAAACATCAACCACCAAACGTCACAATCTCTAAACTAAAAACTTAAACACAATGCCTATTTTTACATACAGTTCTCTATGGAAACACCTGAAGGCTGGCAGAATATCTCTCTTTAACCTAAATATTTGTTCTAAATAAATTTAACCTTTTTTTTACTGCTGCAGGTGGATTGCCACCAGAAGAAACCGGCAGGGAATGTATGCTGTTGCTTCACCTGAAGGATGGGTCAAAACTGACACTTAGTGCAGACAGTGCTGATGATGCATTGTAAGTCCATCAGTCTTGTTCCCTTTATCTTGTATCTTATCTAATAAAATAATTTACCAGTGAGTGTAAAGCAGGAACAGGGTACTGATTTTGGATGATCAGCCATGATCATATTGAGTGGCGGTGCTGGCTCGAAGCACCGAAAGGCCTGCTCCTGCACCTATTTTCTATGTTTCTATGTTTCCATGTGTTGTGCAGAGTGCTATAAACAATAGCCAATCTATTGAGCAGAGACTGCAGGGCAACTGAGGAGAGAATGTTGATTTATACCTACACAGATTAGACGTTTGTTTCAGTTTTTAGAGATAAAGCGCGGAAACAGGGTCTTCAACCCACCGAGTCCGCGCCGACCAGTGATCCCCACACACTCACACTATTCTATACTCTAGGGACAATTTACACTTTTACCAAGCAAATTAGCTTACAAACCTGTATGTCCTTGGAGTCTGGGAGGAAACCGGATCTCCAGGAGAAAACCCACACAGGTCACGGGGAGAAGGTACAAACACCATACAGACAGCACCCGTAGCCAGGATCGAACCTGGGTCTCAGGTTCTGTAAGGCAGCAGCACTACCAGTGCACCACCGTGCAGTCAGGATATACTGCAGTCATATAGTGCTGAAGCATGCCCTTTGACCCATCACGTGCATGCCATCCATCACAAACCTATATATACTAATCCCATTTCCTGGCAGTTTCCTTGTAGCTTTTTATGATACACTCCCACCGATGGAGAGGTTGGTGGAAGGAGTGCATTCCAGGTATTGACCACCATTTGGTGAAAGGTTTTTATCCCCAAACCCACTTTGAAATAATTTATCCTCACCTTAAACCTTTGCCCATTGTTTATACCACCTTTGCCAACAAGAAAAGTTTCTCATTATCTCTGCCTAGCTTTGTACACCTCATTCTGGTTCCCTCATCTTTCACTGCATCGAAAAGAAGTGAAACTTAGTCAGTATAATCTCTCCTTTATCTGAAATACTTCATCCCAGCCAATGTCCTGGGATTCTCTTCCATATTCTCTCTGGTACAATCATATACTTCCTAAATTGTGGTGCCTAGAACTGTTTATTATATTATCAATTGAGTACTATGTTTATAAACCTGTGGTGCTGCCGCAAGTAAGAATTTCTGTTTCAGTACATATGGCAATAAAACATTTTTTTTTTTTTTTTTTTTTTTCATTCTTCAAACATTCTTCTCTTGCCTCGTGTGCTGAGGAGCTAATCTCTGCTGAAAGTAAAAATATCTTCACGATACCAGGTTAGAAAATCCTAATCTACCCCAGATTTGATTATTATTTGGAGATAGTCGCCCGTTTTGAAGGGTCCAGAACCGAAACATCGTCTATCCATGCCCTCCACTGATGCCATTGAGTTATGGAGTCATAGACATAGAACATAGAAAATAGGTGCAGGAGTAGGCCATTCGGCCCTTCGCGCCTGCACCGCCATTCAATATGATCATGGCTGATCATCTAACTCAATATCCCGTACCCGCCTTCTCTCCATACCCCCTGATCCTTCTAGCGTCATAGAGTCATATAGTGTGGAAACATGCTCTTTGGCTCAATTTGCCCACACCGGCCAACATGTCCCAGCTACACTAGTCCCACCTGCCCGCGTTAAAATAGAAGCATAGAAAAATAGCAGCAGGAGTGGGACTTTCGGCCCTTTGAGCCAGCACCATCATTCAATATGATAATGGCTGATCATCTAAAATCAGTACCCTGTACCTGCCTTTTCCCCATATCCCTTGATTCCTTTAGCCCCAAGAGCTAGATCTAACTCTCTCTTGGAAACATCCAGTGAATTGGCCTCCACTGCCTTCTGTGGCAGAGAATTCCACAGATTTACAACTCTCTACGTGAAATTTCCTTATTTCAATCCTAAATGGCCTACACCTTATTCTTAAAATGTGACCCCTGGTTCTGGATGTGGATTCCCTCCCACTAGATCCTTGGCCCCCTAGTATTTCTGGGAGATTGTTTGTGTCTTCCGTAATGAAGACAGAACCAAAGTACTCGTTTAAAAGTTCTGTCATTTCCTTGTTTCCCATTATAAATTCACCTGTCTCGGATTGTAAGGGGCCTACCTTTATCTTTACTAATCTTTTCCTTTTTACATATCTAAAGAAGCTTTTACAGTCTGTTTTTATATTCCCCGCCAGCTTTCTTTCATGCTCTTTTTTTCCCCCTCTTAATTAACCCCTTTATCCTCCTCTGTTGAGTTCTAAATTTCTCCCAGTCCTCCGGTTTGCTGCCTCCACTGGCCAATTTCCCACATCAGCCACGGTTGAGCTGCCTTTCCCGTTTTATTTTTCGCCAGACAGGGATGAACAATTTTTGGAGTTCATCCATGCGGTCTTTAAATCTTTGCCATTACATCTCCACTGTCAACCCTTTAAGTTTAATTTGCCAGTCTATCCTAGCCAATTCCCGTCTCACACCTTCAAAGTCTCCTTTGTTTAAGTTCAGGACCCTAGTCTCTGAATTAACTGGGTCACTCTCCATCCTAACACAGAATTCCATCATATTGTGGTCACTGTTGCCCAAGGGTCTTTGCACACCAAGATCGCTAACTAATCCTTCCTCATTACACAATACCCAGTCTAGGATGGCCTGCTCTCTACTCTGTTCATCTACGTATTGGTTTTAAAAAATGTCCCGTATATATTCCAGGAAATCCTCCTCCTTAGCGTTGCTACCAATTTGGTTGGTCCAATCTATATTTAGATTAAAGTCACCCATGATAGCTGCTGTAACTTTGCTAAACGTATCCCTAATTTCCTGCTTGATGCTATCCCCAACCTCCCTACTGCTGTTTGGTGGTCTGTATATAACTCCAGCAAGTGTTTTCTGCTCTTCGCTATTTCCAGTTCTATTCATACCGATTCTACAGCATCCAAGCTAATGTCTCTCCTTGCTATTGCATGAATCTCCTTTTTAACCAGCAATCTCACCCCATCTCCTCGTCCTTTCTGTCTATCCTTCCTGAATATTGAATACCTCTGCATGTTTAGCTCCCAGCCTTGGTCACCCTGGAGCCATGTCTCCATAATTCCAACTATATCGTAACCCTTAACTACTAACTGCGCATTCAATTCATCCACCTTATTACAAATGCTATGTCCTCTGTTCCTCCATTCACCTACACTGGGCAAGACACTCTGTGCATCAACTCAATCTATTCCTCTCATGATTTTATACACCTCTATAAGATCAAGCAGTTTGTGATCAACACAGGATTCCAGTGACTGCAGTACTTTGTGCCTCTGTGCACATTCATGCTTTTTTTCCTCAATAGAGATTGCTCCTGCGTAGATGTTATGTGAAGTCTGTATTGAACTTGGCTGGAATACTTAACGCAGCTAATAGCCTATTATAATCTATGTTCATTCATGAAGATTGGGCACTTGGACAAGTCATTTGTAGGTACTGATTAACAGTGGTTCAGTCTTTAATTA
This sequence comes from Raja brachyura, assembly GCA_963514005.1. The sequence continues at coordinate 18,495,463 of OY740786.1, read as the reverse complement.
AAGATAAGGAAAATAAACAAATGGAGACTACGGGCCAGTATGGGCTCCATCATTCCTTGGTCATCTGGTACCGGCCCTGATTTGTTCTGCCATTTGCCTTCCTCTAGTCCCCCCTCTACTTTCAGCCTGAAGAAGGGTTCCGACTCGACAAGTCACATATTCCTTTTCTCCTGAGATGCTGCCTGACCTGCTCAGTTACTCCAGCACTTGATGTATATCTTCGGTATAAATCAGCATCTGCAGTCCCTTCCTACACAAATGGAGATTTTTGTTTGGTTTATAAAAAGGCTTTTTTTTAAATGCTGGAAAAGGATTTATTTCTCGTCCTTTATTGGCGTTAAGTCCTATACCTTTCCTGAATGATTATAAATGTCAAATACGAGGTCATCGTCATGGCCTAATCCTATACACAGCTGAAACATGTTGATGCACACTTCCAACAGAAGGCGTTGTTTTGATTTCAGCTGTAGCGCCATGCCTAATGTTCTTTTCCTTACCCGTTAGGCACTGATGTTACCTGCAGAATCCCTACGGATTCGAGTTCAGTTAACCCATCAAGCAAGGACTCACTAGTTTAAATTGCTGAGACATCAGAGCCTCTATTGTTTTATTTTCTGAACCTTTCGTTAGGAAATAAAGAGCAAAAATTAAGATCACATCAGTAGCAACTGAATATTTTAGCGATGTTAGTTCAGCAGCATTTGGGTGGTATGGTTTCAGATTTGTAAAGGTTTTAAAAATGTTGAGCCTCGACACTCGCTGTTCAAGGCTTATCAAGGTTACAGATTTTGTTCATATCGGCTCTTGATTAATGTAGTTGGATTATCTGAAAATTGCCTCAATCACTCAATGCCTGTTCAAGTGAATGCTTCGAGTGAGGTTGTAAAACATTTTTTTTTTTCCCCCAACCACCCCCCCACTTGCCCATTCTTCCTTTGCCTCCCCACCCCTACACCCCATTCAGTTGATGCCCCCATTGTAACAGGCCTGCCCTTCATTGCGATACAACCTTTCACTTGACTGCCAGAGGCTAAATGATCAATGAGGCTCTCCTGGCCCGAAGCATTTTTCTCTCTTTTAAAAAAATATATTTCAATCCCAAGGGCAGCCCTTTGAAAGTTGTTGGTGCCCGATTCAACAATTCCAGCCCCCCTCCATTGATGCTTCCACCAAATCACTTTCAAAGCACAAGGGAGATGTTATACAGTATGCTGCAGTATCACTGTTGCCTACATCCCAAGAACAATGGAAATAAAAGGCACAGAATCTTGTGGGATTCTGTGTCAATTTGCACAAATTAATTCCCGATATACACTATCAGCCGAGAACGCACTGCACCAGGAATCCAAATTCATTAAATCTATTACGTTACTTACTGCCTACACCGCAAATGTAACTACCTCGCAATTTAACTATTTAAATCAAATTTACAATGAGAATGCTAACTTTCTTTTATGTTCAGAGGGCTTCACTGAATAATAAACCCAACAAACAAGAGCTTCAGAAGATTTGAGCTCCAGTGTGCGTTGCAATGTTCACACTTAAATGTCATTGTGCTATTAGGAAATCAGTATAATAGTCTGTTTAAACAAGGGCTGTTTGACATTTCAGCAGTCTTTGTCCTAGTGCAATCTCTCGACAGGTTGAAAACTGCATGCTTCAGAAAAATCTAAGAGAACTGAGTATAATTGCAATGGATGGTGTAAATCAATTGATATTATCTTAATTGAAAGATAATCTTCTGTGCAGTGAAAGGATTAATAAAACGTCATGGCTTCAGCAATTTCACTGAATTTATTTACATTCCTAACAAGATTATTGAACGGAGAAATAAGGAACTGCAGATGCTGGGTTTACCAAAAAAGACACAAAGTGCAGGGGGTCAGGCAGCATCTATGGAGAACATGGATAGGTGATATTTCGGGTCGGGTGTTTTCTTCAGATCAGTGTGGTGGGGGGAGAAAGCAGGATGAGAGAAGGGGCAGGAGCCCAGCGAGTCATAGGTAGATACAGTTGAGGGAGGTTTTGATAGGTGAATGGTTGGATATAGGCCAGAAATGAAAATACAAAAGGTTTGATATAAGGATAGGTGCAGATTACGAAGCAAGAGGAAGGAATATAGGAGCGTGGAAAGAAGAAGGGTATGCATCCAAGTGGGGCACAGGGAAGAGTGGGGAGGAGGGGGAGTTGAGGGAGAGATTGTAGGCTAGTTATTAAAAATTGGAGTATTCAATGTTCATACAGTTAGGTTGTAAGCAACCCAAGTGGAATAGTTCCAATTGCCAGCTCGACATCAACCATCTCGACTTATCTGCTCCTCTTACCCGCTCCAATCTCACCCCCTCTGAATGCACAGCCCTCTGCACACTAAAAAACAATTCCAAAATTGTTATTAAACCCTCTGACAGGAGACGTGCTGTTGTAGCCTGGCAGGCTGACCTCTACCATGCTGAGGCCAGGCGCCACCTCACAGATATCTCCTCATACCTACCATTGACCATGACCATACAGATGGACACCAGGCCATCATCTCCCAGACTGTTACTCATCTCCTCACCTGTGGCAATCCCTCTTCCACAGCCTCCAGCCTTACAGCTCCCCACCCCACACTGCCCGCTTCAATCTCATCCCAAACTCCACAAATAGGATTGCCCCTGCAGACCCATTGTTTCCGCCTGCTTCTGCCTACCAGAATCGATCTCCAAATATGGCGGCACAGGTGCGTAGCGGTAGAGTTATTGCCTTACACCACTTGTATAAGTGTAAGTGTAAATTGGTATATGTGTAAATTGTCCCTAGTGTGTAGGACAGTGTTAATGTGCGGAGATTGCTGGTTGGTGTGGACTCGGTTGACCAAAGGGCCTGCTTCCGCACTGTATCTCTAGACTAAATACCTTGATTCCATCCTATCCCTCCTTGTCCAGTCCCTTCCCACCTACATCTGAGACACATCGCATGGCATTCAACTCCTTAATAACGTTTAATTTCTAGGCTCCCGTTGCCTCATCTTTACCATGGTTGTTCAGTCCCTTTACATCTCCATACCCCGCAAGGAAGGTCTCAAGGCCCTTCGTTTCTTCCATGAACAGAGACCTAGTTTCCGTCAATTTCAATTTCTCTGTCTCCATTGTATCTACTCTCAAGGTGAGGCTTTCCATTTTAGGACATTTTCCAGCTTTCTCCCTTCCCCACCCAGCCCTCTCCCAAAACCACAATCTGTCTGAAGATGGGTCCCGACCCAATACGTCACATATCCATGTTCTCCAGAGATGCTGCCTGACCCGCTGAGTTACTGCATATTGTGCCTTTTTTTAAGATTATTGAATACCTGGTTAATGTCTGGTTACTTACCAGTCATTCATATCCATATAACCAGTCTGCAATACTGCTGCATCTCTGTGTCTTTAAAGAGTACACTGGCTTCATTTACACAAAGGAATCTTTCTCCTAATATTTTATTCCACATTGAAGTATTCCTTTTATAATATTACAGCAATAGAAACCTTTTCCATTCATTATACTAGAAATATCCGATTCTAGTTTCCAGACATATGTTAAAACTGAAAGCTTTGAAATTGACTTTCAACGTACCTGGGAACTCACCTTGTGAAAATTGCAACCTATTATTACTGCGGTATTTTTAAATGCTACCAGCTTGTGGAAGTGATAATTCTCTGTTGAATTGCCCGCAGCTTAATGATTAAGTATGGTTCAGGATAGACACAAAAAAGGGAGAGATATGGACGATGATGTAGAGAGATAAAGAACAATGAGTGAAATATATGCAAAAAGGTAATGATGATGAAGGAAACAGGCCATTGTTAGCTGGGGTTACACAAAAAGCTGGAGAAACTCAGCGGGTGCAGCAGCATCTAAGGAGCGAAGGAGATAGGCGACGTTTCGGGTCGAGACCCTTCTTCCTGTTTGTTAGGTGAAAATGAGAAGCTGGTGCGACTTGGGTGGGGGAGGGATAGAGAGAGAGGGAATGCCAGGGTTACTTGAAGTTAGAGAAAACACTATTCATACCACTGGGCTGTAATTTGCCCAAGCGAAATATGAGATGCTGTTCCTCCAATTTGCGTTTAGCCTCTGACAATGGAGGAGACTTAGGACAGAAAGGTCAGAGTGGGATTGGGAAGGGGAATTAAAGTGTTTATCAACCGGGAGATCAGGTAGGTTCAGGCGGACTGAGTGAAGGTGTTCAGCAAAACGATCACCCAGTCTACGTTTGATCTCGCCTCCACATCTTGAACAACGAAAAGAATACAGTGGAGTTATTAAAATAAATTAACAGACCACTGTCAAGGGGAAGGGGCCCAGAGCAGAAGGGAGGCAGATGAGAAGGATGGGGCAAATACTTTTGTCAAAGGGAAAGATTAGCAGCCAGTGAAGAGAGAGAAAAGTCCGATAGTTTAAACTGTATTTATTTCAATGCTGGAGGCTTAACAGGTGAGGCGGATCAACTCGAGACATGCATTGACTTAGGTGATTGGGATATTAGAGCCATAACAGAACCATGGCTGAGAGAATGGCAGGAATGACAGCTCAATGTTCCAGGGTATAAATGCTACAGGTATGGTAGAGAGGCAAATAAGAGAGGAGAGGGGAAGGTAGGTTGGGTTTTTGATTTGGCCGCACATAACTACAGTAGTCAGAGAGGATATTCATGAGGGAAGCATCCAGTGTGGTTACATGGGGAGAACCGAAGCAGGAAGAGACTGATCACTGATGGGATTTATTATAAGCCTGCCAATAGTCAGCATGAATTAGAGTAGATATGTGGAGAGATTGAAGATAGCTGTAAAAATAGCAGAGTGATATTAGTGGGAGATTTCAACTTCTCGAATATGGACTGGGTCTCCCATAATGTAAAGGTCTTAGGCATTAAATGTGTGCAAGAAAACTTTCTTAATCAATACATAGAGGGACCTACAGGAGTGGGCACCACATTGGGCTTCCTCTGAGGGAACGAGGTAGGGCAAGTGGCTGAAATGTCAGTGAGGGAGTGTTTTGCAACCAGTGACCATAATCCTAGCGAAGGAATGGGTGACGTTTCGTGTCGAGACCCTTCTACAGACTGATGGATTCCACTTACTATTCCTCTTAGGGTGAATGGTAGGAGTGGCAGGTTTACGGAACTCTGGTTAATGTGAGGTGTTGAGGCCCTGGTCAGGAAAAAGACATACATCAGATTTAGGTGGTCGGGATCAAATGGATCCCTCCGTGAGTGTAAAAATGTAGAAGTACACTGAAGAAAGCAAGTAGGAAGGCAAAAAGAGAGCATGAAATGGATTTGGCAGGCGAGGGAAAGAAAAATGCTCAGATATCGTACTGAAAAGTTCGTGGAAGCTATTGAATTTGGGCATAGGAAATGTGATGCCTTACTTCATACATGAATTACTATAAGAGGAGGTATTTGTGGTTTGAAAGTATCTGAAGATGGATAAATCACCAGTACCTGACTGAGTGCATCCCAGGAACTCGTGGGTAGCTGGGGAGGAAATCATGGTAGGCTTTGTAGAGATATTTGCAAAATCATTAGCTACAGGTAAAGTTAGGGAGCACTGGAGGAAGACTAATGCTGTGCTGTCATTTAGGAAGGGTAGCAAGAATAAGACAGAAAACTAAAGGTTGGTGATCCTGACAATCGTGGGTGGCCCACAAAAGGCTGGAGTAACCTGGCGGGACAAGCATCTAGAGAGAAAAGTAATAGGTGACGGTCAGGATCGAACTCCACAGTGTCTTGTACCCAGTACTGTTTAAATTTGGGTATCAGAGTTGAGTTGAGTTGAGTGATACAATGAGGAAGCAGGTGTCTCGGACCACTGAGTCAGACCTGACCCGAAACGTCACCCATTCCTTCTCCCCAGAGATGCTGCCTGTCCTGCAGAGTTACTCCAGTTTTTTGTGTCTATCTTCGGTTTAAACCAGCATCTGCAGTTCCTTCCTACCCATTCACACCAGTTCTATCCTACATATTAGGGACATTTTTTATCGAGGCAAATTAACCTACAAATCTGCACATCTTTGGAATGTGGGAGAAACCAGAGCACCTGGAGAAAACCCACGGGGTCACAGGGAGAAAATATAAACCCTGTAAAGACAGCTCCCATAGTCAGGATTGAACCCGGGTCCCTGGTGCGGTAAGCCAACAACTCTACCGCTGCGCCACCATGCCGCCCACATTCCGTAAATTTCTCCATTATTATTTGGCAAGCTTCCAGTAAATTATCTTCCTGTTCTGGCAGGGGGCCACTTGTCTTATTGATGTTGAGCCAAAGGCATGGCCTATGAGGATAAAAGCTGGGCAGCTTATCTAACTCCCTGGGCCCAGGAGCAGGTATCTCTGATGCTCTCAATTTAGAAGATAATTATTGCAGCCATTCATCAAAATGCTACAGCATGTTAGTTGCCGAGAAATCTACGGGCAATTTGATGACAATGTTCAGTGAGCTGGAAGATTAGAAAATTCAAAACACCTTTTTAAAAGTGTGCTGACAAGAGTTCAGGTAGGTTTGTTACAAAACTTACCTTCAGCGGCGCTGCAGTTCTGTCACTGGCCGTGTGCGCGACTTTGGTGCCTTTGAGGGGGGGGGCGGGGTTAAAATGCGGTTTTCCCCTGCCTTCCGGAGGTATATTTTCTCGGGGTGCGAGCTTTTGTTAAAGGTTCGTTCCGACTGCCGGTAAGTGAAATTTCTTTTTTAAATCGCCCGACTATTTCAGCGCTGGAGTAAAATAAAAATTAGCTTCTAATGCCATGAACGCCGACAACGGGGACAGATTTTACATAGGGCACAGGTAAAGGAAATCCATTTATTTTTCATATAAACTTGCTTGTTAAGATTACCTTAATCAACATTTCATGTTGCGAAACGGTGATTTATTCCCCATACGAACCGGCAGTACTTTTCCTGTCGATATGGGGTTTAAATTCCATCCGCAACGTTCCAACCCATCGCGTTCCATAAAATCCCACTCGCAAGCTGATTTAAATGGCCATTAATTTACGGGCATTAAACACTAAATTCCTTCAATTTGGCCTATCAATTCATAACAATGAGATTTAAAAATCATGTCATATTGTGAATTCTTGTGTGAATGTTATTTGGACACTTAGGCTTTTTTTTTAAATGTTAATATTTTCTTAAGAAATGGATAGATGTTTAGATCTAGTAATTGAATTTTGTAATTAGCTACAATTGGGTAACTAACTAATTATATGCTTTAATTTCAGTTCATCCAAGTAAGATTGTTTCATATCTGTTTCAGAATGCTTCAATCTATAATAACTGAAAATTTATTTTAATTCTCTTAATTATTAAGAAAGTTATGGGCTTTTGACTGCCCTCGATCACAACTTTTGTGTTAAGTCAATGGAAAAGCAATAGGGAACAAGATGCTAATTTCCGAGTATGAAAATGGCCATAACTTTTTTAATACTGAAGATATGAAAGTGAATTAGGTGTCAAATTAAACTTATTTTTATGCTTTATCTGATGGGATAAATTGCAGACTTGATTTTTAAAATCTCAAAATGTTGTAACATTGCTAGTTCAGGGCATGCATGATCTTGTTAGAGTGAATGGCATGAAAGGTGGGCACAAGGAAGCTTGGGTGTCGAGAGAAATTGAGGCTCTGGTCAAGAACAAGAAAGAAGCTTATAGGAATAGGCAGCTGGAATTAAGTGTTTCCATGGAGGAATTTCGGGAATTGAGAAGCAGGCGAAAGAAGTTGTTTCTGTGTGGAGCCAAAGGAGATGGGTAAGGTCCTCAATGAGTATTTCTCCTCTGTTTTTACCGTGGAGAAAGACATGATGAAAGACATGGGTGGCCCGGCGGCATAGCAGTAGAGTTGCTGCCTTACACGCCAGAGGCCCAGGTTCATCCCTGACTACAGGTGTGGTCTGTACAAGGTTTGTACGTTCTCCCTGCGTGACCTGCGTGGGTTTTCTCTGGGTGCTCCAGTTTCCTCCCACACACCAAAGACATACAAGTTTGTAGGTTAATTGGCTTGGTAAAAATTGGAAATTGTCCCAAGTGTGTGTAGGAGAGTTATAGTATTCGGGGATCACCGGTCAGCGCGGAAATGGTGGGCCGAAGGGCCTGTTTCCACACTGTATCTCTAAACTAAACTAAACTAAACATGAGGACAAGGGAACTTGGACAGTCAATGTAGGTGGCTTCACGGTCGGGGAGGTGCTGAAGTTCCTAACGCCTTTGAAGGCAGAGAAATCTCCCGGGTCTGATCAGATATATCCAAGGACACTGAGAAACTAGAGACAAAATTGCTGATGAACTGGCTGAGATTTATGAGTCAACATTAAATACGGGTGAGGTGCCAGTAGACTGGGAGGGGTGGCAAATCCTGTGCCTCTATTTTAGAAGGGCTGCAAGGAAAAGCCAAGGAACAAAAGACCATTGAGTTTAACATCTGTGGTCGGAAAGCTACTGGAGCGTATTCTGAGGAATTAGATATATATATATGCATTTAGATGGACAAGGGCTAATTAGGGATAGTAAGCATGGTTTTGAATGTGGGTAAAGCACAAATCAGATTGAGTCTTTTGAATGTAACCAAAAAGGTTGATGAGGGCAGAGCAGTAGATGTTGTATATATGAACTTGAGCAAGGCATTTGACAAGGTTCCAAATGGCAGGCTGTTCTGGATGGTTAAATCCAAGGAGAGCTAGCCGACTTGATAAAAAATTGGCTTTATGGAAGGAAGCAGAGGGTGATGGTGAAATCAAAGGTAGACACAAAATGCTGGAGTAACACAGCATCTCTGGAGGGAAGGAATGGGTGACGTTTCGGGTCGAGACCCTTCTTCAGACTCACTTTGGTGATGGTGAAAGGTTGCTTATCGGACTGTGACTGGTGGTGTGCCTCAGGGTTCGGTGCTGGACTCATTGCTGTTTGTCATCTATATGGATGATTTTGATGAGCATGTACAAGGCATGATTAGTAAGTTAGCAGATGACACTAAAGTGGGTGGTATTGTAGATAGCAAAAGATGCAAGTTATCAAAGGATGGAGCAGGATCTTGATCAGTTGGGCAGAGGAATAGTTGAAGGAGTTTAATACAGAAAAGTGCAATGTGTTGCATTTTGGGAAGTCTAACAAGGGCAGGAGGAAGCCTGAGTACCCAGGAATAACCCACAGGGTCACAAGGAGAATGTACAAACCCCGCACAGAGAGCACCCAATATTCAGGATCACTCCCAGGCCTCTGGCACTGTGAAGGGCCTGTCCCACTTTCACGAGGTAATTCACAAATTCTCCTGAGTTTTCCCCGGATTCAAACTCGCAGATGTAATGAGTCCGTTGGAGGTCATAGGAGTTCATAGATATATCGTAGCGGCTTGTTACGTGAGCCGAAGGTACTCGTGGCATCAGGTAAGTCGGGACGTTTTTTCCAGCACGATAAAAATGTCCACAAGTAAATAAATGATCGGGATGAAATAATTAAGTCGTGAAAGTTGGACAGGGCCTTTAGGCAGCAACTCTACCGCTGCACCACTGTGATGCCCCTTTTTAAAAATCACCTTTTCTCTCCAGCATAAAGACACAATTCAACTATCGCCTGAAATTTGGATAGGAATGATCAGGACCATCGTTTGGATACATTAACAGGACTATCATTTATGCAATCTTACAATCTCAAATATCCTGCATTTTGGAAATGTCGCTTATTTTTGAATATGGAGGTAGTTAGTATAGGTTTCTGTGCACCTTGTTGACATAGTACAGAAAAAATTATAAATCCAAATCAGTGAAACAATTGTGTAAAAATGTATTTGTTATTGTTTGTGGCAGGGCCTGGAAACTGGCTTTCCTGGAAACAAAATCTAACATGGTAAGAGCACTTTTTGAAACAGTTTCAAATTTATAACAACGTTGTTTTTTGAGATTTTTCCAAGCATTATTTAATACCCAATTAGACATGAATTAAAACGTACAATGTTTAAATAAATCCAAATTTGAGGGTAGATTAAAATTTCATGAATTCCAGCTGCATGACGTGGTGAGACTTTGGCTTGAATTAATGTTTTGTTACATGGCTGTTGACCCGGAGATATTGCAAAAAAGATCTCATTAATATGAATTGAAGTTATAAATAAAATGAACTTATAAAACCTGATTATGTGCTCCCTGCTTTGTTCCACAGTTGTTAATCTCCTTGCTTTGCTCTAAGATTCAAAGTGCATCTATTATTCTGACTGTGAATTCTGACACCTTGCGTTTTGCAGCACCTGGAGTGGTGGACTGGAATGTGGGTTGAACTGTCCACTTTTGTGTCAAATGCATATTTTTCCAACATGTCATAGATAACAGTCAAGATGAGAGCATTTTTTTAATGGGGATAAAACATTCCCCACACAGACACAATACTTCAAGAAGATATTGTAGGTCTCCAGTACCTTTGCTTATGGGGAATTATGGTTGAGTAATAAATGCTGGCCTGCTGGCAATGGTCACATCCTGTAAATAAAATAAAAAATAATGTATTGCAGATGCTGAAGAGTTGAATTATAAAAATAAAACAGGGTCAGCACAGTGGCGCAGCGGTAGATTTGCCGCCTTACAGCACCAGAGACCTGGATTTGATCCTGCCTGCACGGACTGCATGGGTTTCCTCCAGGTGCTCCGGTTTCCTACCACACTCCAAAGACATACAGGTGTGTAGGTTAATTGGATTCGGTAAACGTTGTAAATTGTCCCCAGTGTGTAGGATAGTGCTAGTGTACAGGGGTTATCGCTGGTCAGCATGGACTAGGTGGGCCGAAAAGGCCTGTTTCCAGCAAAAAGTAAGTCCTTGGAAAGAACTCAGTGGGCTGTCTCAAGTTAGGCAGCACCCACACAGAGCTGATGTTTCAGGGCAATTATAATTCATTGTGGGAGGGATGTGGCGAGAGAGAGGAAATTAAATCACTCTACAATTTATGAATGTGAAAAGTCTTTTGATTGTATTTGCTTCTATGAGTCAGCTTGAACTAAAAAGGTGATGATAATTTTAGTTTGGTTTAAGGATTGCCCAATTTCTGCAACTGAGTGGATAAAATCAAATGGCTGAAATATCAACAATCATTACTCCCCAAATGCAAAAAAAGTTAAAACTCACTGCCTGAGCTGTTCGGTTACCTGTGTAAAGTTTGGCCTTCAAAGAACATTGGGTTTCTGGTACATTAGATCTTAAAGGGCCTGTCCCACCAGCATGCAACTCTATGCGATTAGCGCGACCTAACGTGGTCGCTTGAGCCGTCCGGCGTCGCGGGGCCGGTCCCACTTCGATCGCCGGAGCCGTGCGGAATTGTGCGGAGTTCGTCCCGAGTTCGTCCCGACACCGCGCGGGGCTCCGAAAAACTGACTGTGTCCAAAAATTCCGCGCGGCAACTGCTTGTCGGCTCTCAGTCGCCTCGACATTTACACATCACCCCGACATCGTGCCTCCGTGAACCTATTTGTAAGTGCCTCCGTGACCCTCTATGTGTGTGGCTCCGTGGCCCTGTGTGTGTGTGTGCCTCGGTGCCCCTCTCTGTGTGCCCCTCTCTGTCCTGGCAAACTTACCTTAGACTTCGCTCCAAGTTCGCCTCACTTTGCGCCGCGTTGCGCCACTCACCCGACCTCTGCGCGGCCACTGCTGCCGGTTTGGTTGCGCTTGTCGCATGCAGGCGCATGCTGGTGGGAACGGCCATGTACAGGGGATCACCCGACCTCCGCGCGGCCCCCGCTTCTAGTTTGATTGCATTCATTGCATAGAGTTGCATGCTGGTGGGACAGGTCCTTAAGTTTTAAATAGGAGGAATTATTCTCTTTTCTTTAGTGCCGCAAACTTCAAAGAGAACTAACCTCCTCATTAAATGCGTTCTGAAAGCCCAATCACTGTCCTGGCCAAGCCTCCACTGCTATAACACTGCCGATTTGTGATCAAACACAGTTTTACCACAGCAGGAAGGATTCTTGCTGCAGTAAAGCAAAGTTTTCCATTAAACCCATTCTCTTTTTGGCATAGATACAATGTTAGGATTCATATCATTCTTTGTTGTTTCTTCACATCGGGATGTTGTGGGTAAGACAGTAATTCTCAGAGGTAAACAGGGCGGGGAGAGAGGGAATGGGGAGCTTTAATTGTCAGTCTACATGACAGGAAACCTGTTGATTATTCGAAACATATGCTACTGTTAAATTTGGCAAACACTGCAGGAAACCCCTACTCCCAGGCTTTTCACTCATGCATCCTTCCTGCTGGTTCTAAGCTTTTTATGGCCTCACAGGTCTCAGAAATTAATTGTGACAGTTTTCTAATCATGAAAAGTGTATTTGTTTTTCTTAAAGCAGCCAATGTAGATTCAGTATTGTCCATTGTAGATTATAACTCTTGCTAAATTACCTACAGTATGATTGTCTCTCAGTTTAAGGTGGAGGGGTAAAGATTTAATAGGAATCTGAGGGGTAACTTTTTCACACAAAGGGCGGTGGATGTATGGAACAAGCTGCCAGAAGAGGTGGGTGAGGCAGGGACTATCCCAACACTTAAGAAGCAGTTAGACAGGTACATGGATAGGACAGGTTTGGAGAGATATAGACCAAATCCTGGCAAGTGGGACTAGTGTAGCTGGGACATGTTGAACCCGGTGTGGGCAAGTGTGGGCAAGTTGGGCCGAAGGACCTGTTTCCGCATTGTATCTCTCTATGATTCTAAGGACTCAAATATGATGCTTACAGTAAGTCAGAGTTGGTCACAGCAGAAGTGACTTTAGGGGCATCAGTCAGGGTATTGAGTATAGAAGTTAGGATGTTGTGTTACAGTTATACAAAACATTGGTGAGGATGCCTTTGGAGTATTGTGTTCAGTTTTGGTCAACCTGTTATAGAAATGTTGTCATTAAGCTGCAGAGAGTGCAGAGAAGATTCACAATGATGTTGCCAGTACTTGAGGGCCTGAATTATAGTGAAAGTTTGGGCAAGTTAGGACCTTATATCTTGAAGTTAGAGAAATCAATATTCATAACATTAATCAACTCACTTTTAGTCGCTTCTTCCCCTCTGGAATTTATGTGAATGGGAAATCCATTGTCAGGTTTTTACTGGTGAACTATGAATAGTTACTAGAACTTGTTAAGGAAAAAGAGAAAAACCTGGGCCCCTGTTATTCCCCTTATGTGGAATCTCATGTAGATAGGGCGGTAAAGAAAGCTTTTGGTGTGCTGGCCTTTATAAATCAGAGCATTGAGTATAGAAGTTGGGATGTAATGTTAAAATTGTACAAGGCATTGGTGAGGCCAATTCTGGAGTATGGTGTACAATTCTGGCTGCCAAATTATAGGAAATATGTCAACAAAATAGAGAGAGTACAGAGGAGATTTACTAGAATGTTGCCTGGGTTTCAGCACCTAAGTTACAGAGAAAGGTTGAACAAGATAGGTCTTTATTCTTTGGAGCGCAGAAGGGTAAGGGGGGGACTTGATAGAGGTCTTTAAAATTACGAGAGGGATAGACAGAGTTGACATGGATAAGCTTTTTCCATTGAGAGTAGGGAAGATTCAAACAAGAGGACATGATTTGAGAATTAAGGGACAGAAGTTTAGGGGTAACATGAGGAGGAACTTCTTTACTCAGAGAGTGGTAGCTGTGTGGAATGAGCTTCCGGTGGAAGTGGTGGAGGCAGGTTTGATTTTATCGTTTAAAAATAAATTGGATAGGTATATGGACGGGAAAGGAATGGAGGGTTATGATCTGAGTGCAGGTAGATGGAACTAGGTGAGTGTAAGTGTTTGGCACAGACTAGAAGAGCCGAGATGGCCTGTTTCCGTGCTGTAATTGTTATATGGTTATATGGTTATGTCAACAGGGAATTACCTGTCCTGAACTCACTGTCTCTACACTAGAGTGTCATGTTTCCCACCTACTTGTCTTATGCTAGCATATCGTCTCACATCTAGACATATCACAGTAATAAGAAGCATACAATCTGTCTTCTGCAGCTATTTTTTAATTCATAAATAATTTTCCGCAATAAATATGGCAGGGATAAGGAGAGGAAGTTGTTTCTGATACTGAAATTCAGAGGTCTATATATTTGAAACTTGACAAGACAGTGGCTGACCCCAGCCCACTGTAACTGTGCGACATCAACATACTCGGATCAGCTGCCGAAGAACATGACAAGAGGCAAATTCAGTTTAAAGCAGGGTCTCAACCCTAAACGGCACATATCCGTGTTCTCCAGAGATGCTGCCTGACCTGCAAAGTTACTCCAGCATTTTGCGTCTTGTTCAGTAAACCATCATCTGCAGCTCCTTGTGTCTCAACATTACTTATATGTTTGGTCTATGATTGAAAACACTGTAATGTGTAATGCCGCCTTTGACTAGTACATAGAATTTGGATTTTGACAAATAACCTTTTCTTTTCTGCATCCACAATAATAATTATAAAGGTTTAAGTGTATAATGCAAACTGACAAATTACTTAATGACAAGTTAGTTGTTGAAACTAATTATAAGCAATTAGCTAAAGTAAGATAGAGGAAATATGTACATACTTTTTCAGTGATTCCATTCAAATGAATAGGCCCATCCAGAGGGGCAGAAAATAAGGAACATCTGCATGCTTGGCCCAACATGCCTGAGCTCTGTTCCTGGATTAAACGCTGAGTCAAACTTTGGGGTGGGATGTCGGCTGCACCAATTTCTGTTCTGTTCTGTTCTCCAGTACATTCCAGGGTTTAATATGGAAAATGAGCAGTTTGCCAATCTGCACAGTACAGATTAGCCAAGTTCGAGTCATAGAGACAAACAGCATGGAAAAAAGGCCTTTTGGTCTCACTTGCCAAGCAAAATGCCCCATCTATACCAGTTTCACCTGCCCACGTTTGGCCCTTATCCCTCTAAATCTTTCCCACCCATGTACATGTCCATATGACCATACTCCCAAGAAAGCAATCCAAATTTGTCCAACCGCTGCCGACAGCAAATACCTTCTGATCCAGGCAGCTTTCTGGTAAACTTGGATTGTTATTCTCTGAAGCATTTAGGCTGAGGGACAACCTGATATATAAAATTATCAGAGGCATAGATAGGGCAGACAGTCAGAACATTTTTCCCAGGCTGAAACGTCTAACACTAGAGGGCATAGGCGAGAGGAGGAACGTTTTTGAGGAGATGTGCGGCATAAGTATTTTACACAAGGGTGGTAGGTGCCTGGAACACGCTGCCAGGGTTGGAAGTGGAAGCAGATACAATGGTGGTGTTTAAGAAGCTTTTAGATAGATATATGAATATGCAGAGAATGGAGGGGTATGGACCCACGAGCAGGCAGAAGGGATTAGTTTAACTTGACATTATGTTCAGCACAGACATTGTCATCCATGCAATGTACTGTTCTGTGTTCTGTAGAATTACTGTTTAGCAGTTGGTCATCAGCCCAATATCTGCACAAACACTAGTAAAAACCCATCTGGTGGACAGATCCCACAATCACCTCCTATGGTTTACTATATATAGTCAGTTCCCTGGAAACTCAGAAATGAGCTGTGAAGGTGTGACTGCTTCCAGCATCAATAAATATGTTGCTTTCTGCAAGTAAATAGGTTTGGGTTTCTTCAGCAATACCACTAATTGGTAGAACAATCTGGTAGTTAACTCAAAATCAGATAAATGCTGTGACCTGGTGAGTCTCAAGCTAAGCAGCGCCTTTCAGAAACCTGGATCAGGAATCCGATTAATGCAGCACTATGTTTAATGCATCTCAATGGTTAATGCATCTCAATGGTTAATGTATCTCAATGGTTAATACTTCTCAATAAATATCTGCCCAATAATCATGTAAACCCAATACACAATTCGTGTGATCAAACCAAATTGCTTATTCCATGCTTGTGAGGGTAGCGCACTGCATGCTGCTGTATTCCTGAGTGCCTATATGCACTACTATTCCACGCCTGAAAGGAGGGCGGCACGGTGGCGCAACGGTACAGTTGCTGCCCTGCAGTGTTTACAGCGCCATAGACCCGGGTTCAATCCCGACTAAGGGTGCTGTCTATACGGATTTTGTAAGTTCTCCCCATGACCCCATGGGTTTACTCCGAGATCTTCGGTTTTCTCCCACACTCCAAAGCCATGCAGGTCTGTAAGTTAATTGGCTCGGCAGAAGTGTAATTTGTGCCTAGTGTGTAGGATAGTATTAACGTGCGGGCATCTTGGTCAGTGTGAACCAGCTGTATCTCTAAACTAAACTAAGTTAAACTAAATAAAGAATAGAGAGGTTGCTGGTAATTTTAAGGGACATCACTCCCCAGTATTATGGCTAACAACAAATAATTCCTGGGACACTGGTTTCATTGTCAAGAATAGAATTTATGGTCCATTCTTATTGACTTTGAGCAGGGGGTGGTGAACCACCATCTTAAACAGCTGTTGTTCTTGTAGTGATGATACTTCGATGGTGCTGTATGTAAGGTAGGAGCTTCATGATTTAGCTCTAGTGACAATAGTTATGCTGACCCCAGGTATTTTCCAGTCTTAGGCGGTTAAAGTCATGAGCAATTCACTGGTACTTTCAATGTCGTTGGGTAAAAGTGGCCTCGTTTTCAGCTTCCTGGGAAGAAAATTGTCAGGGCCAACAAACATTGCCGTATCGTGTGGTTTCATGATGTTATATGGATTGGCTTCTGTGATAACGGAGATCTCAAGAGGAGACCAAAATTTACCATCCATTTAAGCTACAGAGGATGGTAAATGCTTTTGTTCCAAGCACCCACCTGCTGCTCTGTACTTCTCAGCATGAATGAGGAGATTGAGAGGGGATCTTATAGAAACTTACAAGATTCTTAAGGGGTTGGACAGGCTAGATGCAGGAAGATTGTTCCCGATGTTGGGGAGGTCCAGGACAAGGGGTCACAGCTTAAGGATAAGGGGGAAATCCTTTAGGACCGAGATGAGAAGGACTTTTTTCACACAGAGAGTGGTGGGTCTCTGGAACTCTCTGCCACAGAGGGTAGTTGAGGCCAGTTCATTGGCTATATTTAAAAGGGAGTTAGATGTGGCCCTTGTGGCTAAGGGGATCAGAGGGTATGGAGAGAAGGCAGGTACGGGATACTGAGTTGGATGATCAGCCATGATCATATTGAATGGCGGTGCAGGCTCGAAGGGCCGAATGGCCTACTCCTGCACCTAATTTCTATGTTTCTATGTTTCTATGTTCATGGAGGTTCCTTCTGTTAGTTGTATTATTGTCCATGATATTCCTGACCTAACGTGGCTAGACCGGAGCTTTGATGGTTTTACGTGAGATCAACAAGTTGTGTTGTTTTCATGATACCTCCGTGGTTTGGCATTAATGTCTTCAACTATCAACGAGGAGTCCTAATTCACCAGCTGACAATCTCCTGGTGATTTTCTTGACTTGACTTAATGAGATCTGGGGTGAATGTTGGGGATTCCCAGTGAAACTCCCTGCAACCATGCAGTTGTCACAGATGGGTCTGGGCTGGGAGGATAGCTGAGGAGGTCTGAGACATTAACTGAAGTGCATGTTTCTGTAAGTATAACTACCTGATGGTGTTGGCTAATCAATTTAGTTTAGTTTAGAGATGCAGTGTGGAAACAGGCACTTCGGCCCACTGGGTCCGCACCGACCAGCGATCCCCGCACATTAACACTATCCTACACACACTTGGGACAATTTACACATACACCAAGCCAATTAACCTATATACCTGTACGTCTTTGGAGTGTGGGAGGAAACTGAAGATCTCGGAGAAAGCCCACGCGGTCACGGGGAGAACGTACAAAGTCCGTACAGACAGCACCCGTAGTTGGGATCAAACTCGGGTCTCCGGCGTTGCAAGCGCTGTAAGGCAGCAACTCTACCGCTGCGCCACCGTGCCGCCCAATTTGTGGGGACTTGTTTTCTTAAATTTAGGCACAAGTGCTCAGACATTAAAGAGGAAATCTTTGTCGAGTCGAATGTCTGAACACTGTTCCCAGATCGATTTCAACTCTTGGTCTTCATTCATTTTAATCCTTTTTTTGTTCATTGTATTTTTGATACAGCTGAGTGACTTACTAAGTTATGTCGGTGTTATGGAGTCGCATTAAACAGATTTATTTCCCTAGTGCATCAGATGCATTTATTTTTTGATAATCCAGCTATTTTGTCATTACTAATGCAATAATTTAAATTCCAATTCTTTAAAGTTTAATTTAAATCCCCCAAGTGCCCTGGTGGGATTTGATCTCAGGTCCCGAGATCATTAGTGTGGCCCTAGGGAAAACCAGTCCCATAACAACCTAATTGTTATTGTATCAATTGTAGTACATCTTTTTAAAAAAGGACATTAAGAACTACTTGTATTAATTGAACCTACCAATGAATATGTGAGGAAATCAGTCTTTTAACGATTTTAATCATTTACTGCTGTATTAAACCTATGTCCAATTCTATGAAGTGACATTAAGAACTCATAAAGGACTCCCTAATACATGGTGATAATTAGAAGTTAAAATTACTGATGTTATAATATCTGTCTATAATATTTTGCCAATAGTGAAATGGCCTGTGTTAAGATTTAATTTATTTTCTTCGCACAGATATAATTTTATCGAACAATGTATCCATATAATTCGGAAAATCTAATCTTAACTCACCTTCAGTAAAACACTAAGTATATGCAGTGTTATCAAAGGGACCTGCATTCACATTCACCTGAGACATCTCATTCCAAAAGAATCCCATTTTTCTCTCGTGTTTTCCTGAGCATGCTCATAAATATAGAGTCATAGGCTCTATATTGACGATTCATATACAGGCTCGTTGGTTCAACATGCCCATCTACGCTAGTCCCACCTATCTGCGTTTGGTCCATATACAGCCACCTCTACCACCCATCGACTATTTATATTTCACGCTGTCTCGGGAAAGTAACCAGCATAACTAAGGACCAGTCACACTCCAGTCATTCTCTCTCCTCTCTTCACACCCACCAGTCAAAAACTTGAAAGCACTTACCACTAGATTCAAGAACTGTTCTTTCCCTGCTATTATCAAACTCTTGAATAAATTTTTCATATACCAGAGATGGATTCCCAATCTTCCAATCTGCCCTTGCACTTTTTTAAACTGCATTTTCTGTGTAATTGAAATACTATATTCTGCACTCTGTTTACTTTCTCTTTTGCACGACCTGATGTACTCAGGAATGATTTGATTTGCCTGAAAAGCATGTAAAGCACCATTTTTCACTCTATCTCAGTGCATGTTACAGTAATAAACCAATACCAACTAGAAAATAATGAGTGATGAATTGATTAGGTAAACCAAAATCTGTTTATATGTGGTTGGTTCTAGTTGTTTAACTTCCAATAAATAAATTGTCTTCTGGGGAAGATAGACGCAAAAAGCTGGAGTAACTCAGTGGGACAGGCAGCATCTCTGGAGAGAAGGAATGGGTGACGTTTTGAGTCGAGACCTGGCTGAAGAAGGTTTAAACCAACCTCTGCAGTTCCTTCCTACACATGTCTTCTGGCGAAGGTTTTGAATGAAATTCAGAAATTCTATTATACAGTAGCTCACCTTGTCGCACCTCTGTGGTTCCACTTTCTGTTCTTCTCTTTCTGCCCTACTTAATCTCCTCGCTTTCCGTAATATGGTCTTCACCCATCACACCTTTGCGATCTGCCTGTGTGTTCTAAACTCTCCACCTTGCAGCATAAGGGGTATGGTCTGAGTGCAGGTAGATGGGACTAGGGGAAAATGAATGGTCGGCACAGACTGGAAGGGCCGAGAAGGCCTGTTTCCGTGCTGTAATTGTTATATGGTTATATGGTTATCTCTATTCATCTCACAATACTCCACAAAAATAATCTTCCTCACCATCAGTATTATAACCAGTCTGAAGAAGAGTCCCAATCCAAAGCGTCACCTGTCCATGTCCTGTCAAAGAGGCTGCCTGACCTGCTGAGTTACTCCAGTACCTGCATTCCATGCAAGATTCCAGCATTTGCTGTTCTTTGTGTCTCATAGAAACATAGAAAATAGGTGCAGGAGTAGGCCATTCGGCCCTTCGAGCCTGCACCTCCATTCAATATGATCATGGCTGATCATCCAACTCAGTATCCAGTCTTATAATTCACCTCATTTAGCTCTCTACCACTAATTGAAGGATGGACAGCGAGAAATATAGAGACAGTGGAGCAGCTGGAATCTGAATCTGAAACTGTAGGAATAGCACCTCATATTATGTCTGGTCTGAGAAGGGTCTCGACCCGAAACGTTGCCTATTTCCTTCACTCTATAGATGTTGCCTCACCCGCTGAGTTGCTCCAGCATTGTCTTCCTTCATTTTCCAGCATCTGCAGTTCCTTCTTAAACAAATCATATTAGAAACATAGAAACATAGAAAATATGTGCAGGAGTATGCCTTTCGGCCCTTCGAGCCTGCACCGCCATTCAATATGATAATGGCTGATCATCCAACTCAGTATCCTGTACCTGCCTTCTCTCCATATTCCCTGATCCCTTTAGCCACAAGGGCCACATCTAACTCCCTCTTAAATATAGCCAATGAACTGGCCTCAACTATCTTCTGTGGCAGAGAATTCCAGAGACTCACCACTCTCTGTGTAAAGAATGTTTTCCTCATCTCGGTCCTAAAGGAATTCCCCCTTATCCTTAGACTGTGACCCCTTGTTATGGACCTCCCCAACATCAGGAACAATCTTCCTGCATCTAGCCTATCCAACCCCTTAAGAATTTTGTAAGTTTCTATAAGATCCCCCCTCAGTCTTCTAAATTCTAGCGAGTACAAGCCAAGTCTATCCAGTCTTTCCAAATATGAAAGTCCTGACATCCCAGGAATCAGTCTGGTGAACCTGCTGAATATTATGCCTGGGTAGCTTACAACCCAATGGTATGAACATTGGATTCTCTAATTTGAGGTAACCTCTAACTAACAACCCCCCCAACTCCACCCGATTACCTGCCACGCATTGTCCCGCCTCTTCCAGCTTTCATCTTTCACTACAATCTGTCTGAAGAAAAGTCCTAACCCAAAACATCAGCTATCCATGTTCTCCATAGATGCTGCCTGACCCGCTGAGGTACTACAGCACTTCGTGTCCTTTTGAATAAATGGACAGGATTGGTATTAATTGGTGCAAAAATATTTGATACTGTTACGCTGACAATAATAATTTTTTTTAAACATTTTTTAATGAAAGTGTGCCCGCCTGCACACACACACACACACACACACACACACACACACACACAGTCACACGCACTCACAGACAAAACAAACCTCTCGTTCTACCTTTGACCTATACAAATTTAGACAGTCAAATAAAAAAAATGAATAAGTTATTGTTATAAAAAAGTAGCAGCGCAACATCATATGAATGTATTAATCATTTATTAATACAGCTAACAAACAGCATTCGTACACAGACTGAAATGGATGGCCATAATGAGCCAGTGGAAGTGCTAAATTAGAAATCAGTAATCACAGCAAGTTGATAAATCTTGTAATTAGTGGATTGAAATTATAATAATGATCACGAAGGATGCCGGATTATTCTAAAAAACCTAATTATTCTCCACTGTGTTATGAACTCAGAAAATGTGAGCTTTTTTTTAATTTTGTTATTAAAAAAGCACACATTTGACAAAAAATCTCAGTGATAGGTAACAATTTAAAGATTCCAGTCTTATGCACTATAAATTAGTTGTCACGTGTATCATATTAAAACCATTTTACTCTTCGTAGAGACATGTAATTAATCCTGCATATAAATCACATTGTAAGTGTCTTTTTCAGATTCTTATCCTTTTCCTGTATTTTCTAATAAATCTCTAGACCTACATTTTCAGTCAATTGAAATATATGCATGGCTAAACTTTAATGGCAGTGATAAATTAGAAGAGATAATGTCCTAAATCACATCTCATAGATAACAGAATAAGATGACTTTTTACTGTTTAATGGACACCCTTTCTAACTTATCAAATGGAAATCAAATTAAAGCTCCAATATGAACGTTGATGAAATGATGAGCAATTTCAATATGCCAATCAATCAGCAAAGAACTGGTGATTGCTTTGAAAAGGAGTTTCTTCCATATCTTCCATATCTTCCATATCTGAGAGGTGCTGTTGGGAATATTTAATGTTCCTCGTGGTGTGCTGTTCTCATTAAGAGAGGCTTAAGGTGTCCCAGTAACGCAGCTGGTAGCACTGCTGCCTCACAATGCTGGAGACCCAGGTTTGATCCTGACCTCAGGTGGTGTCTGTGTGGTGTGGAGTTTACACATTCTCCCTGTGACCGCATGGGTTTCCTTCAGGTGTTCTAGTTATCTTCCACATCACAAATACAAGTGGGTTTGCAGGTTAATTGGCCTACTAGTTTAGTTTAGTTTTATTTGGTTTAATTTAGTTTAGTTTAGTTTAGTTTAGTTTAGATTCGAGATACAGCATGGAAACAGGCCCTTTGGCTCACTTAGTCCGCGTTGACCAACAATCATCCTGTACACTAGTTCTATCCTACACACGGGGGACATTTTACAAAACCCAATTAACGTACAAACCTGCACGTCTTCAGAATGTGGAATGAAACCGGACCACTCGGAGGAAAACCACAGGGAGAACGTGCAAACTCCACACAGACAGTCAGGATCGAACCCTGGTCTCTGGCGCTATAGGACAGCAACTCTACTGCCCTTCGGCCCAACTTGCTCACATCGGCTAACATGTCCCATTTACTCTAGTCCCACCTGCCTGCGTTTGCACCATACCCCTCTTAACCTGTCCTATTTCAGATTCAGATTCAGATTCAGATTCAATTTTAATTGTCATTGTCAGTGTACAGTACAGAGACAACGAAATGCATTTAGCATCTCCCTGGAAGAGCGACACAGCAAATGATTTGAATAAATAACAATAAGTGTCCGGGGGGGGGTGATTGGCAGTCACCGAGGTACGTTGTTGAGTAGCATGACAGCCGCCGGAAAGAAGCTGTTCCTGGACCTGCTGGTTCGGCAACGGAGAGACCTGTAGCGCCTCCCGGATGGTAGGACGGTAAACAGTCCATGGTTGGGGTGAGAGAGGTCCTTGGCGATGCTGAGCGCCCTCCGCAGACAACGCTTGCTTTGGACAGACTCAATGGAGGGGAGCGAGGAACCGGTGATGCGTTGGGCAATTTTCACCACCCTCTGCAATGCCTTCCGGTCGGAGACAGAGCAGTTGCCATACCAAACTGTGATGCAGTTGGTAAGGATGCTCTCGATGGTGCAGCGGTAGAAGTTCACCAGGATCTGAGGAGACAGATGGACCTTCTTCAGTCTCCTCAGGAAGAAGAGACGCTGGTGAGCTTTCTTGATCAGAGTTGAGGTATTGTGGGTCCAAGAGAGGTCGTCGGAGAGGTTGACTCCCAGGAACCTGAAGCTAGAAAGACGTTCCACCTCCGTACCGTTAATGTGGATGGGGGTGTGCGTGCCGCCCCTGGACTTCCTGAAGTCCTATTTGTTCCATATCACCCTCGATATCTCTTGTTTCCCTTTCCCCAGAATGGTGCAGAAGGGTCTCGACCCAAAACGTTAACTATTCCTTTTCTCCAGAGATGCTGACCCGCTGAGTTACTCCAGCCTTTTGTGTCTATCTTCGATTTAAACAAGCACCTGCAGTTTCTTCCTGCACACAATCCATGTACCTGTCTAAATATCTCTCAAACTTTGCGATGGTACTTGTCTCAACTACCTCCTCTGGCAGCTCGTTCCATACACCCACCACCCTTTGTGTCAAAATGTTACCCCCTCAGGTTCCTAGTAATCTTTCCCCCCTCACCTCAGGCCCATGTCCCCTGGTTCTCAATTCCCCTACTCTAGGCAAGAGAACCTGTGCATCTACCCAATCTATCCCCCTCATGATTTTGTACATCTCTATAAGGTCTTATTGTAGCAATGTTACAAAATTTTGAGATTTAAAAAATCAAGTCTGCAATTTATCCCATCAGATAAAGGATAAAAAGAAGTTTAATTTGACACCTAATTCACTTTCATATCTTCACTATTAAAAAAGTTATGACCATTTTCATACTCGGAAATTAGCATCTTCTTCCCCATTGCCTTTCAATTGACTTAACTCAAAAGCTGTGATCTAGAACAATTAAAAGCCCATATCTTTCTTAAAAATTAAGAGAACTCAATGAAATTTTCAGTTATTGTAGATTGAAGCATTCTGAAACAAATCTGAAACAATCTTACTTGGATTACCTGAAATTAAAGCATATAATTAGTTAGTTATCTAATTGTAGCTAATTACAAAATTCAATGAGTAGATCTAAACATCTATCCATTTCTTAAGAAAAGATAAACTTTTTTTAAATTGCCTAAGTGTCCAAATAACATTCACACAATAATCCACAATATAACATATTTTTTAAATCTAATTTTCATGAATTTATAGGCCAAATGGAAGGAATTTAGTGTTTAATGCCTATACATTAATGGCCATTTAAACCAACTAGCGAGTGGGTTTTAGTGCAATGCGGTGGATTAGAACGTTGTGGTTTGTGGTGAAGTCAGTATGAAAAATACAGCCGGTTCATACATTTTTTTTTGTCCCTTTTTCGCAACATAAAAATATGATTAAAGCCTTCCTAAAAACCAAGTGTTTATGTAAAAATAAACTGTGTAGCTTCTTTTATCGACTACCTTAGGTCCGTTCCGCTGTCACCATTCAGAGCTTTAGAAGATGATTTTTAAACTACTCTAGTTAATAAATAATCTAGCGTAGTTTAAAAATACCTTTATGAATGAAATGTTGGAGCGATTTCTCTTTAGCGATGAAATCGCCCGACATGGATCGACTTGGACTGCCTAGAAAAAATCGGCATCTTAAACCCGCCCCCCTCTGAAAGGCGCCAAAGTCGCGCACACAGGGAGCGGCAGAACTGCAGCGCTGCTAAAGGTAGGTATTGTAACATACCTACTTATTGGGTGAATATCTTATAGTCTCTTGGTAGCCTCCAGCTCTGCCCCTTTTCCACAAATGTAAATGCTCCCTATGTCTATATTTCACATCCTTTTGTAGTTTTAAAGTCTTCCCATCACCCTTTATTTCTTTTCCAAAGCAACCCAACATTTAACTTCCTTCCTCTTCGGTATAGCCATCTATTCTAGTACCGACCTTGTTTACTCTCCCTCTTGCATCTCCCATCCACTTTATAATTCGCTGTTGAGAGGTTTTCAAGCTATTCTATACATGGTTTGATCAATTCATTCATTCATCATCGTTGAAAACATTAGCAACGCAGTGGCGCTAGTTTCCCACGGGAACGGTGACGGACGCACCACACATCTCTGTCCTCCAGTTCCTGCGGACCTCCGCCGCTGGAATTATAGGATTTGGGTGTGTGTGCTTTATCAACGTTCCTTACAATGCTATGTACGACAGTGATCGCAGCTCCTGCTGAAGTGTGGATGGCCGTTGGCTCGCTAGAAGCTCATCCGCCCTTTGACAGGTCTTGTTTTTGGTCCTGCTGGGGGTCCACAGACCCCTCCTCACCTGGCAAACCAGGTGGGGGAGACAGTTTAGTCGCCGACTATCTGACCATGGAGCAAGTAGCATGGGATCACATGGTACCCGTGGCGGAGGGAACTCCCCCCCGACTTAGCAAGATAAGTTTTAATATAATTCTTCCAGCCACTTTGGTCAAAGGCATAATTTTGTTTTTTTATTTATTAATTTACAGAACGTAGGCGTTGCAGGAAAGGCCAACATTTAATGTCCATTCTTAGTTGCCCGTGAGAAATTTGTGGTCAGTCACTTTTTGAACTGCTACAGTCACCTCTGTGCATGGTTAAAACAAATTGTAAACAATTGTGGTAGTATTGCCTTGTTCAGATAGTCAACAATATTTCTCCATCACAAAACAAGCTATTCTCCACCATCAGGATGATGTTATCTGAAATGTTAGGACATTTGAATTTATCAGGATAAATCTATGCATGCTGTTAGTGGTCCAGGGCCTCATCAGGTGAATAGAGAAAATGCAGAAGCTTGTGTTTAATGAAGGAGTGTTGTAAATATAGTAATTCAGTCATACAGCATGGAAACTGGCCCCTCGGCACAACATGCCCACACCGACTAAGATACATCATCTACAGTAGTTCCATCTGCCTGTGTTTGGCCCTTATCCTTCTAAGAAGTCTGAGGAAAGATCTCACCCTGAAGCATCACCTATTCCTCTTCTCCAGAGATGCTGTCATAGAAACATAGAAACATAGAAAATAGGTGCAGGAGTAGGCCATTCGGCCCTGCATCTTCGAGCCATTCAATATGATCATGGCTGATCATCCAACTCAGTATCCTGTACCTGCCTTCTCTCCATACCCCCTGATCCCTTTAGCCACAAGGGCTGCATCTAACTCCCTCTTAAATATAGCCAATGAAGTGGCCTCAACTACCTTCCGTGGCAGAGAATTCCCGAGATTCACCACTCTCTGGGTGAAAAATGTTTTTCTCATCTCGGTCCTAAACGATTTCCCCCTTATCCTTAAACTGTGACCCCTTGTTCTGGACTTCCCCAACATCGGGAACAAACTTCCTGCATCTAGCCTGTTCAACCCCTTAAGAATTTTGTAAGTTTCTATAAGATCCCCCCTTAATCTTCTAAATTCTAGCGAGTACAAGCTGACCCTGTCGGACCCAGAGAGTACTCCAGCTTTTTGTATCTTCCTTCTAAACCTTGTACTTGTCCAAATGTGTTTTAAATGTTGTGATAGTACCTGCCTTAACTACCTCCTCTGGCAGCTCATTCCACAATCCCACCACCCTTTTTGTGAAAAATTTGCCCCTGAGATACCTTTTTAATCCTCCCCTCTCACATTAAATCTGGTTGTTGATTCCCCTACTCTGGGTAAAACTGTGCATTTACCCAATCTATCCCCCTCACGATCTTATACGCCTCTATAAGATCACTCCTCATCATCCTGCGCTCCAAGAAATAAAGTCCTTGCCTGATCACCTTCACCCTATAGCTCAGGCCCTTGAGTCTCTGTGCTCTGTGTATTCTGTTTATATTAATTACTTTTTGGGGATGTAGACATCACTATCAAGGGCATTTACCACCCACAGGAAGGTAGCTGTGAGCTGCCTTCCAAAACCGCTGCAGGTAATATTGCATAAAGCCACAGGGTGTTTTCCCCTGGACAAATAGGTATGTATTTACACAAATATAAATACATTTTGTTCGTTCCGATGTCACAATATTTTATCATCCACTTGCAAGTGTGGTGGAGGTGCAAATCTCCATTAATATAGCCAGCTGCTTTTATCCAGATGCATGAACCGAGGTATGAACAGGTGAATGCTTTGTCACGCCAGTTGAGTTAACGCTCCCACACTGCAGTTGTAGCTCGTTACAAATAGGGGAATCTTAGATGCTGATCACAAAGTATGCGTGGTGATGCCAATCCTTCTGCTTCCGTCAATGTTAAGTATAATTATAGCAGGCAAATTCCTTTATGAGATGATAAGCTATAAGATGGTTAGCCCTCAAGGCACACACAGGGATTATGATGCACAATTCATCTGTTGGGTGGAATTTGGGCAACATGCCAATTTTATGCTGCTTTCTGATTATTATGATTTTTTTTTTTGAGCAGCCGGTAGTTCTCGCACTATTCTTTGAAAGCGGGCACAACAAGAGTGGTTCAACATTGTTTCTAGGAGCCATTTATGCTTGTTAGTATATTATAGCCAAGTCTAGATATTTCATAGAAACATAGAAACATAGAAAATAGGTGCAGGAGTAGGCCATTCGGCCCTTCGAGCCTGCACCGCCATTCAATGTGATCATGGCTGATCATCCAACTCAGTATCCCGTACCTGCCTTCTCTCCATACCCCCTGATCCCTTTAGCCACAAGTGCCACATCTAACGCCCTCTTAAATATAGCCAATGAACTGGCCTCAACTACCTTCTGTGGCAGAGAATTCCAGAGACTCACCACTCTCTGTGTAAAGAATGTTTTCCTCATTTCGGTCCTAAAGGAATTCCCCCTTATCCTTAGACTGTGACCCCTTGTTCTGGACTCCCCCAACATCGGGAACAATCTTCCAGCATCTAGCTTGTCCAACCCCTTAAGAATTTTGTAAGTTTCTATAAGATCCCCCCTCAATCTTCTAAATTCCAGCGAGTACAAGCCGAGTCTATCCAATCTTTCCTCATATGAAAGTCCTGACATCCCAGGAATCAGTCTGGTGAATCTTCTCTGTACCCCCTCTATGGCAAGGATGTCTTTCCTCAGATTTGGAGACCAAAACTGTACGCAATACTCCAGGTGTGGCCTCACCAAAACCCTGTACAACTGCAGTAGAACCTCCCTGCTCCTATACTCAAATCCTTTCGCTATGAATGCTAACATACCATTTGCTTTCTTCACTGCCTGCTGCACCTGCATGCCTACTTTCAATGACTGGTGTACCATGACACCCAGGTCTCGTTGCATCTCCCCCTTTCCTAATCTGCCACCATTCAGATAATAGTCTACCCTCATGTTTTTGCCACCAAAGTGGATAACCTCACATTTATCCACATTATACTGCATCTGCCATGCATCTGCCCATTCACTCAGCCTATCCAAATCACCCTGCAGCCTCCAAGCATCCTCCTCACACCTAACTATACCCCC
Organism: Raja brachyura; assembly: GCA_963514005.1. The sequence continues at coordinate 18,466,778 of OY740786.1, read as the reverse complement.
CAGCTTGGTATCATCTGCAAATTTGGAGATGTTGCATTGAATTCCCTCGTCCAAATCATTAATATATATTGTAAATAGCTGGGGTCCCAGCACTGAGCCTTGCGGCACCCCACTAGTCACTGCCTGCCATTCTGAAAAGGACCCGTTTACTCCTACCCTTTGCCTCCTGTCTGCTAGCCAGTTCTCTATCCACATCAATACTGAACCCCCAATACCATGTGCTTTAAGTTTGTATGCTAATCTCTTATGCGGGACCTTGTCGAAAGCCTTCTGAAAGTCTAGATATAACACATCCACTGGTTCTCCCTTATCCACTCTACTAGTTACATCCTCGAAAAATTCTATCAGATTTGTCAGACATGATTTACCTTTCGTAAATCCATGCTGACTTTGTCCAATGATTTCACCATTTTCCAAATGCGCTGCTATCCCATCTTTAATAACTGACTCTAGCAGTTTCCCCACTACCGATGTTAGACTAACTGGTCTGTAATTTCTAGTTTTATCTTTTTTTATATGCTTGTGGGTGGGATTTGATACGTAGTAGGGCGTGTCTCGAGGATCTCAATCACTTTTATGGCCGCTTTGAAAGGGACAACCAAGAGTTGGCCATCAAGACTCGATGACCACCAGCCCCTCACACTCAACCCCTACGACGTGCACGTGGCACTGAGTAGGATCAATGTACGCAAAGCTGCCGGCCCTGACGGCATCCCGAGCGCGTCCTCAGCACCTGTGCTGCACAGCTGACAGACGTCTGGACTGACATCTTCAACCTGTCACTTGCCCAGGCAGTTGTCCCCATGTACCTTAAAACTACCTCCATCGTGCCAGTGCCAAAACACTCCACTGCGGAGAGCCTCAACGACTTCCGCCCAGTTGCACTCACCCCTATCATCGCCAAGTGCTTTGAAAGGCTGGTCATGGCACACCTCAAATGCTGCCTACCTCCCACTCTGGACCCCTACCAGTTTGCATACCGTAAGAACAGGAGCACGGAGGATGCCATCTCAACGTCACTCCACTCCGCCCTCTCCCACCTCGACAACAGAAACACTTATGTGAGAATGCTGTTCATCGATTACAGCTCAGCATTCAACACCATTATCCCCTCTAAATTGATTGCCAAATTCGATGACCTGGGCATCAACCCCTCCGTCCACAATTGGTTACTGAACTTTCTAACCAACAGACCACAGTCTGTCAGGTTGGATAACCATTCCTCATCTACCCTCACCCTAAACACTGACGTACCCCGGGGCTGCGTGCTGAGCCCCCTCTTCTACTCCCTCTTCATCTACGACTGCATACCTGTACATGGTACCAACACCATCATCAAGTATGCAGATGACACGATGGTGATTGGCCTCATCAGTGACAACGATGAGTCGGCCTACAGGGAGGAGGTTCAGCTCCTAACAGCATGGTATGCCGACAATAACCTGGCCCTCAACTCCAAGAAGACCAAGGAGCTCATTGTGGACTTCAGGAGATTGAGAGGCTGCACGCACACCCCCATCCATATCAATGGGACGGAGGTGGAACGTGTCTCCAGCTTCAGGTTCCTGGGGGTCAACATCTCCGATGACGTCTCCTGGACCCACAACACATCCTCGCTGATCATGAAGGCTCACCAGCATCTCTTCTTCCTGAGGAGACTTAAGAAGGTCCACCTGTCTCCCCAGATTCTGGTGAACTTCTACCGCTGCACCATCGAGAGCATCCTTACCAACTGCATCACAGTATGGTATGGTAACTGCTCTGTCGCCGACCGGAAGGCTCTGCAGAGGGCGGTGAAGATCGCCCAACGCATCACAGGCTCCTCACTCCCCTCCATTGAGTCTGTCCATAGTAAACTATGCCTGCGCAGGGCGCACAGCATCGCCAGGGACAGCTCACACCCCAACCATAGACTGTTTACCCTCCTCCCATCCGGGAGACGCTACAGGTCCCTCCACTGCCGTACCAGCAGGCTCAAGTACAACTTCTTCCCTGCGGTTGTCACACATCTTAACGCTGCACCTCAATGACTGCCTGTCTCCACCCTCCCCCCCCCCCCCCCCCCCCCCCCCGGACACTGTATATGTATAGACGTATATTAACTCATGCTACTGCGCAATTACTTGTTCATTCGTAAGTTCACCCTTCGGAGATACCAACTGCATTTCATTGTCTCTGTATTGTACATTGCACAATGACAATAAAGATTGAATTGAATTGTGTCTACATCTGAGGAGGCTGGCATAGCCACGGAGATTGGGATTCAGTTTAGCCTCGAGGGATGGTGGAGACGACAGTTTTTTACCAATCTCACACAAGACACACGACGACACAAGACTCGACACGACGCGGATGAAACAGTTAGTAAGAACGAAAAGTTGTATGAATTATATATTTGTTAGTACTACTTCAATAAAAGACCAATTAATCAAGAAACAACGACTGGATGAATCGTTAAGCGAGTGCGTAAGCTATATCTCTTCTACATCCACAAGTAGTAATGGCAATTAAAAGTTGGACATTGGAAAGTTTACAAATTGCCATTACATTGATGGTTATTTGCATTACTTACAGCCAGCCTGCTCTTATTCCTTGGAAGGTACATTGTGAGCAGAGGCATGTTCAGATTGTTCTGTAACAGTATTCGACCTGGAAAAGGGATTTAATGGTTGAATAAAGCAGAGAGTAAGTAGGTCCCAGATTTGGGAGACTGCACTGGAAGTCTAAGTGAAGGATGTGCAAAATAAGATTTTTGCTCTGTAAGCCTGATGTGGCGGCAGGAGGGAATAGATAGTTGGAGCGATCAATGCAAGGAGTATTCTCTAAGGACTTGTATAAAATCATGAGAAGGAATAGATTGGGTAGACACACAGAGTCTCTTGCCCTGAGAAGGGGAATCAAGAACCAGAGGACATAGGTTTTATGTGGGGGGGGGGGGGGGGGGGGAAAGATTTAATTGGAATCTGAGGGGTAGCTTTTTCACACAAAGGGCGATGGGTGCCAGAGGAGGTAGTTGAGGCAGGGACTATTGCAACGTTTAAGAAACAATTGGACAGGTGCATGGATAGGTCAGGTTTGGAGGAATGTGGGCCAAACGCAAGCAGGTGTGACTAGTGTAGATGGGACGTTGGTCGGTGTGGGCAAGTGGGGCCGAAGGGCCTGTTTCCATGCTTTATCTCTCTATGACTTGGATGGAATTGAGGATGAAGCCCAATAGTCGCACATGAGTGGTCAAAGTGAATAAATAAATCTTCAATGGTTTTTCCCCTCATTGAGATACTGCACAATTCCCCACATACCCATCCCTCACTTGCCAACAAGCTCAATCTATCAGCACTCATTCAGATGCTTCACATATAATCCTCCCCACTTAGAACTGCAGCCAGCATCAAACTCACAGCTAGCAACCTGCAGCGTGGCAACTGTTCATCTAACAGGCGCATCAGCCAAACACATTGCACAACAACTAGTGGCATAACTTACAGGAAAACATAACACTCAAACCAAGGCAACAGGGACCAACCGAAGATAGACATAAAGTGCTAGAGTAAATCACCGGGGCAGGCACTATCTCTGGTGAAAAAAGGATGGGTGACGTTCAGACTTCCTGACCCAAAACGTTACCCATCCTTTTTTATCTAGAGATGCTGCCTGACCTGCTGAGTCTATCTTCAGAATAAACCAGCATCTGCAGTTCCTTTCCACACAGGAACCAACGGAAGATTGAAAAATGCATCCCCATGATCTAATCCCCATTGGAGAGACGGTACCAGAGTCATGACTGAGTTCATGGTCACTGACAGGACTGAATCTACTGAAACTGGAAGTATTTATACATAATTTCCCTGTCCCACCTCTCCACAATCTTACAGTGCCTTTAGAATGCAAATTTGCTGACGGTCCAAGCAGATACTTACACTTATCTGGGATTCCCTAAAACCCAATGACGTCCGAGAATCCCTAAAACCCCAGGTAGTCAACCTGCCAGGAAGATGGGAGAGGGCCAGATGAAGATGCACACAAATCACCAGATGGCTGCACAATCACGTCAGCTTTAGCCAGTGAGTGTAACCTCGAGGGTTGTGTAGAGAGTATCATGGTTTGTACATCGGGTATGTGCACTGCAGTAGTCGTCCAAAGAGTGTGACAGTAGAATGTAGTCTTCTCTGCTGTAGAAGACTTGAAAGCAGAGTTTGATAGGCGATATCACAGGAGAAGGGAACATTGGAAACTGTGCCGTAGAGCTTGCATTCATTATCATGGAGATTGGAGCGAGCTTGTGTCTGCATGTGGTACATCCAACCTGTTCGGATAGTTTGCAAAACAAAGCTTTTCACTGTACCTCAGTACATGTGACAATAATAATGAACCTAAATCCTAACCTAAACTTTGGAAAATAGTTTTTGAGCTTATCCTTCCCTTCGGGGAACGGGTATCCATCTCAGCTCTGGAAATAACCACAACCTAGAGTCAAATAGCCAATGTCCTTGCTTCCTTTACAGTACAGTGGGCAGCACAGTGGTGCAGTGGTGGAGTTGCTGCCTTACAGCGCCAGACACCGGGGTACGATGCTGACCATGGGTGTTGCTTGTACGGAGTTTGTACGTTCTCCCTGTGACCGCGTTGGTTTGCTCCGGGTACTCCAGTTTCCTCCCATATTCCGAAGATGTACAGGTTTGTGGGTTAATTGGCTTGGGTAAAAATTGTAAATTGGCCCTAGTGTGTAGGGTAGTGCTGGTTTACGGGGTGATCGCTGGTCAGCGAGGACTCGGTGGGCCGAAGAGACTATTTCCACGCTGTATCTCTAAAGTCTAAACTCTAAGACACAAGGTAAAGTCTGAGGGAGCTGAAACCCAGTTTGCAGCTCATACTTCCGGCTCTGGGCGCCAATGTGCCAAGAAGTTTCCAAGGCACTCCAGCATTTCCACAAATCCTGCTGACAGCCCCCCTCCTCCTTCCCATCCTGGCAACTTGATATACTTTGCTTGGCCTGAGCTTGTGTCTGCTGGGCTGCCCATGTTCGTCACAGGGAGAACGTACTAACTCCATGTGGATAGCACCCGAGGTCAAGATCGCAAGTCCACCGCTGCGCTGCTGTGCTGCCCACTATACTGTGAAGGAAGCAAAGGCATTGACTATTTGATCCAGTTTGTGGAATAGCCAGCAAGCAATTAAAAAAGTGCTTCACTACCACATTAACCACTACTCAGTTACAGCCACAGCCTCTGGAAATAATCCAGGGAATGATTGATGTCAGAATTTGTGTACTCTCTCTACTCACATGTGACATCAGGTGGATAAGCTAACCCCTTTATACATGTAGGATCTTGTACCTTCAGAAAGTGTGCAGTACAGTAGGTGTGAATTTAAAAGCTTAAGGACATTGACATTGCCTTCTTTGCACCTAACAGCAATAAACCCCTGGACCAAATTATCCACATACATTGTCAATGAGCAGCAGAATTGTGGATGTCATTCGACTATAAGGCTAATATCCCCTACTCCCTCAACCCCCCTACCTCCCCCGCCACCCCCCCTCCCCTACATGTGTCTGAATTGATGCCACATCTGAATCACAGGATGAAGGTGAAGATGAACTGGCAACTGTAAATATGTTGCCAAGTTTTTAGTTCTCGTGTTGCAAAATGGGGCATGTATTAAAAGTTGCATTAGTATTAGCTAGAAATCATCGTTCGTCTGATGCTCGCTATTCTCTAAAGAGGTAAAGAAGAAACTCTTGCATATATGTAATGTCCCAGCCAAAAACTGAACATATGACTGTGCATCTCCCCCAGGGTACACTATCAACGTTGATAATGTCAAAGGGCATAATGAGCAGTTCAACTGTATATTCAGCCGGAAGGTAGATAAAAAATGTTGGAGAAACTCAGCGGGTGAGGCAGCATCTATGGAGAGAAGTAATTGACGGCGTTTCGGGTCAAGACCCTTCTTCATACTCAGCCAGATCCTATTATGGCCATTTTCATTAAGAGCAACGATATGTGCAGCAAAGCCTTGGAACAACCTGGATCTAAACATTTCCAATTTCATTGTAGAAATGTGGCAACAAATATGGGCAGAGTACTGAATTCTCCAGTGTTCACAATGCATTTCCAATGAAAGGTCATCTTAGATAATATTGACTTGTTACTCCCTTTACCGAGGAGTTGAACTCTCTCTGCCTTAAAATATTCAAAGTCCCTGCCTTCACTGCCCTTTGAGGCCGAAAGGATTTTAAACTCATTATATTCTGAGAAAAAAAACCTAATCTCTCTCTTGATTACAACCCCTATTTTTTTATAAAGTGACCCCCTCCAGCTCTTGATTCTCGCACGTAGAAACATCCTCTCCTGATCCATATTATCAAGACTCCTCGCATCCTGATATGTCTTAATCATGTCACGACACTCAGCCTTCTGAATGCCAATGAATACAAGCCTGGCCTGTCCAACTTTCCCATCAGAGGACAACATGGCCATTCCAGGCATCAGCCAAGATAAACTTTTTTGAACAATTTCCAATGTATTGAGTTGGAAGGAACTGCAAATGCTAGTTTACACCGAAGTTAGACACAAAATGTTTTAGTAACTCAGCAGGTCGGGCAGCTTCTTGGGAGAAAAGGAATAGGTGACATTTCGGGTTGAAACCCTTCCTCAGACTGAGAGTCAAAGGGAAGGGAAACTAGAGGTATGAAAAAGTTCAGAACAAATCAGAGCCGGCACCAATGACCAAGGAAAGGTGGAGCCCACAATGGTCCATTGTTGGCTGCGGAAGAGGTGATACAAAGGGATATATGAATGAGAACAGTGGAACTGGCAGGATGACCAAGGTGGGGGAGGGGTGGAGAAAGAGGGAATGCAAGGGCTACTTGAAATTTGAGAAATCAATATTCATACCGCTGGGTTGTAAACTGCCCAAGCGAAATATGAGATGCTATTCCTCCTAACTGCATGTGGCCTCACTCTGACAATGTATTGTTATCATTTTTTAAATAAGGAAACCAATACAGTTCTCTGGGTGTGAGCTCATCAATATCACTTGCAATTAAAGCATAACCTCCCTATTATTGTACTTAATTCTCCAAGTAATAAATGAGAACATTTTGTTAGCTTATTTAATTACTTGCTCTACATGCATTATTGTCTCTTGCGATTCATGCACTAGTTCACCAAGGATGCCACAGCTCTGCAATCACTCACAATTCAGATGACATGCTTCTTTTTTTTCATTTTTCTTGCTAAAGTGGTCAACTTCACAAATTCCTACATCAAACTTCATTTGCCAAATCTTTGCCCACTCACTTAACCTGTCTATATCCTCCTGTAGTTCCTTATTTTTTGTTTAGTTTAGAGATACAGCATGGAATCAGGCCCTTCAGCCCACCGAATCCATGCCAACCAGCGATTCCCACACACTAGCACTATCCTACACACTGGGGACTTTTTACAATTTTTACCGAAGCCAAATTAACCTACAAATCTACATTCTTTGGAGAGTGGGAGAAACCTAGAGCATCCGGGGAAAACCCACATTGTCACGGGGAGAACCTACAAACTCCATACAGACAGCACCCGTAGTCATGATCGAACCCAGGTCTCTGGCGCTATAAGGCAACAACTCTCTTATGCCCTCTTCACAAAATATTTCAAATCAAGTCAAGTCACAACAAGTTTATTGCCATATGCACGTATAATGAAGTATAGATACAGTGAAAATCTTGCTTGCAGTTGCATCTCAGGCTCATAGGATAAGGCAACACACACAAACAAATTATACATAAATTCCATATAAATTCCACAAGATAGTGAAAAGAAAAAGACTGTGCAAAAACAAGACATTAATGCAAATGACAGTAAGAAAACTAGTCCGTGGTTGTGCAAGAGGTGCTCCATGGTGCTGAGATAGGATTTGGGTTGTACAGATCGATTCAAGAAAGTGATGGTTGTACTAAAATAGTTGTTTCAGAACCCAGTGATGTGAAACTTCAGACATCTGTACCTTCATAAGGTCATAAGTGATAAGAGCAGAATTAGACCATTTGGCCCATCATGCTTACTCCGCCATTCAATCATGGCTGATCCATCTTTCCCTCTTAACCCCATTCTCCTGCCTTTTCCCCATAATCCATAACCCCCTTACTAATCAAGAATATATCAATATCTGCCTTAAAAATATCCATTGACTTGTCCACCCTTTGGCAATGAATTCCGATGAATGACTAAAGAAATTCCTCCTCATCTTCCAAAAGGAATGTCCATAAATTCTGAGGCTATGACCTCTAGTCCTAGCCTCTCCCACTAATGCAAATATCCTCTCCACATCCACTCTATCCAGGTCTTTCACTATTCAGTAAGTTTCAGAGGTACCCCCTCATTCTTCCAAACTCCAGCGAGTAGAAGCCCAATGCCGTAACACGCTCATCGTATGTTATGATATGTTATGATACCTCCTGCCTGATGTTAGCAATAAGCACCTATCTTTGTTTCATCAGCAAATATAGTCACTAAACCTCAGGTACCTTCACCCTAGTCATAAATATAAATAGTGAAAAGCTGAACCCCCACCACAGTCAACCATGAAAAAGACTCCTGTCCACCAGCCAATCTTCTATCTGCACCAACATGTTACCTCCAAACCCAGGAGCTTTTACTTTCTAGAAATGCATGATTAGGCATTTATGATCAACCCAATTCATTTATCATCAAAGTTCCGGATACATTTTCAAACTCTTCTTGAACAAAGAAGCATTTTTACGATTATTTTTGCGCTTATTCCGATTTTTTAACGATTCAGATGAAAAATGAATTCAGTTAGTCATGGTAATAATAAGCAAAGTTCTGTGAAAGAGTCGTGGAAGTTGTAATTTACCCATCTTATTTGACTCCAGCAGGGTCTGTAATTAAATCATGCGAATGAATAATTTATAAATCCATGCTTTTGCTGTTCTATGATTCCTAAAGGTAATAAAGAAATATGAATTGTTCATTTTCTCACAGCTTCAATATTGATGATCATTTTATTGATTTCTCCCCATATCTACATAATTTAAACATTATCTGACATGAACTTGCCATTCAAATTGCTGAACCCTGACAGTTCACATAATAATTTTGTAAGAATTATTTTCAGCAGTCAGCCACATTAAATCGTGATGATAACCATGCTGAAATAGTGGAGTCTAATGCAGTGAACCAGGTTCCATCATAAAGAATATAACTCATTAAAAAATCTTGTGTCAGTGCAGACGTCCTGTCAACTTCTTTCACGGAGAATGTCTGCATTCAACTTTATAATGATACAGCACATTCAAACGTGTCACATGTAATTATGTCCCCACCATGTGAAGAGATGTACAAATGTGGACAAGGGCATTTATAATAAAATTATAATAAGAAGAGAATCAACTGGATTGTGTCAGCATGCTTTGATCCAAAACAATCCCCAGTTCAATCCTAGGAGCTAACATCCAGAGTGCAAAACCATGTAAAATCAAAGTTCTGGAAACCACGCAAAGGTGACATAATGGCGCAGCAGTAGAGTTGCTGCCTTGCAGCGCCTGCAGAGCTGGTGACCTGGGCTCGATTCCGACTATGGGTCTGTCTGTACAGAGTGGTCTCCCCATGACCACGTGGGCTTTCCCCGAGATCTTTGGCTTCCTCCCACAGTCCAAAGATGTACAGGTTTGTAGGTTAATTGGCTTGGTATAATTGTAAATTGTCCCCAGTGTGTGTAGGATAGTGTTAATGTGCTGGGATCGCTGGTCGTTGCGGACTCAGTGGGCCGAAGCGCCTGGTTTCCCGCGCTGTATCTCTAAACTAAAACTGAACCAAATTAATCAACTAGCATCGGTGAGCGAACTTCACGAGGCACAAATAAATTAAAATAGTAATTATTCCACAATGAACAAGGAAAGAGAAGCAGCCTTTTAGAAATTGAATTGAAAATAAAGGCCTACAGTTTTAAAATGGCCTTTATTTATCCATTAACTCTGTGCCTACTGAATGACATTGACTTCTAGTTTTAAAAAAACATCTTGCCTTTAAAATTAGACGCAAAGTGCTTGAGTAACTCTGCAAGTCCGGCATAATCGCTGGAGAACATGGACATGTGATATTTCAGGTCGGGACCCCTCTTCAACCTGAAGAAGGGTCCTGATCTGAAACGTCACCTATCCATGTTCTCAGAGATGCTGCCTGCCCACTGAGTTACTCTAGCAGTTTGTATCTTTTTTTGTGAACTGGCATCTGCAGTTCCTTGTTCCAGATTCTCTTCCATGTTTTTAATTCTCACTATAGTCGCAGCTCTCCCCAATTCTATCAACTCCTACTGCTCATTAATCCAGAGAGGTGTCTGCTCTTCCAAATGTGGCCTGTTTGGTACGCCCTATAGGTACACTATTGGCAATTCCTTCACCTTCCATGCCCTCAGCACTAGAATTGCCTCCATAAATATCTCTGCCTCCTCCTTGCACCTTTTTGATTCCCCTTAAAATCTACCATTAGGAATGGTCAGTTGTCGCCTTGTTTGAAAACATGCCTATGAACGGGATATTTTCATCATGGCAAGCTGGAACTAGTGGAATGCCTCTGGGATGGGTGTTAGATCTCTGTTGTTAATAATCCGCATCAATAATTTAGATCTTCTTCTTATCGAGTCCACACACAAGATTAGAAGTTGTTCAGCCAGAGCTGAACACACTTCTCAGCATCTGCATACAATGGTGTCTGTCTTTCACTTCTTGTGCTTCTTGTGCGTGGTGGTGTAAAGATTGGTGGAAGCAAGGCCGCGACGTGAACGCTATTTCCTTGACCCCAATAATTCAGATGAAGTGTGGGGTTTAGGTTTAGGATTATTATTGTCGCGTGTATTGAGGTACAGTGAAAAAGCTTTGTTTTGTATGCTGCCGAATCAGATCAGATAATAGAAGACACGGAGTGCTGGAGTAGCTCAGCAGGCCAGGCAGCATCTCAGGAGAACATGGATAAACAACTGTTACGGTCGGGACCCTTCTTTAGACTGCTGAGATGCTGCCCGACCTGCTGAGCTACTCCAGCACTCTGTCCTCTTTTGTAAACCAGAATCTGGAGTTCCTTGTTCCTACAGATCAAATAATACTATACATAGGGTAGCAAGGTGGCTCAGTGGTAGAGTTGCTGCCTTACAGTGCCAGAGACCCGGGTTTGATCCCGACTACTGGTGCTGCCTACAGGGAGTTTGTACATTCTCTCTGTGACCAGTGTGGGTTTTCCCCAGGATCTCCAGTTTCCTCAATCACCCAAAGACGTACAGGTTTGTCGGCTACTTAGCTTGGTATAATTGTAAATTGTCCCTAGTGTGCGTAGGCTAGTGTAAGTGTACGGGAAACGCTGGTCGGTGCGAACTCGGTGGGGCGAAGGGCCTGTTGAACTAATAAATATAACCAAGAATGCAATGGAATTATTATATTTTGTAATGTTTGCTGATGATGTACAGATAGTTGGGAGGAAGAGATTAAGATTCTGCAAGGATTTTGGAAGGCAAAAAGATCACATAGATGGAGTATATTTTGGTAGGACGCCTGGAAAAGCAGAATGTTATTTCAATGATGTGAAACTGTTACCTGGTGTTATTCGGAGATAGATCTGGGCATCTTTCTAGATGTAAAACAGAAAATTACCATGCAGTTAAAGCAGGTGATGGATTGCTCATCACTTTCCAAGATGAATGAACTGGCCACAGCTTACAAGAAACTTGACGAACCATCCAGCTTTTCGGCATCCTATCAACCATCCAAAGCCAGGCTCTCGAGTCCTGGCAACATCCTCATAAATCTCCTCTGCACTTTCTTCAATTTAATGACATCTTTCCTATAGCAGGGTTACCAAAACTGAACGCAATACTCCAAATATAGCCTCAACTGTAACATCATGTCCCTACTTCTCTACTCAATTCCCTGGCTGATAAAAGCCAGCGTAAGCCCTTTTCACCACCCTATCTCTCTGTGAAGCCATTTGGGAATTATTTTTCTTGTATTCCGAGATCCCACTGCTCCACAGCTCCCTCCGGGGCCTACTGTTCACTGTGCTTTCCAGTAACTTTCCTACCACATGTGTATTTTTAAATTTATTCTGCGGCACTTATTCAAAACTATGGAAGTGCAGAGGTTATCACAACTGTCTCACAGTTCCAGAGACCAAGCGTAATTCTGTCCTCCTGAAAAATCTGCGAGAAGCTTACAAGTTCTTCCTGTGACTGGGTGCAATAGTTTCCTCCCATTTTCCAAAGCTGCTTCTCTTGACCACTGCAAATTGCCTCAAGCATAGCTGATTGATAAAAGAATCAACGGGAGAAGCTGGTGGGCATGCAAGAAAGAATAGAGCGTTTGTCGGCACTGGGCCTGTACACGCTGGAGTTTTGAAGAATGAGAGGGGGACATCATTGAAACATACAGAATAGTGAAAGGCTTGGATAGAGTGGATGTGGAGAGGATGTTTCCTCCAATGGGAGAGTCTAGGACTAGAGGTCAGCCTCAGAATTAAAGGACCTTTTAGGAAGGAGATGAGGAGGAATTTCTTCAGTCAGAGGGTGGTGAATGTGGAATTCTTTGCCACAGAAGGCTGTGGAGGCCGTCAGTGGATATTTTTAAGGCAGAGATAGATAGATTCTTGATTAGTACGTGTGGCAGAGGTTATGGGGAGCGGTCAGGAGAATTGGGTTAGGAGGGAGAGATAGATCAGCCATGATTGAATGAGTCGACTTAATGGGCCAAATGGCCTAATCCTGCTCCTATCACTTATGACCTTATAGGTTGCAGGGCCACAGGGGAGATGGATTGGTGAGGTAGCTCTGCTGGGGCCTGGGTAGGCCTGGGTAGAGTGGATGTGGGGAGAATGTTTCCAGTAGTGGGATAGTCCAGGACATGGGGGGTGCCTTTTGAAAGGAAATGAGGAGGAATATCTGTAGCCAGAGGGTGGAATTCATTGGCACTGATGGTTGTAGAGGCCAAGACTATTTCCAAAGCAGAGATTGACGGGTTCTTGAATAGTAAAGATATAGAAGATTTCAGGGAGAAGGCAGGAAGGAGAATGGGCTTGAGAGAGAAAGATAGATCAGCCATGATTGAATGGCAGCATACACTGGATGGGCCAAATGGCCTAATTCTGCTCCTATGACTTATGAACTAATGACGGGCTGAATTGTCTGTTTGTCACAATAAGTAGTTTTTGGTGCAGTGCAATGACTTTATATTGAGGCATAAAAAAGGTGTTTTGGTGCAAACACCTGCATTGTACCCAAGCTTGGGGAAAACAATGCTTTTCAGAGAGATTTTCCATGGAGACTCAGCCTTTATGCGTGGGTGTCTCTTGTCTGTAATCTTGACACCACTGCATAACACTTGAATAGGAAAGACAGGTTCATGATAACAGATGCAAGTATCATTTATTTGCAATATCTAAGAAATTTCCAAATTTGGAATAATATCATACTAAATTTAATTTAGCAGCTATCTCTCTGCACTAATTTGGCACACTGCCCAAAAGCAGCATGCAGCAATCACCATGGTAACCGGTCTTTCAGACGATCTGCCCGTTACTGTATTTGTGCTGGCTGCATTATTTGCACTGCGTACATCTGTGAACGGGCTAGGTATAAAAACGCCAAATTAATTTCTTTACCTTAACAAAATGGGAAAATAATTTATTTTTTAAGCAAATTAACTATAAAAATTCTGTGGCCTTGCAGTCTAAGAGGCTATTTACAGCTCATGCCTCTCTCCTTGATTTGGTCGTGAACACACCAGTTCCACACTGCTGAGCGTGGCCTTCTTAGCCAGTAGATGCTTAACAATGAACCATATTAGTAAGAGGCAATCACATAATAGGCCTCTTCACTAAATGAAAGCAGCATCCCTTCTCAAAACGCTGCAGCCTTAAAGGGAGTACTAGGTTTCACATACATGTGTCTTTGAAGGTGTCTGTCAAAATGAGCAAGCAGTTAATAAAGTATGTTCATCAGTTCATAAGTAGAATTAGGCCATTCGGCCCATCAAGTCTACTCTGCCTCTCAATTATTTCCCTCTCAACCCCATTCTCCTGATTTTGCCACATAACCTCTGATACCCGTATTAACCAAGAATCTTCCCCTAAATCTTCCCCTGGAATTTAGAAGATTGAGGGGGGATCTTATAGAAACTTACAAAATTCTTAAGGGGTTGGACAAGCTAGATGCAGGAAGATTGTTCCCGATGTTGGGGGAGTCCAGAACAAGGGGTCTCAGTCTAAGGATAAGGGGGAATTCCTTTAGGACCGAGATGAGGAAAACATTCTTTACACAGAGAGTGGTGAGTCTCTGGAATTCTCTGCCACAGAAGGTCGTTGAGGCCAGTTCATTGGCTATATTCAAGAGGGAGTTGGATGTGGCTCTTGTAGCTAAAGGGATCCGGGGGTATGGAGAGAAGGGAGGTCTGGGGTACTGAGTTGGATGATCAGCCATGATCATATTGAATGGCAGTGCAGGCTCGAAGGGCCGAATGGCCTAATCCTGCACCCATTGTTCTATGTTTCTATGTTTCTATGTAAAGAATATTAATTGACTGCCTCCACCGCCTTCTGTGCCAATGAATTCCACAGATTCACAACCCTCTGACTACAGAAAGTCTCCCTTATCTCCTTTCTAAAGGTACATCCTTTTACAATGAAGCTATGGCCTCTGGTCCTAGCGTCTCCTACTAGTGGAAACATCAGTGGGAGAAACAGCAACACAAAGTATACGAATACAGGCTTTGCAGCCACAATCATGGGGGAATTTTAACATTTGTCAGTATATGGGACTAGATGCAGATGGAAAATAGTGGGGATTAAAGTGTTAAATGGGGGTGGGGGGATGCTTAGTGTTTCATGAAGCCAGGTGCATCTTATTGACCTCCCAATTATATGGAGGTGGGACAAGAGTTGGGCGCTGTAATGGGTGGGTTGGCACAGCTCACCCACATGAAAGAAATGGGTCAGAATAATGAGGTCTGATTTATCGTGTAGGTGTTACTGCAGACGGTGAGGTAACCCCTCTGGAAACTGGGGACTAAAGTAGGACAGCTTCATCTTCAGGAGGAAGGTAGAGGACCTTGTCTAACCAGACAGAATAAGAGAGCTTCACACCGCACCAAACTGTTCCAGCAATGCACACTCTGCTAGCTACAGAATGATGGACGGGATCCCGTCTCGTGATTGAATTTGGGTTGGAGAATGGAATTCACCACAAATTTGAGACCTGCATCTCCTTCCCATCCCATGAACATGTGAATTGGACATGCCTGCATTGAAGTGGTTGCCTGGAAGCTAAAACTCTAAGTTAGACCATCAGGGCTGAAACATCCTCTGCACAGTCTTAAATCCCAGGACATGCAGGCTACCCAAGACATCTTGGTTTCCTTTCTGAAACTTTGCTCACCCACCACATACCTCTACCCATTGTTAATCCAGGTGATATAGTACATTAACATAGGAGCCAGTGACTGCAGTTCTAAAACACCCATTTTTACAGCATGCCGATCCATCAGGATTTGAGCTGCAACATTGAGGCCATTTCTAAGCACCACAGTGCAGGAGGAATGGTGCCCATAGACTGAGCACAGAGAAGATTCACTGAAATAGCAACGTCTGAAAGATTTATATTGAAACGGGGGAAGCTAGGAATATTCTCTGTCAAACTGAGGTTTTTAGGTAATACAAGAAATCTAGGGGCAGAATGAGGCAGAGTATAACCTTAAATGAAGTGACTGTAAGATTGGTAGAAGTATAATCAATCATAAGTACCTTTAATGGACTTTATCTTGCGCTAAACATTATTCCCTTTATCCTGTATCTGTAAACTGTGAACAGTTTGATTGCTAGATGGACAAGCGAGATGCAGGAAAAATGTTCCCAATGTTGGGCGAGTCCAGAACCAGGGGCCACAGTCTTAGAATAAAGGGGAGGCCATTTAAGACTGAGGTGAGAAAAAAACGGTTTCACCCAGAGAGTTTGTGGAATTCCCTGCCACAGAGGGCAGTGGAGGCCAAATCACTGGATGGATTCAAGAGAGAGTTAGATAGAGTTCCAGGGGCTAGTGGAGTCAAGGGATATGGGGAGAAGGCAGGCACGGGTTATTGATTTGGGACGATCAGCCATGATCACAGTGAAAGGCAGTGCTGGCTCAAAGGGCCAAATGGCCTCCTCCTGCACCTATTTTCTATGTCTATTCTATCTAGGTATAGACTTTCCACTGAATGGTTAGCACGCAACATAAAGTTTTTCACTGTACCTCGCAACAATAAACTAAAGTAAACTAAACTAAAGGAGAAAAAATATTCAAAATTTTACTAATCTTTTCCCTAAAACACATTTTCAGAGAGGGAAACCGTGGGTCAACAGATTCTACCTTAGTGTTCCAAGAGATGGAGAACATCCTTAAGCAAAACACACAATGCTGGAGGAACTCAGCTTGTCAGGCAGCATCCGGGGAGGGAATGGAAGGGTGATATATCAGGTTAGGACTCTTCATCAGGAAATACCTGCACGTTCTGCTGTACTTATAGGTAAACATATCTCTTGTATCTCTACACCAGAAATCTTCACAATCCTGGTATTTATACTGGAAACAGGTAAGTTATGAGGACCCAAAGGGTCCCCGTTGGTCGTAGTAAATCAATAAATGCTTTGCACCAATGCTAAGTTTTCATCAGGAAATCAGTTTGAGCCTGGTGTAATAACTATATGTGGTCACAGAAGATAAAACTTCCCTTGCTCCTTTAATATTGTAAATTTCAATAATGTTTAATCTGTTCTTCTGTTTTATGAGGTATCCGTGTATGATCCTGCTGATGATCATTACCAGACCATTGGTCCAGATGCATTTAACACCATCTACATCAGTCCAAGGAACTGTGGTCATCCAGGTACAGTACTTAAAGTCTTGTCATGCAACGTGACTATAATTTTATGTCAAAGCTCAATTAATTTGTTTGTTTCAAACTAGATATCATTTTTAATATCTTGATCTTATCAAGCTCTTTGCCTCGACCATGCATAACTTTGTGGTGTTAGAATCATACAGCACAGAAACAGGTCCTTCAGCCCAGCTTGCCCATGTCAACCACGATGCCCCAGCTACACTTGTCCAACCTTCCTGTGTTGGCCCATCCTAACCATGTACCTGTCCAAAGGCAGTTTTGAGGCAGCGACTCCTGTAGATCCTCCCTTCGATGGTGGGGATATTAGTACCCGCTGTGGTCTTGGCAGTGTTCAGCACGTTTTGCAATCTTCTTCATTCCTGGGCGTTCAAGTTGCCAAATTCTAAAGGCATCTCTTTATACTGGAAGATCAACAGGTTCTGGGCAGTCCAAAATGCGTCTTTCACCCAGTTGATGATCTTCCAGCAGCACTTGATGTTTGTCCAGTGATGCATCCCTGGGAACAGTCCATAGATCAGGGTAACGCAGCAGCTCAGTGTAAACCCCAACAAGGATGGCACGGTGGCACAGCGGTAGAGTTGCTACCATACAGCGCCAGACCCAGGTTCGATCTTGACTACGGGTGCTCTTTGTAAGAATTCGTACCTTATACCTGCCAACTAGTCCGATTTTATCGTATTTGTTCCGACTTTTTAAGTTAAAAAAGTGTGAAAAATCAGTACAGAACAGTACGATTTGAAAACAAGGGGGGAATAAACGTCCAATCAACCGCTGTCTCTAAGGGGATTGCATCCAATCACAAACCAGCTTCTCTTAAAATTCCTGTCCAATCAGCCGCTGTCTCCAAGGGCATTGTGTCCAATCACATAATGCGCTAGCCACTCGGCGGCCAATCAGACGCTGTCTGTGAGGGGCATTGCGGCCAATCACTGACTGGCTTCCCTTACTGAAGCAGAAGATGGCTGCAGCCAACATTTTTTCTCTGCTGTTTGCACACAGTGCTAGGCAAAGAGTAATTTCTGGTAACATTCTTTGTAAAGCTTTCATGAAATAGTTATCTTTTGGGGGGTTATGCCGAGGTGAGAGATGTGAGAGAGAGAGAGAGAGAGAGAGAAAGAGAGAGAGAGATGGGGAGTGGGAGAGAGAGAGCGTGAGAGAGAGAGGGAGGGAGAAAGTGGGAAAGAGAGGGGGAGAGAGAGAGGGAGAGAGAGAGAGAGAGAGAGAGAAAGAGAGAGAGAGAGAGAGAGAGAGAAATAAATAATGAGATATAGAGATATTCCAGCCTCTTAACGTTTCCCCAGGCCATGGGGAAACGTTGCTACCAAATGACTTTCAATGATAAACTTCTGGACAAATGCAAGAAAGCAGCTATAACATATAATACACAATAAACTGTACTACAAATACACAATAAACAAGTTATGCATTCTTGTACTCTTACATTGGTATGACCGCACATAAAAAATAAAGTAAAATAAAATTCAGCAAAATTGCACCGTGTAAAAATACTGATTTCCTCAGCAAAATGCTGATTTTCAGGTACTAGAATAGTGAAATGCTCTGACAAAATTTAGCAGCTCTGAAGTACAGCAATATTGCGATATTGGCAAACTACTAAAAAAACTTTAAAATCCAGGAGCGAAGGCGGGCCTTTGGCACATTTTCAAATGTTGGCAGTTATGTTTTCCCCGCAAGGGTTTTCCCAGGGTGCTCCGGTTTCCTCCCACAGTCCAAATACACATAGGTTTGTATGTTAATTGGCTTCGGTAAAGATTGTAAATTGTCCCTAGTATGTAGGATAGTGCTAGATTACTATCTAGAGAGGCCCGGGGAGCCGTTGGAGACAGAGGGTGGAGCTACCTGCGCTGTGAGTATAAAGCTAGCGCGGGGCTTGCTTTTCACAGAGGCCCGGGGAGCCGTTGGAGACAGAGGGTGGAGCTACCTGCGCTGTGAGTATAACGCTAGCGCGGGGCTTGCTTTTCACAGAGGCCCGGGGAGCCGTTGGAGACACAGGGTGGAGCTACCTGCGCTGTGAGTATAAAGCTAGCACGGGGCTTGCTTTTCACAGAGGCCCGGGGAGCCGTTGGAGACACAGGGTGGAGCTACCTGCGCTGTGAGTAGATCAGCAGCTGCAACGTTCCATCTTCCAGTGAGGGAATCTGTTGGAGCATCTGATTGGTTGAAGAGGACCAGAGGAAGCAGCTGATTGGCTGCAACCCGGGGTTTACATTTCTACATTTCTGCCTTCAGGTTTAAGGATTCTGGGTGCTAAGGATTCTGGGAGCTAAGGATTCTGGGAGTTAGGGATTCAGTATTTATTAGTAAAGTTTAAAGAATAAAGTTTTGTGTTTAATAAAAAATAAAAAATAAAAAATATATATATATATATTTATAGAGTAATTTGGGAGTAAGATGTCAGTGGAGATTGGCCCCATGGTTTGCTCAGCCTGCAACATGTGGGAGATCAGGGATATGGTCGGTGTCCCTGATGACTACATTTGCAGGAAGTGTGTCCAGCTGCAGCTCCTGGCAGACCGCATTGAACGATTGGAGCTGCGGCTGGATTCATACTGGAGCATCCACGATGCAGAGAAAGTTGTGGACAGCACATACAGTGAGTTGGTCACGCCACAGGTAAAAGGTAAGAGGACAGAAAGGGAGCGGGTGGCCAATAGCCAGCAAAGCAGTAAGCAGATAGTGCAGGAGTCCCCTGCGGTCATCTCCCTACTCAACAGGTTTACCATTTTGGATACTGTTGAGGGAGATGGCTCATCAGGGGAATGCAGCAGCAGCAGCCAAGTTCATGGCACCATGGGTGGCTCTGCAGCACATGATGGGGGAAAAAAGAGGGGAAGGGCTATTGTAATAGGGGATTCAATTGTCAGGGGAATAGATAGGCGTTTCTGCGGCCACAAAAGAGACTCCAGGATGGTATGTTGCCTCCCTGGTGCAAAGGTCAGGGATGTTACTGAACGGCTGCAGAACATTCTGGAGGGGGAGGGTGAACAGCCAGTTGTTGTGGTGCATATTGGCACCAACAATATAGGGAAAAAAAAGGGATGAGGTCCTACAAGGTGAATTTAGGGAGCTAGGAGATAAACTCAAAAGTAGGACCTCAAAGGTAATAATCTCTGGATTATTACCAGTATCACGGGCCAGTCAGAGTAGAAATAGGAGGATATTGCACATGAATATGTGGCTTGAAAAATGGTGCAAGGGGGAGGGATTCAAATTTTTAGGGCACTGGAACCATTTCTGGGGGAGGTGGGACCAGTACAAACAGGACAGTCTGCACCTGGGCTGGAATGGAACCAATGTCCTTGGGGGAGTGTTTGCTAGTGCTGTCGGGGAGGATTTAAACTAATGTGGCAGGGGGATGGGTACAAGAGCAGAGAGACAGGTGGGTGTAAAACGAGGGTGGAAGCAATAGGGAGCAAGGTGAAAAGTAAAAGTGGCAGGCAGACAAAACCAGGGCAAAAATCAAAAAGGGCCACTTCTCAACAAAATTGTATAAGGGGTAAGAGCATTGTAAAAACAAGCCTGAAGGCCTTGTGTCTCAATGCAAGGAGTATTCGTAATAAGGTGGATGAGTTGAACGTGCAGATAGCTATTAATGAGTATGATATAGTTGGGATCACGGAGACATGGCTCCAGGGTGACCAAGGCTGGGAGCTGAACATCCAGGGATATTCAATATTCAGGAGGGATAGAGAGAAAGGAAAAGGAGGTGGGGTAGCGTTGCTGGTTAGAGAGGAGATTAGCGCAATGGAAAGGAAGGACATTAGCTTGGAGCATGTGGAATCGGTATGGGTAGAGCTGCGAAACACTAAGGGGCAGAAAACGCTAGTTGGAGTTGTGTACAGGCCACCTAACAGTAGTAGTGAAGTTGGGGATGGTATCAAACAGGAAATTAAAAATGCGTGCGACAAAGGCAAAACAGTTATAATGGGTGACTTCAATCTACATATAGATTGGGGGAATCAAATTGGCAGGGGCGCTGAGGAAGAGGATTTTTTGGAAAGTATGCGGGTTAGTTATCTAAATCAACATGTAGAGGAACCAACGAGAGAGCAGGCTATTTTAGACTGGGTATTGAGTAATGAGGAAGGGTTAGTTAGCAGTCTTATTGTGCGTACCCCCTTGGGCAAGAGTGACCATAATATGGTCGAGTTCTTCATTAGGATGGAGAGTGACATTGTTAATTCAGAAACAATGGTTCTGAACTTGAGGAAAGGTAACTTTGAGGGTATGAGACGTGAATTGGCCAAGATTGACTGGCAATCAATTCTAAAAGGGTTGACGGTGGATACGCAATGGAAGACATTTAAAGACTGCATGGATGAAAAATTGTTCATCCCAATTTGGCAAAAGAATAGATCAGGGAAGGTAGTGCATCCGTGGATAACAAGGGAAATCAGGGATAGTATCAAAGCAAAGGATGATGCGTACAAAGTAGCCAGAAAAAGCAGCATACCAGAGGACTGGGAGAAATACAGAGACCAGCAGAGAAGGACAAAGGGCTTGATTAGGAAAGGAAAAATGGATTATGAAAGAAAACTGGCAGGGAACATAAAAACTGACTGCAAAAGTTTTTATAGATATGTGAAGAGAAATAGATTAGTTAAAACAAATGTAGGTCCCTTGCAGTCAGAAACAAGTGAGTTGATCATGGGGAACAAGGATATGGCGGACCAATTGAATAACTACTTTGGTTCCGTCTTCACTAAGGAAGACATAAATAATCTGCCGGAAATAGCAGGGGACCGCAGGTCAAAGGAGTACTTGAGTGAAATCCAGGTTAGTCAGGAAGTGGTGTTGGGTAAATTAAATGGATTAAAGGCCGATAAATCCCCAGGGCCAGATAGGCTGCATCCCAGAGTACTTAAGGAAGTAGCTCCGGAAATAGTGGATGCATTAGTGATAATCTTTCAAAACTCTTTAGATTCTGGAGTAGTTCCCGAGGATTGGCGGGTAGCAAACGTAACCCCTCTTTTTAAGAAGGGGGGAGAGAAAAAACGGGGAATTACAGACCAGTTAGTCTAACATCGGTAGTGGGGAAACTGCTAGAGTCAGTTATTAAAGATGGGATAGCAGCACATTTGGAAAGTGGTGAAATCATTGGACAAAGTCAGCATGGATTTACAAAAGGTAAATCATGTCTGACGAATCTTGTGGAATTTTTCGAGGATGTAACTAGTAGCGTGGATGGGGGAGAACCAGTGGATGTGGTGTATCTGGACTTCCAGAAGGCTTTCGACAAGGTCCCACATAAGCGATTAGTATATAAACTTAAAGCATATGGCATTGGGGGTTCAGTATTGATGTGGATAGAGAACTGGCTGGCAAACAGGAAGCAAAGAGTAGGAGTAAACGGGTCGTTTTCACAATGGCAGGCAGTGACTAGTGGGGTACCGCAAGGCTCAGTGCTGGGACCCCAGCTATTTACAATATACATAAATGATCTGGATGAGGGAATTGAAGGCAATATCTCCAAGTTTGCGGATGACACTAAGCTGGGGGGCAGTGTTAGCTGTGAGGAGGATGCTAGAAGAATGCAAGGTGACTTGGATGGGCTGGGTGAGTGGGCAAATGTTTGGCAGATGCAGTATAATGTGGATAAATGTGAGGTTATCCACTTTGGTGGCAAAAATAGGAAAACTGACTACTATCTAAATGGTGGCCGATTAGGAAAAGGGGAGATGCAGCGCGACCTGGGTGTCATGGTACACCAGTCATTGAAAGTAGGCATGCAGGTACAGCAGGCAGTGAAGAAAGCGAATGGTATGTTAGCTTTCATAGCAAAAGGATTTGAGTATAGGAGCAGGGAGGTTCTACTTCAGTTGTATAGGGTCTTGGTGAGGCCACACCTGGAGTATTGCGTACAGTTCTGGTCTCCAAATCTGAGGAAGGACATTATTGCCATAGAGGGAGTGCAGCGAAGGTTCACCAGACTGATTCCTGGGATGTCAGGACTGTCTTATGAACAAAGACTGCATAGACTCGGTTTATACTCTCTAGAATTTAGGAGATTGAGAGGGGATCTTATAGAAACTTACAAGATTCTTAAGGGGTTGGACAGACTAGATG
The DNA here is from genome assembly GCA_963514005.1 of Raja brachyura. Next base: position 18,443,764 of record OY740786.1, on the reverse strand, counting down.
CAGGAAGATTGTTCCCGATGTTGGGGAGGTCCAGGACAAGGGGTCACAGCTTAAGGATAAGGGGGAAATCCTTTAGGACCGAGATGAGAAGGAATTTTTTCACACAGAGAGTGGTGGGTCTCTGGAACTCTCTGCCACAGAGGGTAGTTGAGGCCAGTTCATTGGCTATATTTAAGAGGGAGTTAGATGTGGCCCTTGTGGCTATGGGGATCAGAGGGTATGGAGAGAAGGCAGGTACGGGATACTGAGTTGGATGATCAGCCATGATCATATTGAATGGCGGTGCAGGCTCGAAGGGCCGAATGGCCTACTCCTGCACCTAATTTCTATGTTTCTATGTTTCTATTACGGAGATCGCTGGTCGGCGTGGGCTGAAGGACCTGCTTCCACGCTGTATCTCAAAAATAAAAATAAACTAAGGACCCTTGCAACATTTACCAAACCTTCATCACAAATCCACAGTCCATTAGAGGTGGGTGATCATCTCATCCTGCATGTGGGGAGAAGGGGGGAGGGTGGAGGGGGGGTGTGGGAAGGAGGGGGCTATGGGGGGGAGGGGTGTGTGGGGTGGGAGGTGTGTGGGGGGCGAGTGACTCCACTCAGCGGCTACCGGCCGTGGCACCACACAGCACCTCCCGACTCCACACAGCGGCTTTCCCGACTCCACACAGCGGATTTCCCGACTCCACACAGCGGCTTTCCCGACTCCACTCTTGCGGACTCAATCAGCACGGCTTGTTTACTCAGCCCCGCCTCCGGGGTTTTATTCTCCAGCGGGTGCCGGAAGGCACATTAACTTTATGGTGACTGACAGGTGAGAAGAGCAATCTGATGATCTTACGATTTTTTTAAACTTCATAACTTTTCTCATATTTCACCGATCGGAACAAAACTTGGTGGCTTGTAGCAGAGGAGAATGGTGAGTAAGGTAGCAAAAAAATCCTAGTGATATACGGTAGCATTTTTGCGCTCATTTAATTACAACGCAGTGGTCAAGATGAGAGTTTTTTAGTAATAGGATGGATGGATGGATGGATGGATGGATGGATGGATGGATGGATGGATAGATGGATAGATGGATAGATGGATAGATGGATAGATGGATAGATAGATATTGTCACGTGTACCAATGTACAAGGAAAAGCTTTGTTTTGCCTGCTATCCAGTCAGATTTCAAATTTGTCGGGTACAGGAATTCCCATTAAGAAATCCAATCATGCTAGTAACAGTGCTGGAAAAAATATTGAACAATTTACACAAAAACATTATAAAACCTTACATTCAGGGGGGAAAAAAGAGATAAATGTGGTTTTAAAATGTCCAAACACATACAGTATTTCAAATATGACTGCCCACTTTCCATATACTTTGCATCATTTACCAATTTTGGATATCCATTTTGCTTAGGTATTGGACCATCTGCATTCTTGAGTGGCTAAGGAACGTATAAGCCTCCTCAGGGCCCAGAGGGCTGATTTATGGGTGAAGCCAGGGGATATGTGTGAGATCCTAAATAAATGTTTCTCATCAGTACCCACCAGGGAGTGGAACATGGATAGGACAGGTTTGGAGGGATATGGACCAAATGCGAGCAGGTAGGACTAGTGTAGCTGGGACATGTTGGCTGCTGTGGGTAAGTTGGGCCGCACAGCAGTTTTCACACAGTATCACTCTATGACTCTATAACATGGAGGGTAATGCTGGCAGTGTGTTCGATGCAGTTGAAGTTGCTGATATTCTGGACCATAACTGTATCAGAAAGGAGGAAGTGCTGGAAACATTGGACCGTATTAGGATGGGTAAATCCCCAGTGCTGGACAGGATCTATTCTAAGATGCTAAGGAAAGTAAGGGAGGAGATTGCAGAAGAGATTCGCCAGGATGTTGCCTGGAATGGAGGGCAGTTCTTGTAAGGAGGGAATGGATAGGGTGTGTTTATTCTCACTGGAACATAGGAGGCTGAGCAGTGACCTTACAAAAGCTCTTAAAATTATGAGGGATATAGATAGAAGGACAGATATAATCTTTTTTTAAAACCAGATCAGGGGATCCTAGAACTAGAGGGCACAGGTTTAAAGCGAGGGGGGAGAAATATAAGGGACACCTGAGTAGTAGGTTTTTCACACAGAGAGTGGTGAATATTGGGAATGAGCTGCCAGAGGAGGTGGTGGAAGCAGGTACGTGTGAAAGATACATCTTCTAGATGCGCTGGTGACCTGGGGTCATCGGGTGTTTCGGGTCTCACAACATCAGACACCCTCGCCCAGGCGACCCAGCCGGGGTTGATCAGGCCCTGACTTACGTCCCAGCAGCAACCGCCCACGGATCAGCCCTCTTAATGCAAAGCCACCTGGTGGATTTCTCTGCGGCTTCACTTGCGGATTGAATGGCCCTCTTCTTTGCCAGCCCCGTAATGCCCAACTGGTTGAGGACTTTGCAGAGTGAGCATCCCGCAAAGCCTCTACAGCCCACCTCTGTGGGCTCATAGTATGTCTTCCATCTCTGTCCTGGCATATCTCCACCAGTTCCTGGTACTTTCCTCTCATTAGCCTCTTCCCAGGGCACTGTCAGCTCCAGAATGATCAGCTGTTTTGTCACTTCGGAGGTGATGATCATGTCTGGCCGGAGTGATGTTGCTGTGATGTGCTGTGGAAATTTCAGCTGTTTGCCCAGATCGAAGTGCAGCTGCCAGACAGTAGCTGTGTAGAGGAGGCCTGTCCTTGTTTTTGGTCGTGGTCGAGGCTTCTCTCCAGCTTTGACAAAAGTGATTGATTTCTTTGGGGCGTGGTGGTGTTTGCTGTTACCGATGGCAGTGGCTATGCTCTCAGCAACCACCTTGAGCACCTGGTCATGGCGCCACCGATAGCGACCTTCCCCAAGAGACTTTGGGCAGCTGCTGGGGAGATGTTCTAATGATCCTCTTCCAGAGCAAAGTGGGCAGGAACGTCACTCGCTCTTGCCCCAGACGTGGAGATTTGCTGGGATTGGTAGGGCATCGTAGACAGCTTGGACAAGGAACCGGACACGCGCTGGAAGTCAGCCTGCATGATGTTTGACCAGGTAATCCTGCGCTCTCCCACCTTACCCACGCTCCCTGCTGCCTGAGCCCCACTGTCCTGCTCACATGCTCTTCCTGCTCGGACCTCTTCCGGGATTAGATGGTGTCTCTTCTTGCCCCGGGCCTTGCCAACTGGTGTCTTAGGGAAGCATCCCAAACCCGCTCTGCCAGTTACATGACTCCCACCAATGCCTTTTGCCTTAGGCATGACTCGGCCACCTCTACTGCTTGCTCCACCCTCCATTTCCTCCCTGTTTTCACCTCGATGCCAGCCGATGACACCTTCTGGTCCCTGGAGTCCCTGTACTGCAGAGCTTCTCTTGTTCGCACCACCATAAAACTTGGATAGGAAAGGCGCAGAAGAAAACGGTTCCAATGCAGGCAAATGGGATTATTGTAGATTGGCACCGTGGTTGGCATGGACTGGGTGGGCCATTTCTGAGCTGGACAATATTATGAATAACAGATTGGGATGAGAGAACACAAGGATGCTGAAATTAATATTCAAACAAGATATCTACTTAACCGGGAGAGGCCAATCCAATGCTGCCCATCTTATTTATTGGGAAATGGTGGGGTGCAAAGGCGACGCATGCAGTTCAAAAGTAGAAATCGTCATACACAAATACCTCCTACAGAATGAATATTTCTATAAGAAATTCTGGGCTAACAACTATATCAGGATGAACAAGTGGTGGCAGAGTGGCGCAGCAGTAAAGTTGCTGCCTTACAGTGCCAGAGACCGGGTTCGATCCTGACTACGGGTACTGTCTGTACAGTGTTCGATAATTCTCCATGTGACCGCACGGGTTTTGCCCACGTGCTCCTGTTTCTTCCCACATTCCAAAGATATGTAAATTTGTAGGGTGACAAAAAATGCTTGAGTAACTTAGCGGGACTGGCAGCATCTCTGGAGAGAAGGAATGGGTGACGTTTCGGGTCCTGGCCCATTCCTTCTCTCCAGAGATGCTGCCTGTACCGCTGAGCTACTCCAGCACTTTGTCTCTATCTTCAGTGTAAACCAGCATCTGCAGTTCCTTCCCACACATTAAGTCTGTAGGTCAAGTAACTTCTGTAAATTGCCCCCGGTGTGTAGGATAGAACTAGTGTAAGGGATCATCGTTGGTCAGCGTGGACTACATTATATCTCTAAACTGAACTAAATGAGACGAATTGTAAGCAATGTATGCACGTTATAATTATACCTCTATAAACCACATGCACTCTTTTTCAGGGTCGAGGATAACCCGTTTGTGGGTCCATCAGGATCCCAGTTGCAACACAGGAGAACAAATTGCACTGGGGATGCTTGCTGGGGTTGTTACGAGCTCTTTGCTGAGATCACTCATGTGGGCACCGTGCTGGTTCTAAAACAATGTTACTGTCAAGGCAAGAAACTGCATTGCTGCATAAACATAGGGTACTTTGGTTATACGAACATTCTTCTGTTGACATGATTAGAAATGAAATAATTAGGCAGCACTGGTTTCAAACCCAAATCTATCTTCTATACATAACTAAAATTCTGATCTTGCTATATCTCCTAGTTTGGCGGTCTTTCTATTTCCGCAAAATCAGTTCGCGATAACGCTACGATTTTCCACCAGTTCACTCACCGTTCTCCTATGCTGCGAGTGCACCAAGTTTTGTTCCGATCATTAGAATGTCGTAAAAGTTAGCGAGGTTTAAAAATCTTTAAAACCGCGTGTGCGCAGATCGATCTCTTCTCCTGCCAGTCAGCGTCGCGTGGATTAGTCTCTTCCCCTGTCACTCCCTGGGACAGTCCGCCCCTTCCTGCGCCATCGCGTCTTTACTGGAGCGGAGGATTCCAACCGCCCACAGTTTTCGGAGGGACCTGAAGCAGCCTAGCCCAGCCCCGAGCAGCCCAGCCCCGAGCAGCCCAGCCCCGAGCAGCCCAGCCCCAAGTAGCCCAGCCCCAAGCAGCCCAGCATCAGAAACCCAACCCAGCCCAGCCCTGAGTCGGAAACCCAGCCCAGCCCAGCCCTGAGTCGGAGACGCAGCCCAGCCCAGCCCAGCCCTGAATTCGAGACCCAGTCCATCCAGCTCCATCCAGTCTGGAGTCAGAGATGTCGCCAAACGTAAAGACTCTGATCCCGCCGGAGGAGAACGACCAGCGCCCACTGTGAGTCCCCATCACACCGCCAATTCTAGCCACTACACCTCTGGTCCCCCTTGATGGCTCCTCCCCCCCTCCCCCGTGATGCCCCCCTCTCCCCCATGGCTCTTCCCCCATCTTTTCTCCGAGCTCCCTCACCCCCACCCCTCTCACCCCACAACTCCCCCCTGTCCACACACCCCTCTCCCCCCACACAAACCCCCCCACCCACACACCCCTCCCCCCCACAAGCCCCCCCTCCACCCCCCGCCCACACACACCACCACCCGCCCACACACACACACGTTGGGGAATGGGTTGTGTTGGGGGACCAGGCCTCCCTTGTCACTGGGACCAAACCGGTCCCACTCAGTCTAGTAACAACTAAATTTGTGATCCACAATAGGAAACATTATTTTTATATATTAGAACAGCACATGCTACTGGTAATTTTTTTTTACATTACACACAAAATCAACCTCATCCCCTTATCCTAAACCAAGACATTTTTCTTGAGATACGGTCATTAAACCAATTTCACTTTGTGTCACATTATGTAATATTGTTTTACCAATGTAATTCAAACCTTCTTAGTTTGTGAAGGCTGTGGCCTAACTCTGACCAAGAAAGTTAATGGTTTCTTCCAGCATTTGAGCCTGACACTAAGAGGAGCTTGAGAATTTTCAATTGGATGTTCCTGTTACTAAGCCTGTGTGATCTCTGCCTAGCAATTCTCCATATTGGGATGGCTGAGTTTGGTAATTCAGCATTGCGAGTGGCCACAGATATAAATGTATGACTCTCATCCAAAGTTACATTATTACTTACTGAGCTCCCGTTGGAAAGTGTCCAGCTCCATGTTTGAACGTACAGCACTCAAGGTTTGTTTTGCTTGTTCCACACAAGAGCTGAATTGTAATGGTTTGGACATAAACCAGATGTCCACCAGTACAAGTGTAAACCCAGTAAGACAAGTTGGTCATTCAAACATAGGGAATTACTTGAAGTTGTCCCCATACAACCTTTCCTTTAGTTTATGTTCATAAGTTATAGGAGCAGAATTAGGCCATTTGGCCCATCACGTCTATTCCACCTTTCAATCGTGGCTGATCTATCTTTACCTCTCAACCCCATTCTCCTGTCTTGATGTAGGAGGGGTGGGTTTTAATTCTGCAATATCTCTGGCCTGCTTCCTGATTGCCACTCTCCAATCTCCAGAGTTCATCGTGCCCCAATCGGCACTAGATTTCTAGAACTGCACCTCCTAAGGGTTCCCAAGTCATTGACAGAAAAACCTGAAGCTAAAAAGTATCATTTTCTTTTGTAGTTCATTGAAATACTTCTGCATATTTAGTTTAGAGATACAATGTGGAAACATGCCCCTCGGCTTACCGTAACCGTGTCAACCAGCGATCCCAGCACAGTAACACTATCCTACACGCACTGGGGACAATTTTACATTTATACCAACCCAATTAGCCTACAGACCTGTCTGTCTTTGAAGTGTGGATGGAAACCGGAGCTGTTGAGCTTCTGGTGTTGGAATAACCAAAGCCACACATCGTGATTAAGATCCAAGTACTTTATTAACGTTACAGCATAGTAACTGAATCTTAGTACGTTACTCTAAAAGTGAGAGAGAAAGGTAGGGAGGCTTTCTGTTAAACTAGTGGGCGTAGCTACAAAGTATGACATGAGTGACACTGATCTACATCCTCCCTCTTAAAGAATTAAATGTCAGTACAAAACCATTGACTAAATAAGGCATGCATAGCAATTGATAATAAGCTGGAGGAAAGTCAAATATGGCCTGGGTACTTCACGGTGGGCTTGCAAACACGTCCACCTCGTGTGCGATAAAGACCATCTCCGTTTTTCCCCATCAGGGACAGAGCGGGTGGCTTCACGGTTGAGGGAGACTGAACCAGCATTCCCGGTGATGAAACAGGACACTGTGGTGCAGGCGGAGGGGGCCGTTGCAGAAATGGGTTGTTGTGCTGGTGTAGGTGGATTAACGCCGCTGGACACAGACGGAAGTACACTTGTCCGGTCAGGATCATATGGTGGTGGAGCTGGCTCATTCACAGGCAAGATATGTTGTCTGTGATGCCTGTAGGTGCCGTCATCGGCACTGACCAGATATGAGCGTGGCTCAGAAGCAGTTCCTGATATTACACCGATATGGTCATAGCCTTTGTCAGTCTGCAAACGAACCACCTGCCCCTTGGTTAATGGTGGCAGCGGCCTACTTGTTTTGTCATACCAATGTTTTTGAGTGTCATGATTTTGTTGCAACCTGGACTGGACTTCCGATGGTGGAACCACCTGTGGGATCAATGCCTGATCCACCACAGGCTCCGTGGCTCGGGGCTGCCTCGACAATAAACGTTGAGCAGGTCAACCCAAAATGGGGTCACGGTAGATGTTGGGTAAGTTGAGTAGATCCAGGAACACATCGGAATTAGCTCTGTACGAACATTCCATGAGCTGTTTGGCACTCTTGATAGCCCACTCAGCTAGTCCATTCTACTGGATATTCAGGGCTGCTGGTAATGTGGTGAAAATTCCAGCATGCAGCAAATTCCTTGAAGTGTTGGCTGGTAAATGGACTACAGTTACCAGATAACAGTATGCACGGAGCTCTGTGGACTGAAAAATGGTGAGCAAGCTTCGAAAGCAAGATGTGGGGCTGCTAAGAAAATCAATGTCAAACCATCCTGAATATGAATCGACGAGCACCAGGTATTGCTTGCCATGCCACTCAAATATGTCAGTTGCCACTATAGACCACGGGAGTGCAGGAACCGGATGTGAAAGAAGTGGTTGCTTTTGTTGGTGAGGAGCCGAGCTGTTGCACACTGCACAGGACGCCACATTCTTGGTGATGTATTCGGCCATGCTAGGCCAATAAAACATGTTTCTTGCCCGTAGGACAGTAGCTTCAGCGCCTGGATGCCCTGCATGGACAGCGTTAAAATACTTGCTGTGCAGCGAAGCCTTGTATCCTTTTGAAATAATGCCATCCTGCAGCACTAGCTCATCTCGGACAGCAAAGAAATGCCGAACTGGCAGCAGAACATTATAGTGTTTGTCTGGCCAGCCGCACTTAATGACGCGAGTGACCATTAAGTACTGTCAGCAGCAGTGTGGGCAACCAAGTCCTCCAAACAGGACGAAGGAATAAAAGGCACAATCATTACGACAAAGTCAGCATCCGGCGAGGGCGGACCCTCACAGGTCTTCCGGGGTGCACGCGAGAGAGTGTCAGCCAAGTGCATATCCTTATCTCGTTTGTAGATCAGAACAATGTCATACTTTTGAAGTTGCAGCAACATCCGCTGTAGGTGCCCTGGAGCGGCATGAATTGGTGATGCTGATCAGAGGTTGGTGGTCAGTTTCAATGCGATCGTTTGTCCAAAGATAAAGTCGTTAAATTCCTTGCAGGCGAAAACAACTACCAACAGGTCTTTCTCTATTTGGGCATATCGTTGTTCTGTGTCAGCCATAGTGCACAAGGCATAGGCAACAGGCTTATTGCCACTACTGTCATTTTGAAAACATGCAGCGCCAAGTCCGTGTTGTGAAGCGTCACAAGTCAGTGTGACCGATCGGTTAGGATCAAAATAAGCGAGAGTAGGAGCACAAGACATCTGCTGCTTAAGAGTGTCGAACGCCCTCTGCTGTTGCTCGTGCCAGGTCCAAGCAATGTCTTTGTGTGTAAGCTGGTGCAACAGGGCTGATATTTCACTGGTCTGGAACAAATTTGCTCAATTAGTTAACCATGCCAAGGAATCTCTGCAAACTGAGCACGTCTGTGGACGCTGGGAGCTCATTGATAGCACTGTTTTTCGCCGGATCAGTTTTTAGGCCATCTTTAGTAAACACATGGCCTATGTATTTCACCTCACTTACCCTGAATTTGCATTTTTGTGGGTTCAGCTTGAGGTTGATGGCCTTGGCGCGATCTAGGGCCTTCGTCAGATTAGCATCGTGTTCTTCAACAGTTTGTTCCGCAACGAGGATGTCAACCACTACAATGGAGCATGCATAGCCTGCAAACAACTGCTCCATATCTTGTTGAAATACTTCACTAGCAGAGCTTATGCCAAAAGGCATGCAAAGAAATCAGTAACGCCCGAACGGAGTGCTGAAAGTGGTTAACTTGGAGGAGTTGCATTCCAGTGAAATCTGCCAGAATGAACTTTTGGCATCTAGTACTGTGAATACAGTCGCCTCAGCCATCTGTGCTGCAATCTCGTCCACAGTGCTCATGGGATAGTGAGGTCGTTTAGCTGGACGAACCACTGGAATTACCTCAGGGTCAATGGTAATTGTGTACCTAACAGGCAACCTGCCCAGCTTATCGTCAAACAAAATCTTGTATTGTGTCAGAATTTGTTTGCTAAAGTCACAGGTTGTAGTCAGATGACAAACAGAAGAGCTGAAAGGGGCAAGACCCATGTCTTGGCATGCATTGGCACCCAGTAGAGATGGCACATTCTCATGAACCACATAGAAACTCAAGTTGTGGACACGCGAGTTAAGACAGCAACGTAACTCAACTTGACTGATAGGGTGCACTGGACCTCCTGCAAATGGGATAAGGGTGGCAGCCGTTGGAGAGACAGTCTCTGTTTTTTGTAACTTTTTAAACACAGCTAAACAGATAACGTTCCATCTGGCGCCTGTGTCAACTTCCAGATAAAAGTTCTTGCCATTAACGAGCAAAGCGACCTTGGGGGCTAGTTGTTTATGCATTAGATCAGACAAGGAATGTACATCAAAGTCAAAACCTTCGCCAGCAGCCTGCAAGTCCATGGGAGCTGGTTGAGAGCATTCTGAGAGCAAATTTTCACGACCAAGTAAGTTAACAGATTGTCTTGTTTGAACTCTGTTGCTACGTGAACGACAGCATTTGAAGAAATTATTTAATTTGTAACTAAATTGACATAATTTTCCATACACAGGGCAACGGTCACAAACAGCAGCATGTGAACCCCCACAGTGAAAGCAATTGTCTATTAATCTCACGATAGAGGTATCGGGCACTTGAGGAGAATGGCGAGAGATTTGATAAGACATAGCGGCAACGTTAATTTCATGACTAGCAGAGTGTCCTTAAACTTTTGTATGAGCGTCAGCCATTTCAGCAATGCGACAGCGGTTTTCAGCAGTCTCTAGAGTCAGCTCAGCATCCCGCAGTAACTCGATGCGTAATTTATCATTGCGGACACCATAAACCAGACGGTCACGGACAAGGCTATCACATATATCCCTGAAATCGCATCAATTGGCAATGTGCTTCAATGCACTGACATACATCTCCACAGATTCTCCCTGTCTCTGGCTTCGGGAAAAGAACAAATGCCTCTCCATGACCAAGTTAGTACGTAACTCACATAACTGTCGGAAATTGCGTAGTAGGCAGTCAGGGTCTTGGATAGGCTCAGCGGAAACGATCTGGACACCATCCGGGTCAAATCTAGCCAGTTCATAGTGAAATCTTCTGGCACAACGAGCAGCTTCTGTGCCTGCCAGATTAAGGAATTGACGCTCGAACACCAGGCGCAGCAGTAGGGTGAGCCGCTTCAATGTAAATTGGGAAATCCTCTTCAAATACGCGCCACTCTTCTGCAAGGTCCTCATCAAACACCAGGATCTCTGGTTTTCTGAAAGCAGAAGCCAGAGTAATATATACCGGAGAAAACAACAAACTAAAATAAAAGTAATATAATGAAGCAAGTAGTGAGTCCGTACGCTCTGACACCATGTTGAGCTTCTGCTGTTAGAATAACCAAAGTCACACACCCTGATTAAGATCCAAAGACTTTATTAACGTTACAGCATAGGTCACTTAATCTTAGTACATTACTCAAAAAGTGAGAAAGAAAGGCAGGGAGGCTTTCTGTTCAACTAGTGGGCGTAGCTACAAAGTATGACTCATGACATGAGTCACTGATCTACAAAGCACCCCAAGAAAACCCACGCAGGTCACGGGGAGAATGTGCAGACTCCATACAGACAAGAGTCAAGAGAGTTTTATTGTCATGTGTCCCAGATAGGACAGTGAAATTCTTACTTGCTGAGCACCTGTAGTCAGGATTGAACCCAGGTCCCTGGCACTGTAAGGCAGAAACTCTATCATTGCACCACCATGCTGCCACAAGGAAAGGTCACAGAGTTCTGAATGAACTACTGCTTCCCTATGCCCTGGAAATCTTTCAGGCAAAATCAAGGAAAATATTTCCTAATTATTCCAGAACAACATAGTGACATCTTCCATAATGGAACAATGATGAATTATTGTTTTCTTTTGATGATCTATAAACAAGGGAATGGATGAAAAGCACTTTAGAAATATTTATCCAGAATGAGAAATTAGGGAAATCAGTTTAGTGTCAATGTCACATGTTGCGAGGCTGGTCTTTAACATTTATGTTGGCAAAAATCTATTTCCAAGTTCTTGAAAGTTACCCTAATAATACTAAACAATTGTTTTTGGTAGCCACAAATAGCTTAAATTTGCAATGAATCCATCATAAGAAGAGAACAACTTTCAGTAGTCAATGGAATAAGATTTAAAAGATTGGGTATGATATAAATGAAAGCACAATGTCATTATTACCTTCCAAAGTGTATATTGGATAAAGCTTAAATGCCATTGATCAATTAATGCTCTTCACTATTAGGATTGTCCAGACAAGTTATTGTGAAGTGAGATCTTCTGTGGAAAGTACATATATGTTCATTACTATTTTTATGACATTGATTGGTTATTTTTACTTCACAGTCAACCACAGAAACCCGATCAGTTAATTTTCCATGATCCAGTCCTATCGATCTTACTTTAAAGCCCTTTGGCCGAACAAATCTCCAGCCACAAGAGTGGTAGCACTCTTCAATGTTTAAATCTAAGTCTGTTCCAGTAGCCCTCCTTCAATTCCTTTTGTTCAGATGCTTATTATTGGAAACAGATATTTAGGCACTGTAGGAATGAAAATTATTATTTAGGTATAATTCTGGATATTTAAAAAAATAAATCTTTCTCACCGACTCTTACCCTGCATTTTCTGTACGTTTGAATTGATTTTTATGGTTTAAGTATGTCATATTAAAATTAATAAAGCTCCCCCAGTAGCAAGTTATCAAATGCGCTGTTCCAGACACACATGAATGATAAATGAATGAGTGTAATCTTAAATTACTTGCCTAAAGGTGAAACACTTAGCATGTTCCTTTTGCTGCAGTTGTTTACGCGGATTGTACATTAACTGATTTTGGTTGGCATAATACAAATGTAACTTATTGTCAACAAAATGGATAAGTGTTTTTCAATTCCTGACCCATGTTGGTCCATGTTACTTTGTACCATGCTCACGTGAATTAGAGTCACGTAACAATACGAGGGATCATTATTAAATAAAGGACAGTTGGAGCAAAAAATTCGAGTTTTGTCATTCATTTTCCACTTTAAGAAACGCTTCCATAGAATTACCTAATTCAAGTTCATACGTGAAATTATTATTTTCATGACGCAAAATTGGTAATTGAAGCATTTCAGTCCTTCAGGAGCTGACCGAATTTCCTTTCTATTTTCAGTTTGCCAAAATGTTGCATTTCATAACAGGCTCCAACTTCAGACATGTAGGTTGGATATAGCTTTTGTTCTCATGTAATAAACAGGGACAGACGTTGGCTGGGTTCCCTCTACCCCACCTAAGAACAAGCCCGATCAAATTCTTGACCCTAAGCCTGAACTTTCCTGCCTGATTCCCAGACCACTTGATTCACCTGCTCAGTGTTGAGCTGAAAACAAAACATAGAAACATAGAAAATAGGTGCAGGAGTAGGCCATTCGGCCCTTCGAGCCTGCACCGCCATTCAATATGATCAAGGCTGATCATCCAACTCAGTATCCTGTACCTGCCTTCTCTCCATACGCCCTGATCCCTTTAGCCACAAGAGCCACATCTAACTCTTAAATATAGCCAATGAACTGGCCTCAACTACCTTCTGTGGCAGAGAATTCCACAGATTCACCACTCTCTGTGTGAATATACCCACAAAGACCCTGGAATCACTGGTGTAAACTGGACCTTTCCTGACATGTGCTGGAGTCATACATCAGCGAATAGATGCCATTTTAGGCTGAGTGACCATTCACTCAACGATATGATACGATAGAACTTTATTTATCCCAGGAGGGAAATTAATCTGCCAACAGTCATAAAAACACAAAATGCATGAAACATGAAATTAAAGTGACGAGTGGAATGGCTTGGAGGATGTGCAAATATTTGGGGGGGGGGGGGGGAGTCAGTCTCAGTCTACCTCACGAGAGAAGGGGGAAGAGATGTAAAGTTTGATAGCCACAGGGAAGAAGGATCTCCTGTGCCGTTCCGTACTGCATCTTGGTGGAACCAGTTTGTTGCTGAAGGTGCTCCTCTGGTTGACTACTGTGTTATGGAGGGGGTGAGCTGCATTGTCCAAAATGCACCGCAGTTTGAGGAACATCCTCCCCTCCAAGACCACCTCCCATGAATCCAACTCCACCCCCAGGATGGAGCCAGACTTCGTGATGTGTTCGTTAATCCTGTTGCCGTCCGCAGCCTTCGCCCTGCTACCCCAGCACACGGCAGCAAAGAAGATGGCAATGGCTACAACCAATTGGTAGAGCATCTGCACCTTACTACAAACGTTGAAGGAGTGGAGCCTTCACAAAAAGTACAGCTGGCTCTGTCCCTTCTTGTACAGGGCCTCAGTATTCCTGGACCAGTCCAGTTTACTGTCCAGGTACAAGGTATTTGTGCTCCCTGGTAAACTGCACATCCACATACTGAGGCATTGCTGTAGTCAACAAGTCAGGAGGAAACACCTTTTTTTTAATGCACTTAAAATATTTTAGAGTGTAAAGTAAATGCTGCACAATAAAGAGAATAAAGTGGAAATAAAATGATATAAACAAATGTTGACGAAAGACCAGCTATAAATGGGTATGGAAATTAGATATTTTTCGAGGAAATGACAATCCATAATAAGGTCGAAACAAGGAATTGCAGATGCTGGTTTACTAAAAAGTCGCAAAGTGCTGGAATAACTAAATGGGTCAGGCAGCATCTCCGGAGAACAATCGGCATCCTTCAGCAGACATACAAATATCATTACTTCTGTGGTAGTAATGTTTTTGAAGCAATAGTTTGAGTTATAAGCCATTTAAAGCTCACTGATACCTCATGCAATCAAGCTTGTCTTTTGGGGGGATTTTTTAAAACAATTTCAGTGATTTGTAGAAGACAAAATGTTCCTCTATTTGTTAAAGTTTGAAGGTTACCTGCAGTTAGTTATAAACAATGGTGCCTGTGGTGAAGTAGGAAACCATTGTCTATTTTTTAGATTTTTAGATTTTGATCTGAAAACCATAAATTGCTGACACCATTATTTCTTATTGTAAGTACAAAACCAAGAACTAGGACACCAAAAAAAGCCCCACAAAGTGCTAAAGTAACTCAGCGGCTCAAGCTGCAGCTCTGGAAGACATGGATAAGTGACATTTCTGGTTGGGATCTTTTTTCAGACGCCACAATGTTTTAGAATGCTGTGCTTCTATCTCAGAGACCCACTTACAACAACAAAAATAATGCAAGGATCCTTGCCTTGAAGACTGACTGCACGGAGTTAAAAAGGAATTCCTTAAGCAATATTAAAATACGTTCTTCCAAGATTCAAGCACATATTACATACCAATCTATGAGGTGCTTTGAAGATTTATCATCCAGTCCATTCTATTCCAATGTAAAAAATGATCTCTACATTTGACCGTACTTTGCCTGCATTGAAAGTGTTTGAAATTGGCTGAGTGGGAACTAAAAAAATGTGGCATGTTTGCAAATCCAGACTGAGTTATCCTGTTCTATCCTGTTCTTTTTCAGTGACAACATCATTAATCTCACTGCCTAACAAATCAATAATTCATCCAAGTGAAAACAGAAAGTAATTCGGGGAAGTAAATATTTTTTGATGTTTAACCAAGCATGGGCACCATTTCAGACCTGCTTTAAAAAGTGTGCATTGTGGTAATTGAAGGACTATTGTTGACAGGTTACAGGTGAGCTTCACATACAAAAAAGAACGTTGTCACTCATACCTGAAGGTCTTACACTTGAAGACCTTTTTAATATACAGTACCACGAATGTTTGCCATCTTATATATTCACTCCGCTGCACTATTCAATCTCTCTCAATCACATTCCTCCATGGCTCATGTTAACAAAATTCTTCCGGCTCATACCTCTCAGAATAATCCTGTACTAATTTCCCAGCAGACTTCCTTTTGCGCCTTTCTGAAATTCTATACATTTTCAAATGAATGATATCCTGAAAAACATTTTCAATTCCAATCCTACTTTCTACATTCTGGATCTCCGGCCGCCCAATGCCTTAGAATTAGTCATTTTATATATCGCCTTCAGGACCCATGATGGTTTTATATATGAAAAGAAAATGTATTTATTTCGGAATGGCTCAAGCCTGCTTAAATTGCACAGTTTAGCTGTGAAGTCAAAGTACCAAAATATAAATGCATTAATGGTTCTAGGGTTAATAATTGAAGAGCCAGTTTCAACATACCAGCTCACTGCTTAAGATCTCTTGGGATTTAAAAGCGAAAGCTTGATATCACTAACCACTGCTTATATTTTGTCTCATGCCCTACTTTTTCAGCATTGGTATTGTCTTGAATTATTAACCCTGTCTCTTCACTGCACTTTCTCCAAAAAAAATACAAAGATGAATTAGATTTACCTTCCATTGGTAGCACACCCCAAGTTGGTAACAGTTAATGCAGAACCTGTAAAAAAAAAGCTGGAAGCCTGGTTGGCCTACTTTGTAAAGACGTCAAAGGCATGCAGAGGGTACAGAAAAACCTGTTTAGAATTGTACAGCTTGGAAGAAGCTGTCCAGCTCCTTCTGCCTACATGGAACCACTGAGAGCTGTTCACTTAGTTCCACTCTGATGCCCCTTAGCTCCTTCTTTCTCAAATATTGAAATATTAATTTACTTTCAAAAGCTATTATGGAAACTGCTTTAAGTGTTTTTTTCTGGCAAAACATTCAAAGCACCCAGAAAAACAGCTGCTCCACCTGCATGTGTCTGAATATTTAGAAGGCTTACCTTCACAAAGAAAAATAGGAGGAATTTTGCTCGGGCAATTACCCACGTTCTCACCACATCCTCATCAGCTTTATCGGTCCACACAAGAAAGTCACTTAGCATATGCATTTATTTGTTCCTCTTCAAGTACTTTTCCGTTTATTTTTTGTTACCCCATGGTTGAAGTCCTTTTCAGACAATGGATTCCATACTGAGGTGCCTGGGTATTTGTAAACTGGGAACTAAAATAGACTCACATACTCCAGAGCTCAGCACGTTATGACTGCTTATTTTTTCAAGGGGCATCCAAACTGATTCAACAGGCCTCCACAGAAGATTATTGGTACAACTAAGCACAGTAGATCGCATGACCCTGTCAAGATAAACAACTTTAAAGCTCAATCATCTTTTAACAACTGATACCAAATACACTGCACAGATCGCAACGTGCTGGAGTAACTCAACAGGTCAGACAGCATCTCCAGAGGACATGGATAGACGGCGTTTTGAGTTGGAACCCTTCTTCATACACTGCACAGATCAATACATTGAACACAATAAGCTGGAGTAACACAGCGGGTCCGACAGCATCTCTGGAGAAAAGGAATAGGTGGCGTTTCGGGTGGAGACCCTTTTTCAGACTGAGAGTTCGGGGGAAGGGTAACAAGAGATATAGACGGTGATGTAGAGAGATATAGAACAAATGAATGAAAGATATGCTAAAAAGTAACGATGATAAAGGAAACAGGCCATGGTTAGCTGTGTTCCAGGTGAAAACGAGTACAGACAATGAGACTCAACCAGACGACTTGGAAGCTTCCACTAAATATTTTTTATTTCTCCATTACATTTTATCTGCATATTATCCACATAATCCTTCACATAGGTATTGTGATCATTGTACCTGCCTCAATCTAATTATTCGTCCAACAACAAAATAGTTTATACCAACCATCAACAAGTGTTGGGATGACAAGGGATGGCGCGGTGGCGCAGCGGTTTAGTTGCTGCTTTACAGCGCCAGAGACTCAGGTTCGACCCTGATTATGGGTGCTGTCTGTATGGAGTTTGCACGTTCTCCCTGTGACCATGTGGGTTTTCTCTGGGTGCTCCGGTTTCCTCCCACACACCAAAGATGTACAGGTTTGTTAGTCAATTGGCTGCCGTAAAGTGTCTCTAGAGTGTAGGATAGAACTAGTGTACAGGGTGATTGTTGGTCGGCGTGGACTCGGTGGGCCGAAGGGCCTGTTTCCCTGCTGAATCTCTAAACTACACTAAACTAATGTTTGTGCAGCCAAAGTGTTAGATCATGGTCATATCAGCCAAAATAAATCCCGTGCATTTTAAAATTTTACCATTGGTGAATGACCCACAGAATTAGTGGGAGAGGTAATGGAAGGAGCGAACTCGGTGTCTCCAATCAATACTTCAATAAATGGTTTGCCAATATTCACAGCCAGATCCACAGCTCCAGCCCCATCACCATCCATTGCCTGCCATCATGCCCTAAATAACCCTGATGGTCCATATCAGTTCATCTCAAATTAAATTTCTCACTCTCATTACCATAACATGTAATGATAAATGGCAGATGCTCAAGGCTGCAATGATCTCTTCATCTGATTTATAAAATATATTAACAATCCAAGGTTTCCTTTTCATTTTCTCCTCATTACATTCCCTCTCTGTAACCTACCATTTCAGCTAAGAGGCAGGCAAGCTACCAGTTCAAAGGTAAATGACAATTGAGATTATGGGGAAGATTTTGATTAGCTCTCCTCTCCAATTTTATTCACACTCCTTGTGGAGTTCTCAGTTGGACATTTCTCGCTGTTGAATGTTACCTTCTGCCTGTAACTAGGATTTATGGACAAGCATTTAGGGACCAATCTGTCAACTCATATACACGGTAATAAAGACCATTTAATGCACCGTGTATACAATTATATGTATGCCTACATTTATTGGTCATTAATTGATTGTAAATAATGGCTTTGGCAGTAGCTAAGGCAGACAATCTCTCTTTATGTGTGAAGTTACAAGCTGGTTTCAATACACATCCAAAGATGTGTGGGTTTGGAGGTTAATTGGACTCTGTAAATTTACCTTTAATGTGCACTTAGTGGATAAGAAAATGGTAACACATAGAACTAGTGTGATCGGGTGATCGATGGTTAGCCTGGACGTGTTGGGCCAGAGGGCTGGTTTCCATGCTGTATATTTAAACCAAACTAAATTAAATATTTGTATTTATTAAAATTAACTAGTTACCAAAAGCATGCTGGTTACATTGTGTACACTTACAAACTTGTGTTCACAAACTACATTTAAATTTCTGAAGACGATCCTACTGATGGATGTTTCTATCAGTGCCAGCAATATTCTGGTACGTAGCTGATCATTTTTCATGAATGACCCAGGATGGTGCAAACTAAGTAACAGCAAGAAATTTCACAGAGAGGTGGGGCATTTCAAGTATGTCATTTATGTCCAAACACAAAAGATAGACACAAAGTGCTGGAGTAACTCAGCAGGTCAGGCAGCTATCTTTGGTATAAACCAACATCTGCAGTTGTTTGTTTCTACATTATGTCCAAATACAACCTTGTCCAACATCTGTAAATGCACTTATCCTGAAGGGATGTCACAGTCACTGATTGAGTGACATTTATGTATATACATTACATATATAATTATTGTAAATGTAAACACAAAGGAATTGGTTTAAAGTCATATAATTTAAAGGAAAGATTTAGCAGACTGGAGTGAGCAGGTTGTGTTTGGAGGGAAGGTTGGACAGTCTAGGCTTGTATCTACTGGAGTTAAGAACAGTGAGTAGTGATTTAATTAAAACATACACGTTCCTGAGCGGTTTTGACAGGGTGGATGTGAAGTGGTAGCTTCTTTTTCTGAGAAATCCTAGAATTCAAGAGGTCACTGTTTAAAAACAAGGAATCGCCCACTTAAATGGGGGTTTAGGACCCTTCTACCTCAGAGGAATGTGCTCTTTGGCATTTTCTTCCTCAAAGCGTGGTGGAAGCGGAGTCTGTGAATCTTTCTAAGGAGGGCGGCATGATGGCGCAGCAGTAGTGTTGCTGCCTTACAGCGCCAGAGACCTGGGTTCGATGTTGACTCTGGGTGCTGTCTGTACTGAGTTTGTACATTCTCCCTGTGACCGTGTAAGTTTTCTCCGGAAAGCTCCGGTTTCCTCCCACACTCCAAATACGTCCAGATTTGTATGTTAATTAGCTCAGTATAATTGGAAATTGTCCCTAGTGTGTAGGATAGCATTTGTGTGTGGGGATCGCTGGTCGGCGCGGGCTCAGTGGGCTGAAGGGCCTGTTTCCGCACTGTATCTCCAAACTAATCAGCTGGGAGGTCCAGATCAAGGGGTCACAGTCTAAGGATAAGGGGGAATTCCTTTAGGACCGAGATGAGGAAAACATTTTTCACACAGAGAGTGGCGAGTCTCTGGAATTCTCTGCCACAGAAGGTGGTTGAGGCCAGTTCATTGGCTATATTTAAGAGGGAGTTAGATGTGGCCCTTGTGGCTAAAGGGATCAGGGGGTATGGAGAGAAGGCAGGTACAGGATACTGAGTTGGATCATCAGCCATGATCATATTGAATGACGGTGCAGGCTTGAAGGGCCGAATGGCCTACTCCTGCACCTATTTTCTATGTTTCTATGTTTTGTTTTTAGCTCAACACTGAGCAGGTGAATCAAGTGGTCTGGGAATCAGGCAGGAAAGTTCAGGCTTAGGGTCAAGAATTTGATCGGGCATGTTCTTAGGTGGGGTAGAGGGAACTATTTTCTATGTTTCTATGTTTCTATGAGAGGCAGAGAGTACAGGTGTCAAAGGTCATGGGGAGAAGGCAGGAGAATGGGATTAGGAGGGAGAGATAGATCAGCCATGATTGAATGGCAGAGTACTTTGATGAGCCAAATGGCCTAATTCTACTCCTATTCCTTATGACCTTATGAAAGATACTTGATGAACAAGAAGATGACAGGTTACCATGAGTAGGTGGGAATGCAGAGTTGTCACAAACACATCGGCCAGATTGGTGGAGCAGGTTTCAGAGTGACTTCTCTTACTCCTAATTTGTATATTTGCGTATTTATTCCAATTTATTTGTTTTAATTTAACATTTTCATTGATACTTGTTAGACTGGAAAACTTTGGAAAATAATTAAGTTTCTGTAATGAGTGGAGTCAAACACATATCAAGATACAACACATGTTTATTAGATCTACTTACAGCATCGATCTGCAGGACATTGCGGTTCCTAGCAGCTGCTCATACTGAATGGTGCAGGCAAGCTCTTGTTAATATAAAACACATATGATAGCAATGTTACAAAATTTTGAGATTCTAAAAATCAAGTCTGCAATTTATCCCATCAGATAAAGCATAAAAAGAAGTTTAATTCTAATTCAACACCTAATTCACTTTCATATCTTCAGTATTAAAAAAGTTATGGCCATTTTCATACTCGGAAATTAGCATCTTGTTCCCCATTGCCTTTCCATTGACTTAACACAAAAGCTGTGATCAAGGACAGTCAAAAGGCCATAACTTTCTTAAAAATTAAGAGAACTTAATGAAATTTTCAGTTATTATAGATTGAAGCATTCTGAAACAAATATGAAACAATCTTACTTGGATGACCTGAAATTAAAGCATATAATTAGTTAGTTATCTAATTGTAGCTAATTACAAAATTCAATTACTAGATCTAAACATCTATCCATTTCTTAAGAAATGATAAACATTTTTAAACTGCCTAAGTGTCCAAATAACATTCACACAATAATCCACAATATAACACGATTTTAAAATCTCATTTTCATGAATTTATAGGCTAAATGGAAGGAATTTAGTGTTTATTGCCTGTAAATTAATGGCAATTTAAATCAACTTGTGAGTGGGTTTTAGTGGAATGCGGTGGATTGGAACGCTGTGGTTTGCGGTGAAGTCGGTATGAAAAATACTGGTGGTTCATACATTTTTTTTGTCCCCTTTTCGCAACATGAAAATTTGATTAAATGCTTCCTAAGAATAACGTTTTGTTAGGGTCTGAAATAAATATAACAGTCTTGGCAATATGTTCATTTTAATAGATTCAATTGTCAAGCTGAGACTTAAGGAATTAGGTTCCATCTAGCTATATCCGCCTTAATTTTTCGGTGTAAAGGTGGATAGTTGCATTCTGATAATTCTGTAAAATCCCTTGGTATAATGATGCCCAAATATTTGAGATGTTCTGCTTGCCATGCCAGAGGGTATCTACTTCTGACTTCTGCTGATGGGCTGTAGTTGTATGTAAGCAGTTGTGTTTTACCTATGTTAATCTTGTATCCTGATAGTTGACCGTATTGTTCGAGTGATTGCATCAATTTAGGTAGAGATTTTGTTGGTTGCCCCAAATAAATCAAAATGATATCCGCATAACAGGCCAATTTATGTTCAGTACCTTGGATAATAATACCTTTTATTTCTTCATTTTGTCATATATTGAGCTAGTGGTTCCAAATATAATGCAAAGAGTAATGGTGACCACATTTTGAACCCCTTTCTATAGAAAAACCCATTGATAAATATCTGTTAACTTTAATTATAGCAGTGGGCTTATGGTTTTAATAATAGTGTCATGCAGGTCAAATCTATGTAGAACTCGATAAAGTTCCAGTTCACAGAGTCGAATGCCTTTTCAGCATCCACACTTATCACTATTGCTTCAATTTTTTTTTAATGTAGTCCACAATATGTATTGTCCGTCGTATATTGTTCTGTGTTTGACGTTGCCGAATAAACCCTGTCTGGTCATTATGTATTAATTTAGGCAAGAATTGTTCTAACCGGCCATGATAAAAGTGAATACATTTATAATCTACATTAAGAACTGATATTGGTCTAAATGACCCACACTCTGTTTTATCTTTACATTTTCAGGCCTTTTCAATACGTTCAGCATTACAAATTTTTAAAAACTCTGATAACGAGATGATGTTGCATTTTGCCCCCGTATCAACCTTAGTGATCAAAGGCCTGTTATTCACAAACATGGTTACCTCAGGGTCGAGTTCCTCGTTTGATGAAGGGAGGAGAGAATGAATGGCAGAGCTGGTATCTGTACTTTCTGAGAGCGGAGCGGGGGGTGGCAAGCCAGGCTCTAAGCATTCGTTATCAGCAAGTAGATGTTGTAACAGGTGCAGGCTCGTCCTTGGAGCTGGCTGAGTCTCACGGGAACGGCAGCATCTAGCAAAGTGGTTTAATTTCTTGCAGAAATTACAGGTTTTACCATAAGCAACACAGAACTGCTGACCTGTAGCATGAAAATAGTTGCAATTTTGACATCGAACATACCCTCTCCGCTGCCAGGCAGGGGAGGGTGGGAATTGATGTAACGAGAGGAGGTGGCTGTAAGATTGACACTATACTGTGAACGGTGACTGGAGGGGACAGACTCAGTGTGGGAAGAGGTTATTTCAGCAATCCGACAGGCATGCTCTGCTTGATTAAGGGTTAGGTCAGTATTATGAAGAAGTTCACTCCTTAAATTGCTATCAAGCATACCTTCAACAACTTTGTCAGGGATGAGTTCATCGTACAGATCACGAAACTGGCAGCGTGCAGCCATGTGTTTCAAGCCGCTAATAAAACGTTCAATCGGTTCATCAATCTGTTGCATACGAGCATAAAACTTGGTACGTTCAATAATGTAATTCGAGGGCAGGTTGCACAACTGCCTGAACTTTGCAAGCAAACCTGCAGGATCATCAATCTTCTCTGCAGGCACTAGGACCTGTGCATTAGCATCCAAAACGGCAGGCTCAAATGTAAAATTGTCGGCACGATTCATTGCCTCAGGTCCCACTAAGTTGAGCAATACAGAAGCACACACATCGGGGGGGGGGGGGGGGGGGGGGGTCGTTGCAATGAACGATGCGAACATAGTGAGTGTAGTCGCGCTCAAAAAGACGCCAGCATTCAGCAATGTCAGAATCAAAGATCAGAGGACTGGGACGGCGAGATGAATTTGCCATGATAGAGATAACTGGCACATAAACTAATTAAAAAATCAAAACCCGATAAACGTGAACGGAGTAGGTACGACTCACTTTCTGACACCATGTAATGAGTGGAGTCAAACACATATCAAGATACAACACATGTTTATTAGATCTACTTACAGCATCGATCTGCAGGACATTACAGTTCCTAGCAGCTACTCATGCTGAATGGTGCAGGCAAGCGCTTGTTAATATAAAATGCATATTAAGCGGAGCCACTACTAACAAGCACTACAATTGGCTAGTAGGAAATAACCAATCTACAGTTTCCCATTCCCACAAATCTGCAGGACACAAATGGCACTTAACAAAAATAGTTTTTCAGCACGGGAATCTATTGTTATCAATAACAGCTGCAAAGAAGTCACTGTTTTCCAACTTAATTTCAAAATGACTATATTATGTGGTGTTAGACATCATCTTAAATTCACAAAACAGATTTTTTATTTATTCTTTTTTTAGGATCTGGGCATTGCTGTCAGGAACAAGATATATTGTTCATCCCTAATTGCCCTTGAAACGGTGGTGGCGAGCTGCCTTCTTGAACTGTTGCAAACTCCAGAGAAGGAAGAAGGGTTCCGACCTGAAACGTCACCTATTCCTTTACTCCAAAAATGCTGCCTGACCCACTGAGTTAATCCGGCATTTTGTTATCTGTCTTCGGTATAAACCAGCATCTGCAGTTGCTTCCTACACCTTTCAAGAGTTGTTGGGTAGAGAATTCCAGGATTTTGATCGATGTGAGGGTGGTGTGGGACCTGGAGGGCACCTGGGCAATGGTAGTTGACCTTCCATGTGCAGAGATCAAGATAAACACTGTAAATGTGTGGTGCATATTGTAGATGATATCCACTGCAATCACTGAGTGGCAGTGGCGGAAGGAATAAATGTTTGAGGTGGTTGATGTAGTGCTAGCCAAGCTGGTTGCTTAGTCCTGGGTGGTGACAAGCTACTTGAGAGCTGTTGTTGTTGTATTTATCCGGGTGTAGGGAGAGCATTCCATTACACTCCTGACTTGTGCCTTGTTGATGGTGGAAAGGCTTTGAGGAGTAAGGCAGTGAGTCTGAGTCACAGGATACCAGCCTCTGACCTGCCCTTGTAGCCACGGTATTGATGTAGCTTGTCCAATTGAGTTTTTTGACAATTTGTGAGATTGGCAATGGTAGTGCCATTGATTATCAAGGGCTTGTGATTTGGCTTTCTCTGTTGGCGATGGTCAGATTGCATCGGGTGGGATGTTAAGCCTTGAAAACCTTAAAGCCAGCCATTTCTGGTTGGACACAGCAGAGACAATGACAAGGCAGTGAACCCAGCCCCAGAAGGTGAGTTATTTTGATGAATCTGACAGGCTGTGATTTAAGAACATATGAACATGGGCAGCACGGTGGCGCAGTGGTAGATTTGTTGCCTTACAGCGCCAGAGCCCCGGGATCGACCCTGGCTATGGGTGCTGTCTGTTCGGAGTTTGTATGTTCTCCCCGTGACCTGCATGGGTTTTCTATGAGATCTTCAGTTTCCTCCTACAGTCCAAAACGTACCGGTTTGTAGGTTAATTGGCTTTGCATAAATATAAAATTGTCCCTGGCGTGTGTAGGATAGTGTTAATGTACGGGATCGCTGGCTGGTGCGGACTCGGTGGGCCGAAGGGCCTGTTTCAGCGCTGTATCTCGAAATGAAAAAAAAAGTTGAAGCAAGAGTTGGCCATTTGGCCTCTTCAGTAAAAATCATAAGATGAAGACTACTGCATCATCTTCCTACATTAACCCGCACATCCCTTGACATTAATAATAAGTGCCAGAACCCTATGGCCCTCTTGGAGAGCAAAGTCCAAAGGTTCACTTCACTGAGAGAGGACATTTTGTCTCATCTCATACCTGACCCCAGATTCTGAGACTGTGATCCTTGGTTCTTGACAAGTAACAATATTGTTAATGGTTCTCACAGTAACAATAATTCTAAACACCGGTGCCCCACAAGGTGGACTCGCTGTACACTCACAAGCCCCCACTTGCTGCACTCGCTATACACTCACGACTGTGCAGCCAGGTTTGGCTCTAACTCCATCTACAAATTTGCCGATGACACCACTGTGGTGGGCCATATCCTGAGCAATGACACAATGGAATACAGAGAGGAGATTGAACTTAGTAACATGGTATCAGGACAATAACCTCCTTCTCCAGGAAGCATAGTGGTGTACAATACATGCTGCAATCAGCATCAATGGTGCTAAAGTGGAAATGGTTGAGAGCTTCAAGTTCCTTGGCAGTAATATTACCAAAGATCTGTCATGGACCAACCACATTGATGTGACAGCCAAGAAGGCACACCAACCCCTCTACGTATTTCCTGAGGGGAATGACGAAATTCGGCAAGTCTCCAATTACTCTTACAAGCTTCTGCAGATGCACCAGCTCTGCCCAAGACTGCAAGAAATTGGAGAGGGTTGCAGATGTAGCCCAGTCCATCACACAGACCAGACTTCCCACCATTGACTCCATCTTCACGGTGCCTCAGTAAAGCAGCCACCAAATCAAAGACTTGTCCCACATCAGTCATTCCTTCTTCTCCCTGCTCCCAGCCAACGGAGTGTTCAGAAGCCTGAAAATGCACACCACCAGACCAAGAGATTCTTCCCCTCTGTTATCAGGCTTAAAAACAGTGCTTCCTTAAGCTAGGATACTGTCTGAGTCACCTCTATCCCTTTTGCTCCATCTATTGTACTTGTTTGACTTGAATGTATTTACTGTATGTATGGTGTATATGAACTGTTTGGGTAGCATGCAAAACAACTGTACCTCAGTAAGCTTGACAACAATAAACCTAAACCTAGAAGCAAATATTATCCCTGCACGTACCGTACCCTCCCAAGCCCCAAATCAATGTTTTGTGCTTCAATGAATTTTACAGGCTTAACCTTGGTTAGCTGACGGAGTCTAGATCTAGAGGGTCGAGCTTAAATATTAGAGCCGGATCATTCAGAAAAAATATATAGGCAACATTTCTATAAGCAACTAATGATAGAAAGTTGACACTCTTTTCAGCAAGTGAAAGTTGCTGCTACATCATTTATTTCATTTTGAACCAGAGATTGATAGATTTGTGGTAACTATAGACATTTGGAGAATACCAAGCAGAGATAGGATGGCAGAATTAATGAATGAATCAGCCATGATTTCAATAAATGAGGTGGCAACTAGAGGTAGAAACAAGGAACTGCAGATGTTGGTTTACAAGAAAAATGACACAAATTGCTGTAGTAACTCAGCGGGTCAGGCAGCATCCCTGGCAAATATCGATAGGTGGCGTTTTGAGTCAGGACACTTCTTCAGACAGGTCAGGTCCCAACACTAAATGTCATCTATCCATGTTCTTCGGGAATACTGCCTGACCCGCTGAATTACTCCAGCATTTTGTGTCTTTTTTTGGCAACTCATGAGCTTTCCTCTGTCTCTATCATCCTATTTCCTAAACAGAGAAGGGAGGTGTGCTTCAATATTGTGGATTGTCTCAAATAGTATTTACATAAAGCTTTTGTAATAACAACCATCTCTTCCAGCTACATCTTCAGTATTGTGATGCTTAAAACACATTGAATTCTGGAATGGCAAATTTCCTCTGCAGTTATTTTCTTTGAACATTCAGAAGAAGTAAATAAATATTGCTAATAAGTGGCACTAAAACTCCCCGGTAATAATAAGGATAAAAAATAGTTCAGTAATCATTCTGGGACGTTGCAGATTGTCACTCTTGACTGCACGGTAATGTAAAAACTCAGTTGAAAGGAAGCTCCTGGCATTTGAACAAAACATGACAGTTGCCTTTCAACCCCAGCTTAAGGCATGTAATATAAATATTTAATTTTAACAGTCTTTTATCTGGGCATTGTTAAATTATTCACTGTGGTTACTCCGTCCCATTGCGTCTAATCACAATCGATGTTTGCAGAAAGCCTGTCAAGGAACAAGTCTTAGTTTGCCGGGAATATTAACAAAAGCAGGAAGGCTGATGCTTTCCTCAGCATGGAGTCCACCTTTACCAGAGTGAGCATGATGTAATACAGTTTAGACCATACAATCTTAACTTTGCTGGTCATACCCTTTTATATATATATATATATATATATATATATATATATATATATTGTTTTACAGAAGACAAAATAGAAAGCAAAGTAATGCAGCTACTTTTACAACAGCTTGCAACAGGCGCGGCACAGTGGCACAGCGGTAGAGTTGCTGCCTTACAGCGCCAAAAAAACATTTTTGATCCTGACTATGGGTGCTTGTCTATACAGAGTTTGTATGTTCTCCCCGTGACCGCGTGGGTTTTCTCCGGGAGCTCTGGTTTCTTCTCACACTCCATAGACGTACAGGTTTGTAGGCTATATAAAATTGCAAATTGTCCTCAGTGAGTGTAGATAGTGTTAGTGTCCGGGGATCGCTGGTCGGCGTGGACTCAGTGGGCCGAAGGGCCTGTTTCCACACAGTATCTCTAAACTAATTTTATTTTCTACTCCCATCATCTAACTCCCTCTTAAATATAGCCAATGAACTGGCCTCAACTACCTCTGTGGCAGAGAATTCCACAGATTCACCACTCTCTGTGTGAAAAATGTTTTTGTCATCTCGGTCCTAAAAGACTTCCCCCTTATCCTTAAACTGTGACCCCTTGTTCTGGACTTCCCCAACATCGGGAACAATCTTCCTGCATCTAGCCTGTCCAACCCCTTAAGAATTTTGTAAGTTTCTATAAGATCCCCCCTCAATCTTCTAAATTCTAGCGAGTACATGCAGAGTCTATCCAGTCTTTCTTCATATGGAAATCCCGACATCCCAGGAATCAGTCTGGTGAACCTTCTCTGTACTCCCTCTATGTTGAAAGCTAACCTGAGCCACAAAGCATTTGCTAGAAGTCCAGAGCTGACATCAGCAGTCACAAAGTGACAAGTCACAGGGGGAACTGCTAATTTGTAAATACAAGCCAGTAAGTATTTCAACTATTCCTACTGCTTTTGCAATGTATTAGCTTAAGTGGAAAGGCTTAACATTAAAGTAAGTCATGTTGGCGTGAAATATGATCTCTAGTGCGATTAGCATTGTTTAAGTAAGGGGAGTGACTGAGGAATCCTTGCCTGGAGAGCTAAGACCAATGGAATGCTCCTTCTTTACTATGTGTTAGATGTTGCCTGGGTTCCAGCAACTAAGTAAAGGGCCTGTCCCACCAGCATGCAACTCTATGCGATTAGCGCGACCTAATGTGGTCGCTTGAGCCGTCCGGCGTCGCGGGGCCGGTCCCACTTCGATCGCCAGAGCCGTGCGGAATTGTGCGGAGTTCGTCCCGACACCGCGCGGGGCTCCGAAAAACTGACTATGTCCAAAAATTCCGCGCGGCAACGGCTTGTCGGCTTGCAGTCGCCGCGACATTTACACACCGCCCCGACATCGTGCCTCCGTGAACCTATTTGTAAGTGCCTCCATAACCCTCTATGTGTGTGGCTCCGTGGCCCTGTGTGTGTGTGTGCCTCGGTGCCCCTCCCTGTGTGCCCCTCTCTGTCCTGGCGAACTTACCTTGGACTTCGCTCCAAGTTCGCCTCACTTTGCGCCGCGTTGCGCCACCCACCCGACCTCCGCGCGGTCCCAACTGCCGGTTTGGTTGCGCTTGCCGCATGCAGGCGCATGCTGGTGGGAACGGCGCTGTACAGTGGATCACCTGACCTCCACGCAGCCCCCGCTTCTAGTTCGATCGCGTTCATCGCATAGAGTTGCATGCTGGTGGGACAGGCCCTTTACAGAGAAAGGTTGAACAAGTTAGGTCTTTATTCTTTGGAGCGCAGAAGGTTAGGGGGGGGACTTGATTGAGGTCTTTAAAATGATGAAAGGGATAGACAGAGTTGACATGGATAAGCTTTTCCCATTGAGGGTTGGAAAGATTCAAACAAGAGGGCATGACATGAGAATTAAGGGACAGAAGTTTAGGGGTCACATGTGGGGGAACTTCTTTACTCAGAGACTGGTGGCTGTGTGGAATGATCTTCCAGCAGAAGTGGTGGAGGCAGGATCGATTTTAACATTTAAAAGTAAAGTGGATAGGACGGGAAAGAAATGGAGGGGTATAGTCTGAGTGCAGGTAGATGGGACTAGGGGAAAATAAATGGTCGGCACGGACTGGAAGGGCCGAGAAGGCTTGTTTCCGTGCTGTAATTGTTATATGGTTATTATATGGTTAAGTCAGAGCCACTTCCAGTCTGTTGTCTACTCCAGTCTGTGCTGACATGTGTGCAGACTTTATGATAGTCAAATGTATATGCTGGGAATGGGCAGAGATGGATTATGTGCAGACAGATAAGAGTTCGGCTTGACATTGTGTTTAACACAAGATATTGTGGACTGAAGGGTCTATTCTAATGCTTTATTAGAGTCATACAGTGTGGAAACTTCAGCCCAACTTGCCCACACCAACCAACATGTCGCATCTACACTAGTCCCACCTGTCTCAGTTTGACCCATATCCCTCCAACCCTATTCTGTACATGTACTTGTCTAAATGTTGCTTAAATGTTGCAATGGTACCTGCCTTGTCTACCTCCTTTGGAAGATGGTTCCATACACCTTCCACCCATTGGGTAAAAAACTTACCCCTCCGGTTCCTATTAAATCTTCCCCCCTCACCTTAAACTTATGTCCTCTAGTTCTCAATTCCCCTATTCTGGGCATGAGACTCTGTGCGTTTATGCAATCTATTCCTCTCAAGGTTTTGTACATTCTATAAGATTTATGACATTCTATGTACATTCATCCTCCTGCGCTCCAATGAATAAAATCCTAACTAACTCAACCATCCCCTATACCTCAGGAGCTTGAGTCCTGGCAACATCCTCATAAATCTTCTCTGCACCCTTCCAGTTAATATGGTGCTTAAAACTGAACACAATACTTTAAATGTGGCCTCATCTATCTTATATTACTAAAAGTCTCATCTTGACCACTTCCTGATGCACTGTATATTGATTTTCGAAAAAAACGCTGCCACTTATGGCTGTGATTTTTGGCCATCTTATTCAGAGTCCCCCTCCACTCTGCAGGACAAGAGGATTTTTCCCATCGATTAAAAATAAAACACCTATTAATGTTTTAAAAATGTTGAGGTTCTCTCTCCTGAAGGCCAAGCCCCTTCTGGAAGGACATTTTTGCATTGAGGGAGTGCAGCATAGGTTTACAAGGTTAATTCCCGGGATGGAGGGACTGTCATATGCTGAGAGAATGGAGCAGCTGGGCTTGTACACTCTGGAGTTTAGAAGGATGAGAGTGGATCTCATTGAAACATATAAGATTGTTAAGGGTTTGGATACACTAGAGGCAGGAAACATGTTCCCGATGTTGGGGGAGTCCAGAACCAGGGGCCACAGTTTAAGAATAAGGAGTAAGCCATTTAGGACGGAGACTAGGAAACTCTTATTCTCACAGAGAGTGGTGAGTCTGTGGAATTCTCTTCCTCAGAGGGCGGTGGAGGCAGGTTCTCTGGATGCTTTCAAGAGAGAGCTAGATAGGGCTCCTAAAAAAAGCAGAGTCAGGGGATATGGGGAGAAGGCAGGAACAGGGTACTGATTGGGGATGATCAGCCATGATCACATTGAATGGCGGTGCTGGCTCGAAGGGCCGAATGGCCTACTCCTGCACCTATTGTCTATTGACTATAAAACCCGGAAGTATTGAGTGCCTCAGTCAGTCTCTGCAAGATGGGGGAGCGAGAGGGTCACATCTCTCAGTCTGAGCTGTGAATAACACTGAACGCATGTCTACTAAACTGTGAGTTTGTGGTTTGAAAATGCAAAAGCTGCCTTTGGTTTGAGAATGCTAAAGTTTCCTTGCCTAATTGAAAAGTTGGTTTGAGAATGTTAAAGTTGCCTTGCCTAATTAAAGTTGTCTTTCCTAATTAAAGTTGCCTTGCCAAATGCAACAGGTTTGTTTTGAAAACGTGCTTTTTGACTGTGCCTTATTGAAAAGTGCGCAACAGTTTTTGGAAGGAAAAACCGTGAATAAACATTTTATTAGATCAGGACTGTATTTAATGCAAAATTACCGCTCATTCCGTGACTTCCGCTTAGTGGAGAGGTGGCACTGAGTGCGTAATTTCCGCTTAGTGGAGAGATGGCGCTGGGTGCGTCATTTCCGCTTAGTGGAGAGGTGGCGCTGAGTGCGGAAGGCTGTTTGAGTAATTCGAGAGAGCTTACTGCCATGTATATGCCCTCTGGAAACCAGTCCCTTCGGCCCACAACATCCATATTAGCGCTACAGAAAGCCCCCCCCCCACCCCCACCCCCACCCCACCCACTGGCCAGCAATATTGGAATTGGTGGAGAGATGGAATATTGCGTTGGGTGACCAGCCCTCCCGTGTGATGATGGGACCCAATGGGTCAAACTTAGTCTAGTATCTTATATACCTGCAATATGACCTCTATACTTGACCTCCCTCCCCCACTTCTACTGTTCTATGTTTTATGTTTTATATTCCATGTATTCTGCTGTAGCTACCAGGAAACTGTACTATGGAGCTGGAGCTAAGGATGGGTTCACTGCGGAGCAATGGATAGCATGCCTAGAGAAGCAGTAACACTGCAGGCAATGAAGGAAGTGGTGAACCATCAGACAAAGTAGAGGAACACATCCACTCTAGCCTATGCCCTCTCCATAACAAATAGCATTATGGAATCAAATGTGGAGGGGTGACGACTTATTAGGGGAACGCAGCAAAAGGCAAGTTTGTGCCAACACGGATGACTTTTCTGCACAAGAGGGAATGCATCAACAGCACAGACAGCAGGCAAGCAGTGACAGGCATTTAAGGAGGTGATTCACATCACACAATAAAAATAGAATCCTGCCTGGAGGAACTACTGTGGGGGGGGGGGGGGTGATTCAACCCAATACTAAGTAAGGAAGTTATAGGGGGTAAGAAGGAACTGCAGATGCTAACTTCTTCAAAGTTAGTCTTCGAAGTTAAAGGGGGTGTTAAGTTGAATGAAAAAAAACTATAAAGAGGCAAAAGTCAGTATTATACTGGACGACTAGATAAATTCTAGATACGTTTTTTACCCAGAGAGTTGTGAATCTGTGGAATTCTCTGCTACAGAAGACAGTGGAGGCCAATTCACTGGATGTATGCAAGAGAGAGTTAGATATAGCTCTCAGGGCTAGTGGAATCAAGGGATATGGGGAAAATACTGATTCTGGATGATCAGCTATAATAATATTATTTGAATAGCGGTGCTGGCTCGAAGGGCCTACTGGCCTACTCCTGCACCTACTTTATATGTTTCTATTCAAAATCTTTCAAAGAACCGAAATGTTCCAAAGAAGGAACAAAAAACGATGAGGCTAAACTAACAATGAAAGTAAAATTAGACAATAAGAGTTTATTTATGTGCATATAAAGGAAGAGGGGGATCCAAGTGAATGTAAGCCTCTTAAGGAAATACAGTAAGTCTGGGGAATGAATCTGGGAACAGGAAATTGTAAAGTAGTTAAACAAATATTTGTAACAATTACAATGAACATCTCATTTATACTGAATCATGCTGGGGAGGAATTAAATAACATTACTGTCATTAGAAAATTGATTTTAGACAAAATAATGATTTGGGATAAGCAAGCGAATGTGCAATAGCCAGATATGTGAACAACACAAAAACTGATAGGGAAGCAAATCGCAAGGTGGGTACCTAGTGATATGTCTCATGAGTGGGAAAAACATTTGCAAATTAAGTATAAATGTGGGACAATATACAGTTTATTTAGGAAGGAAGCACGGAGAGCAGAGTAAAGAGCTGCTTTAAGGGCTGTCTCACTTGGGCGTCATTTGCGCGTCACAGAGGGGGCGCGCAAAGATTTTGTGGATCCCAAAATCATGGGGAGCCGTGCGCGACTGCCTACGTCACCACGCAGCATGCGCGCGTAATGTATGCCATGCGCACGTAATGCATGGCATGTGTGCATCACGTGCGCGTCACGACACAGGCATTGCGCGTGGTGACGCGTAAATTATGTCGCGTAAATGACGCTGCGGAAATGGTGCGCAAATGACGCCCAAGTGGGACAGGCCCTTTACAGTGTGGGAGCTGTCTGTGTGGAGGTTGCAAGTTCTCCCTGTGTGGATTTCCTCCAGATGCTTCAGTTTACTCCAACATGAAAATTGCACTTAGTGTGTGGGTGTATGGCAGTGTCTAAGGGGATTGATGATAACGTGGCAAGAATAAAATGGGATTCATGGGCGGGTAACAGTATGCAAGGAATCAATGGGCTGAAGGTGGACACAAAATGTTGAAGTACCTCAGCGGGTCAGGCAGCATCTCTGAGAGAAGGAATAGGTGACGTTTTGGGTCGGAACCTTTCTTCAGCATTTTGTGTCTATAAAAACATAGAAAATAGGTGCAGGTGTAGGCCATTCAGCCATTCGAGCCCACACCGCCATTCAATATGATCATGGATGACCATCCAGAATCAATACCCTGTTCCTGCTTTCCCACTCCCCCCATCCCTTGATTCCATTAGCTTGAAAAGCTATATCTAACTCTCTCTTGAATACATCCAGTAAATTGGCCTCCACTACCTTCTATGGCAGAAAATTCTGCAGATTCACAACTCTCTGGGTGAAAAAGTTTTTCCTCATCTCAGTCCTACCCCTTATTCTTAAATTGTGACGCCTGGTTCTGGTCTCCCCCAACATTGGGAATATTTAAACTGCAACAAGCCTGTCCAATCCTTTGAATTTTATGTTTCTATAAGATTCCCTATCATGCTTCTAAATTTCAGTGAATATAAGCTCAGTCGATGCATTTTTTCATCATATGTCAGTCCCTCCATCCCGGGAATTAACCTGGTGAACCTACGCTGCACTCCCTCAATGGTAAGAATGTCCTTCCTCAAATTAGGGGACCTGGTATAAACCGGCATCTACAGTTCTTTCCTACACAACGGGTTGAAGGACCTGTTGCCGTGCTGCATAAAAATATGACGCAAAAGCCTGACTTCTGCTGTGCTTTGCCCTGACTTTATGCTTCATATTCATTATTTTTAGTAATATTTTATTTATCTGAACTTTATCACAATGAATGTTTTATGTTTGAATTTAGTATTTTGTTAGAAACACAGTTGCTGTTTGGAATTGTTTGTAAGTCACATCCACCTGGAACCTTTTACAGGGCCTGGTGGAGGGACCTTTCAAGGCAGGGATCATGGTAGAGCTAGTAAAACACTAAGTGTAGACATGTGAACTGGAGTCTGAATCCAGGAGCATTAAAGACTGGAGTTCATGACCCAAAAACGCCAGAGACCCATTGGATTTTATTACTTACCAGGTATCCCATCTCAAACCCAGAGAGTTCTCACAATCTCATGCATGACAAAATAAGGTTATACTGACTACGTAGGTTGGAGGGGGATTAAGACAAAAGGTTGAAGAAATGGTTATTATATTAGCTTTTGATGTCTATGGCGGCATTGACCAGACAGGGTAAATGATGTTAGGTGTTGGGGTCTCCTTCTGAATAAAGAATGGAGAGAGTTGGGGCAAAGAATTGAAGTGAGAGTTGGGCGAACGTCAGGATTTATTGAGACCATCGAAGTGAACAATTAATAATGGAGGGGCATTAAAGACTAGGTCAGTGGACTGGAGCATTTTATATTCCTGCTGTACAACCAACAGTTTAATATTCCAGAAATGTTTCAGCATGAGGAAGAGATATCCCAGCGCAGGTTGATTTTTCTGTGTGCTAGCAGTCCGAGCAAAGTTGATTTAATCATTTTCAAATGTCAAAATCCTGTCATGTGAGGTGTTCGTGCTCTGCAATAACTCCTCTATGCGGAGTAGATCCTTCAAACACATTCCATTTTGCCATTTTCAATGATTATTCTTTCATTTACCAACCAGTCAAGCAGTTCCTTGTAATCAGACTGGTGTCAAAGTGCAACCATCCCGTATCTGTGGACTTTTAACAAGCACAGGTTGGCGGTATCTTTCTTTCCATCCCCGGTATTTTGATTGTTCCACTTCAAGGCCTCGCTCCCACTGTTCCCAGAATGATCAGCCACAGCAACGTCATGCTGAGCGCTTAGATTGCTGCAAGCGCTTAACAGCATTTGACATGCAGGCTGCAAATTGATGACAGGGTCTCACTCCAGGAGTAACATACGCAAGGGAATACGAGGCACTGAGGTCGAGTTGGCTATCTTTGTCTGGTAGAAGGCAATTTGTGAATGAATTTGAAGCATCAAACACATTAACCCTGGGCACAAATTCTTCAGAGAGCCACTCAGCCAGAAATCCGTTTTTAAAATAGGTGAGAGGTAGATGTACAGCACAGAATCAGGCCCCAAGGTCCATCATGTTCATACTGACCATAAGCACTGATCTATATTAATTCCATTGACCAGCATTTTCCTCATAGCCTTCTGTCAGTGGGCACATTGATGTCGACAATTTTATATATTCAATTTTGGGATTCAAGCATCATTGACAAGACATTTGCTCTCCATCCCTTTTGAGAAGGTCATAATGAGCCGTTACCTTGAACCACTTCAGTCCTTCTGGTGACGATACCCTCATGCTACAGTGGAGCAGGAAGTTCCAGAATTTAAACCCAGCAATGAAGGGTTGGCAAAATATTTCCAAATCAGCACTGTAGTCTGAAGACGTTTCTTGACCCGAAACGTTACCTATTTCTTTTCTCCAGAGATGCTGTCCGACCCGCTGAGTTACTCCAGCTTTTTGTGTCTATTTATGATCTGATCGTTAGTTATAATATTGCTTAGCTCTGCCCACCCCTTACAGGTTAGCACACGGCTGGGCTGTCAACCCAGTATGTTTAGGTAAGCCTGGTGTTGCTCCTGCTTCACCCTCCTTGTCTTCCTCTCTGAACCAGGGTCAATCAGCTGACTGGATAGCAATGGTAGAGTCAGGCATGTGTCAGGTCCTGCGATTGCGGATTGAGGTGCCATACATTTCTGCTGTTGTTAATAATAATAATAATAATATCTTTTATTGTCATTACACATAAGTGCAATAAGATTTGGTTTGCAACTTCCATCCGACGTCACAACTTAACCGACAAATAAAATTTAGGTTTAGATACCCCGAGAACAAGGTTTGTAAAACAAACATTAGACCATAAAGTCAAAACAGACTAAAGTGCAGATGTGTCTGTGCGACGTGACCATCCGAGGGAGACAGTCCATGGGGGTGGGGGGCACTCAGCAGGGCCGGTTCAGAGCCACTATAGCTCTGGGAAACAGAGAAGGATGAGGGAGCCTGCAGAGATGACCAACCCAACGGATGAGGGAACCAGAGCAAGAGAGACGGGTTCTTAGTTGGAAGCTCTATCCATGAATAGACACAAAATGCTGGAGTAACTCAGCAGGAGAGGCAGCATCTCTGGAGAGAAGGAATGGGTGATGTTTTCGGTCGAGACCCTTCAGACTTCTCGACCTGAAATTCCTTTTCTCCCGCTGAGTTACTCCAGCATTTTGTGTCTATCTTCAGTTTAAACCAGCATCTGCAGTTCCTTCCTACACAGCTCTATCCAGGGACCTGTTCATATGTGCCCACCTCGTTAGAAGCAGCATCTCAGGAAACTGAGCTACGTAAGGCACCGCGACTTTGACTGCCACAGACAAAGTGGCTTTGATCCTGCCCATGTATCAATAATTCTGGCTGCTGCATGTTGTGAATCAAGATATATAGCCACAACTGCTATCACAGGGCATGGCCAGAAACCTCTTACCCACGGCAGCCATGGTCATGATACTCCAGAATATCTCAGCCTCATAGAGCACTGCGTATCACTGAATGGAAACTATCTGCTGCAGAAGGCTAATTCTTCACATTTGCTATCAAAAAGAAAATGCACCAGGCGGCAGATATTCCAGGTCTGTGGACTTACACACAAGCAACCACCATCTATAACTGCATTACTTTGAAGGAAGTGATCATGTCTGTCAGCTGGAATGCGATTTACTTCACTAAGGTACAGCTAGCTTGTGACCACAGCCAGATAATTAAAGATAGCCAGGGTGCAGCTATGGTGCTTTCACCGAGGGGCGGCCTACTGTGACCTCCATTAATAACCTGACAGCAGCTGATAACACCTCCGTGCAGGAACTAATGGTGCAGACTATCAACTCATTCCAATGTCGGCAGATACCATCCTTTACATAATGAAGGGTGAATTTGTGTGGTGAACTGAAGTGTAAACCTCGGCATATGCACCATTTAAAAAAATACAACAATGGAAAATAGGTGACGTTAACAGCAGATCCTTCGTGACACTAATTAACTAAATATCACATTTACAGCAATATTTGAGCCAGTAGTGAGAAATATGAATTGTACCAGATACCTCAAAGATATATTAAAAAAAACATGCAATTGAACCCTAAAGGTGCTCTCCACACCAGGCATATTTGTCTTTCCAGAGTTGATGCTGCATTAAAATTTCATAAAGATTATCTGTAGTGGGCAGTATTTTTAAAATGTATTTTACAGAGTAAGATTTTCCACTAGGAACCCATGTGAGAAGCAGCCAATGAGAAGGATTTTAAGTACAGTTCAAACGTTTCAGTGTTTGACACAAAATGGAACTCATGAAACCACCACAAAGTAGAAATTGTTATATTTAATCTTAAAATGGCAATGGGTGTAAAGAAAAAGGCATTCAGTTGGATTGCCTTCATCGGCAGGAGATTGAGTGTGAGGAGATCCAAGGAAGTGCAGATGCTGGTTTACAAAGAGGGACTCAATGTGCCAAATAAACTCAGCGGGTCAGGCAGCATCTCTTGAGGATATGACTTCTATCCTTATCTCACACCTTTTGTTATTTCACCTCTTGCCTTTGTCCAACTATCTGACAATCACTCCCCCCCCCCCCCCCCCCCCCCCCCCCCCCCCCCCCGTCTTACCTGTATCCACCTAACATTTACCAGGCTTTGTTCTGTCCCTCCTCTCTTTGAGCATTCTCCTCCCCCTCCCTCCACACACACACAATCCGTCGCAAAGGCCCTGACCTGAAACGTCACCTATCCATGGTCTCCAGAGATACTGCATGCCTGACCTGCTGAATTGTTTCAGCACTTTTGTGTCTTTTTTAATTGAGTTTAAGACTCGGGTAACAGCTGTGCAAGACAATGGTCAGGCTATATTGGGAACATTGTGTGCACTTCTGGTCACCAGATTATATAAAACATGTGGTAGTGCTAGAAAGAGCACACAAGGGATTTGCCTTTATGTTTGGATTTGTGTGTCTGAAGAAGTCTGTTGACTTGTTGAGTCTGAAGAAGGATGTCGAACCGACACGTCACCCATTCCTTTTCTCCTGAGATGCTGCCTGTCCCGCTGAGTTACTCCAGCATTTTATGTCTACCTTTGCCATTATGTTGCTGAAATTGATGTTTTTAGTTACGTGAAGAGATGTAAAGGCTGAAATTGTTCTCACTGGAGCACAGGAGACTTTACAGAGGTTTATAAAATTACGAAGGGCTTAGATAGGGTAGATAGTCACAGTCTTTTTTACCAGGACAGGGGAGTCTACAACTATAGGAGAAAGGTTAAGTAAGAGGAGGAATATTTAAAGGAGATCTAAAAGGCAAGTTTTTACACAGATATATGTGGATATATGTAACAAGCTGCCAGAAGAGGTAGTAGACACATGTATAAACACAGCATTTAAAAAAAGCATTTGGACTGGTAAATGGATAGGAAAGGAATAGAGGGATATGGGCCAAATGGAAGAAAATGGGATTGACGTAGATAGGCATTGTGGACAGCGTGGATGGTGGACCGACCGAATGGTCTATTTCCATGCTGTATGGCTGTATGACTTATTCATGTCTGTGATTGTTCTCCTTTTGATAATTTAAAATCTGATATTCCAAAGGAAAATGGCATTATTTTTGAATTCAACAATGACTGCATTTTTAAAATACTTTAATTATTTTAGAGCACTTTGAGACATTCTGAAAGTATTATACAATAGCATATATTTTTACAGCCTTATTTATTTGAAATAAATATTTCAAATAAGCTTATCAGGAAGCTATCCAAAAATGAACAAAGCAGTTGACTAAGTGCCATTAAGGTAAAATATTTATTCTCTACATACTTTATATTATTGCTTGGTGAAATGTCCTCTTTAATTTTTGAAATATTCACAGTTGAGAGGGTCTGCAATGCGTCCAGTGAACCCGTCGAACTGAAATCTTATATAACAGCATCATACCCTCTTAGTTCACCTCTCAATGGTCCATCTCAATTCCAAACTGATACACACAGTGCCATCTGATCTCCTACTAGAAAATCGGGATTAACACAAGCAGTAATCACAAGCATCACTATTAAGGTCAAATATAATTTCATTTTGATGTTTCAAGGTCATGTATCACTTTTCTCAACATAAAGTTTGGAATTTCCCTCAGAGTTCATAGAATGGCACAGCACGAAAACAGGTTCAACCTGCCCTTGCCAACCATCTACACTAGTCCCACCTGCCCGCATGCGACCAAAATCATTCTCAACCTGTTGACACCACCAAACAGAGTTGCACACCATTTTAATTTGAAGATACATTTCTGGCCCCTCATCCTTGCAGAGCATGTCCAAGATCTCTCTCCCCAAAGGTTCTGTGGAAGTACCTTCAAAAGAGTCTATAAAACTAAAAGACACAAGATGAAGGCAAAAGGGGAAATATTTAAAGGAGATCTGAGAGGCAAGTTTTCACACAGAGGGTGGTGGATATATGGAACAGTCTGCCAGAGGTGGTCCTGTAGTTTTAGACTCCCCTGAATGTACTCCCACAATACCATTGGAGAAAGAGATCTTGGACTTAGACCCTTTAATGATGAAGGGCCAGAAATATATCGCGAAATCAAAGGAGTGTAAAACTCTCTTTAGTGGTGTCACTCACTTTCAACAGCAGAATTAGGGATCTGAATTAAATCTGAAGAAGGGTCCCGACCCAAAACGTCGCCTATCCATTTCCTCCACAGATGCTGTCTAGCCCGCTGAGTTACACTAGTACTTTGTGTTTTGTATCTGAATTAAATGTCGGCCTTGCCAGTGAAGCTCAGATCCCATTAAAAATGAAGAAAGGTTTTTCTTACGTCAACCTGAGTAGTAGCCTTTGACTCCGCCTTTGACTCCCCCCACTTTCTCAAAGTCCAACTCTGGGCACCCGCATGGGCCCCGGCTATGCCTGCCTCTTTGTAGGGTACATTGAACAATCCCTGTTCCAGGCTTACACTGACCCTATCCCCGAACTCTATCTCCATTACATTGATGACTGTAGTGGTGCTACCTCCTGCACCCATGCAGAGCTCATGGACTTCATCAACTCCACCGCCAATTTTCATCCTGCGCCCAAATTTACTTGGACCATCTCCCACACCCCCCTCCCCTTTCTTGATCTCACAGTCTCTATCATAGGAAATAGACTAATGGCTGACGTCTATTAGAAACCCACAGACTCCCACAACTATCTCGACTACAATTCTTCTCACCCTGCTTCCTGCAAAGACTCTATCCCTTACTCCCAATTCCTCCATCTACGCCGCATCTGCGCCCAAGATGAGGTGTTCCATTCTAGGGCATCCGAGTTGTCCACATTCTTCAGAGAATATGGGTTCCCCTCCCCCATCATAGATGAGGCCCTCATTCCCGTCTTCTCAGTACCTCGCAGCTCCTTGCTCCCCCTCCCTCTAGTCGCAACAGACAGAGTCCCCCTAGTCCTTGCCTTCCACCCCATCAGCAGTCGCATACAACACATAATCCTCCAAAATTTCCACCACCTCTAACAGGATCCCACCACTAGCCACGTTTTCCCATCTCCACCCCTTCCCGCCTTCCGCAGAGACCGATCCCTCCGCAACACCCTGGTTAACTCTTCCCTTGTCTTTCTTAGCAGTCATCAATGCCCTGTGATCATCTCCCCTCAAGATCCTCTGTTGAAGATACCTAAACCTTCTTGGATTGTTATATACACCATTGATATGAATGCAGTTTGAAAAATTGTGCATTCTGATCAGCACATAAGGTGTCACAGGTAACACTAAAATAGATAGAAAAGCAAGTTGTGATGAGGACTCAGGAAGGCTCCCAGTTATTCTGTAGATTGTAAGGGGAAGAGGACCCAGTATCACTCGATTTACTTACTGAAGACAAGTCCAAAAATTACCCACTTATCCATGCCAATATATTACCCTCACTAAGTGCACTGATACCTTATGCAGTAACCTTTATGTGAAAACCTTAGCATATACTTTCTTAAAATTCAAACACATCCCGTCCACTGGTTCCCCTTAACCACTCCTTTTATTACATCCTCAAAGAATTCTGGCAAATTTATCAAACATGACGCTTTTCATAAAACCATGATGATGCTGCTTGATTGTTATGTCATTTTATAAACATGCTGCCATTACTGCCTTCATAATTTGTTCCAATGTTGTTGTGAATTTTGGGTCTTTGTAAGTTTCTTCTTCTGTTGCAGTTACATAGAAACATAGAAAAATAGGTGCAGGAGTAGGCCATTCGGCCCTTCGAGCCTGCACCGCCATTCAATGTGATCATGGCTGATCATCCAACTCAGTATCCCGTACCTGCCTTCTCTCCATATCCCCTGATCCCTTTAGCCACAAGTGCCACATCTAACGCCCTCTTAAATATAGCCAATGAACAGGCCTCAACTACCTTCTGTGGCAGAGAATTCCAGAGACTCACCACTCTCTGTGTAAAGAATGTTGTCCTCATCTCAGTCCTAAAGGAATTCACCCTTATCATTAGACTGTGACCCCTTGTTCTGGACTCCCCCAACATCGGGAACAATCTTCCAGCATCTAGCTTGTCCAACCCCTTAAGAATTTTGTAAGTTTCTATAAGATCCCCCCTCAATCTTCTAAATTCCAGCGAGTACGAGCCGAGTCTATCCAGTCTTTCCTCATATGAAAGTCCTGACATCCCAGGAATCAGTCTGGTGAATCTTCTCTGTACCCCCTCTATGGCAAGAATGTCTTTCCTCAGATTTGGAGACCAAAACTGTACGCAATACTCCAGGTGTGGCCTCACCAAAACCCTGTACAACTGCAGTAGAACCTCCCTGCTCCTATACTCAAATCCTTTCGCTATGAATGCTAACATACCATTTGCTTTCTTCACTGCCTGCTGCACCTGCATGCCTACTTTCAATGACTGGTGTATCATGACACCCAGGTCTCGTTGCATCTCCCCTTTTCCTAATCTGCCACCATTCAGATAATAGACTACTCTCATGTTTTTGCCACCAAAGTGGATAACCTCACATTTACCCAAAATTAACCAAAATTTATCCAAATCCACTCAGCCTATCCAAATCACCCTGCAGCCTCCAAGCATCCTCCTCACACCTAACTATACCCCCCAGCTTGGTGTCATCTGCAAATTTGGAGATGTTGCATTGAATTCCCTCGTCCAAATCATTAATATATATTGTAAATGGCTGGGGTCCCAGCACTGAGCCTTGCGGTACCCCACTAGTCACTGCCTGCCATTCTGAAAAGGACCCGCTTACTCCTACACTTTGCTTCCTGTCTGCTAGCCAGTTCTCTATCCACATCAATACTGAACCCCCAATACCGTGTCCTTTAAGTTTGTATGCTAATCTCTTATGCGGGACCTTGTCGAAAGCCTTCTGAAAGTCTAGATATAACACATCCACTGGTTCTCCCTTATCCACTCTACTAGTTACATCCTCGAAAAATTCTATCAGATTTGCCAGACATGATTTACCTTTCGTAAATCCATGCTGACCAATGATTCCACCACTTTCCAAATGCGCTGCTATCCCATCTTTAATAACTGACACTAGCAGTTTCCCCACTACCGATGTTAGACTAACTGGTCTGTAATTCCCCGCTTTCTCTCTCCCTCCTTTTTTAAAAAGTGGGATTACATTAGCTACCCTCCAATCCTCAGGAACTACTCCAGAATCTAAGGAATTTTGAAAAATTATCACTAATGCATCCACTATTTCTGTGGCTACCTCCTTGAGTACTCTGGGATGCAGACTATCTGGCCCTGGGGATTTATCGGCCTTCAATCCGTTCAATTTACTCAACATTTTATTCAGTTTAAAACCATCTGTGTAGCAGTGGCAAACCTGCTGGCCAGAATGCTGGTCCCCCACCTGTTAAGATGCAATCCGTCCCTTTTGTACAGTTCCCCCTTACTCCAAAACAGATCCCAGTGATCTAAGAATCTAAATCCCTGCCTCCTGCACCAGTTCCTCAGCCACACATTCAAGTCCCGTATCTCCCTGTTCCTGCTCTCGCCAGCACGAGGAACAGGAAGCAAACCGGAGATA
Organism: Raja brachyura; assembly: GCA_963514005.1. Next base: position 18,399,983 of record OY740786.1, on the reverse strand, counting down.
ACAACTCTGGAAGTCCTGCTTTTCAGCATTTTTCTGAGCTCTCTGAAGTCCCGCTGCAGAATATTCATCCCCTTCTTTCCAACATCATTTGTGCCAACATGCACAAACACTTCTGGCTGTTCACCTTCCCCCTTGAGGATTGTCTGCACTCTGTCCGTGACATCCTGGATCCTGGCACCAGGAAGGCAGCACACCATCCTCGAATCCCGTCTGTTGCCGCAGAAACCCCTGTCCGTTCCTCTCACAATGGAGTTTCCAACTACAATGGCGTTGCCCGACTTTGGCCTCTTTGGTTTTGGCTCAACAGCCCTTTTTGTTTTGCAAGCCAGTCTGCCGCTCAGTGCGATACCGTCTTCTGTCCCGGCAGCTTCCACGTGGGTGAACCTGTTCACAAGAGGTACAACAGCCGGGGACCTTTGCATTCCATGTTTTCCTCCCTTTCTCACCGTCACCCACCTTCTCTCTTCTAGTCCCTTGGGTGTAACAATCTTACTGTAGGACTTGTCGAGGAATGACTCAGTTTCTCGGATGCACCTGAGGTCATGCACTTGTTTCTCCAGTTCCCCAACACGGTCCTTCAGGAGCTGTACCTGGATGCACTTCTCACATTTGTAGCAGCTAGAGGCACCAGCAGTGTCCTTGACCTCCCACATACTGCAAGCATCACAGTTGATCTCTCTTACTATAAGGAAGAGAACTCAGCCAGAGTTTCTGACTGTCATAGACATAGAAAATAGGTGCAGGAGTAGGCCATTCGGCCCTTCGAGCCTGCACCGCCATTCAATATGATCATGGCTGATCATCCAACTCAGTATCCTGTACCTGCCTTCTCTCCATACCCCCTGATCCCTTTAGCCACAAGGGCCACATCCAACTCCCTCTTAAGTATAGCCAATGAACTGGCCTGAACTACCTTCTGTGGCAGAGAATTCCAGAGACTCACCACTCTCTGTGTGAAAAAGTCCACATATGAAAGTCCTGACATCCTGATATCCTTTATGATGTGACAGAGACCATGTATAAGGACTAAAGCTAACAAGAAACTGCAGATGCTGGTTTACACCGAAGATAGACACAAAATGTTGAAGTAACTGAGCGAGTTAGGCAGCATCTCTGGATAGAATGAATCGGTGAGGTTTCAGGTCGAGACACTTCTTCAGACACCTTTCGGGTTGAGATCTATCTTTAGACTCACGTTTTGGGTCGAGATCCTACTCCAGTCTGAAGAAGGGTCTCGACCTGAAATGTCACTCACTCCTTTTATCCAGAGATGCTGCCTGTCCTTCTGAGTTACTCCAGCATTTTGCGTCTATTTTAACGCTAAAACTAAAACAGAGCTTCATTATGCGTTATGGCAGATAACACCCAGGTTTGAACAATCTGTTCTTTGCCCACTGCCAAGTCTATAGATGAGTGATGGACGATAGAGTCGATGTTTTGTACGTCCTGTCGTTCACACACTGTGTGCGCACAGCCCTTGGATTACAAGGTGCATCACTGAGGCATATATAGGAGAAACTGCAGTGTCAGAATTTCAGGGCGTTGATTGTATATATTGGCTGAGGATGGGGAGAGGGGCTGGAAATATTCTGCAGGTCAGGCAGCATCTTCAGAGAGGAACGGAGCTAATGTGACTTTTTCTTTAAACCAGCACAGATCCTGTCTGACTTGCACAGCACTTCCTGCATTTTCTGTGACAACAACAGTTGGCATTTAAAGTGCTAAAATATAAAATACACATTGCAACGGTATATGTAGGCAGCAGGTGAATCTGAAAGGCAGAGCACAATAAGGAGAAGGCTGCGGAAGTCTGGTCTATGAAAATACAAAATCTTTGCAGAAATCCCACTGTAGATGCTCGGGAAAACCAACTTGATTTTGAGATGTTAAGTCCTCCTGTCTTGTCATAGAGTCATACAGCATGGAAACAAGCCCTTCGGCCAGTGAGTCCTTGCCCACCACCAAGCACCCATATTATGCCAATCCATTTTATTCTTCCCACATTCCCATCTACTCCACCTAGATTCTACCATTGTCGGTCAGTGAGGGGAGATATTTCTGACAAAACCACTTCAGATGAAGATGCTAAGATTTATGTCCCACGATACTGCACTTCTGAATTAATTGGTGTCAGTAATGATCACCTTTGACAGGGCAAAAAGTGACTCAACTATACTGCTCTTATCTAAAATGTCCCCTCACATTGACAGGCAGACAGATGATGGTAGGCTGTGAGGGAAGTTGATGAGAATGCAGGGCAGATAAAATGGGTTAATGTAGGATCAGCGTAATGAAGTAAAAGAACCAAAGGCTCTGTTATTATGCTGCATGATTCAGTGCTGTATTGTGCCGTGTTGTATATGGAAGGTTTATGAATACTACCAGACTACAAGTGTCCTACAAAAGCAAAACCAAAAGTCACCTACAATTCAGGAATCAAGAGCAAGGAGAGTTAGAGGCAGATCAAACAACAACATGTAAAGCTGTAAAGATTGAACTAGTGGGTAATTTTCAGTTAGGTCCCAGAATTTGATTGAACATCCTTCATCCTTTTTATTTACAGCACCAAATGGCTGCATGCATAACAATTTGTACAGTGATGACTGAAATTAGAATTACATCTGGACAATTGAAAGCCCAGGAGGTTAACTTGGAAATATGGCAGACAGACATTCTTTGTGTCTTCCCAAAAAATTGATAACTGCACGACAATACCAGTTATTAAACCACATGGGTATACTCATATTTCCCATACTTCCTGAAAAAAGATACATCAATGAGCTATTTTTGTGCATAAATTATGGTATCATAACTCAGGATTAATAAAACATTTGAGCATTGCAATTGAGCAGCAAATCTCTTTTGTTTAGTTTAGTTTATTTTAGTTTTGGGATGCAGCTTGGAAACATGGCCCTCAGCCCACCGAGTCCACGCCGACCAGCGATACACCAGTTCCATCTTACACATTAGTGACAATTTAACCTACAAACCTGCACGTCTTTGGAATGTGGGGGGGAAACTGGAGCAATTGGAGAAAAACCCATGGTCACAGGGAGAACATGCAAACTCCACAGCAAGCAGCCGTAGTCGGGATCAAACCCAGGTCCCTGGCGCTGTAAGGCAGCAACTCTGCCACCGTGCTGCCCATTCCTAGCAGTTCTGTCGATTATTTCCACATTTGCTTTAATCAATCAAATTCAATATCAGAATTGATCTATTACAAAGCCATGGTCTAACACACCTGAGGTATCTGAGCAGCTCTGGGCAAGGCAGCCAAATAAGATAGTATGGATTCAGGGGATTACAATGTAGATTTAATGTTAATGTGAATCCCATCAATAATTTCTTAATAATGGAAAATAAATGACATGGGCATTCAGCAGAACTGGAGGGTAACCACAAGTCTAATGATGATAAAGAACTTATTGAAATCATTAATGTCATATTTGAGGCAGTATTGGAGAAATTAAAGCAACTAGATCAGAAAAAAACCCTGGCAAAGACAGAGACCTGAATCTCCACTTCTCTTTCCACTGTTGCTCTCTGCAGTGTTGTCAATATTTCAGTTTTTATTTCCAATTTCCAGCGTCTTCAGTTTTTCATTGTCAAATCCCCAGAACATGATAGCTGCAATCTGACTCGATACGACAGTGACTCAAATCCTCTTATAAAGGCCAATTTACCTTTTGCTTTCATTGACTTCTGTTCAAAGACATGTATGTCCATTGAATATCACCATTTGATAAATGTACTGATTTATCCTTTTTGAGTGCAAAAAGTGATCATTTGTATCTTTTTGACCAATTTATTATATTTTACACCCATTTTTTTAAATTCATCCTTCTTGTCTGCATCCCTTAAAGACTCTTTACATTAGATGCAAGGCCCTAGTTTCAGATTGAAGTACATCTGTTTCAACATTGTGAAATTTTATTTCACGCCTTCCTAAAAGCCCTTTAACGTAAGATTATCAATTAATCCTTTCTCAACACACAAAACAAGGACTACATGTAGCCTTTGATAATTCCGCACTCTTTAATCTAGATAGTCATCCTCCATCATATTACTGAAAGTGTTTTTCATTCAGTTATATGAAACTCAAAGAGAGATTGGCCGGGTAGATATTTAGTGACTGTCTCCTCAAAGATAGTGTCTAGAACTAAACACAAAATGCTGGGGAACTCGGCGAGTCAGGCAGCATCTATGGAGGCGATGTACAGATGACCTTTCAGGTCCCGACCCTTCAGTTTTCATGTTTAACCATAATTAATATTTGTAGGAAGGAACTGCCGATGCTGTTTTATACCGAAGAAGGACAAAATGCTGGAGTAACTCAGCAGGTCAAGCAGTATCTGCCTGACCCGCTGAGTTATTCCAACATTTTGGGTCTATCTTCAATCTATATTACTAAAAGTCTGATCTTGACTGCTTTTGGCTCGCTGTGCTGTGATTTCCGAGAGAACGCCGCCACCTAAGGCTGTCATTTTTGGCCACCTCGCTCAGAGCCCTCCTCTGCCTTCCAGGGCCAGAGGATTTTTCCCATCGATGAAAAAATCAGAGAGATATTACTGTTTTTAAAATATTCCCCATTCTCTCTGCTGCCCCTGCTGGAGGGAGGGGGAGGGACTATAAAACCAGGAAGTGGTGCGCCTCACTCAGTTGCTGCAAGATGGAGGAAGCCAATGGTGTGCCTCACGCAGTCACTCTGAATAGCACTGAACACATGTCTACTCAACTGTGAGTGTCCTTAATGTGGTTCTAAAAAGGTTGCAAAAAATGTCGATTGGTTCTAAAATGCTTGCAAAAAGTGTCTCTATTGGGTCCAAAATGCTTGCAAAAAGTGTCTCTATTGGGTCTAACATGGTTGCAAAAAGTGTCTCTAATGGGTCTAACATGGTTGCACAAAGCGTCTCTTGGGGCTTAAATGGTTGCAAAAAGCATCTCTTGGGGCTTAAATGGTTGCAAAAAGCGTCTCTTGGGGCTTAAATGGTTGCAAAAAGCGTCTCTTGGGGCTTAAATGGTTGCAAAAAGCGTCTCTTGGGGCTTAAATGGTTGCAAAAAGCGTCTCTTGGGGCTTAAATGGTTGCAAAAAGCGTCTCTTGGGGCTATAATGGTTGAAAAAAGCGTCTCTTGGGGCTATAATGGTTGCAAAAAGCGTCTCTTGGGGCTATAATGGTTGCAAAAAGCATCTCTTGGGGCTATAATGGTTGCAAAAAGCATCTCTTGGGGCTATAATGGTTGCAAAAAGCATCTCTTGGGGCTATAATGGTTGCAAAAAGCATCTCTTGGGGCTATAATGGTTGCAAAAAGCATCTCTTGGGGCTATAATGGTTGCAAAAAGCATCTCTTGGGGCTATAATGGTTGCAAAAAGCGTCTCTTGGGGCTATAATGGTTGCAAAAAGCGTCTCTTGGGGCTATAATGGTTGCAAAAAGCGTCTCTTGGGGCTATAATGGTTGCAAAAAGCATCTCTTGGGTTTAAAATGGTTGCAAAAAGCGTCTCGATTGGGTCTAAAATGCTTGCTGAAAGAGTGTCTCGATTGGGTCTAAAATGCTTGCTGATAGAGTGTCTCTACTGGTTCTAAAATGCTTGCAAAAAGTGTCTCTATTGGTTCTAACATGCTTGCAAAAAGTGTCTCTATTGGTTCTAACATGCTTACAAAAAGTGTGTCTATTGGTTGTAAAATGCTTGCAAAAAGTCTCTATTGGTTCTAAAATGCTTGCAAAAAGTGTGTCTATTGGTTCTAACATGCTTGCAAAAAGTGTGTCTATTGGTTCCAAAATGCTTACAAAAAGTGTCTCTATTGGTTTTAAAATGCTGCCTGGCCAGAGTGACTTAGCTGCCAGCCCAAGAATCCTTTTGGCCCACAATGTCCATACTAGCCCGCTGGAAACCAGTCTGTTTGACCCACAATGCACATACTAGCACTCCAGAAAGACCCCCCCCACTCCACTCCCCCACTGGCCAGCAATATTGGAATTGGTGAGGAAGTGGAATATTGCATTGGGGGACCAGCCCTCCCGTGTGAAGTTGGGACCCAACAGGTCCCACTTAGTCTAGTAATTTATATATCTTAGCCAGGACTCCTGCTATTTCTTTCCTAGCTTCCCACAGCCATGTCTCCCAGTTCTGATAAAAGTCATGCACCCAAAATATGTTTCTCTTTCTCTGCCTGACCTCAGCTTTTTCTGTTTTCATTTCAGATTTCCAAAATCTGCAGTTTCTTTATTTTCAGGCTACTTCTGTTTGGGGAGTCTAGCACGAAGGGGTACAGTCTAAAAATTAGAATAAGTGAAGTTAGAAAAAAAGGTGGAAATTTGAAAGTCTCTTCAGTAAATGACAATTGCAATGAGATAAATTGGCTTGCATATATCCAAATGTTATGGATTTGTGTTAGTTAAATGTGTTAAAAGATATCAGACAAACTTGGATATAAGGCTTTCAGACATAAATAAGCAGCACAATGGTGCAGCAGAGGGCCTGTTGCCTCAGCACTAAAGACCAAAGTTTGATCTTGACCTTAGATACTGTTTGTGTGGAGTTTGCACATTCTTCCTGTGACTGCGTGGGTTTCCTCCGAATGTTAATTTCCTCCCATATCCCAGACATGCCGGTTGCAACTTAATTGGCCTCTGTAAATTCTCCCTATTGGATGGATGTGAAAGTGGGATAATGTAAAACTAGTGTGAACGGGTGATCAATGGCTGGTGTAGACTCAGTGGGCCGAAGGGCCCCGTTTCCATGCTGCGTCTTTCAAACAATTAACTTCTTCTCATGGTCCTTTGAGTCATTACAAGGCTCAAGGTATTAAATGGCCTTATCTTGCTCCTGTTACTGAGAGGGGATTTTTCCAAATCAGAATTTTTTAAATTATTTTTTTTAAATCATATTGATCAGCCATGTTTGGTGATTTCATTCCCAGCTCTAATTCCTTGGATGAGAAGAGAGCAATCAACCAAAACCCCACAGGTTTATCACCTTCATCATCAGTGTACTGCACTTTCACCACCGGGGAGTTTAGTAAGTTAAGTAGAGCTTCCGTAACACAAATTGTAAGATGAGAAATATACTTTGTGCACTTTCTGTAAATGACATGAAAGTTATTTTCAGAATGTGACTGTATTTCTGGATCCTTCTTGCTGCAAAATAAATTATTTAGATGCTTGTTGATGGAATGTTCCTCCCTGGTGGAACAATCATCTGAGACACCATATTTTCCTGAACCTTGTAAACCAATGCAAAGGAGTTTAGTATATAGTTCAGTTTGGATTAGAGATACAGTGCGGAAATAGACTTCTTGACCCACCGAGTCAACGACGACCAGCGATACCCATACACTAACACTATCTCACACACACTAGGGACAATTTACAATTTATACCAAGCTAATTAACCTACAAACCTGTACGTCTTCAGAGTGTGGGAGGAAACCAGACTGCCCAGACTAAACCCACGCAGCTCACGGGGAAACCATACAAACTCCAGGCTGACAGCTGACTCCATCGAACCCTGGTCTCTGGCGCTGTGAGGAAGCAACTCTACCACTGCACAATGTGCCTTCCCTCTCTCACATCTCGCAATACCTTTTATTCAATACTGCCTTAACACTCACAACGTAGGCACAGCACAGAGGCACAGCAGCAGAGTTGCTGTCTTACAGAGCCAGAGACTCGGGATCGATCCTCACTATGGATGATGTCTGTGCAGAGTTTATATGTTTTCCCTGTGATCGCATGAATTATCTCTGGATTCCACCCATACTCCATAGATGTACAGGTTTGTAGGTTAATTGGCTTTTGTAAATCGTAAATTGGCCCTCGTGTGTACGATAGTGCTTGTGTATGCGGCGATCGCTGGTTGGCGTGGACTCGGTGCGCTGAAGGGCCAAATTCCACACTTCCAAACTAAACTAAGACAAACTTTATAACAGAGGCAAATAATAGAGGATCCTGTACCGATCCCTGTGGTACACCGCTGGCCAGACCTCCAACCTGATAAACAACCCTCCACTGCCACCCACTGACTCCTTTCTCCAGGCCAATTTTGTATCCATTTGGCTAGATCATCCTGGATGCCACATGATCAAACCTTCCAGACTACCCTCCATGTCAAAGGCCTGACTAAATTCTATGGAGACATCCACCTGGCCACCCTGCCAATCCTCAGTCACTGCTTCAAACATGGCCACCTTTTTTTTAATTTGAATGGTAATGTGGTACTTTAACTCCTGCTTCCAGATTCTTAAAGTCGGTCTCTGGATTACCAGTCTAATTACATAACTACTATGCTTTTGTTCCTATAAAAAAAATTGAGAGGGCATGGAACAATTTTATTGGATACTCCCAACTAAATCTACACCATCTCCTGGTTCTCCATTTAACATAGCTTAAAATGGCCTCCCTAACTACAAGAACAAATTGGTGAAACTGAGATCTCTTGATTTTTTTTGTGGGGAGTATACTTTGTGTGCAGTTTAATAATGGGTGATTGAACAATGCCAGATTCTGGACAAGGAATTAATTATTTTTTAAATGTACAGCTAGATTTTTATTAACACCTGAACTAAATTATTGAAATGTCTTTGATGTGTACTGATCCCTCACAGATTATTTTGGTTTTGGAAGATTTATTACTCTGAAGATTCCTTTAACTTGTTTGTCCATCAGGAATTTGTTCAGTTATTTGGGAATACTCTGGCTGGTTATGCTTCAGGGCGGCAGTTACTGTATCAGTTTTTTTCTGGGCATTGATCATTGATGCCTTGATCACTAAGTGTGTATATTTACTTATATCAATAAAAGATGACAGCCCACTACAGATCTGTTCCATTACCATTGTCTCATACTGACCATTGCAGTCCCTACTTATTCTTCCACTCCATCATTGTTTGTGGGTAGATAGTCACAACCGTAGTTGCACACATTATACAGATGAGTTTCAGGCTCCCTAGGCAACAGTGACAATTTTATTATTTACATATGCTGCTTTCCTTTGAAGACATTGACAAAGTGGAGGCGAGCTTGTATTTACCCATAGGTACACTATGTGAAATCTTCAGCAAATGCATTCCAAACTTACTGCTAGTTTTATCAATTTTGAAGAGTGCCGGTAGTGACAAATCAGCTTAGAGAGTCATAGAGCGTGGAAACGGGCCCTTTGGCCCAAGTTCCCCACACCAGCCCACATGCCCCATCTACTCTAGTCCCACCTGTCTGCGTTTGACGCATACCCGTGTACCTGCCCAAATATCTAATCTCATCTCAAAGGAACTCTCAGGAACAATACAGGAAAGTCAAGGGGAGATTTTTTTTGTCAGTGATAAATGTGAGCCTCATGTGCCACAGCAACCCTACAACAGGCGGCGTGATGGTGCAGCAGTAGAGTTACATTGCTTGGAGTGCCAGAGACCCGGGTTCGATTCCGACTACAGGTGTTGTTTGTATGGAGTTTGTACATCTTCCCAAAAATCTTGGGTTTCCGCCAAGATCTTTGGTTTTCTCCCACATTCCAAAGTCATACAGGTTTGTAGGTTTAAATCATACGTCGGATTTGTAAGTTTATTGGCTTGGTATAAGTGTAAATTGTCCCTAGAGTGTGTAGGACAGTGTTAATGTCCAGGGATCATTAGTCAATGCAGACTTGGTGGGCTGAAGGGCCTGCTTCCACGCTGTATCTCTAAACTAAACCAATCATTCAGTTTGTATTGAAGTTCCAGCCATCCAATATTGAACAGCTGCCCACATGCCTGTGCAGTTCGCCTATCCATTCAATGCACCCTTACCTGTTCATGCCATGAACCACAGGAGTGACTTGGGTCACTGAGGATCTTCTGGGGCAGGCTTCAAAGCTGCGAGAGCATCAGCTGGTACCAAAAAAAACCTTTTAAAAAAAACAATAGGCAAATCGCTGATATTATGCCTGTTGTGTTTATAAAAAGTGCTGATTTCTGCAGGAAGATGCTGTCTAAAACATGATTTAACCAAGTAGACACAAAAAGCTGGAGTAACTCAGCGGGACATGCAGCATCTCTGGAGAGAAGGAATGGTGACGTTTCAGGTCAAGACCCTTCTTCAGACTGAAGAATTTACATGATTTAAAGTATTCAAACCAAGACAAGATGTTATTATGGGCCAAGCACATCCGGAGATTAGGCAACTCAGGTTGCAGAGCACGAATGGCTCACTCCAAAATTAACATGTGGTTACAGATGTGATAGCAATACTTCTTTAATACTAGTTTTGTGAAATAATTATCTTCGTCAATTGATTTTTATTCCTATACAGATTTTGAGGATGTCCTAATAATGTGGTATGATTTGAAATGAGACCACATTACACAATGGCTTTCTGTATGAGACAATAAAAATGAATCATTATGCGGGTTGCAGACAGCCCAATAGTTGTATTGCTAGTGACCATTTTAACATAATGTGTGGGCTATATTCCACCAACCTCCCACTGGGTTGCAGTCAAATAATTAGCTTACGACAGCAGAAACCATTTTCATAAAATTAAAATTTATGACATCTGAAATGCATGTAAAACAGGGACGGATAGTTATCTTTTTCATAAAACTAATACCCACACACATTTTAGATGCAAAATATTACTGGCAAGGAATTCAAATATAGTTAGTCCTCGCCAATGAACTTGCAGGGAAAATAAAATTACAATCATATATTCCCAGCTTTTTATAGCCTGACTCGTTTTCATTGTCAAACAAAGCCAGCTTCACAATTAATTTAAATAGCCATGCCGTATCCACTGTTAATTCAAGTTAAGATGCTAACAGAGCACCCTCTGCTGGCTTTCCAACCATTTTCGTGTTTTAGATCGTATCAACCATTTTCTACAAACTTCTTTAAAACTCTTTTCCTCAGCATTAAAATCCATTTAAGATAATAGCAAGGGATAAACCAAACCCTAAATAAGGCAAGGAATATTATTGATAATCGCTAAAGTTTAGTTTCATTGTGCTATCACAACCCTGGAGAGTAATATCGGATGATTAAAGGTTAGAAAACAAGTGAAGTATTGTTTGAATTGTATGAAGGATTCCAAATGGGAATGTCGTCAATGTTCTCCAGAGATGCTGTCCGATCCAGAGTTACTCCAGCATTGTGTCTTTTTTTTGTAAATCAGCTTCTGCAGTTGCTTCTGTCTAAACAAATTGCTGCCTTACAGCACCGGAGTATGGGTGCTATCTGTACGGAGTTAGTACGCTCTTCCCGTGACCGCGTGGGGCTCCTCCGGGTGCTCTGGTTTCCTCCCACACTGCAATGACGTGGAGGTCTGGAGGTTAATTGGCATCTGTAAATTGTCACTTGGGTTTAGGATAAGGTGTCAGAGGTTATGGGGAGAAGGCAGAATGGGGTTAGGAGAGAGAGATAGATCAGCCATGATTGAATGACAGAGTAAACTTGATGGGCCGAATGGCCTAATTCTGCTCCCATCACTTATGATTATGAACTGGTGCAAGGGTGATTGATGGTCAGCACAGACTCAGTGGGCCGAAGAGCTTGCTGCCACACTGCATCTCTAAAACAAAACCTACATTGAAGTTGGTATTTTTTAGGTTGTAATTTGTAGAGGACATCATGCAGCTGTGGATCAATGAATTAAAATGTTTGTCAATGAAAGAGCTCTAATTATGATATACCATATCATGATAGTCAAACGTTAATCTAAAATGTGATACAAAGTATCAGGAAAAGAGATGTAATGTAATGAGAAATATGGGCAAGATTACGGCAGATAGATTATATTATGGCGAAATAAAAAGATTTGACAGAGTAATGTTTGGATTCAATGGCTTTTTAAATCTTTAACAAATATACCACTACAGAATGAAGGAAGGTGGAAAACAAAAACTGATTTAACATATCTACAAAGGAGCCACTGGTATGCCCATTCTCTATGGTTTTCACAGTGGTACTATTGTTACTAGTTTTGAACTTTTTTGAACTCTGGACTCAATTACATTATCTTATGTCCACTCTAATCAGAAATTATGTATAGACTTTTCCTGAATAAGTATGAGATTAATTTCAGAACCATCTTCAAGCTTCAGGGTTTTGTTTTGCAATTCTATCAGATGCAAATGGTCCACATGGACCTTTCTAAACTAATTTTCACAAGTTAATTCCTACACCCATATACCTCCACTATTTCCCCCATGTTCTAACTTATCTTCACAGACCAGCTAAAGATCTCTGTACATAAATCAATTGTGCAAACAAAACATCTCTTGCAATGTGTGCCACAAATGTTTGTTTTCAAGCTGTTTGGTGCCAAATTGGGCTGAATGAGAATCAACCACATTGTGAACCCCCTGCATACTATATTTCTGTGGAAAAGTAGTGTTGTGAAGTATGGTATCGTTCAGCAGATATGAAGAAATGCTGCAAGACAATGTTTCTTTGTGATGTTTAATCCAAGTTGGTTTTTTAAAATGTCTCTTTTGCCAGCCCGACTGAGCTTTATTTTCCCCACTCGAAGGTGATGTGAAGTAAACTGCTGCTTTAATTGCATTGCTATCCGCAAACTGATCAAACCAAACTAATCTAACCTGTGGACTAGAATATAGGGCAAACAAAAAGATCTCAATATTTCTACCATGCATTCTGTGGTGAGGCATAATCCTACATGTTCAATTTCCTACCACTATGACTAGCTGCTAATTAATATTAACAAACTGTACCCATCCTTTTCACAACTATTTAAAATGGATCTGCTGCTTTGGTCTTGTAGGCCGTTTCACAGTTGCAGTTGTGCTTTAGGAGTCTGGCCCTGACGTGGCATGTCTGCTGGCCAGATCCTTTCTATCGTTGCCGATGCCAGGTCAACAGACAAATCCTCTGGCTGAAGTCTTCATATTAACTACACCAGACTGTTATGCATCAGGATCTCAACACCAGTCACATCTTCCCACACCCACCCCTTTCCGTTTTCCAGAGACCATTCCCTTCAGGTCTCAACCCGAAACATTACCCATTCCTTCTCTCCAGAGATACTGCCTGATCCGCTGAGTTACTCCAGCATGTGTCTATCTTCCATTTAAACCAGCATCTGCAGTTCTTTCCTACATTCCCATCTCAACTTGGTTTCACTCGTTCCTTCCCACCCAAAATGGCCCCCTCCCCAGCCACTTCTCGTGCAACTGCAGATGTAACACCTGCCCATATACCTTCTCTCACCACCATCCAAGGATCCCAGCAGTCCTTTCAGGTGAAACAGATGTTCACATGCACCTCCTCTAACCTCATCTACTGCATCTGGTGTTCCAGATGTGGGCTCCTGTACATCAACGAGACCAAATGTAGTCTCAGTGACTGAACACTTACATTTGGTCTGCCTGACAAAACCTTTGTCTCTCCTGACAAATCTTTCCCTTAGCAATTTATAAAACCTTCAAAGCTACCTGGAGTGGATAACTCAGTGAGAGAGTTGTGATACTGCAATGATATCAATTCCAATCATGTAGGCTAGATTTTGTATATTTTTCATTTTGATCTTTTCAAAATTAATATCTTTGATGGGATAACATTTTCATCTGGTTGGAAACACATAGACCAAGCATTTGGGAGAAATTCTGGACCGAGTTGTTTGATAGAAGTAATTGAGATAAGACCTTTTGTTTTTAAAGGGAAAGGTAGAAGTAGATTATTTAGAATAGTGTAGGAAAATTAGTGTGGGATTGTATAAATACCAAGAAAACAAAAATGTATAAACAAGGAACTGAAGATGCTGGTTTATAAATGAAGTGCTGGTGGAACTCAGAATCAGGCAGCATCTCTGGAGCACATGACAGGTAAGGTTTGGGGTCAGGACTGCTCTTCAGACAAGCATACTTTGGACAAGGACCCACCTATAAAATTCCATAGTTTCACAGCTGTAGAAACATAGAAAAATAGGTGCAGGACTAGGCCATTCAGCCCTTTAAACCAGCACCGCCATTCAATATGATCATGGGTGATCATCCAAAATCAGTACCTCGTTCCGGCTTTTTCCCCATATCCCTTGACTCCGTTAGCCCTAACAGCTAAATCTAACTCTCTCTTGAAAACATCCAGTGAATTGGCTTCCACTGCCTTCTGTGGCAGATAATTCCAGATTCACAACTCTCTGGCTGAAGAGGTTTTTCCTCATCTCAGTCCTAAATGGCCTAACACTTATTCTTAAACGGTGACCCCGATTCTGGACTTCGGGAACATTTTTCCTGCATCTAGCCTGTCCAATCCTTTAAGAATGTTATATGTTTCTATAAGATTCCCTCTCATCCTTCTAAATTCCAGTGAATACAAGCCCAGTCGATCCATTATTTCATCATACATCAGTCCCGCCATCCCGGGAATTAACCTGGTGAACCAACGCTGCACTCCCTCAATAGCAATAATGTACTTCCTCAAATTAGGAGATCAAAATTGCACACAACTGTAGGATCTCCTTGGTCCTAAACTCAAATCCTCTCGCAATAAAGACCATCATGCCATTAGCTTTCATCACTGCCTGCTGTACCTGCATGCTTACTTTCAGTGACTGATGTACAAGCACACCCAGGTCTCGTTTCACCTCCCCTTTTCCTAACTTGACACCATTCAGATAATAATCTGTCTTCCTGTTCTTGCCACCAAAGTGGATAACCTCACATTTATCCACATTATACTTTATCTGCCATGCATCTGCCCACTCACCCAACCTATCCAAGTCACCCTGCAGCCTTATAGCATCCCCATCGCAGCTCACACTGCCACCTAGCTTTGCGTCATCCACAAACTTGGTGGTCACATTTAATTTCCTCGTCTAAATCGTTAATATATATTGTAAATAACTGGGGTCCCAGCACCTAGCCTTGCGGCACCCCACTAGTCACTGCCTGCCATTCTGAAAAGGACCAGTTAATTCCTACTCTTTGCTCCCTGTCTGCCAACCAGTTCTTTATCCATGTCAATACCCCCAATACCATGTGCTCTAATTTTGCCCACTGATCTCTTGTGTGGGACCTTGTCAAAGACTTTTTGAAAGTCCAGATACACCACATCCACTCGCGCTCCCTTATCCATTCAACTTGTTACATCCTCAAAAAATTCCAGAAGATTTGTCAAGCATGATTTCCCCCATCATAAATACATGTTGACTTTGATCGATCCTGTCACTGCATTCCAAATGTGCTGCTATAACATCTTTAACAATCAACTCAAGCATCTTCTCACTACCGATGCAAGGCTAACTGGTCTATAATTCTGCTTTCTCTCTCCGTCCTTTCTTAAAACGTGGGGTTACACTGACTACCCTCCAGTCCTCAGGAACTGGTCCAGAGTCGAGAGAACATTGGAAAATGATCATCAAGCATCCACAATTTCTAGTGCCACCTCGAGTAATTTGGGATGCATGGCAGATGCAGTTTAATGTGGATAATTGTGAGGTTATCCACTTTGGTAGCAAAAACAGGAAACATAGAAACATAGAAAATAGGTGCAGGAGTAGGCCATTCGGCCCTTCGAGCCTGCACCGCCATTCAATATGATCATGGCTGATCATCCAACTCAGTATCCCGTACCTGCCTTCTCTCCATACCCCCTGATCCCTTTAGCCACAAGTGCCACATCTAACGCCCTCTTAAATATAGCCAATGAACTGGCCTCAACTACCTTCTGTGGCAGAGAATTCCAGAGACTCACCACTCTCTGTGTAAAGAATGTTTTCCTCATTTCGGTCCTAAAGGAATTCCCCCTTATCCTTAGACTGTGACCCCTTGTTCTGGACTCCCCCAACATCGGGAACAATCTTCCAGCATCTAGCTTGTCCAACCCCTTAAGAATTTTGTAGGTTTCTATAAGATCCCCCCTCAATCTTCTAAATTCCATCGAGTACAAACCGAGTCTATCCAATCTTTCCTCATATGAAAGTCCTGACATCCCAGGAATCAGTCTGGTGAATCTTCTCTGTACCCCCTCTATGGCAAGGATGTCTTTCCTCAGATTTGGAGACCAAAACTGTACGCAGTACTCCAGGTGTGGCCTCACCAAAACCCTGTACAACTGCAGTAGAACCTCCCTGCTCCTATACTCAAATCCTTTCGCTATGAATGCTAACATACCATTTGCTTTCTTCACTGCCTGCTGCACCTGCATGCCTACTTTCAATGACTGGTGTACCATGACACCCAGGTCTCGTTGCATCTCCCCCTTACCTAATCTGCTACCATTCAGATAATAGTCTACCCTCATGTTTTTGCCACCAAAGTGGATAACCTCACATTTATCCACATTGTACTGCATCTGCCATGCATCTGCCCATTCACTCAGCCTATCCAAATCACCCTGCAGCCTCCAAGCATCCTCCTCACACCTAACTATACCCCCCAGCTTGGTATCATCTGCAAATTTGGAGATGTTGCATTGAATTCCCTCGTCCAAATCATTAATATATATTGTAAATAGCTGGGGTCCCAGCACTGAGCCTTGCGGCACCCCACTAGTCACTGCCTGCCATTCTGAAAAGGACCCGTTTACTCCTACCCTTTGCCTCCTGTCTGCTAGCCAGTTCTCTATCCACATCAATACTGAACCCCCAATACCGTGTGCTTTAAGTTTGTATGCTAATCTCTTATGCGGGACCTTGTCGAAAGCCTTCTGAAAGTCTAGATATAACACATCCACTGGTTCTCCCTTATCCACTCTACTAGTTACATCCTCGAAAAATTCTATCAGATTTGTCAGACATGATTTACCTTTCGTAAATCCATGCTGACTTTGTCCAATGATTTCACCACTTTCCAAATGCGCTGCTATCCCATCTTTAATAACTGACTCTAGCAGTTTCCCCACTACCGATGTTAGACTAACTGGTCTGTAATTCCCCGCTTTCTCTCTCCCTCCTTTTTTAAAAAGTGGGGTTACATTAGCTACCCTCCAATCCTCAGGAACTACTCCAGAATCTAAGGAATTTTGAAAAATTATCACTAATGCATCCACTATTTCTGTGGCTACCTCCTTGAGTACTCTGGGATGCAGACTATCTGGCCCTGGGGATTTATCAGCCTTCAATCCGTTCAATTTACCCAACACCACCTCCCGGCTAACCTGGATTTCACTCAGTTCCTCCATCTTATTTGACCCCCGTTCCACTGCTATTTCCGGCAGATTATTTATGTCTTCCTTAGTGAAGACAGAACCAAAGTAGTTATTCAATTGGTCTGCCATGTCCTTGTTCCCCATGATCAATTCACCTGTTTCTGACTGCAAGGGACCAACATTTGTTTTAACTAGTCTCTTTCTCTTTACATATCTATAAAAACTTTTGCAGTTAGTTTTTATGTTCCCTGCCAGTTTCCTTTCATAATCTATTTTCCCTTTCCTAATTAAGCCCTTTGTCCTCCTCTGCTGGATTCTGAATTTCTCCCAGTCCTCCGGTAGGCTGCTTTTTCTGGCAAATTTGTATGCCTCATCTTTTGTTTTTATACTATCCCTGATTTCCCTTGTTATCCATGGATGCACTACCTTCCCCGATTTATTCTTTTGCCAAACTGGTATGAACAACTTTTGTACTTCATCCATGCAGTCTTTAAATACCTTCCATTGCACATCCACTGTCAACCCTTTAAGAATCACCTGCCAGTCTATCTTGGCCAATTCACATCTCATACCTTCAAAGTTACCTTTGTTCAAGTTCAGAACCCTTGTTTCTGACTTAATTTTGTCACTCTCCATCCTAATGAAGAACTCAACCATATTATGGTCACTCTTGCCCAAGGGGCCACGCACAACAAGACTGCTAACTAACCCTTCCTCATTACTCAATACCCAGTCTAGAATAGCCTGCTCTCTCGTTGGTTCCTCCACATGTTGGTTGAGAAAACTATCCCGCATACATTCCAGGAAATCCTCTTCCTCAGCACCCCTGCCAATTTGATTCACCCAATCTACATGCAGATTGAAGTCACCCATTATAACCGTGTTACCCTTGTTGCACGCATTTCTAATTTCCTGTTTGATGCCATCCCCAACTCCAATACTACTGTTAGGTGGCCTGTACACAGTTCCCACTAGCGTTTTCTGCCCCTTAGAGTTTCGCAGCTCTACCCATATCGATTCCACATCCTCCACGCTAATGTCCTTCCTTTCTATTGCATTAATCTCCTCTCTCACCAGCAACGCTACCCCACCTCCTTTTCCTTTTCGTCTATCCCTCCTGAATATTGAATATCCCTGGATGTTCAACTCCCAGCCTTGGTCATCCTGGAGCCAAGTCTCCGTGATTCCAACTATAGCATAGTCATTAATCGCTATCTGCACCTTCAACTCATCCACCTTATTACGAATGCTCCTCGCATTGAGACACAAAGCCTTCAGGCTTGTTTTTACAACACTCTTACTCCTTATACAATTATGTTGACAAGTGGCCCCTTTCACATCGATCCCTATTACACTTGGCCATACTCTCCTATCCCTTTGTGAGCTTTCTTCCCCGTTAATTCTGGGGTCATTAACTATCGCTTTACTCTCTTTCCCTCTAACTCCGTCCTCGACTATCCCATTTGATACCCCACCCCCCTTATTCAGTTTAAAACCATCCGTGTAGCAGTGGCAAACCTGCCGGCCAGAATGCTGGTCCCCCACCTGTTAAGATGCAATCCGTCCCTTTTGTACAGTTCCCCCTTACTATAAAAAAAATCCCAGTGATCTAAGAATCTAAATCCCTGCCCCCTGCACCAGTTCCTCAGCCACACATTCAGGTCCCATATCTCCCTGTTCCTGCTCTCGCCAGCACGAGGAACTGGAAGCAAACCGGAGATAACAACCCTGGAAGTCCTGCTTTTCAGCATTTTTCCGAGCTCTCTGAAGTCCCGCTGCAAAAAATTCATCTCCTTCTTTCCAACATCATTTGTGCCAACATGCACGACCACTTCCGGCTGGTCACCTTCGCCCTTGAGGATTGTCTGCACTCTGTCCGTAACATCCTGGATCCTGGCACCAGGAAGGCAGCACACCATCCTGGAATCCCGTCTGTTGCCGCAAAAACCCCTGTCCGTACCTCTCACAATGGAGTCTCCAACTACAATGGCGTTGCCCGACTTTGGCCTCTGTGGGTTTGGCTCATCAGCCCTTTTTGTTTGGCAAGCCAGTCCGCCGCTCAGTGGGATACCGTCTTCTGTCCCGGCAGCTTCCACGTGGGTGAACCTGTTCGCAAGAGGTACAACACCCGGGGACCTTTGCATCCCATGTTTTCCTCCCTTTCTCACCGTCACCCACCTTCTCTCTTCTAGTGCCTTGGGTGTAACAATCTCACTGAAGGACTTGTCGAGAAACGACTCAGTTTCTCGAATGAACCTGAGGTCATCCACTTGTTTCTCCAGTTCCCCAACACGGTCCTTCAGGAGCTGTACCTGGATGCACTTCTCACATTTGTAGCATCCAGAGGCACCAGCAGTGTCCTTGACCTCCCACATACTGCAAGCATCACACTGCATCAGCTTGCTTGACATCTTCTTTTGCCTCGGTCTCGCCCTATCCAGTATTTTGCGCAGCCTCCTCGCCGAAGACTCTCGAGCCAAAGACTCACACTTTACTCACAGGGCACTTCCCTCACAAGGCCGCTCCCCAAGAGCTGCCTTGCTTATATTGACTGTTCAATTGCCTAATTTACAAACCAAATTCCTCAGTTTTGAGGAACTGCTTTCCCCCTCTGACTCACTGAGAACTCTCCTCCCACTTGGGCTAGAGCCAATCAGTGCTTTCTCCTGCTTCTCTTTGTTGCTGTTGCTTCAAAATCCACGGGAAGACTGAGTGAAGTCTGCCTGTGCTTTGCCTCTCCTTTTTAACTGCTCTCCCCCTCTGACTCACTGAGAACTCTCCTCCCACTTGGGCTAGAGCCAATCAGTGCTTTCTCCAGCTTCTCTTTGTTGCTGTTGCTTCAAAATCCACGGGAAGACTGAGTGAAGTCTGCCTGTGCTTTGCCTCTCCTTTTTAACTGCTCTCCCCCTCTGACTCACTGAGAACTCTCCTCCCACTTGGGCTAGAGCCAATCAGTGCTTTCTCCTGCTTCTCTTTGTTGCTGTTGCTTCAAAATCCACGGGAAGACTGAGTGAAGGCAGATTATTATCTAAATGGTATCAAGTTGGGAAAGGGGGAAGTACAACGGGATCTGGGGGTCCTTGTTCATCAGTCAATGAAGGTAAGCATGCAGGTACAGCAAGCAGTGAAGAAAGCGAATTTTCATATTGGCCTTCATAACAAGAGAAGTTGAGTATAGGAGCAAAAAGGTCCTTCTGCATTTGTACAAGGCCCTAGTGAGACCACACCTGGAGTATTGTGTGCAGTTTTGGTCCCCTAATTTGAGGAAGGACATTCTTGCTATTGAAGGAGTGCAGTGTATGTTCACAAGGTTAATTCCCGGGATGGCGGGATTGTCATATTCTGAGAGAATGGAGCGGCTGGGGTTGTCTTCTCTGGAATTTAGAAGGATGAGGGGGAATCTTATTGAAACATATAAGATCATCAAGGGTTTGGACACGCTAGAGGCTGGAAACATGTTCTCGATGTTGGAGGAGTCCAGAACCAGGGACAACAGTTTAAGAATAAGGGGTAAGGCGTTTAGAACGGAGGTTGAATTCTCTACCCCAGAGGGCGGTGGAGAATGGTTCTCTGGATACTTTCAAGAGAGAGCTTGATAGGGCTCTAAAAGATAGCAGAGTCATGGGATATGGGGAGAAGGCAGGAACGGGGTACTGATTGTGGATGATCAGTCATGATCACATTGAATAGCGGTCCTGGCTCGAAGGGCCTAGTCCTGCACCTATTGTCGCAGACCATCAGGCCCTGGGGATTTATCTGCCTTCAGTCCCAACAGTTTACCTAACACTATTTCCTGACTAATGTGGATTTCCATCAGTTCCTCCCTCCCACTAGATCCTCAGTCCCCTTGTATTTCTGAGAGATTGTTTGTCTTCCTTAGTGACACCCAGGTTTCTTGGCAAATAAGTATTTTCTTGTTACATTAAATGCTTTTTGTTGATATAAATATCAAATGACTGCTGGATATTATGCAGGCACCTTTAATTTGCTGCAAACCACCTAAAGTTATTTGTATTTTTGTTCTTCCTCCTCTAACCTATAGAGGGTGATGGTGCACCTAAAAACTTTTCTGGATTGTTTAAATCATGATGAATTCTCAATTTAAATGATGTAATTTACTCCATTTAGGCAAATGGTGAATACGGTTGTTTAATTTTTGGGCTGTTATTAAAGGGCCTATATCCCACTTGGGCACCTAATCCGCGAGTCCAGAAGAGCTCGAGGGCACTCGCCTGGAAAGCATTGAGCTGGATCGACCGGCTTTGTTGAAACCTCAAGCTGGATCAACCGAACCGCGAGCTGCATCTACCGACCACTCACACACACAAACACATCGCAAAGGTGGGAGTCGGGGACAGCGGAGGAACGCTGTCTGTGCGATGAAGAGGACGGTAAACGGCTTCCACAGAGTACCGCAAGTCCTTTAGAGAGCACGGGGACGGGGGGAATAGAAGGGGTGGAGACACTTAAGAAGTTTAATAAAGTTTAGCGGGCATTTTACCTACCAGTAGGTCTTCCTAAGTCGTAATGAGCCAATCAAAATGGTCGGTCAGCGAAGGAGATGGCCTACGGCTGCCCTCGAGTGCCTGTAAGTAAATAGCGACCCCACTCCACTGCAGGACGAGTGAAAAAGACCCATGCCAAATTTTACTCGCGGATAATTTTTAAATATGCTGAAAAGATTTCCTGCGACCTGGCTGAGGCCGCGAGTGGAGCATGAAGGAGAGTTCCAGCCACCTCATACGACCTCGCGTTGACCATGCTGCGAGTCCAAGTCCAGGCAAACTCTTCTAAACTCGCAGCTTAGGTCGCCCAAGTGGGACAGCCCCTTTACATTGTAAAGCGAGTAGTTGACGAAGTGACAACAACGTTAAAAGTGCACCTGAAAACATGACAATAAGTGAGTTTGTCATTCCGATAAACGCAAGGAATCATGGGATTTGTCAAATGTCATTCGAGAAAAAAAAACGGAATCAGCGCTGTATAAATTGTGAACTATTCTATCAATTAATTAATCTAGAATTCTGTCAATTCAATAGTTCCCTTTCTTGTTCTGCTGTTCACACTACTTAGTCCCAGTTCAGTTCATTAATCTGCAATTCAAAAAGTTAAAGAATTTATTACTTTCATTTAATCCTTAATGAGTTTGCTACTGGAATAGGAAAATATTACAAGTGTTTGAAACATTTTCTTACGTTTATTCATAATTTATGTTTAAATATATTTAATCTGAGGCAGGCAGCGACTGTATCAGTGTGATGTGGGCTGATGCTTTACCTACAGGCGGTGTGAATGTACCGTTAAGGCAGGGGTCGGCAACCTACGGACCACGGGCCAGATCCGGAATCATCCGGCCCGGAGGCATATTTTTTTTTTAGTGACTAGAATGTTGTTCTTGCCTTCAGTGGGACATTGCCCAGAGTTGTCCCAGTGCTCTGGCAAGGCAGCTCTCCAGGATGGTTTTACATTGTGAAGTTCTGAGTTATTGATCAGAGTGAACACCCACTCCAGTGGACACGTCTCACTGTGGAGTCTGTTACAGGAGCTAAGGATTCTGGGTGTTAGGGATTCAGTATTTATTAGTAAAGTTTAAAGAATAAAGTTTTGTGTTTAATAAAAATAAATTAAAAAAATATATATATTTAATAGAGTAATTTGGGATTAAGATGTCAGTGGAGATTGGCCCCATGGTTTGCTCAGCCTGCAACATGTGGGAGATCAGGGATATTGTCGGTGTCCCTGGTGACTACATTTGCAGGAAGTGTGTCCAGCTGCAGCTCCTGGCAGACCGCATTGAACGATTGGAGCTGCGGCTGGATTCATACTGGAGCATCCACGATGCAGAGAAAGTCGTGGATAGCACATACAGCGGGTTGGTCACGCCACAGGTAAAAGGTAAGAGGACAGAAAGGGAGCGGGCGGCCAATAGCCAGCAAAGCAGTAGGCAGATAGTGCAGGAGTCCCCTGCGGTCATCTCCTTACTAAACAGGTTTACCATTTTGGATACTGTTGAGGGAGATGGCTCATCAGGGGAATGCAGCAGCAGCCAAGTTCATGGCACCATGGGTGGCTCTGCAGCACATGATGGGGGGAAAAAGAGGGGAAGGGCTATTGTAATAGGGGATTCAATTGTCAGGGGAATAGATAGGCGTTTCTGCGGCCGCAAAAGAGACTCCAGGATGGTATGTTGCCTCCCTGGTGCAAAGGTCAGGGATGTCACTGAACGGCTGCAGAACATTCTGGAGGGGGAGGGTGAACAGCCAGTTGTCGTGGTGCATATTGGCACCAACGATATAGGTAAAAAAAGGGATGAGGACCTACAAGGTGAATTTAGGGAGCTAGGGGATAAACTTAAAAGTAGGACCTCAAAGGTAATAATCTCTGGATTATTACCAGTACCACGGGCCAGTCAGAGTAGAAATAGGAGGATATTGCAGATGAACATGTGGCTTGAAAAATGGTGCAAGGGGGATGGATTCAAATTTTTAGGGCACTGGAACCATTTCTGGGGGAGGTGGGACCAGTACAAACAGGACGGCCTGCACCTGGGCTGGAATGGAACCAATGTCCTTGGGGGAGTGTTTGCTAGTGCTGTCGGGGAGGATTTAAACTAATGTGGCAGGGGGATGGGTACAAGAGCAGAGAGGCAGGTGGGTGTAAAACGAGGGTGGAAGCAATAGGGAGCAAGGTGAAAAGTAAAAGTGGCAGGCAGACAAAACCAGGGCAAAAATCAAAAAGGGCCACTTCTCAACAAAATTGCATAAGGGGTAAGAGCGTTGTAAAAACAAGCCTGAAGGCTTTGTGTCTCAATGCAAGGAGTATTCGTAATAAGGTGGATGAGTTGAACGTGCAGATAGCTATAATGAGTATGATATAGTCGGGATCACGGAGACATGGCTCCAGGGTGACCAAGGCTGGGAGCTGAACATCCAGGGATATTCAATATTCAGGAGGGATAGAGAGAAAGGAAAAGGAGGTGGGGTAGCGTTGCTGGTTAGAGAGGAGATTAACGCAATGGAAAGGAAGGACATTAGCTTGGAGCATGTGGAATCGGTATGGGTAGAGCTGTGACCCCTTGTCCTGGAGTAAGGGGCAGAAAACGCTAGTGGGAGTTGTGTACAGGCCACCTAACAGTAGTAGTGAAGTTGGGGATGGTATCAAACAGGAAATTAAAAATGCATGCGACAAAGGCAAAACAGTTATAATGGGTGACTTCAATCTACATATAGATTGGGTGAATCAAATTGGCAGGGGCGCTGAGGAAGAGGATTTTTTGGAAAGTATGCGGGATAGTTATCTAAATCAACATGTAGAGGAACCAACGAGAGAGCAGACTATTTTAGACTGGGTATTGAGTAATGAGGAAGAGTTAGTTAGCAGTCTTATTGTGCGTTCCCCCTTGGGCAAGAGTGACCATAATATGGTCGAGTTCTTCATTAGGATGGAGAGTGACATTGTTAATTCAGAAACAAGGGTTCTGAACTTAAAGAAAGGTAACTTTGAGGGTATGAGACGTGAATTGGCCAAGATTGACTGGCAATCAATTCTAAAAGGGTTGACAGTGGATACGCAATGGAAGACATTTAAAGACTGCATGGATGAACTACAAAAATTGTTCATCCCAGTTTGGCAAAAGAATAGATCAGGGAAGGTAGTGCATCCGTGGATAACAAGGGAAATCAGGGATAGTATCAAAGCAAAGGATGATGCGTACAAAGTAGCCTGAAAAAGCAGCATACCAGAGGACTGGGAAAAATTCAGAGACCAGCAGAGAAGGACAAAGGGCTTGATTAGGAAAGGAAAAATAGATTATGAAAGAAAACTGGCAGGGAACATAAAAACTGACTGCAAAAGTTTTTATAGATATGTGAAGAGAACGAGATTAGTTAAAACAAATGTAGGTCCCTTGCAGTCAGAAACAGGTGAGTTGATCATGGGGAACAAGAATATGGCGGACCAATTGAATAACTACTTTGGTTCCGTCTTCACTAAGGAAGACATAAATAATCTGCCGGAAATAGCAGGGGACCGCGGGTCAAAGGAGTGCTTGAGTGAAATCCAGGTTAGTCGGGAAGTGTTGTTGGGTAAATTGAATGGATTAAAGGCCGATAAATCCCCAGGGCCAGATAGGTTGCATCCCAGAGTACTTAAGGAAGTAGCTCCGGAAATAGTGGATGCATTAGTGATAATCTTTCAAAACTCTTTAGGTTCTGGAGTAGTTCCTGAGGATTGGCGGGTAGCAAACGTAACCCCTCTTTTTAAGAAGGGGGGGGGGAGAGAGAAAACAGGGAATTACAGACCAGTTAGTCTAACATCGGTAGTGGGGAAACTGCTAGAGTCAGTTATTAAAGATGGGATAGCAGCACATTTGGAAAGTGGTGAAATCATTGGACAAAGTCAGCGTGGATTTACGAAAGGTAAATCATGTCTGACGAATCTTGTGGAATTTTTCGAGAATGTAACTAGTAGCGTGGATAGGGGAGAACCAGTGGATGTGGTGTATCTGGACTTCCAGAAGGCTTTCGACAAGGTCCCACATAAGAGATTAGTATATAAACTTAAAGCATATGGCATTGGGGGTTCAGTATTGATGTGGATAGAGAACTGGCTGGCAAACAGGAAGCAAAGAGTAGGAGTAAACAGGTCGTTTTCACAATGGCAGGCAGTGACTAGTGGGGTACCACAAGGCTCAGTGCTGGGACCCCAGCTATTTACAATATACATAAATGATCTGGATGAGGGAATTGAAGGCAATATCTCCAAGTTTGCGGATGACACTAAGCTGGGGGGCAGTGTTATCTGTGTGGAGGATGCTAGGAGACTGCAAGGTGACTTGGATAGGCTGGGTGAGTGGGCAAATGTTTGGCAGATGCAGTATAATGTGGATAAATGTGAGGTTATCCACTTTGGTGGCAAAAATAGGAAAACAGACTATTATCTAAATGGAGGCCGATTAGGAAAAGGGGAGATGCAGCGCGACCTGGGTGTCATGGTACACCAGTCATTGAAAGTAGGCATGCAGGTACAGCAGGCAGTGAAGAAAGCGAATGGTATGTTAGCTTTCATAGCAAAAGGATTTTAGTATAGGAACAGGGAGGTTCTACTTCAGTTGTATAGGGTCTTGGTGAGGCCACACCTGGAGTATTGCGTGCAGTTCTGGTCTCCAAATCTGAGGAAGGACATTATTGCCATAGAGGGAGTGCAGAGAAGGTTCACCAGACTGATTCCTGGGATGTCAGGACTGTCTTATGAACAAAGACTGCATAGACTCGGTTTATACACTCTAGAATTTAGGAGATTGAGAGGGGATCTTATAGAAACGTACAAAATTCTTAAGGGGTTGGACAGGCTAGATGCAGGAAGATTGTTCCCGATGTTGGGGAGGTCCAGGACAAAGGGTCACAGCTTAAGGATAAGGGGGAAATCCTTTAGGATGGAGATGAGAAGGACTTTTTTCACACAGAGAGTGGTGGGTCTCTGGAACTCTCTGCCACAGAGGGTAGTTGAGGCCAGTTCATTGGCTATATTTAAGAGGGAGTTAGATGTGGCCCTTGTGGCTAAGGGGATCAGAGGGTATGGAGAGAAGGCAGGTACGGGATACTGAGTTGGATGATCAGCCATGATCATATTGAATGGCGGTGCAGGCTCGAAGGGCCGAATGGCCTACTCCTGCACCTAATTTCTATGTTTCTATTCCACCGCCTGTTGGTCAATAATTGGATCGACCTCCTGAACCATTGGCCGCGGACCTACCGGCGTGTGTTCTTTAGGAACTGAACTCAATGTGGAACAAATCCATTAACAGAGCCACTGTGCTGCCGGATTCTAAGTTGTCCGTGCCTTCCCTCTGGAACCCTCCTTGTCTCCATCAGATGCCGAGTTCCCAGAGCACTGGTTAAAGGCAGCCGGTCACGGTTAAGTCTGTGAAACCGGCCCCATCAGAGACTGCAGGCAGGATTATTGAAAGAATGGATCATTCTGCCTATTGTAGCGGGTGGCTGTTCGTGAGGTGTTTGAGAGAGAGAAAGTGGAGGAGTGTGGGGCGAGATTTAATTTCCAGCGGCATGTAAATGATGGACCCACAAGGGTTGACACTGCAACAGCAGTAGCGAGAGCGAGAGTCTGTTTCAACAGTTTATTTTCAGCTGCTAAAAAAATAACACAAAGCGACCTGAATGATCACTCGCTTACTGCCGATCTACATACTGCCATTGATAAAGTTACATTACTAGACATTGCTTAAAGCAATATTATGTCTAGTGAACATAGCAGTTAGTTGGAGACACAGGTATAACAGTTATAAGCTCCGAACCATAAAGCAATATAATATCAACATTTCATGTTGCAAAATGGTGATTTATTCCCCATACACACCAGCAGAATTTTTCCTGCCGATATGAGGTTTAAATTCACCGCAACCGCAACGTTCCAATCCATCGCGTTCCAGAAAATCCCACTCGCAAGATGATTTAAATGGCCATTAATTTACAGGCATTAAACACTAAATACCTTCAATTTGGCCTATAAATTAATGACTAGATTTAAAAATTATGTTATATTGTGAATTGTTGTGTGAATGTTATTTGGACACTTTGGCTTTAAAAAAAGTTACTTTTTTTCTTAAGAAATGGATAGATGTTTAGATCTAGTAATTGAATTTTGTAATTAGCTACAATTGGGTAACTAACTAATTATATGCTTTAATTTCAGGTCATCCAAGTAAGATTGTTTCATATGTTTCAGAATGCTTCAATCTATAATAACTGAAAATGTCTTTCAGTTCTCTTAATTTTTAAGGAAGTTATGGGCTTTTGACTGTCCTCGATCACAACTTTTGTGTCAAGTCAATAGAAATGGTACATGGTACATGGTTACATGGTAAACGGTAGGGAATTGAAGAATACAGTTCAAAAGAGGGATCTGGGAATTGAAGAATACAGTTGAACAGAGGGATCTGGGAATAACCGTGCATAGTTCCTTGAAGGTGGAATCTCATATAGATAGGGTGGTAAAGAAAGCTTTTGGTATGCTAGCCTTTATAAATCAGAGCATTGAGTATAGAAGCTGGGATGTAATGTTAAAATTGTACAAGGCGTTGGTGAGACCAAATCTGGAGTATGGTGTGCAGTTTTGGTCGCCCAATTATAGGAAGGATGTCAACAAAATAGAGAGAGTACAGAGGAGATTTACTAGAATGTTGCCTGGGTTTCAACAGCTAAGTTACAGAGATAGGTTAAATGAGTTGGGTCTTTATTCTCTGGAGCGCAGAAGGTTAAGGGGGGACTTGATAGAGGTCTTTAAAATGATGAGAGGGATAGACAGAGTTAATGTGGACAAGCTTTTCCCTTTGAGAATAGGGAAGATTCAAACACGAGGACATGACTTTAGAATTAAGGGACAGAGGTTTAGGGGTAACATGAGGGGGAGCGTGGTAGCGGTGTGGAATGAGCTTCCAGTGGAAGTGGTGGCGGCAGGTTCGTTGGTATCATTTAAAAATAAATTGGATAGGCATATGGATGAGAAGGGTATGGAGGGTTATGGTATGAGTGCAGGCAGGTGGGACTAAGGGAAAAAAGTTGTTCGGCACGGACTTGAAGGGCCGAGATGGCCTGTTTCCATGCTGTAATTGTTATATGGTTATATGGAAAAGCAATAAAAACAAGTTGCTAATTTCCGGGTATGAAAATGGCCATAATTTTTTTAATACTGAAGGTATGAAAGTGAATTGGGTGTCAAATTAAACTTTTTATGCTTTATCTGATGGGATAAATTGCAGACTTGATTTTTATAATCTCAAAATTTTGTAACATTGCTACAGGTAGTAAGAATTTCACTGTTCTGTTTCAGTACATAGGACAATAAAACACTCAACTGATTTATAGTTGAATTCATGGAGTTGACGATGGGTGGGACTGGTATAATATTCTCTCACATAAAGAGAATACATTTGTGGCAAGTCTTCAAAACAGTAATAATTCAAAATAAATGGAAAAGTAAATATCATAGAAACATAGAAAATAGGTGCAGGAGGCGGCCACTCAGCCCTTCGAACCAGCACCGCCATTCATTGTGATCATGGCTGATCGTCCACTATCAATAACCCGTGCCTGCCTTCTCCCCATATCCCTTGACTCCACTAGCCCCTAGAGCTCTATCCAACTCTCTCTTAAATCCATCCAGTGATTTGGCCTCCACTGCCCTCTGTGGCAGGGAATTCCATAAATTCACAACTCTCTGGGTAAAAAAGTTTTTTCTCACCTCAGTCTTAAATGACCTCCCCTTTATTCTAAGACTGTGGTCCCTGATTCTGGACTCACCCAACATTGGGAACATTTTTCCTGCATCTAGCTTGTCCAGTCCTTTTATAATTTTATATGTTTCCATAAGATTCCCCCTCATCCTTCTAAACTCCAGTGAATACAAGCATAGTCTTTTCAATCTTTCCTCATATGACAGTCCCGCCATCCCAGGAATCAATCTCGTGAACCTACGCTGCACTGCCTCAATCACAAGGATGTCCTTCCTCAAATTAGGAGACCAAAACTGTACACAATACTCCAGATGTGGTCTCACCAGAGCCGTATACAACTGCAGAAGAACCTCTTTACTCCTATACTGAAATCCTCTTGTTATGAAGGCCAACATTCTTTCTTCACTGCCTGCTGTACCTGCCTGCCAACTTTCAGTGACTGGTGTACAAGGACACCCAGGTCTTGCTGTACCTCCCCCTTAACTAATCTAACCCCAATGAGATAATAATTTGCCCCCTTGTTTTTGCCGCCAAAGTGGATAAACTCACATTTATCTTTATTACACTGCATCTGCCAAGCATCTGCCCACTCACTCAACGTGTCCAGGTCCCCCTGCAACCTCCTAACATCCTCTTCACAGTTCACACTGCCAACCAGCTGTGTGTCATCCGCAAACTTGCGAGTGTTGCTCCTCTTCCAAATCATTAATATATATGGTAAACAGTTGCTGCCCCAACACCGAGCCTTGCACCACTCCACTCGATTCTTCTGGAGGTGGATAAACCAACAGATTTAACAAGGATTTCTTTAGGCTCCATTATTCCCAACGGTTTGGATAAATGTATACAACTATGACAACGTTATTGACAATTAAAAAAAAACAAAATAGGAAACCTGGAAGAACTAATTATTAAATAAATCACATGGTTTATCTAGCCTGCTATCCTTCCCCCAGAATTAAATCTGGTGAAAAGCTGTTACACTGGATCTAAAATTCCAGGTGAAATGACTTGTTTTTATATCATCTATTTTGAACGATTACTGGTTGAGAATCTGACATGAATGCACTCTGAGCTGGTATTAATATTTTTAGCTCGGTTCCGAAAATACAAATCAATGATTTTGCCAAATGGAAGTACAGACTAGAGCAAATGTCAAAAATAGATAGGTGTTTAACTAAGAAACACTTCTATGTTTCTAAAAGTATACACATGGTTTGTTTGGCCTGCTACAGATTCTGCAATCTCCTTTCCACATGTAACATGACTTCATAAAGCAGGCTTAAGTAAATGCCCCAGTCTACACAGTTGCTGATGTCGAGAGTTTCAAGCTCCTAGCGGAAACATCACCAACAATTCATCCTTGGAGCTACAGCCAAGGAAGCACAGCCATTATTTACTTAGAAGACTAAAGAAATGCAGCATTTTTCAAATTACATCAATTTCTACCATAGAAAGCATCCTATGTGGATACATCATAGTTTGCTCTGGCAACTGGTCTGCGCAAGACCACAAGAAATTGAATTGTGTATGCAGTTCAGTCCACCACACAAACCAGCCTCTCCCCACCCCACCCTTGACACCACGTTGCCTCAGGAAAACAGCCATAATAATCAAACACCACTCACACCCGTCATTCACTTTCCCATCTGGCAGAAAGTACAAGCGCTTGATAGCGTGTATAGAATCATAGAAAATAGGTGCAGGAGTAGGCCATTCGGCCCTTCGAGCCTGCACCGCCATTCAATATGATCACGGCTGATCATCCAACTCAGTATCCTGTACCTGCCTTCTATCCATACCCCCTGATCCCCTTAGCCACAAGGGCCACGTCTAGCTCCCTCTTAAATATAGCCAATGAACTGGCCTCAACTACCTTCTGTGGCAGAGAATTCCACAGACTCACCACTCTCTGTGTGAAAAAAGATCTTCTCATCTCGGTCCTAAAAGACTTCCCCCTTATCCTTAAACTGTGACCCCTTGTTCTGGACTTCCCCAACATCGGGAACAATCTTCCTGCATCTAGCCTGTCCAACCCCTTAAGAATTTTGTAAGCCTCTGTAAGATCCCCCCCTCAATCTCCTAAATTCCAGCGAGTACAAGCCGAGTCTATCCAGTCTTTCTTCATATGGAAGTCCTGCCATCCCAGGAATCAGTCTGGTGAACCTTCTCTGTACTCCCTCTATGGCAAGAATGTCTTTCCTCAGATTAGGAGACCAAAACTGCATGCAATACTCCAGGTGTGGCCTCACCAAGACCCTGTACAACTGCAGTAGAACCTCCCTGCTCTTGTACTCTAATCTTTTTTGCTATGAATGCCAACATACCATTCGCTTTCTTCACAGCCTGCTGCACCTGCATGCCTACTTTCAATGACTGGTGTACCATGACACCCAGGTCTCGCTGCATCTCCCCTTTTCCTAATCGGCCACCATTCGGTTAATAATCTACCCTCCTGTTTTTGCCGTCAAAGTGGATAACCTCACATTTATCCACATTATACTGCATCTGCCATGCATTTGCCCACTCACCCAACCTATCCAAGTCACCTTGCAGCCTCCTAGCATCCTCCTCACAGCTAACACTGGCCCTCAGCTTCGTGTCATCCGCAAACTTGGAGAAGTTGCATTCAATTCCCTCACCCATTTTATTAATATATATTATAAATAGCTGGGGTCCCAGCACTGAGCCTTGCGGTACCCCACTAGTCACAGCCTGCCATGCTGAAAATGACCAGTTTACTCCTACTCTTTGCTTCCTGTCTGCCAGCCAGTTCTCTATCCACATCAATACTGAACCCTCAATACCTTGTGCTTTAAGTTTGTATACTAATCTCTTATGTGGGACCTTGTCGAAAGCCTTCTGAAAGTCCAGATATAATACATCCATTATCCACTCTACTAGTTACATCCTCAAAAAATTCTATATGATTCGTCAGGCATGATTTACCTTTCATAAAGGTACCTTCCATGCTGACTGTCCAATGATTTCACTGCTTTCCAAATGTGCTGCTATCCCATCTTTAATAACTGACTCTAGCATTTTCCCCACTGCCGATGTTAGACTAATTGGTCTGTAATTCCCCATTTTCTCTCTCCCTCTCTTTTTAAAAAGTGGGGTTATATTAGCTACCCCCCAATCCTCAGGAACCACTCCAGAATCTAAAGAGTTTTGAAAAATTATCACTAGTGCATTCACTATTTCTGGGGCTACTTCCTTAAGTACTCTGGGATGCAGCCTATCTGGCCCTGGGGATTTATCGGTCCGATTCAAGCATAACTCCTTCCCTGCTGTTACCAGAGTCTTGAACAGACCTATTGTCAGCCAAGGATGTATTCACAATCCCCCAATCTACCTTATGCAAGCAATTGCACTTTTATTTGCACTTTCTCTGCAGCTGTAACACTAGATTCTGCATTGTTTGATTGTAATCATTATATGAACGATTTGCATGGATGGTATGCAAGACAAATACATGATACATTCAATTCTTACCCCCGTCTTC
This sequence comes from Raja brachyura, assembly GCA_963514005.1. The sequence continues at coordinate 18,367,154 of OY740786.1, read as the reverse complement.
TCCTGAAACAGTAGTTAGTTATCAGGACATTTGTCAACTTTTTTTTGCTAATGTTGAAGATATTGCAATGACTGCAAATGACTCCATGATTCCTAAAGGTAACAGTGAACAAGCTATTCAAGTTTTATTTCATAGCAAAGTAATCCTCTGTAAAAGGAATGAATACCACACCTACACCTGAATATTTTGCCACTTCATCAAATACACATTCACAAAAGGCATTAACGAGTCATCCAATCTACACTTTAGCTTTCTACAAAATAAATAGATAAGCTAGAGAGAAGTCACAGTGGCGCAGCGGTAGAGTTGCTGCCTTACAGCGAATGCAGTGCCGGAGACCCGTGTTCGATCCCAATTACTGGTGCTTTCTGTACGGAGTTTGCACGTCACATTTATATTGTGAATGTGGTAGCTTTAATATCCGGTTTAAGATCGAAGAAATAGATGACAAAACACACACCAATTAACTATTTTGAATAGGCAGGTGTTTATTTTGTTCAGGCTTTGGGTTTTTTATTTTACATTATCAAACAGAGCTGAGGTACTAGTGATATTCCAGGACAAAATTTTCCTTTTTTAACTTCAGGTTATCATAGTAACAAGACATACGCAAAAGTAGTAATGAATATACAGTTGCATGGGTACAACAGTCAAGCCAAGTAAGCCATAGTCTGTTCAAAAACCAGTACTATTGAAACTGCACACTACTGCACCACAGAAGCCTTGAGAGCTCAACTTGTGAAATAATTTTCATTCATACGTAAAAGAAAAATGCTGCTCTCCAAAAAAATTGTCCACAAGCTTGTTAGTTTTGTCAGTGTATAAAGAAGTTCTGATAAAAATCAGCATGCTCTTGTTTGGCCTGATAACTTCCCCAGTTGAGCTTTAATAATTGTTTAAATACAGAGGAGGAAAAATGCATGGGCAATCCATTTAGTGTTATTTTCTTGTACTCTCAAGAAAAATGTGGATCACAAATGGGAACATATAGAAAGAACCCAAGCCACACTGTCTTACAATATTTTCAGTAGCAAAATGAAGAACTTAGTAGTTATCTAAATGGATAAGCAAAAAAATCTGCAATACATTACAGCTCTGGCATCCAGGGGGAAAAGTAGCCATTTCCAGGCAATGTTTCAAAGTTTGATATGCTGGTCAAGTTTTGTAGAGACCAGGAAATCTCCGTGCCTGTACATGCCACACCAAAAGTAAGGCAGAATTATGAATCATAGCAACAAGTGAGACCAACTATACCTGCAGCCCTACTTTAACAACGCATGAGGTGTAGGCACTTAAAGGATGCAAAAAATCCTAACTGGAGGGCACGACAGTGTCATATGATTTTACTTTCTCCAATAAAAATAGTAAAAGTGGTGTACAGCATTAACTAGAAACAGTTTCTCCAACCCCCCCCCCCCCCCCAACCAGTTAGTCTAAACATGCTTTGATGTTTGGATTGGAAAGAAATTCATAAGATTAAGCTATAGTGTTCTATGCAGACAAATCATTTATGACAAAAATCATTAAATTGGTTACGCTTATCTAAGACTTTAAAAAAAATCCGGAGCACAGAAATAAATTAGAGGGGAAAGAAACAACGTGTTCTTAAATTAAAATGCTAAATCATATCATTCCAGATAGGTTAATCAAACTATGGAGAACTACAAAACCCTAAACAATATGGAAGTCCTGTAACAAAAACGAATAAAAGATGCATAATTTTACAAGTTCTGCATGTGAATGCTCTCCTTCCTTCAGATGCACAATTGAAAGAGATCTCTCTGTATGCTAGAAGATATTCTCGTTTTGAAATGTGCAAGTGAGTAAAGAGAACTTTCCAACCTATGCAACACAAAGATTTGTCTTCAATTATTTTCTAGCCTTTCAAATGCAACTCCTTTAACAGGAAATTATGCATCATTATTTGAAAATTCGTATCTGAGAAGCTATCACCATCTTAATTCACAGCTAAATTTAGGAAAAATATGTTGGGCTCAGGTGGTGAAGAAAAATGGGGAAAATTAATTTGTACACATGATGATTTGGGGGGTTTAAATAGGCTTCAGTAAGACTGCAAGCAATGTTTGCTGTATTTTTTTGTTCTCTTTGCACACTTGAAATTTACTTAACGATTCAGTTGAGAAACTTATCATATGGAAGTAATTAAAAAGGTCCAATTCACTGGTGTCTCATTGTTCGGATAATATAGTCACTGTCATAAAGCCACTTAGCATTCAGATGTTATCTGCATAAACTGTCCTTTACACTAAACAGCTACAGAATTCCATCATTAAAAGTGCAATATTATACAATGCAAAGAACAAAATGTGTCTTCCAATTAAAAGTAAACTGATGCAAGTTGAGTTTTGGCAATTACATTTTTTTGTATCGGTTTCCAATGAAGACACTGACATTTTCTCCACATTTGTACTTGTGAAGCTAATAGATCAATTACAAGACAGCCAGCAATGATGAATTGCAATACTTTACCAACAGGGTAAGATTTACTAGCCAATATTCACACTGTGGTGGATGGCAATGACAAATAAGCAGTAGGCTATAGAACCATTATTAGCAGGAGCATCCTCCCTCACTGACTGGTTGTTCTTGGGTCTTTTCCAGTTTTATATCAATCACTGAAAGTCGACAGTGTTAAGGCAAAATCTTGTCGTACATTTTAACGCCATTTTTATTTTTTAAAGTGCCTGATTACGGACAGATGCGAATGCTACATTTAATAGTTCGGTAGGTAGTAATCAGAGTTTGGTGAGGCATTGAAATCCCCCCAGATTGCAAGATTTTTGTGCAATTTATAGAATGTCACACGATTCAGGTAATCTTTTATTATATAATCTGAAACGGACAGTAAATGTGGGATTTCTGGTTTAAACTACACATGCAGTGACACAATGGTTCCCAACAATTTAAAAACAATGTTTTTACTTGTGCATGCCAAAAGGATACTGTCTTCCCTGCTTTTATCCTGTGTGCTTTCCATTCCAGGCAAGGCAGCAGCTACACGCCGGAAAAGCTAAGGTAAGAAATACACAAAAATTAAAACTTTTGATTTTGCAAAGCATTGTAGCTAAAATGACTAAAGATGGAGTGTTAAGAATCTTGGGAAAAATATCACACTGAAGTGTCTTTGATTTGGCTCCTCCTTGCATCTTTGAGCAACCAAATCCCCAGAGTTCAGCCAGCCACAATGAAGGAAGTAGGACAGTTTTCTGCAATTTTAATGCTACATCTTCCATTCAAATTTCTTTAAAAGGTGCAGATAACTGCAGTCTTATGTTGTCGATCCAAATAAAATGACCAGTGTCATCTACTTTTTGGAAAATATTGCTACTTCCCTTTGCAAATACCATAGAAAATATGCACAACCCTCAGGCAATTTTGAATTCACACGTCAAATATGCAATTATCAACAGGTTTTGAAGACCCAGAGGAAAATAAATTAGCAAATTATTGGGGATCCAAGAATTCATAAATATTTAGTAGTATAACTAATATATCAATTTATAGAATAGCACAGCCGACAAGAATTTTGCAAAAAGCCCAACTCCATCACCATGGGAGGGTATATGTAAGAAATAGCCCTTTTGGACTGTAAGTACTATAGGCGATTACTGAAGATACGCCTAAAGAAAATGGTAGCCGGTTTCTTAGGAAAGAAAGTTTGTCCTTTTATGATAAGTGATTAATTGAGCAATTAATCCTAACTACAAATTGATTAGCTTTAGTAAGCCAAAGAGAACTGAACAGCTGCAAGCATATACAGCCAACCCAGTTTAGTGAGATTAGCAAGTTGTCCGACCAAATATTTTTAGTACAAAGCAGGCCATAAATTGGATCAAAGTTGATGGAATAACATTGTCGATGCTACAAAATATTATAGAAAATAAAACCTTAAGTTAAAATTTGCTTCTTAATTGGCTGGTTAATAGAGGATGGAGGGTTATAGTAGACAGGATCTAATGTCTATCCAAGAAGCACCATCTTTTACTCTGGTGCCTGAGCAAATCATTAGATGATACCAGCTGCACAGAGCAGTTGATGTCACCTTTGCTTCCCATTCTTCAATTGCTAACCGCTTGACCCGTTACATAGAAACATAGAAAAATAGATGCAGGAGTAGGCCATTCGGCCCTACGAGCCTGCACCGCCATTCAATATGATCATGACTGATCATCCAGCTCAGTATCTTGTACATGCCTTCTCTCCATACCCCCTGATCCCTTTAGCCACAAGGGCCACATCTAACTCCCTCTTAAATATAGCCAATGGTGGCCTCAACTACCTTCCGTGGCAGAGAATTCCAGAGATTTACCACTCTCTGTGTGAAAAATGTTTTTCTCATCTCAGTCCTAAAGAGATTTCCCCCTTATCCTTAAACTGTGACCCCTTGTTCTGATCTTCCCCAACATCGGGAACATTCTTCCTGCATCTAGTCTGTCCAACCCCTTAAGAATTTTGTATGTTTCTATAAGATCCCCCCTCAATTTCTAAATTCTGGCAAGTACAAGCAGAGTCTACCCAGTCTTTCTTCATATGAAAGTCCTGCCATCCCAGGAATCAGTCTGGTGAACCTTCGCTGTACTCCCTCTATGGCAAGAATGTCTTTCCTCAGATTTAGAGACCAAAACTGTATGCAATATTCCAGGTGTGGTCTCACCAACACCCTGTAGAACTGCAGTAGAACCTCCCTGCTCCTATACTCAAATCCTTTTGCTATGAATGCTAACATGCCATTTGCTTTCTTCACTGCCTGCTGCACCTGCATGCCTACTTTCAATGACTGGTGTACCATGACACCCAGGTCTCGTTGCATCTCCCCTTTTCCTAATCGGCCACCATTCAGATAATAGTCCTCTTTCCTGTTTTTGCCACCAAAGTGGATAACCTCACATTTATCCACATTATACTGCATCTGCCATGCATTTGCCCACTCACCCAGCCTATGCAAGTCACCTTGCAGCCTCCTAGCATCCTTCTCACAGCTAACACTGCCCCCCGGCTTTGTGTCATACGCAAACTTGGAGATGTTTCATTCAATTCCCTCGTCCAAATCATTAATAATAATTGTAAATAGCTGGGGTCCCAGCACCGAGCCTTGCGATACCCCACTAGTCACTGCCTGCCATTTAACACTATTCACACAAGACTGAATAATCAGCTTTATCTGTAAAAATCACCAAAGTGATTGCAAGAGGAGGAAACTTGAATGTTCTTGATTAAGAAAAACAGATAAATAAAAAACCTGGGGAAGGGGTGGTTTGGGTGGGAAGGGACGAGTTCCTTGCTAATACAGTAAAATATGAGTGTTAGTAAACTGCTGACTTCTGTTAAACTGTTAAATGCAAAAGTATTCATCACCAGCATATTTGATGTGCAAATTGAAGAAAGCTATATTTAACAGACTACTTCGACATGCAGCGGGTAGAACCAATACCGAGTCAGAGTATTAATCGAGGAAAAGATATTGTCATTATTACCATCACTAAATATTTACCTGTCACCGCTAGCATTTAGCATGTGTTACACCTTTTATTTGAATATTATTAAAAAAATGAGCCGACTTAAATTGTCCTGAATATTGAGGATAAATAGTCACAAAATGCCTACCATGGTCCATTAGGTCATGAAAATGTTATGAATATCATGTTATTCCACATAATCACACCCTCCGCTTTGAACCAGGGCATCGGAGATGTCCTCATTCTTTAGGGAACGGCAGTTCCCCTCTTCGACTATAGATGAGGCTCTCACCAGGGTCTCCTCTACATTCCGTAGCTCCGCTCTCACTCCCCATCCCCCCCCACTCATAACGAGGACAGACCTTGTCCTCAGCTTCCACCCTGCCAACCATCACATACAACAGATAATCCTCCGACATTTTCGCCACATCCAATGGGATCCCACCACTGGCCACATCTTCCCATCTTCTCCCTTTTCGGCTTTCCGCAGAGACTGCTCCCTCCATAGCTCCCTGGTCAATTCGGCCCTTCCCACCCAAACCACCCTTTCCCCTGGTACTTTCCCTTGCAACCACAGGAAATGCTACACTTGTCGCTTTACCTCCCCCCTCGACTCCATCCAAAAACCAAAGCAGTCTTTCCAGGTGAGGCAGAGGTTCTTGGTTCCTTGGTCCTCCAAAATATTCCAACTGGAATTTAAACTGGAGGTGGTGAAGGGAGGGGTTTAGCTAGTGAGGGTTATTGGGAAGAAAGTGTCACTTTAAATTTAGTTGCATCTGGCTGGGCAACCGTGGCTTGGTTCACCTGCATGTCCTCCAACCTCATCTATTGCATCCGCTGTTCTAAGGGCCAACTGCATCGGTGAGACCAAGCACAGGCTTGGTGATCGCTTCGCCCAACACCTCCGCATTAACCATCAACCTGATCTCCCAGTGGCCCAGCACTTCAACTCCCCCTCCCATTCCGAATCCGACATTTCTATCCTAGGCCTCCTCCATGGCCAGAGTGAGTCCCACCGCAAATTGGAGGAGCAACACCTCATATTTCGCTTGGGCAGTTTACACCCTAGCAGTATGAACATTGACCTCCAATTTCAGGTAGTCCTTGCTTTCTCCCTCCTTCCCCTCCCCTTCCCAGCTCTCCCACAGTCTCCACCTCTTCCTTTTTGCTTCCCCCCACCCCCACATCAGTTTGAAGAAGGGTCTCAACCCGAAACGTCACCTCCATAGATGCGGCCATAGATGCGGCCTCACCCGCTGAGTTTCTCCAGCATTTTTATGTACCATCCCCTTTGAATGTTATGTTAGTCAGAGTCATATACATGGAAATGGGTCCTTCGGAGCAACTCACCCATGCCAACCAAGATGCCCTTCTAAGGTAGCCCTATTTCAAGATTCGTGAGTTTATTGTCATGTCCCTGATAGGACAATGAAATTCTTGCTTTGCTTCAGCACAACAGAACACAGTAGGCATGACTACAGAACAGATCAGTGTGTCCATATACCATTATAAAAATATATACACACATGAATAAATAAATATTTGCCTGCGTTCTACCCATATCCTTCTAAACATCCTATCCATATACCTGTCCAATTGTCTTTTACATGCTGTTATAGTTCCTCTCTCAATCGTTTTCTCTGACAGCTCATTCCAGTGTGAAAACGTTTACCTGGAGGTCCTTATTGAATCTTTCCCCTCTCACCTTAAAACCAATGGCTTCTAGTTCTTGATTACCCAAACCTTGAGGAAAAAGACTGCATTCACTCCATCTATGCCCCCCCGAGATCGTGTACATCTCTGCAAGGTTGTCGCTTACTCTTCTATATTTCACGGAATGAAGTCCTAGCCTTAGCCTGTCTTTATCTCTAACTCTATCCCTTAAATTCTGGCAACATCTTCCTCATGGCCCTTGATTAAGGAGATCTATTTTAGATGCAATCAAACCCAATTTAGCATTGAAAAAATAATTCTATAATTTGCATTTCCAACAGACGATTAAAAAAAAATGCTTGATAATGTCGAACATCAGGACAGTGTGTAGTTTTCTTAAAATGAACATAAATTTACTTTATGGCTTCAAATTGATCAAAAAATTGGCATGGCAAGTTCAAAAGTGGAATAGAAAGGGGCTTAGCACGTTTAATGCAGGAATTGAAATAAGAACATTGGACGAAATCTTGCTAAAATATGAACACCAAAATGAATTTCCTGCATATGCAGAAGACTGAATTGTGTTAAAGTATCTAAGGCATGGAGGAGAGCAGCAGATTACAGATATTGTTGTGCTTTCCACAATATCCAGACATGTAAACATGCTTGCTGCCCTGCGCACGAGGGTAACCAGCATTGGCATGATTCAGTCTTAAAAATTTGGCACCAAACCACTTAAATGCCAAATCTTCACATAAACCTAGATGGTCACTCCCTCTATCATCAGTATACCTTGGATGGGAGAAATATCAACAAAATGTACTGCAGAAACTCTCCAAGGCCTCTTCTTTAAAATCCTGAATGACAAGAGAACTGTTCCCCCTCAAAAATACATATCATCCCAACTCAAAACAACACTATAAATATAACCAGCTGTGGAGGACTATCAAAAGATATAAATTAACATCAGGTATAGAGCAATTGGGGACAGGGTTAAAATACTAACCTTGCCAGCGAAGCTATTAACCAGTCGACTGGTTAGTACGCAACAAAAGCTTTTCACTTTACCTCGAAACACTGGACTAAACTGAAAGTCAAAATCTTTTGAGCAAACAAACTGCATTTTAAACTAGTTTGTGTTTCATTTATATCTACTCTAATAAATCTCTGCCTCTTATAAACCTGCACTCCATTCTACATGAAGGAGGATACTCTGGGAAGAGCATACACTCAGCCTCGCTGCTAATTTAATGTAATTCTACATCTATTAGCTCTGGTTAGTATCATAAAAAATGCTTTGAGCTATTAATCTTATTATTTAACACTAATCCTAAATCTTACCATTTTTTAGGTGATGAAAGCATTTGTTCCACATTACCAACAACAGTCACTGGTGTTGTACAAGAACAAAATCAGAACTTGTTTAAGCTTTTTACGGATTTTCCTACACATTTTCTTAAAAAAAACCTACTAACTCAGTAGATCAGGCAGCATCTGTGGCGGAAGGTGGATAGTCGACATTTTGGGTCAGGATCCTTCAGAGGTTTAAGAATAGCTACTTCCATCAGGCTATTAAACCTGGCTCGGAACTCTGAACATTAATATACCTCCATCTGTTATTTGTACTTTATTAATTTATTAATTCATGGGTGTATTTATGTATAGAATTGTAGTCAATGCCTTCTATGTTCTGTTGTGCTATGCAAAGAAATATTTTCATTGTCCTGTCAGGGACACATGACAATAAACTCTTTTGACTTTGACTTGACTTTGAGCTTGATGGAAAGTCCCGACCTGAACGTCTTCTGTCCACTTCCACTCACAAATGCTGCCTGACCTGCCAAATTCCTCTTGCACTGTTTCATTACTCAACATTCCAGCAACTGCAGTCGCTTATCTCCCTTTTTCTCCCCTGGGCTACACAAACTCTGTAAGATCCCTATTTTCAGGTTAGTTTAGCATCAGGTAAGAATCTTCAAGATCAGTAAAAAAAACTTCATGTCCATTTTGAATTGATCTACAACGAGACATTAAACCCTGGCCATGTTATAAAAACCCAGTAAAACTCCAATGTGCCCAAAATGCTTTAGGCATTTTCGCAAACTACGTCATAAGTGAAAAGGCTACACATTTTAATGCAAGAAGCCATTGCTGAGAACTCTGTACTAGAAATATATTGTAAAAGCATTTTTTTTATGGGAAAAAAGAAAAACAAACATCTTAGAAACTGGCATTAAATAAACCTGTAAATAATCTATCATGCAAAATAAAGTGCAATTTAAAATATATTCCACAATTAATCTTTTGAACAAGTGGTTATATTGCAAGCCCCACAAAGCAAAAGTGAAATTGCCACCAGCAGCAGGCTTGATTGGTTCAAATCTGTAAAGGCAAACAATTACAAGAGAGAAGCAGAAGCCCTGAAATGTGGTTTCACCAGTGTCTTAAAGAAATTGTAATTTACTGAAAATATGCAGCAAAATAAATGACTGATTAACATTTGAAGTGTTTACCAAAGAGAAAATTCTGAAACGACCACACCGTGTCCAAGTTGAAACGACACGTGTTTGGGGCCAAAATGCAGAAATTAATATTTTATGGTAACCAATTTAACAGCAGTCTCAGTAAATTATTATGTAAGCTGCAAAATTCAAGTATTTTTCCAAAAAGTGCACAACTGTCTCGTCAGTTGGAGCTATTTTTGGACGAATGCAGCAGAATAGGAACAATGTTTTTATTTCTTCATAACAGAAGCATGCAATCAATTATCGAGCAAGAAGGCAGGATAACTAAACACCATTACAAATGCCACGCCATGGATACACCAAGCTCTACCTGCTTGACATTGTAGCCTATCTTTGCACTGGTGTCAATAAACAGAACATTCAGGTCTTTGGCTCTCTGTTCACCTTCTTCGGTAGTTATTTGCCTGGACAGATAGCAAGACACAGAACAGAAACTTTAAAACTAAGCACATATATATTTGAACTGCAATTTTTGCTTGTTTTTGGGCTACATACAGGAGGAAAAGATCAAAATGTCAATTCACAAAAGCTACACTGCAGTAAAGAGGTAAAATGCCCATTTTTTAGTAAATATGATATTGGATCGTAAGTATAAAATGAAGTTATCAGGTGCTTTTAGCAAAAGCTGATGTTGTGCAGTTTAAAAATGCTTCACCCGTCAAATAATGTCACAGCCAGGAAATCAGAGATGAGTCTTCCTAGATGCCAATTTAATCACGTTTCATAAAACTCAGTCAGGTCATGCATAAAACTTGACCTTAACATCCCACTGATTCCAATATTAAATAAACATTTTGGTTTTCCACTGTAGCCACAGAAGCAAGCAAATCCTGCAGTGTATTTCTCTCTTACCTGTTTTACATTGTAGCCTGCTTTAGCACTAGTTTCAATAAACATTACATTCAGTTCTTTGGCTTTCCTTTCTCCTTCCTCGATTGCAACTTGCCTGCAGCAGATAAAATAATGGTTGACAATAAATTTTAAAGTATGCAGGATCATTAGGGAAGTTGAACTTCAGGAAGTAGAAATCAATGTGTCAGAAAATGCTCTTCCAAGTATTATTGATCACTTTTGTTAATGAGGCAACTTCAAATTAAATGAGTAGTCAAGAAAGCTGCATTAAGCAGCAACCTGATTTTAGATACGCAGGAATTTGGTATTAGTTCCAGTTGCCCTTTCACATTGGTGAGAACATAAATGTCAAACATTCCACTCAAAAATAAAATTCCCCCAATTCAAATGATGCTAGAAATCCACATTTTAAGCAGAAAACAATGTATGTAAACATTTAGCAGGTCCAGCAGCATTGCACAAAGAGAAACAGAACTAGCTTTTCAGGCTGAAGTTTCTTCAATAGAGCTGTAAAAGCAGATTAGTTTCAATTTGCAGAGCAGAATAAGGAGAAATGGATAGACAAAGGAAATCCGCCCGATAGGGAGGGGCCAGGATTGTTAAATCTATTTCACTTTCCACAAATACTGCTAAACTACTGAGTTTTCTATTCCTTTACCACAGTACTTGAACAAAGTGTCCCTAATGAAGGAGATAAGACCAGTAATTCAAGAGCACTCAATGTGTTGGCAAATTATTTTACTCATTAATAAAAATCTGTATTTAAATTAGGTCTATTTTTTTCCTTATATTTTCTATGAAAGACAGAAAATGCAGGAAATATTAAGCAGATTAGGCAGACTCTGGATAGAAAAACAAGGCGAGTGAAAACTCATCGACTTGAAATGAGGGGTTGGACAAACTTCAATATTTCTCTGAAACATTGGATGGTGAAGGGAGACATGACAGGCGATTTAAAACTATGAGGGGCATAAATAGGGTAGATCGTCAGCCTTCTTACCAGGGAAGTAATATCACATACGAGAGGGCATAGCTTTAAGATGAAAAGGAGGCGGGGTGATACATGGCCCAATTTTTTTAACGCATGGAGGTAGGTGCCTGGAACACATCCACCGGGAAGGTGGTTCCGTCCAAGTCAACGGATGGGAATTGGATAGCTTCCCCATCAGGTATGGAGTCAGGCAGGGATGCCCATTCCCCCGTCTTGTTTGAGAGCTGTACAGAACCATTTGCCAAATCCATCAGGAAGGACGAGAGTATAACTGTGGTAGCATTGCTGGGCAGTGGGAGTACTCAGATCAAAACCTCCCCATACATCAGGGGTGGGCAACCTTGTTCTGCATAGGGGCCAGGACGCATGTCGGTGAGCGGATGGCGGGGCACATCTATCACATGTACACATGATCCCGCCTACACCCCGCCCCAGATGCCAGACATGTTCACATAGATCTCGCCCCTTGGAGGACGCTACCCAGAGCACTGGCCCCTATTTACGGGCACACACTGGCATGGCATACCTGCGGACCATTGCCTTGGCTCTGTCCTGAAGGCGGTGGCTCAAATACTCATATTCACTCGTCCCCGGCCTATTGACAACCCCGATCCCGACAGCGAAGCCCAGACGCAGAAGGTGCGCGCCCGCAGCTTTGCGCAGGATACGGTACAGCCAGAGATCTGCGCTCTGACGCTCCGTGATTGCACAGGCACAGGACAGGCCTCCTTGCGTCACCTCGGGCCCGGGTGGTACCGGAGATGAAGGAAGTCTGTGGGCCGGATGATGACGGAAAAAAAAAAATATACGCCTGCGGGCTGGATGATTTTGGGTTACGGGCCGCATTCGGCCCGGGGGTCGTAGGGTGCCGACCCCTGTCATACATAAACTATGTTGCTGTTTATTTGCTGGGATCCACAGTCGGTGTCTGCGGAAGCATCGTTCCCTCTTCATAATGGGGAGAAATTTGGTCATCAGGTGTCAGGTGCTCTTGGGGCTGCTCTATTTGGCGCAAATGTAGCCTGTCCCCTGCTCAGTGAAAATTTTCATTTTGCCTCAGTGAAAATTTAACATTAATTTATTTGAATCATTGAAAAAAAAAGGAATTTATGTAATGTTAAAAATAACATTTCTACAAATAAGTAAATTATCTTCATAACTCATTGATCTAATCTTAAACTAATGACATCCATTTTTCATCAATATTAAATAATTTAAGCAATCCTCCCACTGTTTAATACTAAAGAATTTCAGATGGCAAAATAACATACATCTAAAAGTCATGTTGTCGTAATTAATAATGTATAGTCAAAAGAAAGCACTAGATGGCAATCATTAACTACCAATTAGAATTCTGATTATTATAGTGGTGTAACAATTGGCAATCCAAAGAAAAAAGATGATAATGAATCTCCTTTCCCACCCCCCGCCCCCCCAAAAAAGTGCCTGCATTTTACCACCACCTATCGGTTCCACTCTTTAAATCTACTCTCATCCGAATACAGAAGATTTAGTCAGGTACCCCAAGAGTTTTGTAACATGGTACTGCATGTTAGCAGGGCCATTTAAATAATTTATCATATAATAACAGGGCCATAGTTAGATAAAACTAAGCAACACGAGTAAATTGGATCAGGCCTGCACATTAAACTCTAGTTGAAGCCTTTAATAGCCAGCAAAGCCCACTTCATCGATCATTTTCTCAAAACCAGATGGTTTTGACAGCAACAATTCTAGCTCATTTAAAACTCTGCAAAAGCCTGGAGAGTTGCTAGATGCAGTAGTTCTCAATGCAATTTAAACTTTGGTGAGGGGGGGGGGGAGAAAAGGAAGTGGAGATCATATTAGGGCAGAAATTGATCTAGAAGAACAGCAATACCAAGGATGACAGAATAAAATGGAAGAGTATTGAGTGTAGAATGCGAAGACAAGGAAAGTTATTGAGCAATGCATAATGACCATTATTTGAGGCAGTCTTAGTGCCAGGGATGAAGTGGGATTTATAAGCCGTGATAGTATAACACGGTGGAACAGCAAGCACTCAAGAAACAATTGCATCAAGCAATTAGTGCTATTGAAAAATGGGTCAGTTGCTACCTTGCAAAGGAACTGTACATTTCTACCTAACTGAATATAATGATATAACCTCTAAACATAGCTCTCAGATCAGTTCCACCTGTTTTTCAAAGGTTACGGTGTGATTTATTTTGACTGACGTACAACATTGAAAATTCACAATGCTCTCAATATTCTGTGCGTGCAAATGCCCGTTGTTTGGTTCCACAAAGTAAATCTGCGACTGTACTAATCAAAGTTAATCAAGAGCTTTACAGATTTATTTAAATATTAGGAAAACGTTGGCACTTACGTTTCCATTAAACTTGATGAAAATTGATTGGATTCTCAGACTGCCAAATTTCAGACTGTAATTACTTATTTCATCCAGCAGACAAAATTAGCTTTTATCGTCAGCACTATTCATATACTTAACTGGGTCACTGCAATCATTTGTTGCAAGCATTCAATCAAATGCTATCACACCCAGCCACAAAGTCATTAGAAGTTCACTAAGATTTGATCCCCAAGAGCCTATTAGGCAATTCAAGGTGTCCAAGTGGTATCCTTAGTGAGGAGTGATATTCACTGTCAAACTATGTTTCACAAAAGTCTGGATAGGTTCTCAAGATATGTGATATGCAAGAGCTCAAGCCTATAACAATCCCAATTAAAACAACGTTGTTTGATGTCCATGGAAGAGAACTTAAGACCTCTTGCCATTATATCAAGCTGTTGTGCCGAGAAGAAAATGGATGCCTAATGCGCCTGTCCCACTTAGGCGACTCTTTAGGAGACAGCCAGGGACTAATTTTAATATAATTCACCTACGACACCTGGTGAGAACCTACGACAACACCGATGTCAACTTACGACAGCAAAACTTGGCGCCACTGTCATCGAAAAATTTTCATCATGTTGAAAATTTGGTGGCCGTCGCCTGTAGTCGCCCAAAAATCGCCTAAGTGGGACTGGCCCATAAGTCACTAACATTAAAAGTAGCCATGCACAGGTAACTTCTATTCTTCAATATGAAACTACATATGTGGACCCTCAGGAACCTCATGGGTAACCCAAACAGTAATAGACCCAAATGCCACTTCACTCCCTCAGTCAGAGAACTTGGAAACTAGAATGCTCTGACGTGGACATCGAATGAGATACAATGAATAGGAAATAGTCAAAAAAAGGTAAGTACACCTTCTCCTGGTAGTGAAAATCAAAAGAAAAAAAATTGCCATCAAGAATGTCCTCATTTTACTTACTCCAATCAACTAAGTAAATCTCAATCTTGCAACTCATTCCAATGCCAAACCAGCATGGAACGTGCACACATGACCTGACTCCGGAAGTTGCAGATGAGGCCAAGATTTCTATCATAGAGATGCCCTGCCGAACATCCCAGAAGAGATGAACTGATTCTCCTGGACAACTTTGATTCAATGGTCCAAAAAGACGTTCTCCAGAATGGCATGTTGCAAAAAGAGTAAGAAAACGTGACTGTAACTAAGTCCTCCTGATAAAGTGTTGGGGGTTCTGTTTTATGATAACCAAAATGTTTTCAGAGACATAAACACATAACCTCGTGGCACTGTTAAATTATACCATCATCCAAGCCGGACACAATTGTTGGCATCGCCTGTACCCTTTCTAGTACCAATAATTGGTGAGTCGAATCTGCTCATCTCCATTTGTTTGGCCCCAAAACATGAGAAATGTGACACACCAGTTAAAGTCTTGAAGACCTTGCAGATACCGTACTTCATTGACTACCTGATGGTCTCCAACCAAAAGGAACTGCAAAGTTATACTATAAATAGAACCCACAAAGAGACTCCTGGCTTCTTTATCAGAAAACAAAGTTTTGGAGGCACTGCAAAGCCTCTGGAGGTGATGCTTGGGCTTATCAGATTGCCTGCAAGTTAAAGGCCTGTCCTACAAGCATGCAACTCTATGGCAAGTAACATTTCACTACACCAATTGGTGTATGTGACAAATAAACTAATCTTGAACCTTGAACCTATGTGATTAGCGCGACCTAATGTGGTCGCTTGAGCCGTTCGGCGTCGCGGGGCCGGTCCCACTTCGATCGCTGGAGCCGTGCGGAATTGTGCTGAGTTCATCCCGACATCGCGCGGGGCTCCGAAAAACTATGTTCAAAAATTCCGCGCGGCAACGCCTTGTCAGCTTGCAGTCGCCTCGACGCACTACACACCGCCCCGACATCGTGCCTCCGTGAACCTATCTGTATGTGCCTCTGTGACCCTCTATGTGTGTGGCTCCATGGCCCTGTGTGTGTGTGTGCCTCTGTGCCCCTCTCTGTGCGCCCCTCTCTGTCCTGGCGAACTTACCTTAGACTTCGCTCCAAGTTCGCCTCACTTTGCGCCGCATTGCGCCACTCACCCGACCTCCGCACGGCCTCTGCTGCCGGTTTGGTCGCGCTTACAGCATGCAGGTGCATACTGGTGGGAACGGCCCTGTACAGGGGATCACCCGACCTCGGCGCGGCCCCCGCTTCTAGTTTGATTGCATTCATCGCATAGAGTTGCATGCTTGTAGGACAGGCCCTTTACTTTTTGGAAGAGGTATTTCTGCCGGGTATCTAGACACCAGTGATGACAACCAGGAGCCAGTTAACTGCAAATGTGGGGCATTTTTGGCCTGAGAGCTTCAACATTAAAAAAAAAAGCAGCTCTTCAGGCACCCTAAGACAAACATCCAAAAGGAATAAGGTGACCCAAGAAAAAAAAGACACGTGGAAAAAATAACAAAAATTCAGCAACTTGCATGATGTACACCAAATCATCAATGCAGTTAGGAACATCTTTGGCCCATGCATACAAAGGTTGATCTTACTAAGAGCTAAGGACAGCATAGAGTGGTAGCCAACATCCACTGGAAAAAAGCACTTTGACGACTAACTATAACTCTGCCTTCAACAAAATAATGTTTGACACTATCCAACAGCAAATTATCTTGTCCAGCTTTGCTGCCATCCTAAATTGGCAAGTTGAAAAACTATATTTTAACTGAAGAACACGACGATCTCAGGATCAGACTTCATCTTTTAAGATTGAAGAGAGAAACCGGATTCAGAATCTCACATGCGAGAAAAGGAGGAAGTGCCAGGAGACATCACAGTTATCATGGGTACACAAAAGGCTGGAGAAACTCAGCGGGTGCAGCAGCATCTAAGGAGCGAAGGAGATAGGCGACATTTCGGGTCGAGACCCAGTTATAATGATTGTGCCAATTTTCAGCAAGGGGACAATCTAAATTGTTGTAACTATATGGAGGCCTCCCAACTGTTCGTAACAGGAACCGTCATCACAAATGTTATCCTCACCCCATCTTCTACCAGCAGTAGGAGATCTGCTTTCCAACTCAGTGCAAATCACATCTACCTTCGGGAATAAGCTTCACTGCATGGCATGACTCCACAGAAATGCAATCATCAGCACTTGCACAAGGTTTTTTTCTGATACAAGTCTGAGGATCAAATGTGGAGCATCCTCCTCAAATTTGGCTGCAAAATCTCTGCAGACCTATCTCAGCAAAGACTAAATTATTGCCCCAATTCTGTCAATTTTCCCCAGCATAATACTATACTTCATTGGAATGGAAATAATCTGGGAATGGGAATCCCTTCAACCTACGTCATCACCACTCCACTACTAAATTTATTAAATCTGCACCCGCCCTTGTTCAGAGAACAAGATTCAAGTCATCATTAACTTGCTCACTGAAGCATTTGTCTACATTTGGCCCACTAAATTAGTCCTATTTGGACAGATATGTGCATACAAAGTTTACAGGTTTTGCTTTATAGGACGTTTGTTGGTTGGTTTCACATTACTGATATTCCTAATGTGCAAGTGCCCATGAGGAATTTCCAGTATTAAAATTTAATTAGATCTGAAAATTTAAAAGAAAATTGCAGTTTCAAAATTAAGATTTTATAGGTAAATAGGGAACTGTACAGAAAAAAAACATATAGAACTATGAGGGTAAACGATCTGGATAAACCACCGGGTGGCGCCAGCAATGGCTGCCGCGCCAACAGTCTGGCTGTCCCTTCCTTCTTTTGTTGTTTGTGTGTTAAATGTGTTTTTAGTGTTCTTTAGCTTGTTTTATGTGTTGGGGGGGGGGTGGGGGGGAAGAGTTGGGGGAAACTTTTTCTAATCCCTTTCCTTGACGGAGATGCAATTTTTTTCCCGTATTGTATCTCCGTCCACACTAAGGCCTAACATCGAGGCGTTGGTGGCCTTTGCTGGAGGCCGACTTCGGGAGCTCCACCACGGGAGCCAGCGGACTTAACATCATAGAGTTCACGATCCCCGTCAGGGGTCGACTTTGGAGCTCCAACCGTGGGAGCCTGCGGACTTTAACATTGCGGAGCTCGCGCTCTCTGGTTAGAGATCGACTTCGGGAACTCCAAGCTGCGGGAGCATCGACCGGCCCAACGCAGGAGCTTCGAACGCCCCGACTGTGGATGGCTCGACTACCCCGAACGCAGGAGAATAAAAAGAGGAAGAAGATGGACTTTGTTGCCTTCCATCATAGAAACATAGAAAATAGGTGCAGGAAGCGGCCATTCTGCCCTTCGAGTCAGCACCGCCATTCATTGTGATCATGGCTGATCGTCCGCTATCAATAACCCGTGCCTGCCTTCTCCCCATATCCCTTGACTCCACTAGCCCCTAGAGCTCTATCCAACTCTCTCTTAAATCCATCCAGTGATTTGGCCTCCACTGCCCTCTGTGGCAGGGAATTCCATAAATTCACAACTCTCTGGGTAAAAAAGTGTTTTCGCACCTCAGTCTTAAATGACCTCCGCTTCATTCTAAGACTGTGGCCCCTGGTTCTGGACTCACCCAACATTGGGAACATTTTTCCTGCATCTAGCTTGTCCAGTCCTTTTATAATTGTATATGTTTCTATAAGATATCTCCTCATCCTTCTAAACTCCAGTGAATACAAGGCCTAGTCTTTTCAATCTTCCCTCATATGACAGTTCGCCATCCCAGGGATCAAGCTCATGAACCTACGCTGCACTGCCTCAATCACAAGGATTCCATAAATTAAGAGACCAAAACTGTACACAATACTCCAGATGTGGTCTCACCAGAGCCGTATACAACTGCAGAAGAACCTCTTTACTCCTATACTGAAATCCTCTTGTTATGAAGGCCAACATTCCATTAGCTTTCTTCACTGCCTGCTGTACCTGCACGCCAACTTTCAGTGACCGGTGTATAAGGACACCCTGGTCTTGCTGTACCTCCCCCTTACCTAACCTAACCCTATTGAGATAATAATCTGCCCCCTTGTTTTTGCCGCCAAAGTGGATAACCTCACATTTATCTATATTATACTGCATCTGCCCACTCACTCAACCTGTCCAGGTCCCCCTGCAACCTCCTAACATCCTCTTCACAGTTCACACTGCCACCCAGCTTTGTGTCATCTGCAAACTTGCCAGTGTTGCTCCTAATTCCCTCTTCCAAATCATTACTATATATGGTAAACAGTTGCGGCCCCAACACTGAGCCCTGCGGCACTCCACTCGCCACTGCCTGCCATTCTGAAATCATAGTGAGGAACGTGGGGTATCCGCTGGTGGTGGATGTTTATGTTAGCTTTCATGTAGTTGTGTCTTGTGCTTTTTTTTTAATATGGCAGCATGGCAATTCGAATTTCACTGTCCCTTAATTGGTACATATCACAATAAACTGACCTTTAAACCCTGAAAATTTAAGACAAACATGACATTTGGTTTCCTTTAACTTGTTTGGCATAGCAAATTGAGTGTGCAATGTTGGTTGCCATTTGCAATGTTAACACTTGCCTAACCTATAAAAAAGAGACAAGTGCACGTTGTACATAAGATTTCAGATTAGATTGAAACAAATACAATAGTTCTTTATAGTTAGATTTTAACACCAAGCCAGATGAGCGTCTTTCAATTTAATGTAAACATGTTGATCATCATATGTCTTTCTAGGTGAGGCAGAGGTTCACCTGCACCTCCTCCAACCTCATCTATTGCATCCGCTGCTCTAGGTGTCAACGGCTCTACATTGGTGGGACCAAGCGCAGGCTTCGCTTTGCCCAACACCTCCGCACAGTCCGCATTAACCAACCCGATCTCCCGGTGGCTCAGCATATCAACTCTCCCTCCCATTCCATATCCGACCTTTCTGTCCCGGGCCTCCTCCATGGCCTGAGTGAGTCCCACCGCAAATTGGAGGAGCAGCACATCTTATTTTGCTTGGGTAGTTTACACCCCAGCAGTATGAACATTGACGTCTCCAATTTCACGTAGTCCTTGCTTTCTCCCTCTTTCCCCTCCTCTTCCCAGCTCTACCACAGCCCACTGTCTTCCGCCTCTTCCTGCCCCCCCATCAGTCTGAAGGTCTCAACCGGAAACGTCACCTTATCCTTCGCTCCATAGATGCTGCCTCACCCGCTGAGTTTCTCCAGCATTTGTCTACCTTCCATTTTTCCAGCATCTGCAGTTCTTTCTTAAACATCATATATTTTTCTACACTTATCAATACACCAAATTAATTTTCAACAATTTCTCAATTTCTAAAACCAGTCAATGTCACAAATCAGGCAAGAAAATTACACCTGCCAGGCTTCAAGAGTTTATGGGTAATTAATTGTCCATCAATCTTAATACAAGTTTAAAAAAATGATAAAGTAAGATGAGAAGATATTTGGAAAGTTGCAAAATTATTAATCACAAGCAGTCTAATTTTCTTTCTTTTTTAAAAAATAGTTTGCATTTATGAAAACCATCTTACCTTTTATCTGCAAGGTCTGTCTTATTTCCCACTAACATAATGATAACGTCACTTCCTCTCTCTGTCCGGACATCATCGATCCATTTTGTGGTTTGTTGGAAGGAGTTTACATCTTTTGTTTTAAAAAAAGAATCATTAGTTGTAAATTAATATCAATAAATAAATACAGATGCATGTCCAATGAACATACCTAGATTTAAAAAAAGGGGAAAATTGGAAACTATACAAGCTAACACCTTCAATTTATCTTTTTCTCCAATTTAAGACCAGTTACATTTGTCTCATGTAACTTTCTGAACAAGCAATCAAAGGAAATTTCCTTTCTCCATACGCAGCTAGCCAAAAAGGACCCTCTGAACAAATACTCGCAATTTTGCAAATAAAAATTGATGAACTGTATTAATAGCCAAATCAATGCATGTGCATCAATTTATCATGATTGCTGAAATTCTGTAAGTGTAAAGCCTTACATGTTCAACATTTTCAAAACACCATGAGAAATAAGTTTTGTTTTGAAAGACAAAATACTCTTCAATAAATTAGTAAAGAAGTGTCTCCCTGCAAGACATGGCACAAACTCAAATTCTAAAACAAAAGATTGCAGACACTTTCAATTAACTACATCTCAGCAGCCACTAGTTTATCTGATTTGGTCAGAAGACAGATAAAAAGTATAAGATGACACTGCAAGAAAGCAATTTTCAAATAATCTGACACCTTACAATCAGTTTCAAAAACCTTGGGACTATCACCAGTCCTGTATCTTTACTAATCAGGAATTGTTCAAAGAATGATTGCCACTTCCTCCTTCCAAAAATACTTATTTCAATAATTTTTTTTTTTAAAGTTTACCACTCACCTGCATTCTTATTTGATTGTATTTCAATCAACACACATTAAAAAATACACTGCCCATTACAATTTAAGGGAAAATATTTGGGGATTATAATCCCTTTAAAAGTATAACTGATCGAGAAGTGACAGATTATAAACTTTAAGCACAAAGAGATATGTTAAACGTTGAAAAAAGGTGACAAATTTATTAAAACAAAACAAAAATTGAACAAATACAAATGAAAAAAGATATGGGCAGATGAAGTGAAATGGAATGAGGAGGCAACCAATAGGCAAAAGAGAGGGCAGGCATGTGAGAAAGAGGGTGGTGTGCGTGTGTGAGTAAGAGGCAAGTGATGCAAGGAGATAAAAATGAATTGTAACATTTAGGATATCTTCATTCCCTATGATAAAACAAACATGTCACCCATCTGAAGAAGATTTTGTAATAATGGTTTTAAACTACTTTTTATTCATCTATATAGAGGTGCCTCTAACCGGATTTACTTTGAAATAATTTTCTGGATTTGACTTATTACTTTTGCAAATTAAATTGTTGATTTAATTTGAAAATAACTGCTCTTCCTAAATGCCCATCTCAGCAATTCTCTTCCAATCATATCTTAGCGTTTGCTTAATTGCATTTCACTATATCGCACTTCATCACAGTAATATTAGATTTTTTTTTACTGGTCTCATTTTATAGTCAATGTTACTTTCCTTTGTCCAACTATATTTACATCCCCACATAATGCAAAATATTACCAAGTATTATGTAATTAGAAACAAGGTGGAGAAAATTCAACAAACATGTTAATGTACTCAATGCCATCTCAGAGTTTACCACTGTGTATACTGCTTCAGTATAATTAAAGCATATAGATATGATTTATGACCCTTGTATCCAGCATTGTGTTTAGAAGTAAATCAAACCTGCTTTTATAGAAAGAAGAAACTAAAAAAATCCAACAATGGTGGGTGAGGGTGGGTTGCTTAAGACTTGCCCAATGAAGAGCAAAATTGAGCTATTACAATTCAAACTGGAGCGTTATTCAAATGCAAGAAAAATCTAACTATGGTTGTCCATCTAAAATAACAAGCTTGGATCCTTTCATCATGGAACTTCAGTTAATTAACAGATGAAGTATGTGTTGCAGCTGTTGATCACAAGACTAAATTCAGATCCTGTGCCTAAAACTGCAATCAATGGAAGCCAGGGCAGAACTCAACCAAAAACCACCCTTCCAATGTTAGATGAACAAAGCAAGACAGTACAACATCGGTACACTTTGAAATCTACAAGGACTGAAAAACAGAAAACTGACAAATCTTCAAATTAAAATTGCCATATTTTTAAGGGAACACCTTTCAAAAAGCATTGAGCATTTAGATTATTTGACCCAGTGATCAGGTTTAACACTTTGTTTTACATAAAGAACTTTGCAGTGGAAAGCTCTAAAATAAAATATATATTCAAGACGGTTAACCTGCACGTCTAAATTTATCTGCACAAATAAATTATTTCGTCAATCTTCAGCATCTAGGTAAATTTTTGGTTAACATGTGGAAGATCAAGTAAACTTCATCAAACTTTCAGCCTGTGTTTGTAGCCTTTACAAGGCTGCTCATTATCCCCAACATAATTATAAATGTGGCAAGCTTCAAGCTGAAAATGGACCTTCAATCTACTACAACACAATATATTTTGCACATGGTTCTCAATACCATGTTCTCAATTTTAACTGCATTGGTCTGAGGCTATAAAAACAACAGAATTTTGGAAGGAGGGTGTGCCATTGGCAATATCAATTAATCCAAAGTTTTTGTTTGTATCGAAAGGAAATCTTTTTTAATTAAAAAAAGGCCAGCCTGTTCGTTTTTGTCATTTACCATTCCTAAAACAAGTTCAATGTTGAACTTGATCCAGGAATACTACTTTTAAACAAAACAGTAAATCCAATGAGCTGGTAACATTTTACAGGACCTTTTCATCTCAGTTTCAGTGCACCACATTTATTCAAATTCAATTCCTAAATCAGTATTTACATGCACACATGCCAAGTACAACATCTATGATCGAGAGAACATGCAGAATCCACACTTCGCATAGCTCCAGGCCTTAAATGAAAATGGTTGTGTTTCATGTTGACAATGTAAATATTTCCAAACCATTTGGGCTTTAAAGAGGATCGCGTGGATCATTTCTTCAGTTCGAGTGCAAATTATGTTCTCAGACTGTTAAAGACTGAGCTACCTACAGACCTACACAAAATAAATGTGTAGCCTTAATTTGTTGGTGCAGTTAAGCACAAGATTAGCAGTCTCATCACAAATAACAATGATGATATGCCAAATCTAGTTGAATGGCTGGTTCTTGAAGAAACTAGCTTTTACTGAACTTGTAACAGATTTCAAATGCATTTTCAATATAGAAGACAGTTCTTATAATTACCATGCCTCACCTTTACACTGAAAATATGCAGTCATACAATAATATGTGCAACTCCAATCAAGTATTGTTACAATCTTAGTTATTTCTACTCTCCAAAATTCATTACCAGCCCCTTTCAGAAACTGGCACAAACTACACAAGTAAAATGCATTTCATAACAAAAGAGAGCCAGTTTCCTTTGAGTATATAATTTGTTAATTATCACAGCTGCAATCAAGACCAAGTACTCTAATTAGCTTCGGCATTCAGATGAAAAATAGCTGGCAAGTGGCAACGGCTTATTTTTATCCTGTAGGAAGAAAATCCAGCTTGGATGAGCAAAAGAAGAAACTAACTGTGCGGTGTTCTCACTCACTTTCACGTAGATATCCCCCAACTTGGCGGAGAACTGAACAACTTCCAGTGACATTAAGGTAGCTAGGAGTTAACAAAGAAAATCAAGGAAGCTTTATAAGGATCAACCTCCAATAGCCTTAACTACAATTAACTTTTGTATTCTTTATATGGAATATTCAAGTAGTGTTTGTGTTCCCTCTGCTGACGACAATATAGTGTATTTAGATCTTCAGACTTGTAGCCAGGTCCCATACTGGAGATAAGTCAACACAGCTATTCATAATCGGTGGCAACAATTCGGCTGAGGTAATTTAAAAAAAAAACATTTCCAAGCCTGCAGTGATACATCTCAATGGGATTGTAAGTGTCATGAAAGAAACAAATAAATTGGTGATAAGATGGCAGATAGAATACAACATGAAAGATGCGAGACCATTTATTTTGATGCACAGGCAGAATAGCAGAGTATGTATTAAATGGTTGCTGCCTGAGTAATGATGATATAAAATGCCCTCCATAATGTTTGGGACAAAGACCCATCATAAATGTTTTAAAGAAGGAACTGCAGATGCTGGAGAATCGAGGGTTACACAAAAAGCTGGAGAAACTCAGCGGGTGCAGCAGCATCTAAGGAGCGAAGGAGATAGGCGACGTTTCGGGTCGAGACCCTTCTTCAGACTGAAGAAGGGTCTCGACCCGAAACGTCGCCTATCTCCTTCGCTCCTTAGATGCTGCTGCACCCGCTGAGTTTCTCCAGCTTTTTGTGTAACCCCCCATCATAAATGTATTTGCCTCTGTACTCCACAATTTGAGATTTGTAATAGAAAAAAAAAATCACATGTGGTTAAAGTGCATATTGTCAGATTTTATTTAAGGGTATTTTTATGCATTTTGGTTTCACCATGTAGAAATTACAGCTGTGTTTATACATAGTCCCCCCATTTCAGGACACCATAATGTTTGGGACACATGGCTTCATAGGTGTTTGTAATTGCTTAGGTGTGTTTAAATGCCTCCATAATGCAGGTATAAGAGAGCTCTCAGCACCTAGTCTTTCCTCCAGTTTTCCCATTACCTTTGGAAACTTTTATTGCTGTTTATCAACATGAGGACCAAAGTTGTGCCAATGAAAGTCAAAGAAGCCATTATGAGGCTAAGAAACAAGAATAAAACCGTTGGAAACATCAGCCAAACCTTAGGCTTACAAAATCATTAAGAAGAAAGAGAGCACTGGTGAACTTACTAATCGCAAAGGGATCAGCAGGCCAAGGAAGACCTCCACAGCTGATGAAAGAAGAATTCTCTCTATAATAAAGAAAAATCTCCAAACACCTGTCCGACAGATCAGAAACACTCTTCAGGAATCAGGTGTAAATTTGTCAATGACCGCTGCTGGCAGAAGACTTCATGAACATAAATACAGAGGCTACACTGCAAGATGCAAGCTGCTGGTTAGCTGCAAAAATAGGATGGCCAGGTTACAGTTTGCCAAGAAGTACTTAAAAGAGCAACCACAGTTCTAGAAAAAGGTCCTATGGACAGATGAAACGAAGATTAACTTGTATCAGAGTGATGCCAAGAGCAAAGTATGGAGGAGAGTAGGAACTGCCCAAGATCCAAAGCGTGCCACCTCATCTATGAAATACAGTGGCGGGGGTGTGATGGCCTGGGCATGTATGGCTGCTGAAGGTACTGGCTCACTTATCGTCATTGATGATACAACTGCTGATGGTAGTAGCATTATGTATTCTGACGTGTATGGACACATCCTATCTGCTCAAGTTCAAACAAATGACTAAAAACTCTATGGCCGGCTGTTTATTCTGCAGCAAGACATTGATTCCAAACATACTGCTACAGCAACAAAGGAGTTTTTCAAAGCAAAAAAATGGTCAATTCCTGAACAGCCAAGTCAATCACCCGATCTGAATCCAATTGAGCATACCTTTTATATGCTAAAGACAAATCTGAAGGGGACTGACTAGCTCTCAAAACAAGCATAAGCTAAAGATGGCTGCTATATAGGCCTGGCAGAGCATCAAAGAAGACACCCAGCAACTGTTGATGTCCGTGAATCATAGACTTCAAGCAGTCATTGCATGCAAAGGATATGCAACAAAATACTAAACATGACTACTTTCATTTACATGACATAGCTGTGTCCCAAACATTATGGTGTCCTGAAATGGGGGGGGGGGGATTATGTACAAACACTGCTGTCATTTCTACGTGATGAAACCAAAATGTATAAAAATGGCCTTTATTAAAATCTGACAATGTGCACTTTAACTGCATGTGATTTATTTCTATTACAAATCTCAAATTGTGGAGCACAGATGCAAATAAATAAATGATGGGTCTTTGTCCCAAACATTATGGAGGGCACTGCAGGTGTTGGCTAACATCAGATACACAAGATACAAGATGCATTTATTTGTCACATGTGCCAGTTGGCACAGTGAAATGTGTGGTCACCATACAATTAAAATAAAGTACACACACACACACAATAGAGTCCAACACAGAACATCCCCACACAGCAGAATCAAAGTTTCCCACTGTGAGGGAAGGCACCAAAGTCGGTCCTTTTCCTCTGTTGTTCTTAATGTTCCCCCGTGGCCGGGGCCTCCCGAGCCTCCGCAGTCGCCGCTACGGGCGGCCCGATATTCAGGCCTGCTCGCCGGGATGGAACTCCGACGTCGCCTATCTCCTTCGCTCCTTAGATGCTGCTGCACCCGCTGAGTTTCTCCAGCTCCGCGGCTTGGACCTCCGAGTCGGCCGCTTCCTACCAGAGTCTGCGGCTCCCGGAGTCCACAGGCCGCTCTGGGTGGTGACTCACAGTGGCGGCCCTCGGCAAAGGGTCCCAGGGACTCCGCGATGTTGAGGTCTTCAATTGAGGTCTCCGCATTGGGAGCTCTTCAAACCTCAGCTCCACGATGTTGGAACAGGGGCCCAGCACTCCGGAGCTTCAAACGGCGATCCAGGTAGGCATCGCTCCGCGGTGAATCCAGCGCTGTGACTCTGCTGCTGAAGAGGTCCCCGGCAGGAAAGGCCGCTCCGATCCAGTTGACAGGCCCCGAAGAAGGGGGCCAGGACGCTACTCGGAGAATAGTTGCGTCCTAGCCAGGAAGCGACTGAGAAGCGGTTTCCCCCTTAGCCTACCCCCCCTCCCCCACATAAAAAAAAGTAAAAGAAACTCCAAACACACACTATTAAGACAAACTAAAATTTAAAAAAGATATGGAAAAATGGACAGGCAGAGGCTGCCTTCAATGCGGCGCTACTAGCAACTAGGAAGACAAATAGTCTGTTGGTTTTGAATTTGAGAAAGTTGGAGTCAAAATTCTCAAACTACCGAGAATTAAGTCAAATACTAATACAATTATACAAGGCCTTGATGAAATCGCACCAGGAATATTGTGTATGTAATTGATCTCCTAACTTAATGATATACTTGCCATAAAAAATGCAACAAAGGTTCACCACATTAGTTCCTGGAACAGAGTTTGTCATTTGAACACTTTCTCCAGACCTCACAAATATGAACAGGCATTTAATTGAAGCTTAGAAAATTGAGGCACGGCTTACAGAACAGTACAGGAACTGTCCCTTTGGCCCACAATGTCGATGTCAAACATGATGCCAAGTTAAGCTAATCTCTGAAGATAGACACAAAAAGATGGAGTAACTCAGTAGGACAGGCAGCTTCTCTAGAGAGAAGGAACGGGTGACGTTTCAGGTCGAGACCCTTCTTCAGACTTCTTAGGGATAAGGGGAGCGAGGGTATACAAGAGATATAGACGATGATGTGGAGAAATAAAGAACAATGATTGAAAGATATGCAAAAAAGTAACGATGATAAAAGAAACAGGTCATTGGTAGCTGTTTGTTGGGTGAAAACAAGAAGCTAGTGCGACTTGGGTGGTGGAGGGATAGAGGGGGAATGCCGGGGCTACCTGAAGTTAGAGAAATCAACATTCATACCACTGGGCTGTATGAGATGCTGTTCCTCCAATTTGCATTTAGCCTCACTCTGACAATGAAGGAGACCGAGGACAGAAAGGTCTATGTGGGAATGGGAAGGAGAATTAAAGTGTTTAACAACCGGGAGATCAGGTAGGTTCAGGCGGACAGCGAAACAATCGCCTAGTCTATGTTTGGTCTCGCCTATGTATAAGAGTCCACATCTTGAAAAACGGGTACAGTAGATGAGGTTGGAGGTGCAAGTGAACCTCCGCCTAACCTGAAAGGACTGTTGGGGTCCCTAGACAGAGTTGAGGGAGGATATATAGGGACAGGTGTTGCGTCATCTGCGGTTGCAGAGGAAGGTACCTGGGGAGTGGTCTCTGTCTCTATATCCCTCTTATTCCCTGCATATCCATGTGCTTATCTAACATCCTTTAAAATGCCACTATCCTATTAAGAGATAAGAGGTTAATACAGCAAAGTAGCATCAGAGTAGATAACCCATGATTTTATTGTACGGTGGAACAGACATGATGGGCCATATATCCTAATCCAACTTCTTCCAAAATTCTTATGTTTGATTTGAACGGCAATATCAATAACGCGTGCTTAAAACATGCATTTACATCTGATCTATGTCATCACAATCATAATTTATTAGCCAAGTATGTTTCGCGACATACAAGGAATTTCATTTGCCAAGTCAGTCATACAAATAAAAAGCAACAGAACACACAAAACAGTTACTCCTCCACATTCCTCACTGTGATGGAAGGCGAAAAAAAAAGTTCAATCTCTTCCCTTCTTTGCTTCCGAGCCCTCCGTTGACGGGATGATCTTGAGCGTTTGGGCCCTCTGCATTGGGGCCGATAGAATTTCTGCATCTGGAGCTCCCGACTTGGCCTCTCCCGACTGCGAGCTCTCGATGGTAAAGTCCACAGGCATCGGACTTAACAGACTCTGGTGTTAAGTCCGCGCCCCGCAGTGGGGCTCAAAGTCAGTCCGAGGAGGCCTCCAGCTCCATCGATGTTGAGCCGCAGAGCGACCGGAGATGCGACCCGGAAAACAATCGCATCTCCGGCAAAGTAAGAGATTGAAAAAAAAGTTTCCCCCGACCCCCTCCCTCTCCCCACACATAAAACAAACTGGAGATCATTTGCACAAACTTTTAAAACACACTAAAATTAAAAAAATATGAAAAAACAGAGACTGTTGGTGGGGCTGCCAATCGTGCGGTGCCCCTAGTGGTAGAGGTCTTCAACAGTTCGTCTTAAAGAGAAGCGGGGAAGCCTCTATGTCAATAGGAAATAGCCAGAGCAAGACAAGTATGTCTGCAGATCAGAAATGAACAAATGGCAGCCAAATGTCAATCATTACTTGATTAAAAAGTGCTATTTCATCAGGCAAGGGAACATTCTTTACATCAAGTGTGTATTCAACTGGATGCAACAAGGAGCCCAGGGGGGGAAATTTATGAGTAGGTAGAGTCACAACTAGCAAAATGAACATAGTTGTGGTTGTGAAATAGTTGTTGGAAGGTAATCTTGATCCGAAGCAATTGTGCAGGTTATCATCAGAGAAAAATATGAAGCAAGACTCTCTTCAAATGTTCCTGTTATCTTCCTGCCTTTGTATATAGGCGAGAAATGGCCTATTGTCTGAAGATTGCTTAAATTTCTCAAAAAAAGAAACAATCTAGACCCACAAGAAGAAAGTCCTGGGCAACTTCATAAATTGAGCTAATAAATGTAAATTTCGGCACCATTCCCAACTCAGGCAATAATCACCTCTAAGAAAGCTTAATTACCAGTTTTTCAAATTCCAATACCACTATTTAACCAGCATCTCAAAACATTATCTGAGACCCTCGAAGAAGGCTCCCAACCCAAAATGTTATCTGTCCACTCTTACTGTCCACTTTTACACTCTTACAGATGCTGCCTGATGCACTGAGTTTTGCCAGCAGTTTGTTTTTTCACTCAGGGTTTAGTGCTCTTCCATTGAATTTTGTAATGTTTTATACTTGAAGGTAGATATGTAATTTTGTAATGTTTTATACTTGAAGGTACTTGAAGGTTATGATAGAGTTGCAAGAAATGGCTACTAGGTCAACAGCAAGATGGAAAACATTCTACTGATGTAATGTAAAGATTATATAGTCATCTGGTCAGCAAAACAACAAATGGAATTTAATCCAGAGACATGACAGGTAGTGTTTGGAGAAGAGTAAATATGGCAAGAAAATGCACATTAATCGATCAGATTTTGAGTGGTGCAATGGCGCAAGAGGTGCTCAAATCTACCATCACATATCCTTAAAGGCAGCGGGACAAAATCAATAAGGTGATTACAAAGGCATACAAGATGCTTTCCTAAGTTAGGCAAGGCATTTAGGATAAGAGTTGGGAGGTTCTTCCACAATTGTATGCAACTATAGTAAGACCACTGCTTGATCACAGTGTATAGTTCTGATCGCCATACTGCAGGAAAGTGTTTGCACCAGAATGTTGCAGAGGTAATTACCAGGACTGAAACATTTGCTACTAGAAGGAAAGATTAGACAACATAGGATTGTTTCTTTTGGATGTGATGCAGCTTTAGTGAGATAATTGAGGTGTATACAATTATGAGGTTATGGATTAAGTAAATAAGAATCCATTTCCCTTGGTAGAGGCATCAAACATAAATCTATGTAATTGGTAGGAGGACTTAGCTCTGTCTGTTTACTCAGGTGGCAGGTTGGAATTCTCTGTCTTGGTGATGAAAAGCTCACTTTTAAATGTGAGCCACAACATAGGGACTAGGGTCACAATTCCAGCAGATGAGATTAGGATGGCAAGAGTGCAGAGAAACAATAGACCAAGTGACCTCCCACATCATAACTTTTCCAAGATCCTAGATGCATCAACGACAGTGTTCTTCCCAGAGCTAATCCAAAGCATTGAATTTTGCAATAAATAGCTCGCCCCTCAAATCCACCAAACACATGCCATACACCAATAGTGTGCTGGATCCAAGGGCCATGCCTAGATGGAGGAGCTGTAACAACGAGCTAGAAGTTCAACATTATCCAGTGTAAGAATCTACTTTATTAGCAACATTCAATATCTTATACATCGATTTCTAATCCCAAAGCCCTTTGGCTGCAGCATAGGATATGTGGTACCAACCCGACTATTTTAAGAGGTATAGAAGCGATTTGCCAATCCTCTTCAGTGACACCTTCAAATTCACCATTTACCCCAATTAAAGTGCAAGAGGCAAAACCCTAAATGTCCCTAGCATCAGCACCTGGACAACATCAATGTCCATGCATGGATTTTTTTCCCATAAAGCATGATAGTCAGACTGGAGATTTGTTTAACTCCATAAAGAGTCAGTTTGGAAAATTGAAAGGAAAATTATGAGAACATTTCTGTCTACAGTATGAGTTGTTGTTATGCACCAACTAGAGAATTTAAGAAAACACATTGTCGATGGAATTTAATCCATGGCAACCATGGTCACCAGAAACACAACCAGGTTTTCTTCATAGACCTGTTGAGGTTAGGATATTATGTAAGTGACAAAGGGGATGCACATGCCAATTAGAAGCCAATGTTAGAATAGCAAAAGGCCCCACTCACTTGTGATATCATAGACAACAACTGCAACAGTAGAGTCACGAATGTAGCTAGGAATCAAGCTCCTGAAGCGTTCCTGACCTGCTGTGTCCCATAACTGCAACCGCACCTAGTCATCAGGCAAACAACAGCAAGAAAAGGGAGGAATAAGAACATCAAGGGCTGTTCCCTTTTGAACATGAAAACTTCAAATACCTACTTGTGATATCGTAAACTACTACAGCTGCAGCTGAATCACGGATGTAACTGGGAATAAGGCTACGGAAACGCTCTTGGCCTGCAGTATCCCAGAGCTGAAGCCGTATCTGTAGGATGGGAAAAAAGGTCAAAGAGAACAAAAGCAGTAGCAAGCATTCAAATACAAAAAGGGCAAAACAAAAAAAAGCTAATGCAGGGGAACAAACGAAGTGCAATAGCTCGAGGCAGAAAGATAATTGTGCGGAATCAGCATTAAACTTGCATCTAAGAGAACTTTAGAGCGCTACACGTTAAGGGCTGGAACATTTCTGCCATGTGCACACAGCAATCTGTAGCAAATTAATCATTTTTTAGTATCAACAGAGAATTCTCAAAATTGGCTCCTGGAGACTAAAACAACGGGCATCATTCAAGCCTAAAAGCCAGAAAGATCAGCATACTTGACCTAGATTTCATTAATCAATGCTGCATTCAAATATTCATTTCAGCACAATAACCATAAAACAACATACACATTGGATACATGTAGGAAGGAACTGTAGATGCTGGTTTAAACCGAAGATAGACACAAAATGCTGGAGTACTCAGGCAGCATCTCTGGAGACGTTTCGGGTCGAATCTAAAAGAAGGGTCTCGACCTGAAACATCACGCTTTCCTTCTCTCCAGAGATGCTGCCGGTCCCGCTGAGTTATGCCAGCATTTTGTGTCTATACATTCGATAAAATAGCTTTTCTCTCGTTAGATTCCTCATCCAGAAAAAAAACTCCGGATCAGGAGTACAGGTGACCCCTGTGTTTTGAGGGTTGGCATTCTGAAACAACTGCCTGCATCACAATGTTTCCAATTTTGCACACCTGTGTCATCTGCACAGGCATCAAGGAATGCAAGTTAAAACATTGTATTTGTTTACTTTTTTCACCCCACAAATTTCATGATGGCGGATTTTTATGCCTTATCTTTGGCAGTGATTTGTGAATTCTGTAAGAGTGAATCTCTGTTACACAATCTGCCATAACACAGGGGTCACCTGCCATTGCATTAACACAGATGTATCCATTTGATCAGTCACAGTGCATACATGTTTTAATTCCACAGAAATGTAGCATCAATCCATTAAGTAGAACAGATTTTAAAAACTGTTTTCAATTTTGAAGTTTTGTGTACTCAATCCAACTTCGTAATACCGCCACTGCCACATGTTGTGGATAATGGACAAATGGCTATAACCAATTTTGATCCTGCCTTCATCAAAAGTACAATCCTCAGAATCATACTAGACATGATCAATTCGAAAATTTTGAATTCTCATACTGAAACAATACTTTCAGAAACAAAGATTCTGCAAGAACAAACATCAAGTGTTAAATTTTAAAATAAATGTGTAAATTATGGATAGATAAAAAAGCACCCGAGATTCAGGATCTGTTTCATTACCTGGTCTCAGCCAGCCATGAGTATTTTAACTTCAGCTGATGGATGATATGGTACAAATTAATTTAGTTCTTGTATCATGCTAGGATACCACACTAGATGGTTGCTGCCAATTCAGTCCATTCATTCCAATAGACAAAAGGTGCAGGAGTAGTCCATTTGGCCCTTTGAGCCAGCACCACCATTCAAGGTGATCATAGCTGATCATCCCCAATCAGTACCCGTTCCATGTCTTTCCTCAGATTTGGAGACCAAAACTGTACGCAATACTCCAGGTGTGGTCTCACCAAAACCCTGTACTGAGGAAAGACATTCTTGCCATAAAGGGGGTTCAGAGAAGGTTCACCAGACTGATTCCTGGGATGTCGGGACTTTCATATGAAGAAAGACTGGATAGACTCGGCTTGTACTCACTGGAAGTCGGGGCCTGATCAACCCCGGCTGGGTCGCCTGGGCGAGGGTGTCTGATGTTGTGAGACCCGAAACACCCGGTGAGCCCAGGTCACATCACTGAGGATGCGTCCCACCTCATCTAGAAGATGTACATTTTTCACAACTCTCTCTTACTTCAATGTGGCAAAGTGGCTTGTTGTCAAAACCAGCTCGAATCTCAAATCTGTTTCAGTATGGATAACTAATTTTCCTTAAAAGCAAGAAAGTAATCTTTCCAATTTTTACTTGAAAGAAAATGTGACCTAGTTAAGATGGTGGCATATATTGGGAGCACATATCAGTGGTAAAATGCTGCATGGTTACAGAGACATTATGTTGATCTGTGTCTGTGGAATTATCTGCCTCAGAGGGCGGTGGAGGCAGGTTCTCTGGATGCTTTCAAGAGAGAGCTAGATAGGGCTCTTAAAATAGCGGATATGGGGAGAATGCAGGAACGGGGTACTGATTGGGGATGATCAGTCATGATCACATTGAATGGCGGTGCTGGCTCAAGGGGGAAAATGGCCTACTCCTCCACCTATTGTCTATTGAGTTAGAGTTTTACTGGAGCTGCTAAGGGGTAGAATCCATCCATTGATTTGTGTAATTTCAAAATAGGAATGGAATTGTAATAGAAACAGAACATGGATATGTAATGAGAGGAGGAGAATATATATATAGGCCTAGATGTGTAGTGAGCAGTATATTGGGGAATGTATCAAGGGACCATAATTAAATTTAAAGAACACAATAAGCTCGGAGAAGTTATAAGGAAAGAAAGAATGCAAAACCCCAAACACAAATAGAGATGCAAATTCAGGGATAGAACAATGTGAAATATGCAGCCAATCAATGTGGTACAGATGGTTGAGACATTTAAGATTCATATTGATACTGTAGAAGATCAAATCATAAACTTCTCCAGGTCCAAAAGATGGCATGAAATAGGGAAAGATGTACATTATATTTTACTCTGACCTCAGGGAGATGGCGAGCTCTGCATATCAAGTTTTACAATTGTGCTCAATGTTCAAGTGAATGTTGATTAATTCCCTATAGGGTAGACTTTCAAGAGCAGAAAGTATCACAGCATTTTACAGTTTTAGAATCAAATAGAGGCTGAAGATCAAGGTGACCAAATCAATGAAATCGATCAATATCATGAAGAAAATATAATCAAACTCAAGATCAAGAATTGCTGACAGCTGCACATTCTAGGAACTGCACATTAGATAATCCAGGAAAACATATTGTGGTTTTGATAGAGAAACCCTCTCTGCATGTGTAAAGAAAACATAATAGAAAAAAATGCCTCTACAAAATTAGCACATTTTGTAGATTTAGCATACCGTGCATCATATCATTAGCCATTTGGATTACATAATCAAAAAAAGAATTACAGCAAAACCAAAACGTAAGAGACAGGAAGATCCATCTTTCTGAAAATGTCCGAATGCCTTATGGAAAATTAGAATAGAGATAATATTTCAGTTAAAACAATTTTTAAAAACTGCAGCCCTTTGGAGATCTGACTTGGTTCTTAATTCCTTCTGACAAAGACAACGGTAAAATTCATTGGGTGCCAATAGTCACTGCTGATAAAACATTTATAACATTCTCACTACTGCATGCTGAACACAACTGAACAACTTGATATGAAGTACCCCAACTTCTCCCTTTCAGAAGAAACTACAGCAATGTTAGTTAGTGCAAAAACAATTCAAAAACTGCAGATGCTGTAAATCTGAAAGAGAAACAGAAAATGATGTAAACACTGAGGTGGTGGTGAAATCTTCAATCTGAAATGTCAACTCTGTATCTCCTCCGTGATCTGCCGAATGATTCCATCAATTTTGATTTGGTTACTAAATCAGATTCAAGGGACAAAAAGCAGGTCTACATGCAATGGAAAGGAAAAAATAATCTGCAAAGCAGTTGTTATGATAAAGCTGAAATTAACTGTTGGGTTTTAACAAAGACCAAGCAATTAACTTAATAAAACATGTCATGTGGTTAAGAAAATAAACAATATATTTTTTATAACCATTTGACATTCCCCAGTTCTACTCACTCAATATCTTAACAAGTAAATAGATAGAGTTTGGAAAAGTTAATGTGATCAATGTTTCCACTTTACAGAATACAAAATCAAACAATCTTCAACTTTAAAAATCAATGCTTTTATGTTACTTACTGTTCGATCTTCCAAATACATAGTTTTTGACAAAAAGTCTATTCCAATGGTTGCCTGCAAGAGGAGAAAAATATTAAAACAAATTATCTTACCAAAAAATAAAGCCTATAAATAATAAAATTGAAAGTTCATACTGTTTAATGTCCTAAACAAATATTAACCCCAAAATATTCAAGTTATTTTTCCTTTGTGCGTAACCTTAACCACAACCCCCAAGAATCAGCAATCAGTTACAGCCAGTAAAATCCACTCACTTTCTCATTATGCATACTAACGGATATAATGAAAAACTTCATATTTTATAAAGGGAACATAATGCACATGATTTAACAATTTGACTATGGATAGTTTTCAGATCCAAGAATGAAGTAGTCAGCCGGACGCATTATCACCACCGTCACAAGGCTGACAGTTTAGCTTGAAATCCTTGAGGCAATAGATTAAAGAAAACACACAAGTGTTGGAGTAACTCAGCGGGTCAGGGAGTATCTCTGGAGGACATGGATAGGTGACATTTCAGGTTGGAACCTTCTTCAGGCTAATTTATAAGCCAAAGAATCAACATATTCTTTCTTAATAATCATTTGCTTTGGTGACTTACACAGCTAATATTATTCAAAATGCGACAAAATGTATTTGGTTAAACGTTGGGCAAAACACAATAATCTGCATATAGATTTAGCTTTGTTGACTTTCTATTGACAAATACAACTCAGTACACTGGATGTATCATGCAAAGCACTGCCAAACTGTCTGATTTTTTAGATTCAACTTCACGTTATTCATTAAACACTATCTCGCAATAGAGCTTTTGTTTTAAAGTTGGAAACAATTATCAGCCGCCAAGGAAAATCCAGAGAATCAACATATTATTCTTTCATTAAGATCATTCTGCACGATTAATACAGATAGATAGCATTACTCAAAATGCAACAGGGTAAAAAGTTGTGAGATTAAAAAAACAGCAAAAATCCCCAAACAGTACATTTCAGTGAGATAGAGTAAAGCTATCTGCCAGGTTACATTAGTCAACCACAATCAACATCAATAGTTTAACAAATTTCCATATTAAAATGTATTTTCCACTCATTCATCTAACGTACAATTTTTTGCTTAGAGAATGTAGAATGAACCTGGGAGATAAAAGAGACATGTAGAGATATGTAGAAACATAGACGATAGGTGCAGGAGGAGGCCATTCGGCCCTTCAAGCCAGCACCGCCATTCATTGCGATCATGGCTGATCGTCCTCAATCAATAATCCGTGCCTGCCTTCTCCCCATGCCCTTAATTCCACTAGCCCCTAGAGCTCCATCTAACTCTCTCTTAAATCCATCCAGTGATTTGGCCTCCACCGCCCTCTGTGGCAGGGAATTCCACAAATTCACAACTCTGGGTGAAAATGTTTTTTCTCACCTCAGTCTTAAATGGCCTCCCCTTTATTCAAAGACTGTGGCCCCTGCTTCTGGACTCGCCCAACATTGGGAACAAATTTCCTGCATCTAGCTTGTCCAGTCCTTTTATAATTTTATATGTTTCTATAAGATCCCCCCGCATCCTTCTAAACTCCAGTGAATACAAGCCTAGTCTTTTCAATCTTTCCTCATATGACAGTGCCGCCATCCCAGGGATTAATCTTGTGAACCTACGCTGCACCGCCTCAATCACATGGAAGTCCTTCCTCAAATTAGGAGATCAAAACTGTAAGCAATACACCAGATGAGGTCTTACCAGAGCTCTATACAACTGCAGAAGAACCTCTCTACTCCTATACTGAAATCCTCTTGTTATGAAGGCCAACATTCCATTAGCTTTCTTCACTGCCTGCTGTACCTGC
Organism: Raja brachyura; assembly: GCA_963514005.1. The sequence goes on along the minus strand of OY740786.1, from coordinate 18,329,488 downwards.
ACGCCAACTTTCAGTGACCGGTGTACAAGGACACCCAGGTCTCGCTGTACCTCCCCCTTACCTAACCTAACCCCATTAAGATAAAAATCTGCCCCCTTGTTTTTCCCACCAAAGTGGATAACCTCACATTTATCTATATCATACTGCATCTGCCACGCATCTGCCCACTCACTCAACCTGTCCAGGTCCCCCGGCAACCTAACATCCTCTTCACTGTTCACATTGCCACCCAGCCTTGTGTCATTCGCAAACTTGCTAGCGTTGCTCCTAATTCCCTCCTCCAAATCATTAATATATGGTAAACAGTTGCGTTCCCAACACCGAGCCTTGCGGCACTCCACTCGCCACTGCCTGCCATTCTGAAAAGGACCCGTTCACTCCTACTCTTTGCTTCCTGTCTGCCAACCAATTTTCTATCCACGTCAACACCCTACCCCCAATACCATGTGCTCGAATTTTAGTCACCAGTCTCCCGTGCGGGACCTTATCAAAGGCTTTCTGAAAGTCTAGTTGCACTACATCCACTGGCTCCCCTTCATCCATTTTACTTGTCACATCCTCAAAAAATTAGATTAGTCAAGCATGATTTTCCTTTCATAAATCCATGCTGACTTGGACAAACCTTTTACTGCTATCCAAATGCCCCATTATTACCTCTTTAATAATTGACTCCAGCATCTTTCCCACCACCGAAGTCAGGCCAACTGGTCTGTAATTCCCAGTTTTCTCTCTCGCTCCTTTCTTGAAAAGTGGGATAACATTAGCTATCCTCCAATCCACAGGAACTGATCCTGAATCTATTGAACATTGGAAAATGATCACCAATGCGTCCACTATTTCTAGATCCACCTCCCTGAGGACCCAGGGATGCAGTCCATCAGGCCCCGGGGATTTATCATCCTTCATCCCATTAGCCTACCCAATACTATTTCTCGCCTAATGAAAATGTATAAAATAAACACAAAACGCTGGAGTAACTCAACAGGACAGGCAGCATCTCTGGAGAGAAGGAATCGGTGACTTTTCAGGTTGAGACACTGCTTCAGACTGGTTAGGGATAAGGGAAACGAGAGTTATAGACGGTGATGTGGAGAGATAAAGAACAATGAATGATAGATATGCAAAAAAGTAATGATGATAAAGCAAACAGGCTGATTGTGGGGTGAAAATGAGAAGCTAGTGTGACTTGGGTGGGGGAGGGATAGAGAGAGAGGGAATGCCGGGCCTACCTGAAGTGAGAGAAATCAAAGGGAGGCACAAAACGCTGGAGTAACTCGGCGGGACAGGAAGTATCTCTGGAGAAATCAATATTCATACCACTGGGCTGTAAGCTGCCCAAGCGAAATATAAGATGCTTTTCCTCCTATTTGTGTTTAGCCTCATTCTTACAAAGGAAGAGACAGGAGAGAAAGGTCTGTGCAGGAATGGGAAGGAGAATTGAAGTGTCCCTCGCCCATCAAGCAAGAGGTACAGAAGTTTGAAAACGCATACCTCCAGATTCTGGGACAGTTTCTTCCAGCTGTTACGAGGCAAATGAACCATCCTATCACCAACTAGAGAGCAGTCCTGATCTACCATCTACCTTATTGGAGACCTTCAGACTATATTTTATCGGAATTTACCTTGCACTAAATGTCATTCATACATACACTGTGGATGGCTTGATTGTAATCACGTATGGTCTTTCCACTGACTGGATTGCAGGCAACAAAAAAGCTTTTTGTTGTACATGCGGCAATAAACTGAACATCTGCAGTACATGGATACAATGTTCCAGAAGACAGTTACATCCCTTAGATTATACACTGTAGAACTTGTCACTTAAGAGGGACAGGAGCAAATGACTGAGTGAGGTACGTATGATGGATAGTATGAGTCTAAGCTATTGCACAAATCCAAACTCTTGTGGAGTTTGTAGATGGGAGCATAATGATCTTGTTGGTTCTTGGTTACTTGGTCCTCCAAAGTATTCCAACTGGAATTTAAACTGAAGGTGGTGAAGGGAGGGGTTTAGCCAGAGAGGGTTATTGGGAAAAAAGTGCCACTTCAATAGCATGTGCCAATGTAGAATGAACCAGGGAGATAAAAGAGACATGTAGAGATATGTAGAAACATAGAAGATAGGTGCAGGAGGAGGCCATTCGGCCCTTCAAGCCAGCACCGCCATTCATTGCGATCATGGCTGATCGTCCCCAATCAATAACCCGTGCCTGCCTTCTACATGATCACAATACTATTGTAACTGTGAGGTATTCAGGTGAGGGGAGTGGCAAGGAATGCAGCAGTAAAAGGGAACAGTACATTAGGAGAGCTGGTGATGTTCAGAAGGACCTGTCTGTAATGCATTAATCATGAAAGGCATGATTAATCATGTAATGCATTAATCAAGCAATTTGAAAAGGCAAATATTGTATTGATCTTTATTGCAATGGGACTCAAGTACAAAGTACAGATAGCTTACTCCAATTATAGAGAGGCCTGGTTAGATCGTATCTACAATACTGTCTACACACAGGCAGCAGTTTATTGTACAAAGCAATTGTACAAGTGGACTAGCCTAAACATTCACGCTAAGAATGTGAAAGATCTCATTGAAACTTCCAAAAGTGTTTTGAACAGGTAAATGGCACGGCAGCGATTCCCCTGGCAGAGGTACCCAGAACCAAAGGTCACACTATCAAAACAAAGGTTCAGCCATAAGAATTATTGTTCACAAAGGGTATTGAATCTTTGGAATTTGCTAAGCAAGATTAAACTCAAGTTACCTCGTATATTCAAGAAAGATACTGTACATTTCTAGATATTAAAGGAGTTGTAAAATGTAGGGATCATTGCAGCAAAAAGGATGATGAGGTGAAAGATCAGCTGGATGGCGGAGCAGGCATGAAGGGTCAAATATCTTACTTTTTATATTATTTTCAAGTACTAAACCATGCGACCATGCTGTGCTCTGTCAACAACTGTCATCGCATTCTTCCAATTGCATTTAATTTTATTTCTCCATTCCCACTCTTTTTCTAACTTCCTACTGTTTTATAGCTTCTCCATTTCTATGATGAGGCCAAACATAACCTGGGAGAACATGTAATATACTGCTTCGGTAGCTTGTAACACAAAGATTTGAACAACCAAAGACTCCAACCAACCACCCTTATCGGGAAGTCCCTTGTGACAGTATTGTTTGCTTCCAATTGCACAACAATAAGTAATATCAACTGATACAATTAAGCACATTTTCAAACAGTTCTTTTTAAAGCAAATGATGGAAATCCCAAAATCGAAAGTGCATGAAACATTCAGTTGGTCAGGCAGCATTTGATGAATGGTCTTCACTTGAAGTTGGGCTTTCACTTTTCACAAATGCTGAACAACCTGCTTTCCAAAATAGTATTGCTTAAAATTACATTTTGTAATCAAGAAAAGGCTTTTATATAAATTGGCATAAAATCTATTTACTGGTTTTCAAGTTCATTCATGGTCTCCATCCTAAAGAAACACAATCTTAAACTTAAATTGCAAACAGTGCAGTCCTACTCAATTGGTCTGAAAACACGCAAACCCTTACATTTTTATTTCTGTCCTGCAACATGCTCTTCGTATTTTTTCTTTTAAAAATTATTCCAAAGCAAAGAAACTACTCAACTCATTAAACAGAAGTAGCTACAATGGCTGGTGAAATACAGCAGCCTTTATTTGGAATGGTTCAGTCACAAGCCAAGGTGAAATCTTGATTATCCAAAGAATGAATGCTTGTAAGAGCTAGCTAGCCATTAAACACTGGATATTTGTTTCAACAATTTATTCCACTCTTTTTAATTATATTTAATTACTTGTTTGAGGGCAAATAATAACTTTCCTTTTTGCAAGTCTACCAAGATAAACCAGAAACACCTGTTTACCAAACTGCAAATTCCAACATGGATATCAGATCATACAGTCCATTCCGGCACTGTGGCGCAGCGGTAGAGTTCCCTGTCCCACTTAGGAAACCTGAACGGAAACCTCTGGTGACTTTGCGCCCCACCCAATTACAGGGGCATTCCCTGTAAGACCCCAGCTCGATCCCGACCACGGGTGCTGTCTGTTTGGATTTTGTACGTCCTCCCCGTGACCTCATGGGTTTTCCACCTTCCTCACACACTTCAGACATACAGGTTTGAAGGTTAATTGGCTTGGTACAAGTGTAAAATTGTCCCTCGGGTGTATATGATAGTGTAATGCCCCTGTCCCACTTAGGAAACCTGAACTGGAACCTCTGCGCCCCACCCAAGGTTTCCGTGAGGTTCCTGGAGGTTTTTGTCAGTCTCCCTAATGGTCGAAAGTGGTTTCAGTTTTAAAAATCGGTAATTTTGTCGTTGAAGACGGCGACAGTAAAATCGGTGGGAAAACAAAGGACATTCATTGTCACATACACCAATTGGTGCAGTGAAATTTGAGTTACCATGCTGCACACAAATAAGATAAACACAACACTTTAGAATTTAACATAAAACATAAAAAACATCTCCCAACAGCGAACACTCTCAGCGGCCCGGAGCCTCAGAATCGGCCGCTTCCTACCAGAGACCGCGGCTCCCGAAGTCGACAGGCCAAGCTGGGCGGAGATTCAACACTGGCGACATCGGCAAGAGATCCCAGGCTCTGCGATGTCAAAGTCAGTGCCGCCCACGGCTGAAAGCTCCACAGACCACAGCTCCATGGTGTTGAAGTCGGCAGTAGCAGCACTCCGGAGCTCCAACATGGCGATTCCCGGTAAGGCACCGCTCACTCCGCGATGGAATCCAGTGCTGCTCCACTACTGAAGCTGAAGCTCTGGCCGGTCTCCGGCAGGAAAGGCCGCGCCAATCCAGATGGTAGGCCGTGAGGAGGGGGCGACTGGGAGGGGGGAAGGGGATGGAGAGAGAGGGAAAGCAAGGACTTGCCCGAAACATCACCCATTCCTTCTCGCCAGAGATGCTGCCTGTCCTGCTGAGTTACTCCAGAATTTTGTGACTACCTTTGAGAAACAATATTGCTGGCTTTCATTACATAAATACCTGCGTGCTGGATTGAAAGATTCAATGATTTCATTTTTAAACTCTCTGCTAAAGCAGAGATGTGACAACTGTTGAAAGCAATTAAAATTTTCTAAAAATTCCTTACAGGGAAGAAATGTCTCCCAAATGTTACTGTGGGTTATAACACTGGACTAATTACAGCATAATTGAATTCATATTCTACAACTGTAACCATGAAACTGAATTCTATGATGATCATAAATGCTGCTGTACTGATATAGAAAACCCAAATAATTTAGTATGGCCTCTCTACAAAGGCAACCCAGTACTCCCTAACCGATCAGATATGATTGCCTTAATATCCTCAGAGCCTGAATTTTTCTTTTTTATAAAATGCCATTTTGCCAGTTACATTCACATTGCAGGAATATATGGTGCAAATTATGTGGGTCATAGTGTACTTCCAAAATATTCCTTTTGAATTATACTTACATTTACATAACACAAGCCATTCTTAGCCAACTGGAGCAGTCAAATATGTTAGTGCCATCGTGCTACTCAAAAGAGTATTTGAACGCCAGATTGGCATTGTCGCCTCAACTACAGCTATCAGGCATCAGTCCGGACTCTTAATGTTGTTTATATGGAACATGCACATTCCCCCAGTGATGTCAACCAAAACCACTGAAAAAAGTATTCTTATACTGTGTCTGTGGTTGTATTAAAGCAACATTAGGTAACCAAATTACAATGATGCATCCGAGGTTTGGAATCTAATATTATACAAAATCTTTACTTGCATATTATAATTGCATAATAAAGTAAGAAAATTGTCAATAGGTCAGGTCTCATAACCTTTGACACCCTTACTAATCAAGAATCTGTCAATCTCCACTTTAATAATACCCAATGACTTGGCCTCCACGGCCATCTGTGGCAATGAATTCCACAGATTCACAACCCTCTGACAAAAGAAATTCCTCCTCATCTCTTTTCTAAAGGCAAGTCTTTTTATTCTGAGGCTGTGTCCTGTGGTCCTAAACTCTCCCAATAGTGGAAACACCCTCTCCACATTCACTCTATCCAGGCCTTTCACTATTCGGTAGGTTTCAATGAGGTAATGAACTTGCCTATCCATGCACCTGTTCAAGTGTCTTTTCCTGCCTCAACTAACTCCTCTGGCACTCATTCCATATACCCATCATATTCGGCATGGACATTATGGACCGAATTATGTGCTGTACTGTTCTGCGTTCTACAATACTAAGATCATTTTGAAAGAGTTCACATACAAATTTGATGTTTTAAAAACCTGACTTTTGTTCTACCTTTTCTTATTGGATTAATGCTTCCAGCATCATTGTGGATTGGCACAGTATTCAGAGCGTTCTAGTGGTCTCACCTACAAAAGCCATGGACAATAACATTAATGGATTGACACAAAAAGCTGGAGTAACTCAGCTGATCAGACAGCAGCTCTGGAGAAAAGGAATAGGTGCTATTTCCAGTCTGAAGAAGGGTCTCGAACCGAAACGTCACCTCTTCTTTTGCTCCAAAGATGCCAGCTGACCCACTGAGTTACTCCAGCTTTTTGTGTATATCTTCTGTTTAAACCAGCATCTGCAGTTCCTTCCAACATAAATAACATTAACACCCCTGATTAAATGGCTTGCCAAAACTAACCAAAAGCAAAGAACAGTTAGTCATTGGGCACCTGGCCCACACTAAACGTCTGCAGGTGCATGAAGGAAAAAAAAAATGCATGGAAATATACCCACCTTGAAAGCCCTAGAATTATTTGTAATGTACCTCAATAACTATTCTTCGCAGCACTTAAACACTCCACGTACAAACATTTTTAATTTGAAAACCAAGCAAAGAATCAGTAACCATCTAGCTAAAAAGCTCACAATCATATGATTCAAATACACTGCCGGCCATTATATTGTGAGAGTGGTTAATAAAGAGAGACACCAAAACTTGCCCACAAGCATCATCGCTCTCTGATGCCCATTTAAGTACTGCTTCATAGCCAACTAAGAGACATGTCAGGATTGTAAAATGGAAGGGGGGGGGGGGAAGAACTCAACCTGCCTCAGCAAGTGCAATACAGTCAATCCCAATTTTACTTTTTCAAATAGTTTTTTTTATTTCTCAACTACCTTTTAGAAAATTACATTCCCCTTTCAGCATAGACATTTAAATCATGACTATTGACTGCCTACTCATTCTGAATCGTGATAATTTCCCTTTAATTTCAACTCTTCATTTTCTTTCCCCTACCCCAGCCCACAACTTAATGATTGTCAACCAGGTCCTCAGGAGACTAAGTTTCTCCAGTTTATTACCCAAATATGTTTCTGCAGACCCCTTCTAGAATTGTATTGCATTTCCTTTCCCCATTCTTCCTTACAAAAGGGCATCGCCAATCATTTCTCTTCATTGACTTACACCGAATGCATGTCTGGGCCTTCCATCTGTTTATTAATATATTGAAGTTCATCACTATTCTCCTAACCTTTTAACAACGTATCATTTTAGTATCAAATTTTGAAATGTTACCCTTCGCACCATGAACCAACATCTGCAGTTCCTTCCTACACATTTTGTCTGCTCCACTGCAAAATCTCCTCAAGGTATGTCTACTTTGAAGTTCTCCTCTCACCGACGAGTTCTGCAACATCCTCTCTTGTTGGTCTTTATCTCTCTACATCAGCTATATCTCACGTTTTCCTTTATCTCTAACCAGCCTGAAATGTCACCCATTCCTTCTCTCCAGAGATGCTGCCTGTCCCTCTGAGTTACTCCAGCTTTTTGTGTCTATCCAATGGTGGAAGAGGATTGGAAGATTATAGACAGAATATCTGCTCCTTCAACCTTTCCTTCTGTCAGAACACAGTATGAATCCTACTGAGACCTACTATTGAACCTACCTTAACAGCCCGACTTTCTAGAATCTCGTCAATTTATGACCTATTATCTCAATCACCTCATCTTTTATGATGATTTATTTGATATCTGCATCTTTCAGAAAAACATTTTTTCCACAAATGACTTGGTATCTTGGTATCATGCTTTTTTCATCCAAAAAAAGTCTCATGCCAACTTTGTTCCACTACTTCACCACATATATTAGTTAAATTGCCTGAGACCTATCGATTTCTTCTGTTAACTACCATTCTATTTGTATTCTCTCTGCCCTTTATTTACTTCTTCTTTGATATTTCTGATGGTCAAGAACTGTAACACACTCACAATATTAATCTAACCTATTGAAGCCTTATTCAAATTCATCACCAGGGAGTGGTGGCTTCGGTTGCTCCATTCTTACTGCTGCTAAGTATCACAGAAAATGTATAATGCAGGGGACGTCACTCTGCCCATTGCAACCATATTGATCATAAAAAAATACCCAGTCCAATTCTGCTTTCCATCACTTGGTTGAAGCCTGAAGGTGAAGGCTCTTTAAAGACACATCCAATTACTTCAAGTTGCAGAGGCAGAAGCTTTCTTCCGCACAATTAGGTAGCGAGATCCAAATCTCCTTAAGTCATCGGAGGCTTGTCAACCAATTGAGACTGCCACTTCTCAAAGCAACCACATTTATCCCATTTATTTATCTTTAACATGTTCAGGCTTGAATACTCATCAACAATCCAAATATCCTTCTACCCAGCTTCATGATGGTGAAGTTACAGCAGTCAATTATGCTTCCAACAAGCAAGTCTTTGGGATATGGGACGAAATTGAAGCACCCCAAGGAAACACGTCACAAGAATACATGTCATCGGCAGAACATGCAAAGTCATATGGACAAGGACAAATCCAGCTCTTTGGAGCTCTGAGGTAACAGTATTTGCTGTCCCATTGTGGCATCCTGACGATTATGATCAAACTCGGGTCCTTCTCAGACTTGTGGCAGAAATAAAGTGTTCCCCCGGAAGAACAGCATTGTTATAAAATGAAATGTTTTAAGCATCAATAACATTCAAATTTTAAAGAGTAAAAAAAATTACCTGATAAGTGTTGTCAAAGCTGTCATACATGAACCTAGTTATCAATGATGTCTTTCCAACTGAAAGAGAAAAAAAATACAAGTTATAAATTTATTCCAAATACATCAAATCACTCATACAGATACAAGGCGCGAAATAGAGGCACAAACATTTTTAGCAATAGATGGGAAAGTTCAATGAAGCAACAAAAATATTTAAGAGATGCCAATGGTTTAAGGATCAAAACTAAAAACTAAAAGCAAAATGAAATCTTTAGCTTTGTTTTCTGGACAAAATGAATTTCTTGTTCATTTAAATGTTCAAAATGTACCCTCACATGGAAAAACATATTAAGGTGGAAGTATACACAATAAAGTTTAATCTTCTTCATGCACTTCAGATATAAATTTGGGTGCAGATCAAACTGATAATTGATACAAATAAAGAGCAATTAGTTTCATAATCTTAAAAGTCGTTTTGGAACAGAACAAGAGTATGGATTGCTTGTTATATGCTCAAAGGATTGTAGGGATGATCTAATAGCTAGAGATGAAGCAAATTCTCACACATTTCCTTCAAAATAGGAATTGACCAGACCCAGCCACAAAACACTCGGCAATGGAGTAGGGTTGCAGTTCACTGTTGCTACATCAAGCATCTGTTGTTCATTAAGTACTTGGTAGGCAATAATAAAATCAGATTCAGATGCGGTTATTGTCATATACACCACGGTGTAATAAAAATATCTTGTATGCAAGAAGCTTCGAGTAAACTGTATACATGGTAAATGATAAATACACCAATAAATACAATGACAAGTGTAAAGCAGCAGAATGGTGCAAAGATTGCAGGGCAACCTGAAGCGGCCTGAAAAACTGAAGTACAACAGAATGACCGAACGAGATAAGATTAAGAGTAAGAATACATGGTAGCAGCTCCAGGAAGGGAATGCGAAAAATGTGATTGGCTCAGGGGTTGGATAGTAGAAGAGAGGAAGTCTGGATTCCCAGTATTTCAAGCTCCTGTATCTTTTTCCATAAGATAAGAGAATAAATGGAATGGCCAGGGAGGCAGTCATCCTTGACAATATTTCCATCCTTCCTGATGCAAGGCACTGTGAAGATGGACTGAATGGATGAATGGGCCTATGCTCACCATTCAGTATAGATTCAGATGGTCAAGGGCCAGATGGTCAAGCTGTTGCCATATCAAGTAGCGTTGCAACCCATCAGAATACTTTGTCATGCATCTGTATATGCAGAAGCGATATGCTACGATGTAATAACAATCTGATGTTAAAATGCATTTATAAATCTGTTTTAACTAACAAAACTTGGGGAATTGAGTGACACATATTAATAATGGCGCCTGAAATTATGTTCAATGGGAGATTCCAGGATAAAAGTCTAACTGCAGTTTGTGAAAATGTTTAATTTAATGAAAGGATAACATTTACACTCCCAGGGAACTCTTCCAACCCAGGACCAAGTGGTGCCCTTGCGAACCCTGGCCTTGTGCTGGCAATCCTGCAGCAATTGCCCATGGCTGCTGGTGAGTACAACAAATACTGGAGCCACTCAGTGCAGAGATTTGGGGCTCAGGATTGAACCCTGCCCGGCATGGTGAGTACAGAAGATTGCTGGGGACTGGCAGCAGTTGCTACATGTGTTTAAGTGGGCTACCTATATTCTACAGCTAGACACCAAGTGAGCTCATCCCTAAATCTCTGGACATTGGCCTTTGGGCCTCAATCTACAATTGGCTACTGGACTTGACCAGCAAACTTAAATCAGTTGAATTGGTCATAACATTTACTTAAACCTGATCGTCAACAATCATGGCTTTCAAGGTTGTGTGCTCAGTCCCTTGCTCTTCTCCTTGTACATCCATGACTGTGTGGCCAAGTACAATAACACACTCTTTCACCGATTATACCATTGTTGTCGGCCATATGTACAACAATAAGATAATGTACAACAAAGAGATCAAGAACATTACGTCAGGACAACAATCTAGTCCTTAAAATCAGTAAGAACAAAAGAGTTGGATGCCGACCAAAGGATGCGAGGGAGTGAATGCAATCCTGTCCTGATCAATGGAGTTGCTAAGGTGCTGGCCATTAACTTCAAGTTCCTCAACAACATATCACTGGCAACTTAACCTGATGCCTTCACACTTATGCAAGAAAGTGCATCAGTGTATTTACTTTTGTTGGAGTCCAAGAATAATCAGCATCTTCATAAGATTCTTTTGAACTTTATTAAAATGCGCTACAGAACATATTCTGGTAGGATGCACCTAACCCTGCAATGGCAGCTGTGTTCCACCTAACCACCTGAACCTGTAGTGTGATCCATCTTCACATTGCATCAGATATGCTGAAGTAACGTCAAGGATGCCTGCCACTATGGCCATTCTTTTCTCTCCTTTACCTTCTGGGAGCAGATACAATAACTTCAAAGCTCAGACATAGGGACTTCTGATGCCCAGACTTAAGAACAGCTTCTTCGCCACAGCTTTTACTCCAAAAAACATCTCTACCGCACCTCATTCCCAATGGTGCGGTCATGTATTCTTAACTCTATTTCATTGGTTACTCATTATTGTACATTATTGCACTACTCAGTTTGTGCACAACAATATTGCACCGTTGTGCTGTTTTGCACGTCTTTTCATTTATTGTTGTATTCATCATTAAGATGTAGTTTACTCTTTGAACTTCATGTGAACAAGGAACTTCATTGCATCTTCGTGTACATGACAAACTAATCTATAATCACACATCACCTGCTGGATCTAATAAAAGCTGCTGTCTTCTCTTGCACTACACTGCTCTTCCCAGCCCAGAGATTTCTAAGGTAACAATCTCAGTGGTTACTGGCTTGTGGGCTTGTTACATAAAGAAACCACTGGGCTGAGGGATACATTTGCTTCCATCACCTGCCAAGGTGCAATGACAGAAGCCATAAGATCTGAACAATATGCCGACATCAGCAGTGCAGCCCTTGTCATGTGTAGGTTTTCTGCCCACAGAGGCAGCTCTCCACACCAAGTCATGGCAATTCATGGCTGTGAAGGTGTCAGTGGGATATGTTTTTTGTTATAACAATAGACAATAGGTGCAGGAGTAGGCCATTTGGCCCTTCGAGCCAGCACCGCCATTCAATGTGATCATGGCTGATCATCCCCAATCAGTACCCCGTTCCTGCCTTCTCTCCATATCCCCTGACTCCACTATTTTTAAGAGCTCTATCTAGCTCTCTCTTGAAAGCATCTAGAGAACCTGCCTCCACCACCCTCTGAGGCAGAGAATTCCACAGACTCACCACTCTGTGAGAAAAAGTGTTTCCTCGTCTCAGTTCTAAATGGCTTACTCCTTATTCTTAAACTGTGGCCCCTGGTTCTGGACTCCCCCAACATCGGGAACACGTTTCCTGCCTCTAGCGTGTCCAAGCCCTTAACAATCTTATATGTTTCAATGAGATCCCCGCTCATCCTTCTAAACTCCAGAGAGTACAAGCCCAGCTGCTCCATTCTCTCAGCATATGACAGTCCCGCCATCCTGGGAATTAAACTTGTAAACCTACGCTGCACTCCCTCAATAGCAAGAATGTCCTTCCTCAAATTACGGGACCAAAACTGCACACAATACTCCAGGTGTGGTCTCACTAGGGCTCTGTACAACTGCAGAAGGACCTCTTTGCTCCCATATTCGATTCCTCTTGTTATAAAGGCCAACATGCCATTCGCTTTCTTCATTGCCTGCTGTACCTGCAGGACTTTCATAGACTGATGTACAAGGACCCCCAGATCCCGTTGTACTTCCCCTTTTCCCAACTTTTGACCAGCAAGCCTCAAATCGGTTAGAATTTTAGTGCCAATTTTACTAGCTCCAGTTTCAGGAAATGCATCCTGACGCCAAGAAATATGATCTGAAATCCTGCATGAGCTTCTGGTATTCATTTGCAAATTTTAAAACTTAGGATGATATTTCTTGGCACCAAAATCAAAAAGAATAAATGCAATTGCATAACAAGTTATACCAAAATCAGCCACTGAATCGCAAAACAACTTTGGGCAGCTTAGTATCCTACCCTTGTTTTGAAACCCTTGGAATGAGCACTTTTTATAGATAGCACTACATATTTCAGCTTGCACTATTTTAGTCCAGTTATCTAGTATGATTGATAATTTATGATATTATTGTTTATAGTATATTTGATTGTGTTGCTGCATCGATGTGCCTATAAAGCTGCAGCGAGTTAGAACTTTCATTGTTCCATTCGCAGTCCATTTGATAATTAAACATTGTTGATTCTTAGAATCTGTGGGAAATTGTTTTTTTCCCCTTGGAACATCTTTTGAGTAGTCCATATTGCAAAATCCATACCATTTGCAGTCAGGAATTAAGACATTTTCGGCAGGTGACCCACTTTTACTGCAGATCAACCCAATGGTAAAATTTTCTCATCTACATAAAAATGTCACTGTGCAATGCCAAATATTCAAACTGTTTTTTGCTGCAATCTTATAATTTAATTAAGATTCAATAAAAGATATTACATCAAAATAATCAAATGGAAAAATCCCAAGTGGAGAGAAAACACTGCAAAAAAGTTATAGTTTGCACCACTGTAATCGAGCATTTATATCAAGGGGACTGGAAAGGAAAAACAGAAATGTAATGGTGAGGCTCTATAAGGCGCTGGTCAGGCCGCGTTTGGAGTACTGCGAGCAAATTTGGGCACCATATCCAACAAAAGATGGGCTGGCTTTGGAGTGGGTCCAGAGGAGGTTTACAAGAATGATTCCAGGAATGAGTGTTTGAGATATGTGACATATTGTTTATATGTGACAGCACTGGGCCTCTATTCACTGGAGTTTAGAAGGTTGAGAGGGGACCTCATTGAAACTTACAGAATAATGAAAGGCATAGAGTGGATGTGGAAAGGATGTTTCCACTGGTGGGAGTGTCTAGGACCAGGGGTCATAGTCTCAGAATTAAAGGGTGCTCTTTTAGAAAGGTGAGGAGGAACTACTTCAGTCAGAGGGTAGTTAATCTGCGGAACTCATTGCCACAGAGGAGGCCAAGTTAGCTGATATTTTTAAGGCAGAGATAGACAAATTCTTGATTAGAACGTGTTTCAAGGGTTATGGGGAGAAGGCAGGAAAATGGGATTAGGAGGCAGAGATCAGCAATGATTGAATGGCGGAGTAGGCTCAATGGGCCGAATGGCCTGGTTCTACTCCTATAACTTGAGTAAAATGGTTGAAATATTAAAAACTACTGACTTAATAGCTGCACAGAAAATTTCAGAACTTATTTTTAAAGATTTAATCAGTAAGCTCACACATTTCTCAATAGTCAGGTAACATTGAGCAATACTTTGAAACTATAACGGTGAATTGGGAAATAAATGCAGTAATATATTGACACGCTACTGCAATGCGAAATGAAATGTAGTCATGTTCAGCACGATACGTCCTACTGACCAATTTCTCAAACATTTCATTTATAGCCGCATTAATCGTAAATAATGAAAATCTCGAACAATGCACAAAATCTGTAGGCGTTTCAAAATGTTTTTGACCTTTTTTTAAAACAAAAAAAGCTAATGTTGAAGCACATATCTCAAAATGGGTACATGCTAAGGATGAATTCCCAATCTTCCAATCTACCTTGTTGCATGTTTTTCTTAAATTTGCACTCCGCAGGTGTTACTCTAATTTTTTCCTTTTGCACTACTTGCTGTACTCAAGTATGGTATGATCTGCCTGGATAGCACGTAATGCAGTTTTTCATTGTTTCCTGATACCGTGTCAATAATAAATACCAATTAAATCACAATGACAAAATATAAATGCATCTCTTAAAAGGTACAAATTTAATATTGACATTAGACAGTACAGAAATCAAAGTCCAGTGCTAACTGGTACTATTTGAATTCCACATATGAATGATGTGTGTTAGAAAAACTGCAGAGTACAGCATTTATATTAAAATTTCATCATATCAGTAATAATTTCAGTCAGTAATTTTATTTTTTAATATTTGCAACTTGTTGATGTTGCTGACATATACAAGCCATCACTAATTGTATTTCCTAAACAGAAGGTCATTTAGAAGCCAGTTAAAGAGTCAACTATGTTGCTCAGTCTGACAGAATTTGGCAGATCAGGTAAAAAAAGGATAGGTTTTTCTGTGAAGGCAGTTAATGTACCAGACAGATGGCCACCATTAAACATGCTGGGATTTTTTTGAAAGGCTGAATTTAAATACATCAGCCACCACACTGAATTTGAATTCAAGTCTCCACATAATCCACCTAGATACAGTAGAAAACAAAACAAAAGTTGCCAAGTTTGATCACTATTTATTTCTTCTTTTCCCTTATCCAATTTCAGAAAAGGCCTCATACATTTCAGGATGGACTTCTTGTTCCAATGCAAAACATATTTTAACAATTTTTTTGCCAAACATTTTGTTCATTTATTTTCAAGCTTGCAACTTTCAAAAAAGTCAGACAATTATGATTGAATACAAATCAATTTAAATCTTCCAGAAAAAAAAGAATGCGCCAATAATTCACATCTACAGCCAGGATACAAGGCTTAAGATGAGGGGAAGGCCATTCATGACTGAGATTAAAACATATTTCTTCAACCAGAGGATAGTGATATTTGCAATTCTCAACTAAAATCAGCTGTTCTGGCTTAATCATGGAGTATATTTAACGCAACGAGATTAATAGATCTTCGATGTTAAGAGAACTATAGTAAGATTCTTAAAAGAAACTGGCAATGACCTCAATATCAGGCTTCTGAACAGTCCTTCCATAAGCTGGGGCACTGTCCAATCACTTCTATTTCATTGCTGACATTGGACTTTGCCTATGGATCTGATGCACTGCAATGCTGCAAAATATATTCTGCACTCTGTATCTTTCCCTTTGCTTCATCCATTGTACTTGAGATTGACTTGATTGTTTTTATGTACAGTATTATCTGATCTGTTTAGATAGCATGCAAAACAAAGCTTCTTGCTGTACCTCTATACACGTGACAAGAATAAACCTAAAAAGTTACGGATTAACATTTTATTGAAGGGAAATACAAAGGACTGCATTGTCTATTTTATACTGAATTACAATGACAATTTTGATTAGTTTAAAAAACAGAAT
This sequence comes from Raja brachyura, assembly GCA_963514005.1. The sequence goes on along the minus strand of OY740786.1, from coordinate 18,313,315 downwards.
TACATTAATAATGGGAAAGCTTCATTGAAAAATCAACAATTCCAACACAAAGTGCAGATGCTGGAAATACAAATGTTTAAAATTTTCAGCTATCAGGTCTAACCTATCCAGAATTTACAGCATTTCCTATTTTTTATTTCAAATGCAAAAAGGACAAAGCATTTATTTAAATAAATGCAAAGGATTTATTTCCTTACTTTGTTCACAAATCTGCACTTTCACTGATCTAATATGTTTTGTATAATGACCTCAACGTGAATGACTTGCAATAATTATGTAATGCAATAAAAGCAATTGACTGGAGTTTTTTTTTTCAGACAAACATCAGTAATCCAAACACAGAGAACTAAGGAAAAGTGATAGGGTGGGGAAGATTGGACAAGGTTCAGAATATAGATTTTAGAATCTGTCCCCCTCTGTTAGAACCTAGAATTCAAAACAATCTGTTTAATCTGTGAATCATTTCAGATTATTTAATCTGTGAATTGCTTCAAATTAGTACCCTGTCATTCAATAATTTGCATTTAAAAACATTTCAATGCCTCACTTGACTCAAAACCCTTGACAAAGGTCTGCATATTATGGAATCTGATGAGAAATTAAGATTGGAACCAAATAAGGGATGGGTGGTGGGAAGTTTGGAAGCGAGGGGTGAGGGGATAGAGAACCCAGTGGTTGGGCAATGGGTAGATGGAAGAGTTAGAAGCTGGAGGAAACTGGTTGATAGTAGGCCAGTGAGGAAGAGGGAAAGTTGGAAGGAAAGATGAGTGAGAGAGAACATGGATCGATCAGAAGGAGGTGGATGGGGACATAGGGAGATGGACACAAAATGCTGGAGTATATCAGCGGGTCAGGCAGCATCTCTGTGGTAGACAGAATTCTAGTGTAACTCAGCAGGTAGACATAGGGGAGCAAGGTTATCCAAAATTGGAAAATTCAATATTCACACCATTGGATTGCAGATTACCCAAGTGAAATACGAGGCGCTGCATGAAGGCATGTTGGCTGTGTTTAACTGGGAGAACATATTCAAAAGTATGACAGTAGATAAGTAATTGTTAGCATTCAAAGAAATAATGCACAAGTTGCACAAAACATCTGTTTAAAAGCCGACAAATATACAAAAGGAAATGTGATCCATATGCCTTAAAATCTAAGGGGTACCATTAAACCAAGGGAATAAGCTTGGAAAGCTGGTAGAAAAATCAGTAGGTTTGTGGTTCAGCTAAGATAACCAAAAAAAAAATCAATAAAGTAATGATAGACATGAGCGTAAACTAGCAAGAAACAAAAATTCTCAGAGCTATTTTAGATATGTGGAAAACAAAAAATTAGCAGGAACAAGTGCCCTTTTAAATAGGCAGGGAAATATGAAAATGGCATCTTCACATTGGAAGACATGCTGGGTATTTCCAGCAGTTCTAACTTTCCAATCTTTAATGTACCTTTATTCATATATTCACTACCCGAGATGGATATGAATGAAGGAACACGAGTTCCTTGGTCTACTCTACACCAATACTGGTCTGAGGTATTGCCTTTTTTCTATTCATACCTAATTTCTCCTATGTCCTACTTACATGTGAAATTCCAATCTCTCTGTTCAGTCAAAAGGTATTTGACTAAATGATAATTCAGTTTCTCCTTCTAGGGAGCAGCCTAAACTGCTGAATGTTTTGAACATTCTATTTTTAATCTCCATTGCGATTATGGGTTTTGAAAAAGTACCTAAAATGTTTAAATCTAGTTATTACAGAGTAAAATTTACTCTGGCTATTTTAGGTCAAAGGCAGGAGAAAAGGTGTTAAGAGGGAAAGATAGATCAGCCATGGTTGAATAGCGGAGTAGACTTGATGGGCCAAATGGCATAATTCTGTTCCTAGCACTTATGAATTCCTGGAAATCCTCACTGCCTTTTTGATCAAAGATTGATCATCAATAGCAGGTACATCTCTCTGAGAAAATTTGCTTCAGGTAATACAAGAAACAATCTTTCTGCCCATGGTTCTGTGACACAAGCCTTGGGATCAAGATGCTTCTGCAATATTAAGCTTTTGTAGAAGTTGTATGCACTTGATTTATTGTTGCACATACGTTATTTATTGTCTGGTTATGGTTTAAAGAAGAACTTTGTTCAATGTTCAACACACTGAAATTTTGCTTACAAACAAGATAAACAGCCAAAGAAATATGCATGGAAACAAATGCTGACACGATCGATCTTTGCAAAACCTGTAAGACAATTTGGAAAATCGAACAGCATGTTTCTCTTTTCGCCCCCCCCCCCCCCCCAAAATTCACACTCCACAGACCTCTCATTTTAGAATCCAATCATTTTCCTGCTAAGATCCTATCAATCTAAACTACTCTATGCTTGGTCCAAACAGTCAATCCACATTTTTAACATTGATGGAGCCACATATTTTCTTGGCTGACGCATTGATTTGTCTTCATAGAAACATCGAAATTAGGTGCAGGAGTAGGCCATTGGGCCCTTCGAGCCTGCAATATGATCATGGCCGATCATCGAACTCAGTATCCCGTACCTGCCTTCTCTCCATACCCTCTGATCCCCTTAGCCACAAGGGCCACATCTAACTCCCTCTTAAATATAGCCAATGAACTGGCCTCAACTACCCTCTGTGGCAGAGAGTTCCAGAGACTCACCACTCTCTGTGTGAAAAAAGTCTTTCTCATTTTGGTCTTGAAGGATTTCCCCCTTATCATTAAGCTGTGACCCCTTGTCCTGGACTTCCCCAACATCGGGAACAATCTTCCTGCATCTAGCCTGTCCAACCCCTTAAGAATTTTGTACGTTTCTATAAGATCCCCTCTCAGTCTCCTAAATTCTAGTGAGTATAAACCGAGTCTATCCAGTCTTTCTTCATAAGACAGTCCTGACATCCCAGGAATCAGTCTGGTGAACCTTTTCTGCACTCCCTCTATGGCAATAATGTCCTCCCTCAGATTTGGAGACCAAAACTGTACGCAATACTCCAGGTGTGGTCTCACCAAGACCCTGTACAACTGAAGTAAAACCTCCCTGCTCCTATACTAAAATCCCTTCTGAAGGATCTCGACCCGAAACGACACCCATTCGTTTTCTCGAGAGATCCTGCCTGTCCCGCTGAGTTATTCCAACTTTTTTTGCCTTTCTTAACTAGTGATTGTTCTTTTAATACATATACAGATTCACCACCGATTTTCCAGCAACAGGTGGTCCTCTGAAACCTCCTTTAATCTGGACAAAATTACAAGAGCACATTTGAAATCACCCCTGGAGGTCCCCCAAAATATTCGGCGCCTAGGCTGGACAAGGTAGCCGATCTTTACTTCATCGGGACTCGTACGGCCAATCAGCATGCAGAATTTGCCACTTCCAACCGGAACTCTGGAACTCCGGCCCGGCCACAATACGCAGATCCGTTCCCATAGTAGACTAAGGCTGATTTTGCGGCCGTATCTTATACGTATCCCCACCCCAGACAGACACCGATCTGACCCTCATCGGTACTTCCAAGGGCAACCCGTTAACCAGTGCCCCGGCTGCCCATGTAAGAATTGCAAGTCTTGCTGTAAGATAAATTTACATTAATATTTGTTTTATTTAAGTTTCTAGCAGCCCATGGCACTTTAGAGACAAGGGACGAATATAATTAGTAGGTATATTACAAAACTTACCTTGAGCGGCGCTGCAGTTCTGCTGCTCCCCGTGTGCATGACATTGGCACCTTTCAGAAGGGGGCGTGTTTAAAGTGCTGTTTTTCCCACAGACTGGGCAAATCGATCCATCTCGGGGGATTTTGTTGCTGAAGAAAAATCGCTCCGACATTTCATTCGTGAAGGTATTTTTAAATTACGCTAGATTATTTATTAGCTAGAGTAATTTAAAAATCATCTTCTAAAGCCGTCAGCGCCAACAACGGGACGGATTTTACGTAGAGGAGAAAATAAAGGGCACCGTTTATTTTTACATTAAAACTTGGTTTTTAGGAAGCGTTTAATCACATTTTCATGTTGCGAAATGGGGACACAAAAAAAATGTATAAACCGGCAGTGTTTTTCATGCCGACTTCACCGCAAACTGCAACGTTCTAATCCACCGCATTCCACGCTTATGGGCTTTTGACTGTCCTAGATCACAGCTTTTGTGTTAAGTCGATGGAAAGGCAATGGGGAACAAGATGCTAATTACCGAGTATGAAAATGGCCATAACTTTTTTAATACTGAAGATATGAAAGTGAATTAGGTGTCAAATTAAACTTATTTTTATGCTTAATCCGATGGGATAAATTGTAGACTTGATTTTTCTAAATCTCAAAATTTTGTAACATTGCTATAATTAGTGGGTCAGAGATGTATTGTTGTATTGTTAAGTGGCCCCTGTTGGTAGAGCAAAATGGAAAATGCAGCAAGGCTCTGGAACTAAGGGTAGCGGAAAATTGATGGTGGACTTGCATTACATTAACATCCAGCAATAATTTTTGTTTTGATTCTGCTGATACAAAAACATGGCTTCAAAATATTTTTTTAAAAATGTAATGTGCCATGTCATTCAGACAATTTGTTACTAACTTTGCAAATATATTCTTACAAATGGTTTACTGCGATTCTATTCACTTTCAAAATCATGTAGACAGGCAAATGAAAATAAATGATCTGATCATTTTTTATCACAATGACAAGATGAATGCTTGCCCTGACACATGGAGCACTTTTGTGATAAATGGGCAGCCTGCAAGAGGTAAAGAACACATTTTTGGTCCGCCAAGCATACCAAAAATTGAAATGGTGACCTTATGAAATCTACAGCATGTTATCTACTATGCCTCAAATTAGCTTTGCATTTAGGAAAAAAAGCTTCCACTTGGCAGTCTGTCAGAATTTGTCACACCACAATCCTATGCCTCAAATTTCACCTTCACTGCTCCTAAGCAACAAATATCATGAGAACAGACTTAAAAGACTTGCTCCTGCATTAGATGCGGTCATCATTCTTGTACACGAAGCATTATTGACAACACATAAATTAAATGACAGTTCTGTGCAAACCACATTTTCAAACAAATTGAGAGGCAGATTGAACTTAAACTGTAGTGAACAGGGAAATAATTAAACATTTCTCCTCTTTTATTTAGTAAACTTTAGCTCTTTGACAGGTGGTGCACTAAAGTTTGAAGGTGGCATAGTGAGGGTGGGAAATCAAACACCAATCAAGTTTTATGCAACTATTTAAGGTTGGCCCTTTAGTACTGAGCAGAGGAATCCCTAAAGTACCATCTTTTTCTGAAGCTGGCAGCCTAAAGTAGACAAAAACAATCTACCAACATTATATATATATATATTTTTTTTAAATGGCACCCAGACCAATGTTTCACTGCCATAATATTGCTACAATGAGTACCTCTATGAGTTGTAACATATTTAATGGAGTTTATTGGGAAACTGAATAGGAAAAAGTAAAAGAAAACCACTCACCAAACCAATAGATCCAATTTTTAAGGGTCAGACAGCATATCTGGAGAAAAGGAATAGGTGACATTTCAGATTGAAGCCTTTCCTCAGAAGTTGAGAAGAAGGCTCTCGACCCGAAACGTCACCTATTCCTTTTCTCCAAAGACACTGTCTGGCCCACTAAGTTACTCCAGCTTTTTGTGTCAATCTTTGGTTTAAACCAGCATCTGCAGTTCATTCCTACACATATCTAAATTAAAACACTGACGATCAAATATCTTATAGGAAAAGGCAGCTCCAAGTAAGCATGCAGGTACAGCAGGCAGTGAAGAAAGCGAGTGGCATGTTGGCCTTTATAACAAGAGGAGTTGAGTATAGGAGCAAAGAGGTCCTCCTGCAGTTGTATAAGGCCCTAGTGAGACCACACCTGGGGCATTCTGTGCAGTTTTGGTACCTTCATTTGAGGAAGGACATTCTTGCTATTGAGGGAGTGCAGCGTAGGTTTACAAGGTTAATTCCTGGGATGGCGGGACTGTCATATGCTGAGAGAATGGAGTGGCTGGGCTTGTATACTCTGGAGTTTAGAAGGATGAAAGGGGATCTTATTTAAACATATGAGATTATTAAGGGTTTGGACACGCTAGAAACATGCTCCCAATATTGGGGGAGTCCAGAACCAGGGGCCACAGTTTAAGAATAAGGGGTAAGCCATTTAGAACGGAGACGAGGAAACACTTTTTCTCACAGAGAGTTGTGAGTCTGTGGAATTCTCTGTCTCAGAGGGCGGTGGAGCCGGTTCTCTGGATACTATCAAGAGAGGGCTAGATAGGGCTCTTTAAAAAATAACGGAGTCAGGGGATATGGGGAGAAGTCAGGAACAGGGTACTGATTGGGAATGATCAACCATGATCACATTGAATGGCGGTGCTGGCTCAAAGGGTCGAATGACCTAGTCCTGCACCTATTGTCTATTGTCCAAGAAAATGATTCGCCTTAACCATGGTGAGCTGATCAAAAACCAGGCTTAAGCATTTCCAACATAGATACAATCAGTTCAAACTTAAGTACAATATATGGAGCAATGGGGAACATACACAGTGCAAAATAGAGCCCTCAGCATTGTAGCACATCAGTTCCCTCAGACAAAGTCTAAAGGCCTCAATGGGGTAGAGATGAATCAAACCGCATGCGGACGACCTGGCCATGAATGAGAGGACGGAGGACACGGCAGGACTTGTCATGGGAGCGCTTCTGGATACGGTGTTTGTGGGCAATGTGCTTCCGGACCACGGCAGGTTTGAGGACGGAGGGAGCAAGCGACTGCTGTGTCACCGGGATTGGAGGCCTCGTAACACGGGACATGAGGCGCTGAGCTGGGGAACCCAGGGCATGGTCGCGGGAAATGTTGTGGAGGTTCAGGAGGGCAAGGTAAATGTCAGAGCGAGACAAGCGACAACGTTCAAGCAATCTTTTAGGACTGCGGACCGCGCGCTCAGCCAGGCCGTTGCTCTGCGGGTACTCTGGGCTGCTGGTGTAGTGACGGAAATTCCAGCAATCAGCAAAAGCACGGAACTCAGCACTGGTGAATTGACTGCCGTTGTCCGACTGCAGGCTGGCCGAGGACCCAAAAGTAGCGAAGTGACGGCACAGCTTCTCGATGACAGCAGATGAAGATAGAGAGGGAAGCTGGTCAACCTCAAACCAGCTGGAGTAGGAGTCGACAAGCACCAGAAAATGCTTGCCACGCCATTCGAAAATGTCAGACCAGGGAAGGTCGGGAGCAGGCTGCTGCAAAAGGGGCTGCACTGCTGTTGCGGGGCGAGGCTGTTGCAAGTAGGGCACGAGGAGACCCTGTCCCGAAAAAACCAAGCCATATCAGGCCAGTAGAACTGGCTCTGAGCGATGGAAAGAGTGGCTTCGGCCCCGGGATGGCCACGATGAGCAGTTTCAAAATATTGTTCACGAAGTGCTGCGGGCACTACCACCTTGTGCCCCTTCACAATCACACCGTCATGCAGCACCAGCTCGTCACGAACCAGGAAGTAGGGCACCGCTGCAAACGGTGGTCTGGCCAGCCCTGCTTGATAACCGCGGCTAGCTGTTGAACCGAAGCGTCAGCTGCCGTGTGCTTGACCAGAGACTTCATCCGATTAGAGGGCACAAAATTAACGATGAGCACTATCAAATCGGCCGCCTCGTAGGGGTGATGAGTGGTGGATGCGAGAGGTGCCCGAGACAGCATGTCGGCAACAAACATGTCCTTGCCTTTGCGATAAACCACAGTGAAAGTGAATCGTCGGAGCTGAAGCATCATGTGCTGAAGCCGGGAAGAGGCAACGTGTATCGGCTTGTTGAGGATAGTAACCAGAGGTTGGTGGTCCGTCTCAATAGAAAAACAGGTGCCCAGAATGTAGTCCTTGAACTTCGAGCAGGCAAAGACAACAGCCAGCAATTCTTTTTCGATTTGGGCATAGCACTGTTCGGCGGGAGTCATCGTACGGGATGCATATGAGTTGTACTCCGTCATGGACCTGCAAGCAGACGGCCCCAAGGCCAAACTTGGACGCATCGCATGTGAGGACGATGGGGTGCTTGAGGTCGAAATACTTAAGCGTTGGTGTGCTGACCAACCTGGATTTGAGAATGTCAAAAGCCTTCTGGTGTTGCGGGAACCAGGCCCAGGCAGTGTCCTTTTTCATCAGGTCTCTCAGAGGAGCGCTCAGCTCGCTTAGGTCAGGGATGAACTTCCCCAGGTAGTTGACCATGCCCAGGAAACGCTGGAGGCCCGGCGCGTCAGCAGGTGCGGGCATCTCGGATAGAGCGGCTGTCTTCTGCAGGTCGGGCTTCAGCCCCGATGCTGTGAAGACGTGTCCCACGTAGGTGACCTCCGGGACATGAAACCGGCATTTTTTGGGTTGAGCTTTAGGTTGACTTCCCGAGCTCGTTCCAGAACCTGGCGGAGGTTGTGGTCGTGCTCCGTGACATCCTTCCCGTAGACTAGGATGTCGTCGACAATAATAGCACATGGGAGCCCGGCAAACAGTTGTTCCATTGTCCTTTGGAACACCTCACTGGCAGAGTTGATCCCGAACGGAATGCGGAGAAAACGAAACCTCCCAAAGGGTGTGATGAACGTTGTCAGGTATGAAGACCGTTCGTCAAGTGGTATCTGCCAGAACGAACTCTTGGCGTCGAGAACCGAAAACACGGTGGCTGGACCGACTTGTGCAGCAACATCTTCAATGGTTCGCATGGGGTAATGCGGGCGCTTGATAGCCAAATTTAAATCCTTCAGGTTGATGCAGATTCGCAGTTCACTCTTATCCTTCTTTGCAGCAACAACCATGGTGGAGACCCACCGGGTGGGCTCACTCACCTCCTTCAGAATGCCCATGGTCACCATTTCACGAAGTGTAGACTCGACTTTGTCCTTCATCGTGAAGGACACCCGGTGCGGTGGGCGGATGACGGGTTCGATATTAAGGGCAATTTTGTAGCTGCAGGGGAGCTTTCCCAGCTTGGTATCGAAACTTCTGGTCTCCGATTGGAGGCGTGGGTTCGAATCCCACTTCTGACACCATGTAAAGAACATGCACGTACACAGAGAATTCTTTACTACTACTTTATTAATTAAACACACACATCACTGGCCTAGCTGTACGTGGTCTGTCACGATCACTAGAGAGAGAGCTAGGGGTGGGAAGGTCACAGTTATACTCGATTATGGGGGGAGTGGTTAGCAAGGGCTACGTCACTACTGTTAAAGGTGTACACACATATCATCTACAAGTACCCTAACAGTACTCCTAAGGAAGCAGAGACGTTGGTGTGCCTTCTTGGCTGTCGCAGCAATGTGGTTGATCCATGACAGATCGCCAGACCTGAAGCTCTCAACCATTTACACATTTGCATCAATAAAGCAAAGCTGCCTGGAAAAGCTGACCACAGTAGATGTGGCATGGCAATGTCTAGTCTATGAACTTCAGCAAATTTGGTGTTAATATTATGGACAAATTGGGCTGAATGGCCCGTTTCCGTGCTGTATGATCTATGGTGAATCTTCTCTGCACAATAGACTTTCACCAATTCCGTCCCAATATAATTCTAATAACTTTTATTTAAAAGTAGAGCACTAGTTAGGGACCCATATTTCATCCCCTCAAGCTGAATTTAAAATGTTACCATACTATGTTCTCTTTCCATGGGGATCCTTTACTTTAACATTAATTAATGCTGTCGCATTACACAATACAAGATCAAAAATTGTCTGCTTCCTAGTTGGTTTCTCAATGCATTGCTCTTAAAAAAAAACCATAACTTACCATGACCTCATCCTTCAGGCTGATTTTCACCAAATTTGTCTTATCCACAGAAAGAAAATTAAAAATCACCCAAGAAAATGACAGTGCTTGTTTTACATGCTTCCATTATTTCTTAATTTATACAGGTACATATTCTTACAATTATCTATTCTTACTCATGACTTCTTACGGTTTCTATTTCTTATTTCCATCCAAACTGATTCAGTAGCTTGAGCTTCTTGTGAATATTATTTCCCACTACTGCGGTGATGTCATCCTTTATTAACAAAGCTCCCGACATCCTTGTGAAATGTCAAATATCCCTGAATATTTAATTTCAAGCCTTGGTCACTTTACAACCAGGTCTCTGTAAAGGCTTTCAAATCATCTACATGCCTTAAAATCATCTATCATGTTGCAAATGCAATATTCATTCAACCGAAGAGCATTACATGTTAGCTTAACATTATTCTTTGCTCCAATGCTTGCAGTCTGCTGCTTCCCATTAATTATTTTTAAACTCACTGCTCTGCATATGTGCCATTCCTTTCCCTTGGCCTTCCTAAATGAATCCTCAAAACCCTCCCATCTTAAGTCCATTTTAGTTTTGCCTCGACTGATTCTACACATCCACTGCCAAACTAATTTAAGCCCTTGGATGGGTGTGAGGGAGGAGGTATACGGAACAGATGTTATATCTCCTATAGTTGCAGTGGAAAGTGTCCGGGGTGGAGATGGTTTGGAGGGAAGAGATCAGAAATGTAACACTTGCCCCGACACATCCACCCAGGGGCCACAGCTACCCCCAATATGAGGAGATGTTTTGCACCTCCTATTTCATTTCGGCAGCTTAAAACCCAATGGTATGAATAATTAATTCTCCAATTTCAGCAATAGTCTTGACCCAAGCATTAGGAAGAAACATACCATCCTGGAGTCACAGTCTGCTCCACTGTAAAATCTCCTCAAGGTATGCCTACTTTGAAGAGGTTCTCCTCCTCTCTCTGACGAGTTCTGCAACACCCTCTCATTGCACCCCCTGTGACTGTTTGCATATCTGTCATTCATTTGTTCTATATCACTCATTTCCTTTCCCTTGACTCTCAGTCTGAAGAAGGATCTCAAACCAAATCGTCAGCTATTCCTTTTCTCTAGAGATGCTGCCTAACGTGCTGAGTTGCTCCAGCTTTTTGTGTAAATCTTCTAATATTTAAAAGACGTTTGGATAGGCATATGGATACGAAAGGTTTTGAGCGATATGGGCCAAACAGAACTAGCTTACACGAGGCATCTTGGTTGGCACAGACAAGTTGGGCCAAAAGGCCTGTGAACATGCTCGATGACTCAATTATCTCATTAACGAGAAAACAGGTTAAAGAGGCTGAATGGTCAGTTTCTGATACCACGTGAAATCACCAAGCAAATTTGGTATTAATACTTAACCAACACAATGCCATGCAGTGTTTTAGTACGAAAATTGCTGAGTTACTTTTAATTTTTGAAACTTTGCCAAAAAGTAAAATGATGCTTGGTGGGAGGTTCTGTTGAATGAGACATCAAATGGCAATCAAGGTCATATCTGCTTACTCAAAGGGAGATTAAAGAGTCCAAACTGAAGGCATGGAATTCTTCCAGTATTCCAGCTAACACAATTCCCACCACCATAAAGTATTAACCAATCATTTTTACTGCTTTTGGCAGAATGTTACAAACCTAAATTGACTGCTGGTACATAGCAGTCACCAGGTTCCAAAAGTAATTTATTGTCTAGAGAGGCAAAGACATTTTCAATTATACAGCAGAACTTTAATCATGTCTGTATCAAGCAACTGGAAAGGACAAGGAGGTGGAAAAAGCAGAGTAAAGCTTACATCTTAAAACAAAAAAGTACAGGTGCTGAAAACTGAAAAATCAAAAAACTAGAAATACTCAGTTTCCAGACACCATAAGTGAAGAAAGAAAATAGAATTAGCATTTCAGGTCAATGACCTTTTACAATATTTTTTTGTTTAATGAGTGACTGTACGATGAGTATCCTTCACTGCCCAGAATGTGCAAGGAACTAACATGTACTTCAAAATACTTAAAATATTGTTGGCCAAAATGTGTTCTGCTTAGTGAAGCCTTAGCAGTGGACTTGCAATTTCAAACACGAGCTTCATGAAGAAATAAAAATCATCTTTTGCAGGAAATTGTAACAATAAATTGATGTACACACATTCCATGAGTATCTTGCATACCTAGAATAACATAATTCAATATGAAAAATATTGGCCTTCCTATTAATTCCTAAATAAATGAGATTACAAAATTTAGAACACGCTTCAACAACTAGAAAATGTTCCCTAGAATGCACTTTCATTAGCAGTACCGATAAAAAGAGGTGCCAAATCAAAGCAATGTTACATAACCACATACATGCTAATCACGCTAAATGCGGGATAGAAAGCTAAGCAATCCTACAACCTCCGATCAAAGCTCTGCAGCTCTGCCACTTATGAATGGAAGCAAGTCTATAAACACCCAATGAGACAACTTTGAGAACATCCATTTCTCACTGATGGTGGAAGTCATCATGCTAGTTTAAGTCAAACTAATTAAGTCACCAAGGCCAATAGAATGAACCATCCCAGCTTCCTCTCAAAATTCTCACTTTCACAGAAGACTCAAGCGGATTCATTCCACATGAAAACAAGAAATACCAGAGTTCACTAGAGATAGTAAAGGATTCAATTTACAGTAAAAAATGACTGTTGTGCAGATATGTTCAATCCACAAAAACGTAAATACAATGATGTTTTGGAACATGGCAGTTGGCAAGTGAAATGCAGGTTCAGTTTAAGCCTTTGATTTCAGGTAGTCTTGCCTCAAAATGCAAACAAAAGAGCCAATTTTATTGCCCAAAGCACCAAGAAACCTCAGTAAAATTGAAGTAATGGAAACCCCTTCAGTGGTTGAAGTCATAACATGTATAAAAGACAACAATATGACCGTCATCTCGGCTCCAGGATACCACTGAAGGATCTCCTCTATCCAGTGCTGCAGGTCCAATTATATTTGTCTCATTCATAAGGTAAATAGACAATAGGTGCTGGAGTAGGCCATTTGGCCCTTCGAGCCAGCACCGCCATTCAATGTGATCATGGCTGATCATACACAATCAGTTCCCGCCTTCTCCCCATATCTCTTGACTCCACTATCTTTAAGAGCTCTATCTAACTCTCCCTTGAAAGTATCCAGAGAATTAGCCTCCACTGCCTTCTGAGGCAGAGAATTCCACAGATTCACAACTCTCTGTGTGAAAAAGTATTTCCTCATCTTCATCTAAATGGCTTACCCCTTATTCTTAAACTGTGGCCCCTGGTTCTGGACTTCCCCAACATTGGGAACACGTTTCCTGCCTCTAGCATGTCCATTAATAATCTCATATGTTTCAATATGATCCCCTCTCATCCTCTAAATTCCAGAGGATACAAGCCCAGCCGCTCCATTCTATCAACATATGACAGTCCCGCCATATGGGAATTAACCTTGTGAACCTACGCTGCACTCCCTCAATAGCAAGAATGTCCTTCCTCAAATGAAGGTACCAAAACTGCACACAATACTCCAGGTGTGGTCTCACTAGGGCCCTGTATAACTGCAGAAGGACCTCTTTGCTCCTATACTCAACTCCTCTTGTTCTGAAGGCCAACATGCCATTTGCTTTCTTCACTGCCTGCTGTACCTGCATGCTTACTTTCAGTGACTGGTGAACAAGGACCCCCAGATCCCGTTGTACGTCCCCTTTTCCCAACTTGACACCATTTAGATAATAAGCTCCCTTCCTGTTTTTTGCCACCAAAGTGGATAACCTCACATTTATCCACATTAAACTGCATCTGCCAACACACCCAACCTGTCCAAGTCACCCTGCATCCGCATAGCACCCTCCTCACAGTTCACACTGCCACCCAGCTTTGTATCATCTGCAAATTTGCTAATGTTACTCATAAGTAAGGTGATACTTCTTCAATGATCCTGCCATTATTCAAAGATCAGGAATGGAAATATTTAGATATGTTTGCCTCGATAGCAACTCCTTTGCAAATCAATAACCTGCAGGCTGCTTGTGCTGCAGACTCCCCACCTCTTTAAATAATATGCCATCACAAAAAATGCAGTACAAAAACTAACCAATGCTTTGCTGACTCTTGCATGAGGATACCACAAGTCTTAGACTAACCTGAAATAGAGTTACACCGGCATTGATGAGGCAACTTCCTCAAACACCTTTGCACAGCTCCGGGAGCACCTTGACTACAACGAATGCCGCAACTCAAGCCATGACTCATCACAACTACCATGTACTCAAAGGCAATTTGAAATGGGCATTAAATAACATGGTCAACAATTCCCATCTACCACAAGTGTTAGAGGCAGTGATAGCTAAAATCTAATGTAGTACATCTATGGAATTCTTGGTCTCTTCACTTGATAATTTTAATATTAAGTGTATTGATATAGCATCAGCAACATACCTTAATTGGCCTCATTCATCCTTTGAAGGAATTGCTAGTCAGTTATTTTGAGATTTAAGAAATGTTAAATCCATTTAAATAACATTAATATATTTATCAAATTTGAATAATTTTGCGCTATAATATTCCAATTTCAAAGCTAGAATAGCATCTCTGGTAAAAGTCAAAGGATGCAGCATCCAAAAACTCAAGCATGCAACTACCAATGGAAATTAATGTGAATTGGTATGAAAAAGACTCAAATATAAGCACTAAGACATAATGGTTAAAATAAAACTCACTGAAGTTCCAAACCTAGTTTGGCACCCAATTAATTGGATAATCATCGTTAAATTCAAGAAGACAAGTACAAATTCAGGATAAAACTAACAGATAATTCACGTCTTCTATGTTGAATTCCTGCCACCCTAGACGATATTCACTAATAAGCTGAAAATTGGTATTCTGCACTTGAAAGCAATTCCTAAAATAGCCTTTCATACATTGGAGAGAGATAAAAAATGACATCAAACATAAATTCTCGAAAGTAAAACAAAAATAGAAAACACTGGGAGAGGCACAATAAGTAGGTCAGCATCTGCAGGGGAGAAGACAGGTTAAGACTGGGTGTAAATCTTCTTTAGATCTTGTCACATGAGAGGTGTTTACTCATGCATCACCCTAAAGGATGGTGAAAGTACTGAGCAAACATATTCGGGTTTTTTTTTGTTTTGTTTTTTAAATCCTACTGCTTGCCGCAACCCTTAATTCAATATCCTTTGCTACGTAGAGACAAAAGCAAGCTTCAGACAGGTCCATATCTTGCTTTTTTATTTAAATACGTTAATTGGTTTGGATGCCTTTTCAATTTTAATTATGTTATGGAGATTACTTTTAGCAAGATTAAACACCTGCCACAGAAAAACAAAATTTGGAATTACTAACTTCAACCTGCAGTAAATTTAGAGCAGCCCACAGTACTGTTAACATTAAGATGTTCAAAAATAGAAGTACTTTTAAGTTCAGGTATTACTTACAAGGCTGTAATCCATAGACATTGAAGATAAAGACATCGTGACCCCAAGAGCTTTAGATTCAATTATAAATGCAAAATTAAAGTATGATAACAGCTGAATGGAAATCTGCAAGAAAATGTTTTCCGCGCTGAGAGCTTGACAGAGACAACAGCTACACAAAAAAAAAGCATTTCCTAGATTTCACAATTAGTTCTCCCTACGTTGCAACAAGATAGTGATTCACAAGTTCACAAGTGAAAGGAGCAGGATTAGGCCATTCGACCCATCAAGTCTATGCCATTCAATCATGGCTGATCTATCTTTTCCTCTTAACCCCATTCTCCTGCCTTCTCCCCATAACCAGCGACAACCGACTCAACAATTGTCTTTATTTTTTATTTATTTATTTATTTTAAACATGCAGTTTTTGGAATCTGGCACCACTGGCAAAGCCTGCAATTACTCCCAATCCACAAACAACTTTAAGAAGGCAGCTCCGAGTCACCTTCTTGAAGCCCTGCAACCATTTTACAGTGATGCTGTTGTGGAAATGCAGGACATCGATCCAGCACTTAAGGAATTTACAAAGCAAATCTATCAGAACTTCTGATATATTTCATAATCCAAATAATGCATGACCAGGACAGGAACCTGGTGGTGGTGGTATTACCTTGTAATTGCTGTCCTTGACCAGCTTTGTGGTACAGGCTTGGAAGGTGGTGTGGAGGTAGCCTTGGTTTATGTTGAATATTATAAATGGCATACTGTAACTGCACTGGACTGTTGCTGGAGGTGGGTGGGTGGGAGTAGATAGTTATGGTGCTAAATAAGCAGCCAATCACACCAGCACTTTACCCTGGACATTTTCAAAGCTTTAAATCTGCTTGGGCAAAACAGCAACGTAGATAGAGCTGTCTCAGTTACAATGAGCAGTGCTCAATCCTGAGCTCTGACGTTATCAGTGTGGATTTTGACAATCCCCCCCTGTGACCACGTGGGTTTCCTCACTGGTATGTAATAGTCAACTGTAGCTTCCCCTAACACGTAAAGAGTGGTAGCATTCATGGGGAATTTATAGGAATGTTGGAAGAATAAAATGGGATTAACACATTATCGTGGGCCAAAGGGCTTGCTTCCATGAAGTATGAGTCTATGATTCGAGTGGCACACATGTACACAAGTGGCAAAAATCACATTGCACCATGCTTGCATCTTTTAGATGGAAAGGCTTTGGGGTGTCAAGAAACAAGCCACTTGTCACAGGAGATCCAGTTCTGGTCTGCCTTTGTGCCAAAGTATATGCCTGGCAGATCCAGATGAATTTCTGGCCAACAGGCATATCTGGTCTGATGTATGCAATCCTGGTTGATATACATCACCTAACTATAGGAAGGGTGTGATTGCATTGGAAAGTGTAAAGATTCATCAGGGTGTTGCCTGCGATGGAGAATTTCATTTATGAGAAGAGTCTGGAGAGATTAGGTTTGTTTTTCTAAAGTGGGGGAACCTGAATGCGCACACCAGAGGTATACAAAATTATGATGGATAGTAGGTAGATGAACATTTCTTCTTAGCAAATGTGTGTCAAATTAAGGCCATATGCTTAAAGTAAAGGCTAAGAGGTTGACGGGGTTCTAAGGATTTTTTTCCCCCACCCATAGGTTGGAATCTGGAATGTCCCACCAGAGAGGTTGGTGGAAGCAGTGTGCTCTTATGAGGACTTGAATCACCAAAATCCTGTCACGGTGTTATATAGATAGATTTAGGCAGTCCCCAGGTTATGAAAGTACTGAAAGTATGTAAATTTTCCAATAGATTTTGAACATTTTTTTAGATATGTGCAAAATTTCCTTAACTTTAGACCAGAATTTCACAGGTGAAGCAACTCAAGTGATTTGGAGTTTGCCAGCATAGCTGGAGCCTGACCAGGCAATGGGATGTTTCTGGGTGAAAGTAATATTTTCATCAGGAATTAATGGTTTGAATCACTATGCCTGCTCTATGTGGATGGATTTGTTGGCTGCTGAAGGCATCTTCTGCTGGATGGGAATTGGATATTTCCACATGCCATCTCCCCTGAAGCCAAACAGAACTAGAAGCATAGAGTAAACTCACTTGCTCACGCACTGAGACCGTGAAGCCAGCTAGCAGCCATTCTCTCCCACATTGTCCACTTTCCTGACACAGTTGTCTGTGACACTTTCTTGCACACTGTTTTTTGATCATCTCTGACTTTGTATACCAAATTTTCCATAACAGCTGAGGAACGGGAACCCCATTATAACTTGGGGACAATCTGTACTTGATAACCAGCATGGACACAGTGGGCAAGACAGCCTATTTTATGTTGTGTGACTGACTCTAATGGTAATTTCCTCAGGACGTTGATCTTGAGAGACTTGACAACTACAGTGCCACTTAATGGCAAGAGTACAGTTGTCAAGATTCTCTTGCCAGAAGTAATTATTACCTACTGTGTGTGTGCCACTTATCATCCCCTGTCTTAATGTTGCCTGGGTTATGCTGGATGCAGGAATCATTTGCTTAATTTTCTGAGAGTATGAAACTTCTGACATTGTTAAAGAAAGGATGGGCATTGATGAACCAGCAGAACATGATAGATCCTGGACCACTGCCCTTAGGAATCCCTTCAGCTGGGTTGATTGACCAACAACCATCTTCCTTTGTATTAGATATAACACATATTTATGTGCTTTTAAACCCACCCCCACTCAGTTTTACAAGAGGTCCTCGACATCACACATGGTCAAATATTTCCTGATGTCAAGTACTTTCACCCTACTTGTGGGATAAAGTAACCTAGTCCATGTTTGACCAAGGCAATTCTACTCAAAATGGCCACTGATATAATTGCTGAGTAAGTGCCATTTGACAGTACAAAACACATCAATTGCTTCAATGATGACTGAGGGTGGTCCAATTTTCCATGTTGTTGAGTAATGTCAATGTTGCAACAGCACTGAAACAGCATGACCAGAGGTAATGCTAATTCGGCATTCTGTACTACAACCAAGATGTTTAGTTCCAGTTTTCTACAAATCTTGAAAACTATATCAATCCAAGTTACTGGAGAGGCAACATATTTATTTAGGTCTCAAAAAATTACATTAAAAATTGCAGTAAAAATTAGTTTTATTCACTATACAACTTGATATGTCAGTAAGTCGTAGTATCATGGGGTGCTGCGTTATCTAATGCATCATCCATGTTCGGTGCAGAGGCCCACAACACAACTATTACACCCTGAACCATAGACTCTTACAGACTTAAGGACTCAAATTTTAATACATATATACTTTCCGCTCCAAACTGTGATTTACAGAGTTTTAAATTTTACAGGTTAACAACCCCAGAACTGAGTCTTCACTGAGCAATAAATCAGTTGCCTGTGATATGGGAACATTCAAATACATTTTAAAATGTGGTTCTTGGCAGCTTTGTCAGGACCAACGGGATAAAATGTTATGTATAGCACACCTGGACTAAGGTAGAGCTAATATTTGCTTTCCCTGTAACTACAACCAAACCATGTGTAGTGGGAATCCTTTTACAAATGAGTTGGAATGACTCTCAATGGACTGTGTTCTATGGAATAGAAGCAATGTCACAATCCTGCAGCCATTCAAAATCTAAATTCTGATCCAGCAATATTTTTACAATTTCCCGTTTGTTCGTCCATTATATTATAATTAATATAATCACAAATCAGACTGAGGCCCAGTTCTGTAAGCACTCAATCTGACAATGAAGGAGAAACACACACAGGAAAACTGCAGGTGCTGGAAATAGAAAATGCTAGAAATAAACAACACATCAAGCTACACCTCTACTGAGACAATATCTACTCTGATTAAATAAATCTGCAGTGTTACCTCAGTTTCTCTCTTCACAGGTGCTGGCTGACCTGCCCAGTATTTTTTTTTTAAATCACTGGTCACTAACCCAATTTCCTCCTCAAATCCATACCCACCATTTCCTTCACAAGTGATTTTATGATCTAGCTGGAGAATAACATTTAGATTCATAGTAAAGCATTGAAAAATCATATTTTCAAAATTTTCGGATAGTTCAACCAGGATCTCCAAATAGCATAATGATAAAATTAATTAAGTCTGTTATTTCCAAAAGGTGTTCAGATAAATTGCATAACTCGTGTCTATTGCGACGTGGGATTGGGAGGGGGAGGTTGTACCATACCTCAGTACATACAACAATCTTCTGCATTAATATATCGAGGACACATTGGTCGGTGTATGATATGTCGTGGTTAGTTTTTCGTGTCTGGAAGCAGTCAATATGGGCCTGCGCTACTGTATTCTGTACTGTGAATGATGCAGACTGCCTCACCACGCCCAGATTCCATTCATCTGGGGTTATTTTAATCGTTTATTAAAGTCAAACGTTTATTTTCATTTTTGTACTTCGCAAGACTTCTCCAAGACATTAAAGAACATTTATATCGGGAGGGTCACCTATCAGGTACACATTACGACAAAAAGAACTACAAACAAAAGCATACTTCAATGGAAATATCAAACCACTATATTAATTGTCTGAAAGGTGATTCGTGTTTAATTATACAGAATTGTTCTTACTCAATATCGTCTGACAACTTACGTCTGTATCGTTAATGCACAAAACTCAACGGTAAAATTTAAAAAAACGATCCCACCAGCGAATCAATAACCCATCACATGCTTTATCGAAATCATTTCACAATTGGTTTCTGTAAATGTTATGCTTTAGAAACAGATACAGTTGAGACTATTTATCGAACAATTTTTTTACTTCCCAGTTAATATGACAATTAAATGTAGGTTTACGGTGCTACACAATCGACATTCGCAGTGTATATTCAAATCAGTGGAATCCCTGCCCAGTTCATGCGCTGACAAAATGCAAATTATTCCTACTGAATCTCAATTAAATCATTTGTAGAACTCGATCGTTTTGATTTAAAGTGAATTGTGGGTTCGCCTGCTCAAAGATTAGATTTTTTTTTAAATCAAGGTGTGGCTGTATGGATCTTTCCAATATAACATTACCCTGCTTGGTAGGCCAGATTACAATCAACTACCAGCAGTCTTGGTCCTGGAAGATAAAAAATCTCTTCCTGAATGTTTCGTGCACAAGAGCTGAACAAATAAATTGCCAAAATCCCAGTCTTGATTTGGCACTGGTAGCGATTGTGGAAATTGGTGAGATTAAAAGAAAACGCCCTTGTTTAGTAAACAGGGTTAGTCAATAGTAATTTAGACAGTGCAGGGAAATGCGGATGAATGCGAGTGGATTTTAACACTAAAGGGAAATGTAGGAGAAACATGCGTTGATTAACGACAGCAAGATCGCGGAGCTCCCACATCAAATGTAATGCAAAGATACTCAGCAACGAATGCAGAATGTAAAACACATCAGCTTGTAATCTTTGGTTAAAACCATGTCATCACAAAAAAAGGTTGGGTGTCATTTTCAATATGTAGTCAACTCAGTCTTAAAAATGCAGATCTTTTAAAATCCCGTTTCTTTAAAGAACCTTCATTTTCATTCCCCTTGTAACCTCACCCCCCCCCCCCCCCCCCCCAAGGCCGTGGGGTAGAAACAATTCACTATAGCCCGCTAGTCATCCCAATGCGAGAGGCAGATAGACCCCGACACCAACTCCATCACCTCCGCGCCCCCTCCCCAACACCGACAACTCTCCATGGCACCAACAACCCCACCCTCAACAGGCTAACTCTTCTCATTTATCAACTCCCCAACCCCCCTCTTTCCCAGTGCCAGCACCCACACCTCCTTAGATACCAGCACCCCCGACTCCCCGCCCTCCCAGGTACCAACTCGCCCACCCACCCCCCCCCCCCCCGCCCTCGAGTCACAAGCTCCCCCACCCACAGGCAGCAATTACCACCTCCCCCCCCACCCCCTCCCACCCCCCTCCCCCCCCCCCCCCCATAGGCACCATCATCCCCCATCCCTCAGGCATCAGCTGTTCCACACCCCGCCCCGGGCACCAATCGCCCCCACACCTCAGACACCATCTCCTCCCCACACCTCAGGCACCAGCTTCCCCCACCGTTCGGGCACCAGCCCACCTCCACCCATCTCTCGGGCACCAGTTCATCCCCATCCCTCAGACACCAGCTCCCCCACCCCAAGAACCAACTCTCCCACCCCTCAATCCTAAGGCACCATCTTCCCCCACCCCCGTCCCTCGGGCACCAGTTCGTTCGTTCGTTCACCCCCATCCATAAGACACCCCCGCCGGCCCGGCCCGCCATCCCCCCCACAGCTCCCTATCCCATCGGTACCACCTCCTCACCCCCTGACATCAACTTTCCTTCCCCCAAGGCACCCCCTCCCCTCAGTACGAGCACACACCCCCCTCACTCACCGCTCTGCTCGCCCAGGAAAACCAGCTTGAATTTCCGCAGCGGGTTCCCGAAATCGCCTCCCGAAGTCATCGCGCGGAAGAGACAGAGGATTTTAAAACAAAACCGACGTCTATTATTTTTCTCCCCTTCAGAACTCGCAGCCGAGACGTTAGATCTGACCGCCAGCGATTGCGTCTACCGGCTTTACCTTCTTGTCTTAGAAAACAATATTATTAATAAATGTAAAATTATCCACGCTGCATTGAAAGCGCCTCAACCAAACGCACACACACACAAAATCGCCGGGCTCCTTCTTCACGGTTACTACACGAACCGCTGCGCGACAACCTAACCTGCTGGCGGGAAATGGCTGTTCCCGTGGAGAGGAGGAAGCGACGTGACTGACAGCTCGCTAGCCAATCAACACGAGCGTCAGGTCGTCACCCGTCCAATCCACGGCGAGGGAGGGCGGGACCAGCTAGTGCCGACGTCCAAGTTTGGTTGATCCGCAAGTGACCTGCGCAAACGCGTAGCGCCACGTTACTATCCCGCCCACCTGTCACGCAGGGATCTTTGCCCTGCTCTCTGGAGCGATGGGTGGGTGAGTGTTGCAAAATGTACCATTGATATGATTGTCCCTTTTTACTGTTCCCTGATATGCCGTCTTTTACTATTGCATGGGATAATTTATTGCATTTTTCTCCTTTCAGATGTCTGCTGTCAGAACCTGAAGAGCACCTTCAGCAACAGACTGGTTCCACCAAGATGCAGTACAGAACACCACAGGAGATTTGTTTTGGTGATTCTTGCCCTGGTAGTTTGGCATGCTGACCTCTACCGGGCTGAGGCTAGGTAACAACCTCCTCCTACTTATCCATGGACCATGATCCCACAGATGAGCACCAGGCCTTAATCTCAAACACCAGTAGTGATTTCATCACTTCTGGTTGTCTGCCTTCCACAGTCTCCAACCTTATCGTTTCCCAGCCCCGCCAAGCCTGTTTTTACCTTCTCCCCAAAGTCCACAAACACAACTGCCCTGGCAGACCCATTGTTTCTGCCTGCTTCTGTCCCACGGAACTGATTTCCACGTACCTCGACTCCATCCTATCCCCTCTGGTCCAATCTCTCCCGACCTATGTCCAAGATACCTCGCATGCCCTTCGTCTCTTTAATGACCTGCTTTCTGAGTCCAAGGCGTAGCTTTGGGCACCCGCATGGGCCCCAGCTCTGCCTGCCTCTTTGTTGGGTGCGTTGAACTATCTCTGTTCCAGGTGTACACTGGCCCTATCCCCGAACTCTATCTCCGTTACATTGATGACTGTATTGGTGCTACCTCCGGCACTCATGCGGAACTCATGGAAGTCCATCAACTTCATCTCCAATTTTCATCCTGCACTCAAATTTACCTGGACCATCTCCCACACCTCCCTACCGTTTCTTGATCTTGCAGTCTTCATCACAGGAAATAAACTATTGACTGACGTCTACTACAAACCCCAGGACTACCACAACTATCTTGACTACACTTCTTCCCACCCTGCTTCCTGCAAAGACTGTCCCCAACTCCCAATTCCTCCGTCTATACCGCATCTGCGCCCAGGATGAGGTGTTCCATACTAGAACATCCAAGATGTCCTAATTCTTTAGGGAACTGGGGTTCCCCTCTCCCATCATAAATGAGGCCCTCACTCGTGTCTCCTAGGCATCTCGCAACTCCGCTCTTGCTCCCCTTCCCCCTCCACTCTTGGTGAGACCACACCTGGAGTATTGCGTACAGTTTTGGTCTCCAAGTCTGTGGAAGGACATTATTGCCATAGAGGGAGTGTAGAGAAGGTTCGCCAGACTGATTCCTGGTCTCGACCCGAAACATCACCTATCTCCTTCGCTCCTTAGATGCTGCTGCACCCGCTGAGTTTCTCCAGCCTTTTGTGTACCCTGGGATGTCAGGACTGTCTTATGAAGAAAGACTGGATAGACTCGGTTTATACTCTCTGGAATTTAGGAGATTGAGAGGGGATCTTATAGAAACTAACAAAATTCTTAAGGGGTTGGGCAGGCTAGATGCAGGAAGATTACTCCCGACGTTGGGGAAGTCCTGGACAAGGGGTCACAGCTTAAGGATAAGGGGGAAATCCTTTAAGACCGAGATGAGAAAAACTTTTTTCACACAGAGTGGTGAGTCTCTGTAACTCCCTGCCACAGAGGGTAATTGAGGCCAGTTCATTGGCTATATTTAAGAGGGAGTTAGATGTGGCCCTTGTGGCTAAGGGGATCAGAGGGTATGGAGAGAAGGCAGGTACGGGATACTGAGTTGGATGATCAGCCATGATCATATTGAATGGCGGTGCAGGCTCGAAGGGCCGAATGGCCTACCTCTGCACCTAATTTCTATGTTTCGAACAGAGACAAAGTCCCCCTAGTCCTAACCTTATACCCCATCAGCCGTCGCATACAACACATAATCCTCCGAAATTTCCGCCACCTCCAATGGGTTACCACCACTAGCCACATTTGCCCATCTCCACCCCTTTCTGCCTTCTGCAGAGACCGTTCCCTCCGCAACTCCATGGTAAACACATCCCTTCCTGCCCAAACCACCCCCTCCCCAGGTACATTCCCCTGCAACTGCAGAAGATGCAACACCTGTCGCTATAGCTCCTCCCTTCGACTATGTCGAGGGACCTCGACAGTCCTTTCAGGTTAGGCAGAAGTTCACTTGCACCTCCTCCAAGAGGGCTTGAAATTAACAGTTGCCCAGGTGCCAATGGCGACCAAATGTCCTGCCGGGCAACCTAAAAGCCGGCTTTTGCCCGGCTTGGCCCCTCTCTCTATCCCTCTCTCTGTCACTGCCCGCCATCCGTGTCCGGGCCGTCGAGTTTTCCCTCTCCAGCCGCTCCTCATCCGCCGGCACGGCCAGCCGCCTTGCACATGCGCACAACTACGGCCAGATCATCATCCAGAGCCCCAACCGCAGGGGGGCAAATTCCACCCACCAATCGGCTGCGGAAGTCCCGATGAGGTCAAGACCCGGCCTAGGCGCCACATTCTTTGGCGGGACTTTCGGGTGGGATGTTAAGGGCACGCTCATTATTTTGTCCGGATTAAAGAGAATGCCGGAAAATTTGTGGTGGCATTTGTATGATCAACGACTGCCAAGTGTAACTCATGTGGATCATGCATTGCAAGGTTTATATGTTGAATCAATTGCATTGTTCATTGTGTGAGATCAGCAATACGGATCCTGCATTCAGATGGAGCTGGATTTGTTTGACATTCATTTATATCCATGATCTGCGGCTTTATATACTTTATAAATGAGCACATGCTCAAGATTATCCATTAGTGTCTTGGTTCTAACATTCAAGCAATTTGTTGCAGCAGCCCATTTATTCAAATTGTCCAGTGTATGAAACTGCTTTACTAAATCGGTGGTGAAAATACTGCCATGGTGGGCTTTTGCAGTGTGATCTTTTTCATTTGTGGTCGTATCGTGGGTTTAATATTGGTCAGGATTAATTAACTAGTTTTGTCTTTGGCTAAATTCACGCTTTATAAAGCACTGGCTATTAACCTGTAGGGAGGAACTGCAGATGCTGGTTTAAATGGAAGATAGACACAAAAGCTGGAGTAACTCAGCTGGTCAGGCAGCAACTCGGGAGAGAAGGAATGGGTGCCGTTTTAGGTCACAGACCAGTCTGTGGAAGGGTCTCGACCAGAAACATCACCCATTCCTTCTCTTCTGAGATGCTGCCTGAACCGCTGAGTTATTCCAGCTTTTTGTGTCTAGCTTCTGGATATTAACCTGTTATTCTGGTATTATCCCAACATTCTGTGATGGGAATAAATCTCTAGCTTGGAGCCCAGCTCTCTACCCTTGAATCAGGGTAGATTTGAATTGATGGGTGTAACCACAATTGGACTCTGTAGTCCAGTATCAGCTGATGTGGAAATAAAAAATTAAATATTTAAACCGAGAAAATAATGGAAGAATAAGGATTTAGTGCATGGCAACATTTAATTACCACAGAAAACTACTTCTTTCACTTTTCTCAGTAGAGGTTATTTACTTATCCAATCCCTGACTTTTATCCTTGTCTACAGGTCTCGACCCAAAACGTCACCTATTCCTTCGCTCCATAGATGCTGCCTCGCCCACTGGATTTCTCCAGCATTTTTGTCTACCACAACAGATAACCTTCTGACATTTTCACCACCTCCAATGGGATCCCACCACTGGCCACATCTTCCCATCTCCTCCTCTTCCGACTTTCCGCAGAGACCGCTCCCTCCGTAACCCCCTGGTCAATTCGTCCCATCCCACCCAAACCACCCCCTCTCCTGGCACTGTCCCCTGCAACTGCAGGAAATGCTACACTTGTCGCTTTACCTTCCCCCCTTGACTCCATCCAAGGACCCAAGCAGTCTTTCCACATGCAGCAGAGGTTCACCTGCACCTCCTCCAACCTCATCTATTGCATCTGCTGCTCTAGGTGTTTGCTGCAGCGCGGAAACAGGCCCTTCGGCCCACCGAGTCCACGCCGACCACCGATTACCCGTACACTAGTTCTATTCCACACATTAGCGACGTAAGTCAAGAGTGTTTTATTCTCTCACGTCCCAGTTAGAACAATGAAATCCTTACTTGCACCAGCACAACAGAATATGTAAACATAGCGCTCTGTAAATAATGTTATAAATTAGAAAACAAAACAGTGTATATTTATATATGAATATATAACTATATAATATATATATGTGTGTATGTGTATAATATATATACCCACACACAATTTCCATCCCGGGAATAATAAAATTATTTTGTATAGTATTGTGTGTGTAGGAAGAAACTGCAGATGCTGGTTTAAACTGAAGATAGTCACGTAAAGCTGGAGTAACTCAACAGGTCAGACAGAATCTCTGGACAAAAGGAAAATATTATGTTTTGGGTTGGGTCAGAAAAAGGTTCCTGCATACCTAAGGAATGTGGAAGGAAACAAGAGCACCCAGAAAAAACCCATGCGATCAAAGGGAAAAGGAGCAAACTCCATCCAGACAGCACCCATATTTCGGATCCCTGGCACCTTTAGGCAGCAACTTTATGGCCAATGTACTGTCCCATAGTCTTGAACTGAATTAACACATACAGTAGCTGTAAAGGGGGACATAGAATCATAGAATACAGGTGCAGGAGTAGGCCATTCGGCCCTTCGAGCCTGCACCGCCATTCAATATGATCATGGCTGATCATCCAACTCAGTATCCTGTACCTGCCTTCTCTCCATACCCCCTGATCCCTTTAGCCACAAGGGCCACATCTAACTCCATCTTAAATATAGTCAATGAACTGGCCTCAACTACTTTCTGTGGCAGAGAATTCCACAGACTCGCCACTCTCTGTGTGAAAAATGATCTTCTCATCTCGGTCCTAAAAGACTTCCCACTTATCCTTAAACTGTGCCCCCTTGTTCTGGAGTTCCCCAACATCGGGAACAATCTTCCTGCATCTAGCCTGTCCAACCCCTTAAGAATTTTGTAAGGATCTATAAGATCCCCCCTCAATCTCCTAAATTCCAGCGAGTACAAGCTGAGCATCAGTCTTTCTTCATATGGAAGTCCTGCCATCCCAGGAATCAGTCTGGTGAACCTTCTCTGTACTCCCTCTATGGCATACCTTAGGACATAGCGTGACTTAGAGATTTAAGACTGAAAATGGATAGTGTATTTTTTTTAGTAAACCAAAGTTACAAACATATAATTTTTTGTGTGTTGGAAAACAAAATATAGTGGCACAGCTGGTAGACTTGCTGCCTCACACGCCAGAGATCTGTGTTCGATCCTGTCCTCGGGCATGGTCTGTGTTGAATTTGCACATTCTCCCTGCAAGCGTGTGGGTTTCCTCCCACATCCCAAAGCAGCATTGGCTTTGTAGGTTAACTTGTCTCTGTAAAATTGCACCTAATGTATAGGGAGTGGGTGAGGAAAGTGGGATAACAGAACTTGTGTGAATGGGTAGTCGACAAAAAAAGCTGGAAAAAATCAGCGGGTGAGGCAGCATCTATGGAGAGAAGGTATAGGTGACGTTCGGGTCGAGACCCTTCTTCGGGGGAGGGGCTAAAAAGAAAGGAAGAGGCAGAGACAGTAGGCTTGTGGGACAGCAGGGAAGGGGAAAGAGGGAGAAAGCAAGGACTATCTGAAATTGGACAAGTCAATGTTCATACCGCTGGTGTATATACTACCCAAGCGAAATATGAGGTTGTTGTCTTGACACCAGGACATGAGGTTCTCAATCTCCTTCCTAGACTCCGTCTCATCATTATTTGATATCCATCCCACAATGATGGTGTCGTCTGAGAATTTGAAAATTGAATTAGATTTGTACATGGCTGCACAGTCGTGACTGTACAAGGAGTAAAGAAGGGGGCTGAGAACGCCTTCCTGCGGGGCCCATGTGTTGAGCATTATCGTAGAGGATGATTTGTCCCCTATCCTCACTGTCAACCAGACATGCTCCTTCTATGCTCCTCCTCCAATTTGAATGGTCATGGGACAAGGATTCCAAGGAGTCAGAGGATGTTACACTTTCTCAAGGAACATTACATTCCAAAGGAACATTTCTGAATCTATTCCTCTGTAGACATGGAAATATCTTGACCTGACAGAATGCAGAGCTTTAAAAATGTGATGTTATACAGGCAACATGTAGTGTTCTGATCAGAGCCAACAGAATACATTTGGATGATTCAAATCATTTAAATCATAAATGATTTCCACGTACCTCGACTGCATCTTATCCCCCGTGGTCCAATCTCTCCTGACCTATATCCAAGATATCTCACATGCCCTTCCTCTCTTTAATCTTTCACTTTCTGAGCCCTCACCCTCATTTTTACTGTGGACATTGAGTCACTCTACACCTACATCCCCCACCAGGAAGGCTTTAAAGCCCTCCGTTTCTTCCTCGACCGCAGAACCATCTAATTTCCCTCCACTAATACTCTACTCCGCCTAGTGGAGCTGGTGACCCTCAACAATTCTCCTTTGACTCCTCCTACTTCCTCCAAGTCCAAGGCGTAGCTATGGGCACCCGCATGAGCCCCAGCTATGCCTGCCTCTTTGTAGGGTTTGTTGAACAATCCCTGCTCCAGGCGTACACTGGCCTGTCCCCGAACTCTATCTCCATTACATTGATGACTGTATCAGTGCTATCTCCTGCTCCCATGCGGAACTCAAGAACTTCATCAACTTCACCACCAATTACCATCCTGCACTCAAATTTACTTGGGCCATCTGACTCCCACAACTATTTCGACTACACTATTTCCCACCTTGTTTCCTGCAAAGACTCTGTCCCCTACTCCCAATTCCTCCGTCTACACCGCATCTGCGCCCAAGATGAGGTGTTCCATACTAGAACATCTGAGATGTCCTCATTCTTTAGGGAACGGGGGTTCCCCTCTCCCATCATAAATGAGGCCCTCACTAGTGAGGTACCCTGCAACTCCGCCCTTGCTCCCCCTCCCCCTAGTCTCAACAGAGACAGAGTCCCCCTAGTCCTTACCTTCCACCCCATCAGCCGTCGCATACAACACATAATCCGCCAAAATTTCTGCCACCTCCAACGGGATCCCACCACTAGCCCCATTTTCGCATCTGCACCCCTTTCCGCCTTCCACAGAGACCGCTCCCTCTGCAACTCCCTGGTTAACACATCCCTTCCCACTCAAACCATCCCCTCCCCAGGTACCCTCCCCTGCAACCGCAGAAGATGCAATACCTGTCGCTATACCTCCTCCCCTTACTCTGTTCAGGGATCACAACAGTCCTTTCAAGTTAAGCAGAGGTTCACTTGCACTTCCTCCAACCTCATCTACTGTATCCGTTGTTCAAGATATGGACTCTTGTACATCGACGAGACCAAACGCAGACTGGGCGATCGTTTCGGGGAATACCTTTGCTCAGCCCAGCTGAAGGAACCTGATCTCCTAGTTGCTGGACACTTTAATTGTCCTTCCCATTCCTACACAAACCTTTCTGTCCTCTGTCTCCCCCATTGTCAGTGAGGTTGATGGCAAATTGGAGGAACAGCATCTCATATTTCGCTTGGGCAGCGTGCAGCCCAGTGGTGTGAATATTGATTTCTCTCACTTCAGGTAGCCTCGACATTCCCCCTCTCTCCCCACCTAAGTCGCACCAGCTTCTCATTTTCACCCTACAAACAGCTTACAATGGCGCATTTCCTTTATCATCGTTACTTTTTTGCATGTCTTTCTTTCATTGGTCTTTATCTCTCCACATCACCATCTATATCTCTCGTTTCCCTTATCCCTAACTAGTCCGAAGAAGGGTCTCGACCCGATACGTCACCCATTCCTTCTTTCCAGAAATGTTGCCTGTCCCGCTGAGTTACTCCAGCATTTTGTGTCTATCTTCGGTTTAAACCAGCATCTGCAGTTCCTTCTTACACAGATTGCATTTAGACCCTTGTTGCTGGGGCTCTTAGCCTGACCTGCTGATGTTTATTTGCTTATCCTGCCGATAGATTTGAACATTTTGTTTAGACATACAGTATGAAAGCAGACCCTTCAGCCCACCAAGTTCACACTGACCATTAAACACCCATTCAGACTAGTTCTATGTTATCCCATTTTTTCATCCACACACTCAGGGCAAATTGCAGAGGCCAATTAACCTACAAACCTGCACATCTTTGGGAAGTGGGAGGAAACCCTGCAGGCACAGGGACTATGTGCAAACGCCATACAGACAGCACCCGAAGTCAGGATTGAACCCGGGACCCTGGCGTTGTGAAGCAGCACTATGCCAATGTACTGCACTGTGGAGACAGATTATGTGGTATCTCTCTCGTATTCTAAGTTACCTGCTAGAGATAGTCTGTTTCAGCAGCATGCATGAAAGAATCACTGCTGACTAATAGACCATGAGCTTATTACCATGTTTGGGCTCTTGATCTTTATGCACTAATAGAAACATAGAAATTAGGTGCAGGAGTAGGCCATTTGGCCCTTCGAGCCTGCACCGCCATTCAATATGATCATGGCTGATCATCCAACTCAGTATCCCGTACCTGCCTTCTCTCCATACCCTCTGATCCCCTTAGCCACAAGGGCCACATCTAACTCCCTCTTAAATATAGCCAATGAACTGGCCTCAACTACCCTCTGTGGCAGAGAGTTCCAGAGACTAACCACTCTCTGTGTGAAAAACGTATTTCTCATCTCGGTCTTAAAGGATTTCCCCCTTATCCTTAAACTGTGACCCCTTGTCCTGGACTTCCCCAACATCGGGAACAATCTTCCTGCATCTAGCCTGTCCAACCCCTTAAGAATTTTGTAAGTTTCTATAAGAGCCCCTCTCAATCTCCTAAATTCTAGAGAGTATAAACCGAGTCTATCCAGTCTTTCTTCATAAGACAGTCCTGACATCCCAGGAATCAGTCTGGTGAACCTTCTCTGCACTCCCTCTATGGCAATAATGTCCTTCCTCAGATTTGGAGACCAAAACGGTACGCAATACTCCAGGTGTGGTCTCACCAAGACCCAGTACAACTGAAGTAGAACCTCCCTGCTCCTATACTCAAATCCTTTTGCTATGAAAACTAAGATACCATTCGCTTTCTTCACTGCCTGGTGCACCTGCATGCCTACTTTCAATGACTGGTGTACCATGACACCCAGGTCTCGCTGCATCTCCCCTTTTCCTAATCGGCCACCATTCAGATAATAATTTAGATAATAGTCTGCTTTCCTGTTTTTCCCACCAAAGTGGATAACCTCTTTAAATTATACATTATAATGTATAATTTATCCACATTATACTGCATCTGCCAAACATTTGCCCACTCACCCAGCCTATCCAAGTCACCTTGCAGTCTCCTAGCATCCTCCTCACAGCTAACACTGCCTCCCAGCTTAGTGTCATCCGCAAACTTGGAGATATTGCCTTCAATTCCCTCATCCAGATCATTAATATATATTGTAAATAGCTGGGGTCCCAGCACTGAGCCTTGCAGTACCCCACTAGTCACTGCCTGCCATTGTGAAAAGGACTCCTACTCTTTGCTTCCTGTTTTTGCCAGCCAGTTCTCTATCCACATCAAAACTGAACCCCCAATGCCGTATGCTTTAATGTTCTCAAACTTACAAATGCTGTGTTGATGCACTGAAGATGATGACATTGACTGCCTTTGTTGAGAAAAAGCTACCAAGATATGTTAGATGATCCATGTTTACTTGTGTCTGATTGTGGATATTAAATATCATGGGGGATTATTATACAACAAGGTCAGATTGGCAAAAGCTTCTGTTTTGTGGATATCAAGTGTTTTTATATGCTTTGGTGAATGAGTTGATGATAATCTGGAGCTCAAACTCCGAACATGCATATATGCAAGAAATGTCTGTGTACTGCAGAATGATGGCTGAGTGTGCAGAGACGTTATAGACAATAGACAATAGGTGCAGGAGTAGGCCATTCGGCCCTTCGAGCCATTCAATGTGATCA
Organism: Raja brachyura; assembly: GCA_963514005.1. The sequence continues at coordinate 18,281,128 of OY740786.1, read as the reverse complement.
TGGCTGATCATCCACAATCAGTCCCCCATTCCTGCCTTCTCCCCATATCCCTTGACTCCACTATCTTTAAGAGCTCTATCTAACTCTCCCTTGAAAGCATCCAGAGAATTGGCCTCCATTGCCTTCTGAGGCAGAGAATTCCACAGATTCACAACTCTCTGTGAGAAAAAGTGTTTCCTCGTCTCCGTTCTAAATGGCTGACTCCTTATTCTGGACTCCCCCAACATCGGGAACATGTTTCCTGCCTCTAGCTTGTCCAAACCCTTAACAATCTTATATGTTTCATTGAGATCCCCTCTCATCCTTCTAAACTCCAGAGTGTACAAGCCCAGCTGCTCTATTCTCTCAGCATATGACAGTCCCGCCATCCTGGGAATTAACCTTGTAAACCTACGCTGCACTCCGTCAATGGCAAGAATGACCCTTGAGTGGAAGTGACATAGGTTGAACAGTTTCCCCATTGTCCTGTAGGTTAGTTACCCTCCATTAGAATGTTTGTTGGAAAGAGGTGCATCATAACGGTGGGAAAGATTGACAAAAGTGTTTGTACAATGAGGTAGCTTTACTTGACATCAGGCTGCACTGAGATTGGGTTTATTCTGGACATTTGTTTAAAATCACAGATTGCATCCTTTCATGTAACAAAGGACTGTTTATCTCCAGATAAATTTCTGAGGACGATTAAATTTAAGAAGGCTACTCCACAGACACTTCTGATTTATAGTCAAAAGATTCTGTGAAATCCAAAGTGGTCAAAGGTTCTATTTTCATTTTTCTTTACAGAAAGATACAGAATGGAAACGGGCCCTTCGGCTCACCAGGTCCATGCTGACCATTGATTTTTATATTATTCCATTTTCTCACCCACTCCTTACACACTAGGGGCAATTTACAAAGACCGGCTAATATACAAACCCACACGTCTTCGGGAAGTGGAAGGAAACCCGAGCACCCAGAGGAAACCCACACGGTCACGGTGAGAACATGCAAATACCACACAGACAGCACCAGATGTCATTATTGAACCCATGGCAATGGCACTATCAGGCAGCAACGCTACTAGCTGTGTCACTGTGCCGCACTTGAGTTATGCACCGTGAAAATTATGGCCATTATGCCTCTGGAAGGATGGAATTTCCATTGCAATTCAGGAAGCTGTTGAACAGAGAAGGATCCTAGTGATGACGTTACACGCAGCAGACAACAAGGAGGCTCTTTCTTTCATGATTATGTTTCTGAATGTGGCATCTCTGAGGTCCCCTGATGTTCTCCTCAAATATGGGAGATGAGATTGTATGTTTATACTTATATGCCATAGAAACATAGAAAATAGGTGCAGGAGGAGGCCATTTGGCCCTTTGAGCCAGCACCGCCATTCATTGTGATCATGGCTGATTGTCCCCAATCAATAACCCGTGCCTGCCTGCTCCCCATATGCCTTGATTCCACTAGCCCCTAGAGCTCTATCCAACTCTCTCTTAAATCCATCCAGTGATTTTGCCTCCACTGCCCTCTGTGGCAGGAAATTCCACAAATTCACAACACTGGGTGAAAAAGTTTTTTCTCACCTCAGTCTTAAATGGCCTCCCCTTTATTCTAAGACTGTGGCCCCTGGTTCTGAACTTGCCCAACATTGGGAAAAATGTTCCTGCATCTATCTTGTCCAGTCCTTTTATAATTTTATATGTTTCTCCAAGATCTCCCCCTCATCCTTCTAAACCCCAGTGAATACAAGCCGAGTCTTTTCAATCTTTCCTCAAATTACAGTCCCGCCAAGCCAGGGATCAATCTCGTGAACCTACACTGCACTGCCTCAATCACAAGGATGTCCTTCCTCAAATTAGGAGACCAAAACTGTACACAACACTCCAGATGTGGTCTTACCAGAGCCCTATACAACTGCAGAAGAACCTCTTCACTCCTGTACTGAAATCCTCTTGTTATGAAGGCCAACATTCCATTAGCTTTCTTCACTGCCTGCTGTAACTGCACGCCAACTTTCAGTGACTGGTGTACAAGGACACCCAGGTCTCCCCCCCCCCCCCCTTACCTAACCTAACCCCATTGAGATAATAATCTGCCCCCTTTTTTTTGCCACCAAAGTGGATAACCTCACATTTATCTACATTATACTGCATCTGCCACGCATCTGCCCACTCACTCAACCTGTCCAGGTCACCCTGCAACCTCCTAACATCCTCTTCACAGTTCACACTGCCACCCAGCTTTGTGTCATCCACAACATTGCTAGTGTTGCTCCTAATTCCCTCTTGCAAATCATTAATATATATGGTAAACAGTTGCAACCCCAACACCGAGCCTTGCGGCACTCCACTCGCCACTAAACATGCCGAGTTTCTTTTAATCAACTAGAATATTTGGGATTGCACACAATCACGGATGTGTGGCGGAGGACAAGTTGTCAAAGGCAGATATGCCATCAAATCCCTAATCTCATCACCTGCCGTAATGTAAAAGGTAAATATGCATAAATCAATAAATTATATAATTCTCTGTATTAATTTAGTGTTAACATAATATTTCTGAGAAAAAATCTCAGGACTTTTGTTCTATCAATAAATTCAACTTATTAGATTAAAATTGTTGTAATTATATAAGAGGAAGGTAAAGTCAACATTTACTGACAAACATCAAATCTTGTTACTTTTCTTTAACTTTATTTTAAACATAACGTTTCCTTGCCTGGACCCTGCCAGTAGCAGATAAATTTTATCTCTATTATATCCTTTAAAAAATCTAGATGGATTTGTTATAGATATATACATAGATTTTCCAAAGAATTTGGATAAAGTCCGACTTAATAAACATGCAGAAAATGGAAGTCTGTGGTGTGAAAAAAATGATTGGTAACTCAGTTATGTGCAAGAGATAAAATGAAAGAAAGCAAATAGTAACGGTGGACTGACACCAGAAACATTTGCTTTGGATTCAATATTAGGATATAGCATCCAGAAATTTCATTCGACATTTTATTTCCCAAAATGACATGCAATATAAATGATTAACATGTCACTTCATTTGAGTCTCAAAATGTAAGCAAGCTTTTCTAGACATAAGTTATCCATGATGCAATTTACATATCAGTCATGCACAGAGGAATGTCAGTCACGTTGTGTAGAAAAAAAAAATACCGAAGCCCTTATGCATTCAGAGATCACAGGAACCCATGTTCATAGCTAGACTTCTTTGAGGAGCAATGCCTATGCAGATTAGGCATCACCAGGTCAAGCCTCACAAGGGTCTGTGACCTCCTGCAACCTTAAATACTGCCTCATACATGTTTTACCCTATTAGAACAATACCATGGACCTAGCCTCAGGATCATTCCAGGTTGCTATGTGATTGAATTTCTAGGCTTTTAACTTCCGAAACTGAAAATTCCAGTAAGTCAATGGACCAAATCCCTGCCACCTTGGATCAGATGCCATGACCCTTCTAGATCTTCTACCACTGGTTCACAACCTACACCCCACCTTCCGTCCTCTTAGGTTGCCACATCCTTGTTCTTTGTGATACTCCTTTTTAACCTCTTCCACTTTTGTAAAATCTGTTAAGACATCAGGCCTACAGCACATCAGGAAGTGTGAAAACACACACCACCAGATTCAGGGACAGTTTCTTCCCTGCTGTTATCAGGCAACCAAATCATCCTACCACAAACCAGAGAGCAGTGCTGAACTACTATCTACCTCATTGGTGACCCTCGGACTACCCTTGATTGTACTTTGCTGGTTTAACTTTGCACTAAACATTATTCCCTTATCATGTATCTATACACTGTAATGGCTTGATTTCATGTATTGTCTTTCTGCTGACTGGATAGCACGCAACAAAAGATTTTCATGGCACCTCGGTAGATGTGGCAATAAACTAAACTGACTGCTTTCCCCATATCAATGTTAGGGAGGGTACAGTTGCACAGAAGTACAATTCCTGCCTTACAGCAGCAGAGACCCGAGTTCGATCCTGACCATGGGTGCTGTCTGTATGGAGTTTGTACATTCTCCCTGTGACTGTGTTGGTTTTCTCCATTTGTTCTGGTTTCCTCCCACTTTACAAAGACTTGCAGGTTTATACGTTAATTGGCTTCTGTAAATTATCCCTAGTGCATAGGATAGAACAAGTGGACGGGTAATTAGAAACATAGAAAATAGGTGCAGGAGTAGGCCATTCGGCCTTTCAAGCCTGCACCGCCATTCAATATGATCACGGCTGATCATCCAACTCGGTATCCTGCACCTGCCTTCTCTCCATACCCCCTGATCCCTTTAGCCACAAGGGCCACATCTAACTCCCTCTTAGATATAGCCAATGAACTGGCCTCAACTACCTTCTATGGCAGAGAATTCCACAGATTCACCGCTCTCTGTGTGAAAAATGTTTTTCTCATCTCGGTCCTAAATGACTTCCCCCTTATCCTTAAACTGTGACCCCTTGTTCTGGACTTCCCCAACATCGGGAACAATCTTCTTGCATCCAGCCTGTCCAACCCCTTAAGAATTTTGTAAGTTTCTATAAGATCCCCCCTCAATCTTCTAAATTCTAGCGAGTACAAGCCAAGTCTATCCGGTCTTTCTTCATATGAAAGTCCTGCCATCCCAGGAATCAGTCTGGTGAACCTTCTCTGTATTCCCTCTGTGGCAAGAATGTCTTTCCTCAGATTAGGAGACCAAAACTGTAAGCAATACTCTAAGTGTGGTCTCACCAAGACCCTGTACAACTGCAGTAGAACCTCCCTGCTCTTATACTCAAATCCTTTGGCTATGAATGCTAACATGCCATTTGCTTTCTTCACTGCCTGCTGCATCTGCATGACTACTTTTATTGACTGGTGTACCATGACACCCAGTTCTCGTTGCATCTCCCCTTTTCCTAATCGGCCACCATTCAGATAATAGTCTACTTTCCTGTTTTTGCCACCAAAGTGGATAACCTCGCATTTATCCACATTATACGGCATCTGCCATGCATTTGCCCACTCGCCCAACCTATCCATGTCACCTTGCAGCCTCCTAGCATCCTCCTTACAGCTAACACTGCCCCCCAGCTTTGTGTCATCCGCAAACCTGAAAATGTTGCATTCAATTCCCTCGTCCAAATCATTAATATATTTTGTAAATAGCTGGGGTCCCAGCTCAGAGCCTTGCGTTACCCCACTAGTTACTGCCATTTTGAAAAAGACCCGTTTACTCCTACTCATTGCTTCCTGTCTGCCAGCCAGTTCTCTATCCACATCAATACTGTATCCCCAATACCTTGTGCTTTAGGTTTGCATACTAATCTCTTATGTGGAACCTTATCGAAAGTTTTCTGAAAGTCCAGTTATAACACATCCACTGGTTCTCCCTTATCCACTCTACTAGTTACATCCTCAAAAAATTCTATAAGATTCGTCAGACATGATTTACCTTTCATAAATCCATGCTGACTTTGTCTAATGATTTCACCACTTTCCAAATGTGCTGCTATCCCATCTTTAATAAATGACTCTAGCATTTTCCCCACTACCGATATTAGACTAACTGGTCTGTAATTCCCCGTTTTCTCTCTCCCTCCCTTTTTAAAAAGTGGGGCTACATTAGCTACCCTCCAATCCTCAGGAACTACTCCAGAATCTAAAGAGTTTTGAAAAATTATCACTAGTGCATCCACTATTTCTGGGCTACTTCCTTAAGCACTCTGGGATGCAGCCTATCTGGCCCTGGGGATTTATCGGCCTTTAATTCATTCAATTTACTTAACACCACTTCCTGACTAACCAGGATTTCACCCAGTTCCTCCATCTCATTTCACCACCGGTTCCTTGCTATTTCCGGCAGATTATTTATGTCTTCCTTAGTGAAGACAGAACCAAAGTAGTTATTCAATTGGTCTGCCATGTCCTTGTTTCCCATGATCAATTCGCCTGTTTCTGACTGCAAAGCACCTACATTTGTTTTAATTAATCTTTTTCTCTTCACATATCTATAAAAGCTTTTGCAGTCCGTTTATATGATCCCTGCCAGTTTTCTTTCATAATCTATTTTCCCTGTCCTAATTAAGCCCATTGTCCTCCTCTGCTGAACTCTGAATTTCTCCCAGTCCTCTGTTAGGCTGCCTTTTCTGGCTAATTTGTATGCTTCATCTTTTGTTTTGATACTATCCCTGATTTCCCTCGTTATCCATGGATGCACTACCTTCCCTGATTTATTCTTTTGTCAAGCGAGGAAGAACAATTGTTGTAGTTCATCCATGCCGTCTTTAAATGTGTTCCATTGCGTACCCAGTCTATCTTGGCTAATTCACGGCTCATACCCTCAAAGTTACCTTTCTTTAAATTCAGAACCCTTGTTTCTGAATTAACTATGTCACTCTCCATCCTAATGAAGAACTCAACCATATTATGGTCACTCTTGCCCAAGGGGCCACGCACAACAAGACTGCTAACTAACCCTTCCTCATTACTCAATACCCAGTCTAGAATAGCCTGCTCTCTCGTTGGTTCCTCTACATGTTGGTTTAGAAAACTATCCCGCATACATTCCAATAAATCCTCTTCCTTAGCACCCCAGCCAATTTGATTCACCCAATCTATATGTAGATTGAAGTCACCCATTATACCTGTTTTACCTTTGTTGCACGAATTTCTAATTTCCTGTTTGATGCCATCCCCAACTCCACTACTACTGTTAGGTGGCGTGTACACAACTCCCACTAGCGTTTTCTGCCCCTTAGTGTTTCGCAGCTCTACCCATATTGATTTCACATCCTCCAAGCTAATGTCCCTCCTTTCTATTGTGTTAATCTCGTCTCTGACCAGCAACGCTACCCCACCTCCTTTTCCTTTCTGTCTATCCCTCCTGAATATTGAATATCCCTGGATGTTCAGCTCCCAGCCTTGGTCACCTTGGAGCCATGTCTTTGTGATCCCAACTATATCATATTCATTAATTTCATATTCTAGGAGTATATGAAACCTACCATTGTACAAAATTGGTCAACAGAAAATGATTAGGGAATACATGACACCAATCTGTCACAAAGGGCAGACCATCATGATAGAAAACTTCTTCCCTTTGTCTTATCTAACACTCACCCTGTTCTGTCTCAACAAACTGAAAAGATGGAGAATGGATTGCATCCTTTCAGAATTTTTTCCCCCAAGTCTGCTGAGTGCACATGTCTGCAAACGCAGCCCTTTCAGGGAACAAACATGATGACACATGCCAGAGAGCAAAACAATTACTTAAGAGAAATCCCCAAAAGTATGACAATCTCTGCTGGCTTCAAGGAGAACAATTATCAATTATACACATGCAATTACAAATAGAAATTACTATATGACCCACAGCCCATGTAATTTCCAGAAGCTGACCAAGAAAGCAGAGATAAAATACAAGGTCAAGCAGGTAAAAAGTCCGTTCTAACCCAGTCAAGCAAGCAAAGTCAAACCAGGAGATCACATGGATGAGTGATATTTTTCTTTCTCTAAACAGCATGTTATTGTACAAATTTCCCTTCATCCTTGATCCTCATGCGTGGAAGGAGTCTATTTCATTGTAGACTGCTTCTTTCATTCTATGTTTTAAACGTTTAGTGCTATATACTCACACTGAAAACAGTTATTGTTCTAAAAATATAGTTTTATTGAAATATGTATTTCCTCATGTCAGAAAACATCTTGGCATAGGTAATACACTCTTTAAAATCATAACATCCATTCTATCCTGTATAGCCCAGCAGTGCCGATAATGGTCAGTGATATTATTCAGGACTTATACAAGATCGCCATTACCTCTGAGATTTTATTATCTGCACAAAAAACCATTAGCTTTTTTAACAGCCTCATTGACCTTTGGTGCTGCCTTTAATGCTTAGCTCTCTAAATTACTCTAAGTTCCTCTGTCTTCTCCCACAGCATGTTTCCTGTCATTCAGACCTTAATTATTGCTGTCAATATTTCTCACACAAAAAATGCAATGCCTTACACACACTCAAAATATATTCTACCTGTCACTTGTATGATCCATTCCTCCATTTTATAAATATCCTGAGGCAGCTTCTTTCGTCCTCTAAAGAATTAATTATGCCTGATATTTTGACATAATCTGCAAACCCTATTAATGCTCTCTCTGGTTTTAAATTCAAACCATTGGTATGCACAGTGAACAGAAATGGCTGCAGAATTAAATTCTGTGAAACAGCACGAACCACTTCAACCAACCACACCAGACACTGGCATTTTCAGATGACCACAGGTTGCAAAAGAACACTAGTTTCACAAAGTAAATCAAGAACCACAACTTGCAACTGTCCAGAATTGTAGCAGTTAAAATTATTTTGAATAAATTAATATTTATCACACAAAGGAAAGCAGAATAGAAGGCAATCTCAATGGAAATGCGAAATTCTGAACAAATGGAAATAACTTTTAGGGTCAATGTTGACCAAATATCAATGGGATGGAGGTTGGCAAATCAGTGCAATATAAGTCAGACTAACATTTTGATATTACAGTGCTTTTATTACAGTGATATTAGTCAAGCCATATCTTTCTCACTGATAAACGAGGCCAATAGTACTGTCAGAGGACTGTTAAGAAAACTCTCTAATTTTTAGAAGGATCTTTCAGAAGTTTATTGGATTGTAACTTTAATATAATAGACTCAATTTGAGGCTTTTTAAAATGTAACCATTGACTATGAATTGAGCTTAAGTATAAACAGTTAACAGATACATTTAAAGCTGTTATCACAAAGATTTAAGAAATCAAAAGATGAATACCTGTTTCTTTTCTATGCAGCATGGCAGAAACAAGAAACCTGGCAACCATTAAGCTGATGCCACATTGAAGATGAACTAAATGCATCAAATGGGTGTTATTCTGTATTTGACATACAGAAAAGATGCAGGAGAAAGGAAGAGACCAATTCCATAATTGATCAATAAATTTAGCTCTGAAAAACATCCCTCATTCAGTTACAATTAAATATTAATTTAACAATGAGTTATTTTGATCTATGTTTCTCTTAAAAAATCATTTATTTTAATGGACAGGGTATTATTTCTTCCAACTATAAGCAATAGGTTTTCTCAAGTATTGACCAGTAGTGGATGAGTCAGCACTGCCCACACCCAATCATTTTCAAATTGCCCAATGCAACTTGAAAGGATTCCTTCATATTACCCACAGAAACCTCTCACTAGGTGTGATCTCCCATGTTCAAACCTAACTTTTCTAATTTAGGTTAGCAAAGTTACAGAAGACGTTTGCGTTAACTAAAAGAGAAGATATGTGATTTTTTCCCAATTCCCAGCTTGAGCCCTTCGTACTCTTTCAATTTACTTTGACATCAGCCACATCTCTTCAATCTTCACAGGTAAAGAAACCCAGCGCTCTCACTGGTGTTGGGAGTTATGTTAAGGTATGAATGATGCAGCGGTTAAATCACAAACAAAACAATTTGTGAAGCAGTTCAATACATTGAATCTGTCAAAACACCTTGCAATACTTCCCTTTGCACTAAAATATAGATTCTGAAATAATCCCATTAAAAAAACCAAAATGCATCTAGAAACATAGAAAATAGGTGCAGGAGGAGGCCATTCGGCCCTTCGAGCCAGCACCGCCATTCATTGTGATCATGGCTGATCGTCCGCTATCAATAACCCGTGCCTGCCTTCTCCCCATATCCCTTGACTCCACTAGCCCCTAGTGCTCTATCCAACTCTCTCTTAAATCCATCCAGTGATTTGGCCTCCATTGCCCTCTGCAGCAGGGAATTCCATAAATTCACAACTCTCTGGGTAAAAAAGTTTTTTCTCACCTCAGTCTTAAATGACCTCCCCTTTATTCTAAGACTGTGGCCCCTGGTTCTGGACTCACCCAACATTGGGAACATTTTTCCTGCATCTAGCTTGTCCAGTCCTTTTATAATTTTATATGTTTCTATAAGATATCTCATCTTTCTAAACTCCAGTGAATACAAGCCTAGTCTTTTCAATCTTTCCTCATATGACAGTCCCGCCATCCCAGGGATCAATCTCGTGAACCTACGCTGCACTGCCTCAATCACAAGGATGTCCTTCCTCAAATTAGGAGAACAAAACTGTACACAATACTCCAGATGTGGTCTCACCAGAGCCCTATACAACTGCAGAAGAACCTCTTTACTCCTGTAATCCTCTTGCTATGAAGGCCAACATTCCATTAGCTTTCTTCACTGCCTGCTGTACCTGCACGCCAACCAGTGACCGGTGTACAAGGACACCCAAGTCTCACTGTACCTCTCCCTTACCTAATCTAACCCCATTGAGATAATAATCTGCCCCCTTGTTTTTGCCGCCAAAGTGGATAACCTCACTTTTATCTATATTATACTGCATCTGCCACGCATCTGCCCACTCACTCAACCTGTCCAGGTCCCCCTGCAACCTCCTAACATCCTCTTCACAGTTCACACTGCCACCCAGCTTTGTGTCATCCACAAACTTGCTAGTGTTGCTCCTAATTCCCTCTTCCAAATCATTAATATATATGGTAAACAGTTGCGGCCCCAACACCGAGCCTTGCGGCACTCCATTCGCCACTGTCTGCCATTCTGAAAAGGACCCGTTCACTCCTACGCTTTGCTTCCGGTCTGCCATCCAATTTTCTATCCATGTCAACACCCTACCCCCAATACCATGTGCTCTAATTTTAGTCACCAGTCTCGCCTGCAGGACCTTATCAAAAGCTTTCTGAAAGTCTAGATACACTACATCCACTGGCACCCCTTCATCCATTTTACTTGTCACATCCTCAAAAAATTCCAGAAGATTAGTCAAGCTTTTATTGACTATTATGCCCCTGTTAATTAATAGTAAATTACACATGAGTAGTTTTGATCATTGTGCAGTCAAAGTGTCTTGCAAAAGAATTTCACCTTTCTAAGAGAATCCAACAGGGGGTGGAAGATTGCAACCTTCACGTGGTCCTCCCCGATTCGACTAATGCAATCAACTCGACCTGCACAAACAGAAGATCATATAGAACAAGTTGTCCTACAACTTTAGGTTGTGCACGTCACACGAAAGAAGAAGAGAATCCCACCACCAGTATACAAGATTGAGCTATTTTGAACCCAACACAGCATACATTAGCACACTTTGCATTATTGTGAAAGAATATTTATTTTATAATTCATGTTTGATATTTTATTTCGTATTTCAGTAAAATACCAAGTGCGCCGTCATCATCAATTATAACTTGCACTTTATATAATAGCCTAATGTAGAAAAACATCCCAAGAATCTTCACTAAAGTAAAATGACAGCATTCAATTTGTTTAAAAAGGAGCAATTATTCTGGTCCATCTGAACCAATCTCTATTCAACTTTCTGAAATCACCCGGCCTCCACAGGAACATTTAGACAGATGATTTTTATTGTTGTGCACTTATAAACCTATTCTTTCTGAAGTTCACGCTCTCTGAAACATGCTCCACCTTAGTCCCCAGAACTACTTAGATTGGATTTGAAACATGCTGACTAAAAATGTTATTTTGGATATATTCCAGAAATGTTGTACTTTTATTGGCTTTCACACTCTGACTGCCTTATCTGCACTTTGTTCATCACCCTACTCAGTACCATCTAGTATAAACACAAGACTATATGTCCCCTCTGCTATTGTTTCTTGCTAGCCATACTGCCTCTAAAATCATGTATACATTCTATATATTAATTATCTCATATACCTTACTTTATTAACATATTTAATGCACCTCCTACATATATTCATATTCCTCATCCTACCGATGAATATAATATTGTTTTACTAATACTGATTAAAAATGTAAAGTTATTATGAGTCAAAATACAAGTAAAATACTAGGACATGCAAACAGCAAATTGTCAGTCTTATGGCTTCCCAGCCATTCCTTTCGGGGGGTTTTAGGTTGATATTCTGCTCAGTGGGCCCATTGTTTTAGATTAAAAAATCAAAATTATCCAGTGTCTGATCTGCAGTACTCCGCAAATATTCACATTTCTATTATTATTCATGTTATAAGGTATAATATTTCTAATTCGTGCACAAACTGGTTTAAACAAAAAGCTGGTACTCAAAGCAACCTCCTTTGGCTGATGTTCATATGTTAGCTGATTACATCTGCATGGAAGACAAAACAAGTGACATCATCTTGTTTGGTTGGGCTGAGGTACACAGTCACCACTAACCTTGATGGAATAACAACACCAGAGAAGTTTAAAACCACAAACTTATATTTCTCTCGTAAAAATTAACCCATTGAGAAAAATGAAGTAGCATGAAATATCATACATAAATAAGATTTAAGAAACAAACTATTGAATTAGCAGCCTCTATTTTCTATTTCATTCCCAAAAGAGAATGCCTGTTGCATCCTCATCATTTAGTATAAACTACTTAACATTTTATAACGCTGCCAAGTTTCTGCCATTTCTTTTCATCTGGAGACAGTGATTCACTTCAGCTTCATTCACAAACACCCGCAAGCCCAATTAATTTGGACAGTGAATGTTGCCAAATTATATGAGAGAGTTGGAAAAACGTGTGAGGTAGGAGATGGAACAAAAGTAATTTCCGATCTTGGCCTTCTTGAGATTGATCATCAATGTCTCATTATGTCCTGAACATCAAATAATGCATGAACTGAACAAATAACAGAATGTCAGAATATGATAGAATTGTTCAACTGGGCTTTGAGAAATTATGAATATGTCAAAAATTACCAAATGAAAGAATTGAAGGCAGTACCAAGAGTGCATTAGCTTTAAGTAGGACATAGATTCCCCTTTAATATGATTTTAAAAAAACATGTTTCTGTCTCCCCGGTAAATTTGTGTGTTCTAGGTTTACCTTCTTGTGTCCAGTATTTCCAGTAGATAAAATGATGCCAATGAGATTCAGTTTTTATGATGTGGTGTTGTCTCATTCCGTTGGTACTGATAGACACTTCACAAACCTTGCTCTTCTACATATACAATATGGCTCCAAATAGGTCACCCATTGCAGAACAGGTAAAGGAAAGATCAGAAAACTGTGAGTAATTTTCAAATTATCCTTTAAAACTATATTTTTACAACGTTGATGCAGCTGTAAATATTATCAAGTTTGTGCTCCTTTCTGCTGCATACCACTTTAAGAAAAATGCATTTTGGGTATATGCTAGTAGCTGATGTAGCACTCAATGTGTGAAGGGAATGTAATCACTTTCTGTCACCAAAGTCAGGGGAAGAAATAGCAATCTAGGTTAGAACTATGTCATTTCAGAGTCTCATAAATTTTGTGTGCATTCTTACCCTGGTTTCCTCAATAGAATGTATTAGCATAAGTGTACACAGGTGTTATGGCAAGGTTTAATTAAATCAGTAAACTTGATGCTGGATTACCCAAGGGTCAGCAATAGGAAAATTATTTGCAAATTGCCATCTCATTTATGGAGACATCTAGAATGTAATATGTTGAATATAAATTCAAATGAAAACTAGAAAAGCGCAAATTAAAACAGACTATTGCGATTATCTGTAGTATTTACATGCCCTGTGGTTGTCATCAGTCACAAAAAAGGTGCATTGTCTTTTCAAATTAAACTATAGTTTTATAAGTTGATAGGTGACTGCAACTAGGGCCAGAATAGGCAATTAAATATAAGCAGATGTGAAATTTTCTGAAGAAGGATGGTTTGGAAGGGAAGAAGAACAATTATACTGATTACTGACAATATCATGGTAACAGCAGCAACATGTAATTTTCACAATAAAATGGATCACAATGCTTCACTGGAGTAATAGCGAACATATAAATGAGGGTTTCAGGAGCTGACAAGATGAGACAACGTTGGCTGTAGATAATTTTATTAATTGCGTGGATAAATAGCCAGAGCCTAGCAGTAGAGTCAGTAAATTCAGTTTGCCCTGCTGGGCAGAAGGAAATAATTGGATAGGTGAGATTAAAGTAAAGATTGCACTTCAAATGGCAATAAGAAGTGGAGGAGCAGAGGCAAGGTGCAACATCAAGAAGGAATAATTGGGGTTCTTTGGGCAAGAGAACCTCTGTTGGGTCCAGGATCCAATGTCTTCAGAGAACCTTGAAAATGATTGATGAGATCCATTGTACACCTCAAAGCTCGTGTTCTGCACGATTGGCAATTCTTTAATCAGAAGCTTCTATTTGAGGGTCCAATATATTTGAGATCTATTCTACATTTTCCTTGATCTCTAGTCAGGAAATGGTGTGGTAGACTGATGGGACTGAAGGCTGATAAATCCCCAGGGCCTGAAGGTCTGCATCCCAGAGAACTCAAGGAGGTGGCCCTAGAAATCGCAGATGCATTGGTGATCATTTTCCAATGTTCTATAGATTCTGGATCAGTTCTTGTAGATTGGAGGGTAGCTAATGTCATCCCACTTATCAAGAAAGGAGGGAGAGAGAAAGCAGGGAATTATAGACCAGTTCGCCTGACATCGGTGGTGGGGAAGATGCTGGAGTCGATTATTAAAGATGTAATAACATTTGGATAGCAGTAACAGGATTGGTCCGAGTCAGTATGTGTTTACGAAGGGGAAATCATGCTTGACTAATCTTCTGGAATTTTTGGGGGATGGAACAAGTAAAATGGGCAAGGGAGAGCCAGTGGATGTAGTGTATCTGGACTTTCAGAAAGCCTTTGATAAGGTCCACACAGGAGATTAGTGGGCAAAATTAGAGCACATGGTATTGGGGTAGGGTATTGACATGGATATGAAATTGGTTGGCAGACAGGAAACAAAGAGTTAGGATGAATGGGTCCCTTTCAGAATGGCAGGCAGTGACTAGTGGGGTGCAGCAAGGTTCGTGAATTAGGTCGTGAACGTGGGACAGGGGCTTTAGATAGAGATCTTAGGGCTAGTGGAATCAATGGTTATGGGGAGAAGGCAGGAACGGGGTACCAATTGTGGATGATCAGCGATGATCACATTGAATGGCGGTGCTGGCTGAAGTGCTGAATGGTCTACTCCTGCACCTATTGTCTATGTATCCATTCCTTTGTCCTGTTTTCCCACCTTACACTTCCTTATCTATACAATTCCTTATCTATGGTCCTCCCTCTCCCCTGACATCAGTCTGAAGAAGGGTCTCGACCCAAAACTTCACCCGTTCCTTCTCTTCAGAGATGCTGCCTGTCCCGTTTAATTACTCCAGCATTTTGTGTCTTTGATATTATGTGAGCTTAATTGGGAAAGCAACCCCAACCCCAAGTGAAAATTTTATTTTCACCATATGAAATAACCATTGCTATGGACCTTATCACATTGAAAAACCATTTCTGTTTTGCAAGTTAGAGAGAGAAAAATTACTAATGTTTGTAACAGCTGTCATTTTTGTTATGCACAAAATACAGTATAACACATTATTCCGTAGTTACAGAAAATGGATCCATGCACATTTAAGTATTCATCATGTCAGTATGTCCACCCACATGCTTGCAAGTTGCATATTTTATGTGAAACTGGAAAAAACAAAGAATAGCCCACTGAGTTACTACTGAGTTATGTCCACTACATAACTTTACGTTTTGCTCAAGATTCCAGTGCCTGTTGTTCCTTGTGGCTCCAAAGAATATTCTTCCCAATTTTCACATTCAAAATGAGCAGATGTCTACTCTCTCAACAGATATAATTCATTAAAATAAAATACAAAATTGATCCTATTTTCTTCTTTACAAAAAAACATCATGCAGAAATATTTTTAAACAAAGAATTTTATTGACGGTAATTAAATAACTTTGATAGCCATGTACTGAAGTAACTCAGCGGGTGAGTTAGTAAATCTGGAGAAAAAGATTGGGTGACGTTTACGATCCGGACCCTTCTTCTGAGGACTGAGATGAGGAAAATTCCAGAGAGTTGTGAATCTGTGGAATTTTCTGACACAGAAGGCAATGGAGGCCAATTCACTGGATGTTTTCAAGAGAGAGTTAGATTTAGCTCTTATTAAGGAATTAATAATTCCTAATTATTAAGAGGAATTAAGCTCTTATTAAAGGAATTAAGGGATATGGGGAAAAAGCAGGAATGCGGTACTGATTTTAGATGATCAGCCATGATCATATTGAATGGCAGTGCTGGCTCGAAAGGCCAAATGACCTACTCCTGCACCTATTTTTCTATGTTTCTATGTTTCAGACTGCTATTTATTTAAAAACTAGACTGAGTGGGACCCGTTGGGTCCCAGCATCACACAGGAGGGCTGGTCCCCCAACGCAATATTCCACCTCTCCATCAATTCCAATATACACACACAGACACAGACACACACACACTCACACACATTCATTCACTCTCACACACCCACACACCCACCCACTCACACACACACACACACATACTCTCACACATACACTCACACACACATACAATCGCACACATACACTCACACACAGTCACACCTACACAGACTCACACACACACAGACTCACACATACACTCACACACACACTCACATACACACTCACACACATTGACTCACACACATTGACTCACACACCATGACAGTAAACTTTCTTGAATCTACTCACATGGCTGAACGCGGCCTCTCCATTGTGGGGCTTCCGCAGTCAGCGGCACTTCAGTAATTAGCGCGACCTCTGCACTCACCGGGAATTACGCAATCAACGCGACCTGTCCACTAAGCGGAAGTCATGAAATGAGCGGGCCCTTTGGACTAAACACAGTCGGACCTAATGAAGCATTTATTCCTTCCAAACACAGTCGGACCTAATAAAGCATTTATTGCAGCGTGACTGACTCATGTCCAGGCATCCGGGTTTTATAGTCCTGCCCCCCCCGCCCCCCCCAGAAGGGGCGTTACCTTAATTGGGATGATTGACAGACGAGAGAACCAATCAGCTGATCTCAAGGTTTTTTAAACACTCATTACTTTTTTATTTTTCATTGATGGGAAAAATCCTCGGGGCTGGCTCAGCGGAGGAGGACTGTGAGTAAGATGGCCAAAAATCACAGCAATACAGCGTAGCGTTTTAAAAAAAAAAATCAATATACAGCACAGACAGGACGTGGTCAAGATGAGACTTTTAATTATGTAGATATCTAAAATTGGTGCCTGGTCTCAGCCAGGTAGAGGTCAGCCCCCAGATCACAGCCCTTCCCTTGTTGGTGGGTTTGATAATAATGTTGGGAAAGTGAGCGGGCTGTACGTTCGGAGGGGCTGAGGTTAGAGTAGGTAAAGTGAGCAGAAAAGTTAAGCCGGTTGATATCCCGCCAGCAGTTCTCCAGTCTGAAGAACGGTCCCGACCCGACCTGAAACGTCACCCATCCTTTTTCTCCAGAGATGCTGTCTGACCCGCTGAGTTACTCCACCACTTTGTGTCTATCTTTGGTATATATCATCATCATCATCATTAAAATAAACAATAATAGATTTATCATTACTTTAAGAGAGCTACAAAATGAATCCTATTTAAACATTTATTTTCTTTTTTACAAAACAAATCATGCAGAAATATATTTTTTTAAGAATTTCAAGAGTCAAGAGTGTTTTATTGTCATATGTCCCAGATAGAACAATGACATTCTTACTTGCAGCGGCACAACAGAATATGTACACATCCCCCACTGTGAACACTGTCATTCACTGACAGTAATTAAATAACTTCGGTTGCCACACTCTTTTTATTTTCATCCATCTATCTAAACTAACATTCTCTGTTTCAATTCAATTTAAATTCTTCTTTAAATATATGATTCCCTTTAGTTACATTTTTATTTTGATTGTGCATGTATTTGGTGAACCGCACTGAAGCCGGAACGTCAGTTCTTGGTGCTGCAGCGGGAGATTTCAAGGGCCGGTTTCCGGCAGAGGTTTGGCTGTGGGGCCTGGACCGGTGCTGTAGTTGTGCTCAAGTATGAATCCTGTTCTGACCAAGGTGATTTGCATTGTAACAGAAAGTCCTTGTTTTATGAGATAAGAGCAGTTCCATGGAGTTGCGTGTGAGTGTACTGTAAATGCACAGAATGAGCGGATGTGATGGACCAGGGCTTCTGTTTAATAAAATAATACTTTTCTGAGCATCTTACGGAAACGACCCCGAGCGGCTGGCATCTCCCTCTCTCCCACTTTTAAACATGCAGGGGACCAAGGATCATGTCGGGAGGCGGGGGTTGGTGGCGGTGGCTCGGGTCTCTCACTCCGGAGTCTTGAACAGGAAAGTCCAGCCCAACAGCAGTGCAATGCCATGTTTTGAGTAAAATATTGAAATCGGGATCCAATCTTCCTTCGCAGTTGACACAGGGGAAAAAAAAACACTGGCCCGATCCAAAAAGAGCAAGGGAGAAAATATGTGATGTTTTGGTTGGCACCTGATCCCCTGATAAATAGCGCTGAAATCCTCACTGTCATTAAACCTGGTTATTGTCACACAGGCACCTGTGGCACAAATTGGCAGTGGACCTCTCCGATGTAGTGAAAGGATTGAATGGTGCCATATAAAACCAAGACCTCTGTATGAAAAATATTAAGCCAGCTTTTTTTTGAACAATTGTGTTGGAATGAGGGTTCTTCAAATTTAGTCATTGCCCACCAAACCATTGTCCAGAAATTAACAGGGCAATAAACATGGTGTTTGCATGTGTTGCTTACTTTGCTATTGATGAAAAGTAATAATAATGCATACTAACATACATTTTAAATGGGAAACAGTTTAAATATTTGGTATTTCTTGACAGCTCATCAGAAATAGGATGGAAAATGTATTTTAACATAGAACAGAAGGAAATGTATTCTACTGGCATGAGCGTGCTATGGTTTTTTTTTCATTTATGAGATATAGCAGATTGTCATTTTGTGTTTCTCAGTGGCCAATGTAATACCAAAACATTCCTATATAACAGTCTTCATTGTTTTCCTTCTTGTATAACACTTTTTTTTGAATTGCCTAATTTGAAGCTTAACTTGTGCGATAGCTCAGGATTTATATTGAAGTGTGATTGAACTTGGGAAGCACAAGGATTTCTGAACTATGTTGGAGGCCCTATATATCTGTCTAATAATTTGGTGTCGGAAATTCAGATTTATTTTATAATCACTGGGTAGCACTCAGCCAGAAGTATATGCTAAAACTGAATATATAC
Organism: Raja brachyura; assembly: GCA_963514005.1. The sequence goes on along the minus strand of OY740786.1, from coordinate 18,261,976 downwards.
TTGAAATGAATAGGTTTTGACAGTGCCAAGATATGTATGTGAATAATGGAAATACAAGGTTCACAAAGTGCTGGAGTTATTCAGCGGGTCAGGCCTCTGGAGGATATGAACAAAAAACTTTTTTTTTCCTCTGGGTTATTTTACACTCTTTTGTCCCCTTTTCATCTCTAGCCTTTGTCCTCCCATCTAATAATCAAACTCACCTCACCTGTATCCACCTATTTACATGCCATGCTTTGTCCCACCCCCACCTCTTTTCCAGCTTTCAGTTCGAAGAAGGTCCTAATTTCAAACACTCTGCACTATAATCAGGTGGAAGAAACGTCCTGACCTGAAACATCACCTATACATGTCCTCCAGATATGTTGCCTGACCTACTTAGTTACTTTTTTTTTTGTAGGTGAATAATGATCACTTGATTGAGTTACTGGAGGTGATTGCTGCCCGTGCATCTGGACCTAAGCAAAGCATTATCATCAATAGAGAAGGAGTGAAATTAACAAAGAAAGATTTGCTGGTGTTGACTTTTTCACATCTCACCTCAACTAATTTTTCAAATTGTGACCAGTTAATTATTTGTAATGAATGCAATAAGTCTCATACTCATATGGCAGTTAAAGGAGAGATGTTGAGATATTGTCACAGGGGTGTGGGGGTGTCTATAGTTATAAAATAAGGGGGCTCTCTATGCCTAGTCCACAGAGAATTTTCTTGCTTAGAGGGTTGTGAATCTCTGGAATTCTCTGTCCCAGAGGGTGCTGGAGGCCAGATCATTGGATGCATTTAACATGGAGATTGATAAATATTTGAAAGATTGAGAAATTCAGAGTTATAGGGAACTGGCACAGAAGAGGCCAGCATAGATCCGCCACAATCATATTGAATGCAGGCAGGCTTGAAGGCCTAAGTGGCCCACTCCTGCTCCTATTTCCCTTCTGTTCCTGTGAATTCAAATGCAATTTGTCATCATATATTCTCCTTATCTTGCTCTTAGGTCCCGTGTGTGAGAAATGCAATCCTCTTTAAACAAGCTGCTGCTACGGCCATCAGGTAGGGGCTTCAAACTGGAAGCACGTGTTGTGAAAATATATTTACCATTTTGTTGTAAAATAGTGATGTTAGATTACAAGCATACTTTATTGGGTTTTTTTTAACATTGTCTGCTTATTTAACAAAACACATGGAAAATGTGGGGATGGGGTTTTGACTCTGAACCTGCTTCACCATTCAACAAGATAATCTATTGCAACCCTGCTCTTCTACGTATCCCTCAATTCCCTTGTTGTCTTAAAATGTATCCTATGGTCATTCTTTAAAATACTAAACAGTCTTCTGGGACAGAGAATTCCAAAGCTTTCCAACTTTGAACGTATGTGATTCATCATCCATATCCTTAATTATTAAAGGTAAACACAAAATGCTGGAGAAAATCAGCAGGAGAGGTAGCATCTCTGCAGAGAAGGAATGGATGACATTTTGGGTCAAGACCCTTAAATCCTTAATTATTAATCCTGTATCCTGGAGCAACGGTGCTTGATTTCTGTAATCTCAAACGTGAAATTGAAACAATAATGAGATTAAGGTCCATCTGATATGGGTTTCAATTAGTGTTACAAATAATTGGTAAGATCCAATTTGTAGCTTACCCTGTTCGTTACCTGCTAAAATCATATAAAAACAGCTTGTGGTAGTTGACTGCATTCAAGGCATAGAAGCAGATAAAGCTGGGATCACTCAGCAGCTTCTTCTTCTTGCTTATGACGTGCACAGCCTAAAGTTGTAGGACAACTTGTTCTATTTGATCTTATTTGATTGTGCACACCAGGTTGATTGCATTCGTCGAAACAGGGCAGACCACGTGAAGGTTGCAATCTTCCACCCCACTCAGCAGCACAAGCAACGTCTGTGGAAAGAGAAAGAGAATTAATCCTTCATATTGAAGGCGCTTCGTCACGCCTATCAGATTTCAGGATTCCAGCATCTGTAATTTTTTGATCGACATCAAGGTATGCAGAATATAAGGACATGGGAACATGGGAAAGGAGAGCATAGGTTAAACCAATGAAAGGAACATTTAGGACATATAACAAAGAGGAATTTAGAGCAACAAATCATCTTTAGGACAGAGTAATATTCATAGAAACATAGAAAATAGGCACAGGAGTAGGCCATTCGGCCCTTCGAGCCAGCACCGCCATTCAATATGATCATGGCTGATCATCCAGAATCAGTACCATATTCCTGCTTTCACCCCATATCCATTGATTCCGTTAGCCCTAAGAGCTATAGATAACTCTCACTTGAATACATCGATGGACTATAGATTTGATGGTCTGGTAATGTAATTGCAAGTTTTTTTAATTCTAAATTTTAAGGTTAATAATATTGTGAAGATATATGATGTTTTCCAGAATCATTGAGGCATCCATTGTTGATGTATATTTGTAATATCAGCAACTCTCTTTTCTGCACATTCAAAGCATCCCTATATCATTCTTAAATAAAACCAGAAAATGCTTGGAGTACTCAGCAGGTCAGGTAGCATCTGAGAAAAGAGAAACAAAGTTAACATTTAAATTTGATAAAGTGATGAAAGATCATCAAACTGAAGCATTAGCCTACCCATTTCTTCAATCTGCTGATTATTTAAAGTATTTCCTGTTTTCATTTCAGCATTTTTTATATGCTGCTGTCTGTTTGGCTTGAGCTTATATCAAGTTTGAAAAGGAAAACAAAAACTGCAGATGCTGGAACTATGAAATTACATAGAGAAAATTATGATATATATAGGACAATTCTGCCCGTCCCACATACGCAACCTTTACAGGCGACTGCCGGCACCCGTGATAGGTCGCCAACATTTTCAACATGTTGAAAGCGGTGACTAGAAAGACACTACAACTCTTTGGAGACCTCTCACGACCATACAGGTTGTATGGTCGTGAGAGGTCTCCTATGGTCATGAGAGGTCACCCGAGACATGTTGCCAGGGGGTCGCCTGTATGGTCGTGAAAGATCTCCAAAGAGTCGTAGCTGTATTGAAAATGTGTTGAAAACTTGCCGGCAGTCGCCCGTAAAGGTCGCGTAAGTGGGACAGGCCCTTAAATCTGGTTACCTGAAATTTTAGAATTCATTATGATATCCAGAGGGTTATAACATACCACGTCAATAGTAAAGCAGCAGTCAATTGGAATCTTAGGGTCATTGCTTCAAATTAAAGAGAGGAGTTCCGCAATGCAGTCAGCCAATCCATATTTGATTTCCCCAATGTAGAGGAGATGCACAAGAGCACTGATTGCAGTACACGTTAACAAAAAATAGTGACTTGCTACTTCACCTGGAACCATCGTTTTCATCCCTGGTTGGTGGAAAGGGAAGAGATAAAATGGCAAGAGGTGGAGGAGCCAGCAGTCAGGATTAACCAAAAATAGGGACATGGATATGGAGGGATATGGATCATGTGTGGGCAGAGGAAATACGTTTTTTTTCTTGGCTTCGTGTTCAGAACAGACCTCCCAAGTTAAAGCTAGTATCAGACACGAGGAAAAAGCACACAATTGCAACAAAGTTGGGTGGCAGGTCACAGATTAAGAAGTAAGAATTTCATTGTCCCATCTGGCACATATGACAATAAAACACCTTTGACTCTTGAGATTGGACGAATTAGTTTTAAGAGAGCCAAGATTCGTTAAAAGGTTAATAAGAAAGGGAAGATTATTGTACAGAATAAAGCTAGCCAGAAATACGTGTTGGTTAGAGTTTTCTTTTTAAAGTAGCCAGTAGTCCTACAGATAGCGAATCTGGGGAAATAATATTAGAAAGCAAGGAAATAGCAGATTAACTTAGAAGGTAATTTACAGCAGTGTTTCAGTATAGAGAGAGGCGAGGTGCATATTTAATGCTGCTGATTCATAGTTTTAGCTCTCTGGCTTCCATCTTAACCTCTGCAATGTGGAGTTTGCCAGTTCTCTCTGTGATCGTGTAGGTTCCCGGGTGTTCCACATCCCAATACTGTAAATTACTTCTAGTGTAGGTGAGAGGCAAAATATGCAAAGGGAAAGAGATGGATATGAGAGGGAATAAATACAAGTGTTACCTAGAAATAAAGAAAAGGGGAATGCCACTGATGGCATTGCTCTGATGGTAGGTCACATGAACCTAAAAGGTGTTATGGTCTCCTTTTGTATTGTAAATAGTAATTATCTGATGTTCTGACAAAGCGTGTTGTGACCCTCGCTACTTAATATTGAATTCAGTATTTCCAAATTGTAAACCTCGTATCAGTACTGACCGATTCTGATTAGCGGGCATCAATTTGTAATGTTAACTTTGTTTCTCTCTCTCTGTAGATGCTACTTGAGCTCCTGAGTGTTTCTGGCTTTCTGTTTAATTTCATACTTCACAATTCCAATATTTCATCATATCTGTATCATCTCCAACAGATTAACATCAAGTCTTCCCCTTCCTCTCTCAGTCAGTCCAGTACCATCTCCATGAACAGACATTACCCATGGTCTTTCTACCCAATCCCTTCACTGAAGCTTAAAATATGTTCATTAGCTAACCTCTGATGAATGACTATTGAGCTAAAATACCAATGGTTTCCCTCTTTACTGAACTCCATTTTCAGCATTTTTTGTGTTTATATAATTTCGGGTACTTTTCAGCTGTTAGTATTTTGCACCTCACAAAATAATGATGTCTTTAAAATGAAAGTAATTTTCTAATTACGTCTGCATGTTTGTTGCAGAAAATGGACTTTCACTGGTCTTGTTCTTTTTCAGGTTTACATCTTTAAGGCAACTTCCTTTGTCATTAACAGGTTAGATAGATTTTATTTCCTCTATTACAAATATTATGTCTTGCTAAAATAATTTATGATAAATATTCCAAGCTATATGGACTCATGTCCACTCTGCTATTTAATGCTATCCCTTACCTCTTTTCACATTACTTCTTAATATTCTTAGATTCGATTTATTTATCTATTCAATTTTACACATGTACAGAGCCCTCCATAATGTTTGGGACAAAGACCCATCATTTAATTATTTGCCTCTGTACTCCACAATTTCAGATTTGTCATAGAAAAAAAATCACATGTGGTTAAAGTGCACATTGTCAGATTTTAATAAAGGCCATTTTTATACATTTTGGTTTCACCATGTAGAAATTACAGTAGTGTTTATACATAGTCCCCCCATTTTAGGGCACCATAATGTATGGGACACAGCAATGTCATGTAAATGAAAGTAGTCATGTTTAGTATTTTGTTGCATATCCTTTGCATGCAATGACTGCTTGCTGGGTTTCATGGATATCACCAGTTGCTGGGTGTCTTCTCTGGTGATGCTCTGCCAGCATTGCAGCCTTCTTTAGCTTATGCTTGTTTTTGGGGCTAGTCCCTTCAGGTTTCTCTTCAGCTCATAAAAGGCATGCTCAATTGGGTTCAGATCGGTTGATTAACTTGGCCACTCAAGAATTGACCATTTTCTAGCTTTGAAAAACTCCTTTGTTACTTTCGCAGTAAGTTCCTTGTCTTGCTGTGGAATGAACCGCCTGGCCAATGTGTTTTGAGGCATTTGTTTGAACTTGTTTGAGCAGATAGGATGTGTCTATACCAGTGTTTCTCAAACGGGGTTCCAACAGAAATAGTGATAAATAGACTAATCATATCTAAATGCATTTTTGAGGCATTTTTGTGTTTAATTTCATATTCGTAATTTTAACTTCATATTCGTAATTTTATTATACGGCATATTCTTGGAAAATTCTTGGATATTATAATAAAGTCTTCAACCTGTTATATCATTTATCATTAGCGACGTCTATACGGCTCCAGTGTGAAACGGCCTTTAGTGGTCAGGGGACAGATGCTGTGTTTACAGATATAATTGATTTTTTTGTGTGAATAAAAACCTCCTTATGAGGTCTCTTGAACAAGCAGTTTGATTTCAGTTTTTTATGCATTGCCAATAAATTTGAGAAAAACATAAGTTTTTGCATAAACCAGTTATCAGAAAAATATTATGTTTGCCTTATGAACTTTAAGTTTATGAAAGAGAAAGAAAGAGATGAATAAAGAGACATAATAATTTTTATGTAGGGGTTCCCTGAGACATGAAAATTATATCAAGGGTTCCGCAAGGGTAAAAAGGTTGATAAATGCTGGTCTATACACTTCAGAATTCATAAATGCTACTACCATCAGCAGTTGTATCATCAATGAAGATAAGTGAGCCAGTACCTTCAGCAGCCATTCATGCCCAGGCCATAACCACCATGTTTCACAGATGAGGTGGTATGCTTTGGATCTTGGGCAGTTTCTTCTCTCCTTCATATTTTGCTCTTGCCATCACTCTGATACAAGTTAATCTTCATCTCATCTGTCCACAAGACCTTTTTCCAGAACTGTGGTTGCTCTTTTAAGTATTTCTTGGCAAACTGTAACCTGGCCATCCCATTTTTGCAGCTAACCAGTGGTTTGCATCTTGCATTGAAACCTCTATATTTCTGTTCATGAAGTCTTCTGCAGACAGTGGTCATTGACAAATCCACACCTGACTCCTGAAGTTTGTTTCTGATCTGTCAGCGGGTGTTTGGAGATTTTTCTTTATTATAGAGAGAATCCTTTTGTCAGCTGTGGAGGTCTTCCTTCGCCTGCGATTAGGGAACAAAGGGAAGAAACTGGAACTTTATTTCGCCTTCCATCACAGTGAGGAATGTGTAAGAGTCACTTTGGTGAATGTTCATGTTAAAATGTGTTTTTCGTGATCTGTTGCTTTTATTTGTAATGCTGACTTGGCAAATGAAACTCCTTGTATGTTGCAAAACATACTTGGCAAATAAAGTGCTATTCTGATTCTGATCAGTAAGCTCACCAGTGATCTCTTTCTTCTTAATGATATCCCATGTAAGCCTGAGGTTTGGCTGATGTCTCTACCTGTTTTATTCTTGTTTCTCAGTCTCATAATGGCTTCTTTGCCTTTCATTGGCACAACTTTGGTCCTCATGTTGATAAACAGCAATAAAAATTTCCAAAGGTGATGGAAAGACTCGGTGCTGAGAGCTCCCTTATACCTGCATTAAGGAGGCAATTAAACACATTTGAGCAATTAGAAACACCTGTGAAGCCATGTGTCCCAAACATTATAGTGTCCTGAAATGGGGGGACTATGTATAAACACTTATGTAATTTCTACATTGAGATACCAAAATGTATAAAAAATGCCCTTTAATAACATCTGACAGTGTTCACCTTAACCACATGTGATTTTTTTTCTATTACAAATCTCAAATTGTGGAGTACAGAGGCAAATAAATAAATGATGGGTCTTTGGTCCAAACATTATGGAGGGCACTGTAGGATAGATATCACTGTTCCAACTACACTGGAATAGCTTCGCTAGACGCATGATTAGTTCTGGAGGAGATGCGGCACAGTGGCGCAGCGGTAGGCTAACTGCCAGAGACCCAGGATCAATTCTGCATATGGGTGCTGTCTGTAGGGAGTATGCACGTTCTCCTTATGATAGAGTGTTTTTTTTCTGAGTGCTCCTGTATCCTCTTACACTCCAAAGACGTGCAGGTTTGTAGGTCCTGTAAATTGTCCCTTGTGTGTAGGATAGAACTAGTGTACGAGTGATCGCTGGGCGGTGCAGACTCGGTGGGCTGAAGGGCCTGTTCCATGCTGTATGAGGCCAGAGGTCCCACATTACCAGGTTCAGAAACAGCTACTGTCATGCAACCTTGTGGTTCTTTAACCGATCTGCATAACCCTAATCGTACCTCAACAACTATGGGACTTCTATCGCACTTCCATGGATTTGTTTCTAATTGTGTTTTCGCAATGATGTCCTGTTTTGCACAATCTTTTTCTTTTAGCTACCTTGTATAACTTAAATTATATTCTGTGTTGTCTGAATCTCTGCTGCCGCTGCGAGCAAGCCTTTCTTTGCAACTGGAGCTAACCGTCCTTGTGCATATGACAATGAACTCGACTCGAGATCTTTCACTCAGCACTTCTAGCTGAACATGGTTGTGAATGCTTCAGTCTTATCTATAATTCATACAGTTTGGGCCCCATTATCATAGAGGCTGAGCATAAGACGCAGAAGTTCAATATTTTCATGCATGCATGAGTACTGAATTCCCAAACTTTCTGACAGCTCTTCACTGTCATCAGTCTGCAGATGTAATCCTGTGTTGGCAGAGTACTTCCCCAGCATTTTGCTGAGGAGTTCATAGATCTAACATGTGCCAGTTTAGATCAGATTTTATTTTTAAATTCCTGCAAGTGCTCCACCTGATGCCTTTCAATGTATGAATACATTTTCAGGGCTTTATTGTCAAAAGGAGACTGCAGTGGTCGCCGTAGTGATGTTAATGTGACTACTTATATGTTTATTTAACTCCAGGGAAAAGTGTGAATGAAAATTGTGCCATTGCAATAATGTGTCATAATCACCAGACTGAAAATTCCAGCAACTGCATAGCAGTGAGAATAATTCAAATAAATGCAAAGGAATCAATTATCAATGTGTCTAAATCCTGCTGTAGATATGTTTTCATTATTATAAACAGATAACTAAGGTATCAATTTTGAAAGATATATCAGAAAATGGATTATGGATGTAAAATTGTTGACCATGTTGATGTAGATCCAAGAAACACAATTAATAAGTTGATAATGTGTAGGAAAGATCTGCAGATGCTGGTCATTTTGTTTGCCTTTTAAATTTTGTATTTTAGTTCACATTGTATGACAAAAGTGTTTGTGGATCTCACAGAACATACTTGTTTAATTTGCTTAATACATTTCTGCTTTATGTCAAACATTTTCCCATCAATTGTCCAATAGTAACTGTATTTATAGGAAGGTCTCTGTTGAGGTGGATCATATTCAAGTTATTTGTGGTGATCAACTAGTTATGAATGTTAGTGGAGATATGAGAAGATCTTGTACCATGTTGCATTAGAAATTATCTTTAATGATAGGAAACTTTAGGGAGGAGAGAGCAAGAATATATATACATATTTGCTTAATTTATCGAAAGCATAGCCTTTTATAGTTTTGAGTTGTTTGTTGGGTCTGCCTGTTTTGGGAAATTTTGAACTATGCACAGAATGGCGATGGAGATTATAATTTTCAATGTATAGGAAAGAACTGCGGATGCTGGCTTAAATCGAAAGTAAACACAAAATGCTGGAATAAGAGGGACAGGCAGCATCTCTGGAGAGAAAGAATGGGTGACGTTTAGGATCGAAACCCTTCTTCAGACTGATGTCAGGAGAGTGGGCGGGACAGAGATAGAATGTAGTTGGAGACAGTAAGACTGGTGGGAGAACTGGGAGGGGGGAAGGGGATGGAGAGAGAGGGAAAGCAAGGGCTATTTGAAGTTAGAGAAGTCAATGTTCATACCACTGGGATGTTAGTTACCCAAGCGAAATACGAGGCGCTGTTCCTCCAATTTGCGCTGGGCCTCACTGTGACAATGGTGAGGCCTAGGACAGAAAGGTCGGATTCGGAATGGGAGGGGGAGTTGAAGTGCTGAGGTCAAATGGCTCAAGCGCCATTTGTAAACCAGGAAAGATAAAGCTCTGAAGCAGTGACAAGGTTTTAAGGAATTCAGCATTTCCACTGTCCGTTGCAAGAATCCTTCCAATGTCTAATTGATCTGGAAAGTCTTGGTTAAGCGGCATTCACTGCAGAGCACTGTCATAGAGCCTGGGCTCAGGTCTGTAGGTAAGACTTGGGAAGCAGAGGTTATTTCATTTTGCTTGTGGTCATTGCGCAAAAGCTTCCCACTCGTGCATTGAGCTCTTCTCCCACACCTCTGCCAAGAATAATCGAATGACTAACTTTACAGTAAATTATTTCTTATGTTTAGATATCCTTGCCTTTTTTCCTTATGTCACTATTTTACAATGGTAGTTTTCATACTTTTTATAATTTTCATGTATTTTTGACCCTCTTTACAATAGGAGCCATAGAGACATGGCTATGCTATTCTACCCAATCCTGTCACTCGTTTTGTTTCATCTAATCAAGTCATAGCTACATTCATATTTCTAAGTATGAAGCACCCATATCCAAAACATCAATTTGATTGCCAGCAAATACTGTTGTGCCTTGCAGAAATTCATTTTATCTTACTAATAATCTGTTGCTTTATCGGTTGCAGTCCAAGAGGTTCCATCCTGCTCCTTATCTGGTACAAAACCTCTTTCAAATGTTGACTGATCTGTTCATTTGAATACTTGTTCATAGTTCATGTTTGTTATCTTTTATTTTCCTTTAATCCTTTCATCATCTACATTTTTCTTTATATGATTTGTGTTATAATTTTGTCATTTTTAATAAACCCATCCAAAACTAGGTAAACCTAGATAAAAGCAGAGATTAAGGGATATTAGAAAATAAACAAAATAGATGTAATCCTATTAAGGTTTTGGTACAGAAAATGCTATTATTGGTTTTCAAAGAGTGGGCTCAGTTACTTTGTGTTATTTTGAATTCACACTATACAGCCACTGTGCGATGAGACATGACAATGTATTTTAAGCAAATAAATTCTACTTTTTGCCTACTCAGGTAATAGCATCTCCAGCAATAGGCATTATAGATCAATGCCCACCCATGGGATTGGGAGGTACAAGTATCTACTGCCAAAAGAAATTGTAAGTACTGTTTGTACATCTGGATGATGATTGTAAAACTGATCATTTAATGGTTGCGATTTAGTATTGTTGAAATAGGCTGTTGATTTGCATTCTTTCCTTAATTTACTGTTGTCAGTATGCCTCTGCTGAAAGGATCAACTCTTCCACCTTTATCATTTTTATGGAGATCTTCATTAATATTGCCCATTACCTATTCAAGAATGGTGTGAATGCCATGTGACAATACTGTAGATGCAGCCCTGATTATGTTTTTAGCAGTTACACATGCTTTCTTTATCACTCTTTAAATTCAGTCCTTATAGAATTTCTGGAGCTTTGTGTTCCACCTTTGGTTTTCTCATCGTCTTGTGGATAAGGAATTTGGTTTTATCTGATATCTTTCATGACCTCAAAATATCGTAAAGCTTTTCACATTCAATGCTGAACTTAAAAAATGGATCCATTGTAAAATGCTATAGACTGTGCATACAAATCCTGACAAAAACAAGTTCTAATATTTGTGGAGAAATGGCTACTTTCCATTCTTGGTGTTCAGGTTATTAATTTTGGTACGGTATTTTCTACTTGAATTTGTTTTCATCCAATAATCACAAAACAAAAGTTAATACTCATTTTTCAGTTGTCATTGGTTGGCAATTGGGACAGAGGCACTACTGGGTTTTTTTTCCCCTCCTTCCCTTGGCTGAGGCATTGAGCTCAATCATCATGCAGCCACTGGTGGCATGGGTCCAATTCCATAACCCAGCATACATTAGAGACTGTACCTGGAATTTTCCTAATCTGCTTGCATTTGATGGCCAAAAACCTGACCTCTGAGCCATTAGCCACAATACAATCATTCAGTCTGGGCAATTTACATCGCAAATCATTTTTAAAAGAAAGCATAGACTTAATACTGGTAGCAGATTTGTAAAATCAGTGACTGGTTGCATTAATTTGGTTCTGTGTGGCTGGTATGAGAAGAATTTAAGGTTCAAGCTCTGCTTTGTCAGTCTATTTCCGGACTGTTTGTTATTAAGACTGAAAAGGTTTGACTAAATTATTTATGTTGCTAATATTATTATGTAGGCCGCCAGAGTCAAGAACAAGATATTCAAATGCTGCTTTTTGCTATAAGAATAACTCAAGTTTAAAGAATGCTTACAAGAAGGCAGCGGTGAAGGACTTTGTGACCTTGGATACATTCTATTGCAGGATTCTGCAAGATTTGTATCCCTTTGTTTATTTGACCATCTGATTACAATTCAGTGATTTCAGTGATATTTATGGCACATAGAATCCCAGTTGAAGAAGCTTTCTGCAGAGGGTTGCAAATGATGATGGTTAGGTTAATGATCCCGGTAAACCTGCAGGTAATCTTTGGTGTGACTCACCCATTTTAACATGATTCACCTGTTGACCTAAAACCTCAGACCCATTTTTAGTATGGCTGATCAATAAAATCTGCAAATTGCACAACATCACCACTGCTGGGGTTTAATCAGTGAGAACAGTACAAATTGCTGCCATAAATTACAAGCAAATGATCCAGCTCGGTTTAGCATATCTTACAATGTTGGGACACTGCTTATCTAGAGGTAAATGGTTAAACCAGAAATTCCCTATAAATTAACCTCAATTTAGTTCATCAGTAAATGTGCTCTGCAAAATAGTAGACCTACCTGAAATAATAGATTTGATCCAATGTAGTGCAGTGGTGCATCCTAATAACTGGTCACTGGTTGGTTATTACACAACAGACAAGAGATGAAATACCAAGTATTCCCGCAACGTCAGGATAATTAGCACAACTTCTAACAAAAATGTGACAGAGTACAGACGAGAGAGTAATTCCAGATCTTTATTGGATAAACTGGAAAGGTGGTTTAGGTTTAGAGATACAGTGCGGAAACAGGCCCTTCGGCCCACCGAGCCTGCACAGACCAGCGATCCACGCACATTAACACTTTCGTATAGGAGGGACAATTTTTGCATGCATACCAAACCAATTAACCTACAAACCTGTACGTCTTTGGAGTGTGGGATAAAACCGAAGTTCTTGGAGAAAACCCAAGCGGTCACGGGGAGAACGTACAAACTCCATACAGACAAGCATCCATAGACAGGATCGAACCCGGGCCTTTGGCTCTGTAAGGCACCAACTGTACCGCTGTGCCACCGTGCTGCCCCTATTGTTTTACTTAGAATCATGAAGGGTACAAGTAAAACATGTAGAAAAAAAAACAAGGCATTAAGAAATGCTGTTTTTTAAATGGTTGGGGCAGTGGGGATTGTTAAGACATGATCTTCAGTCATGGGATTCAAAGAGAAAATGGATCAAAACTATAGGGGGAAAAAAAGAATTCGGGTGAGAACTAACTGGTCTATAATTCCATGCTTTCTCTCTCTCCTTTTAAAATTTGGGATAACATTACCTCCCCTCCAATCCACAAGAACTGATCCAGTATCTATAGAACATTGATAGATGGCATTTGGTTGTGCCTTCCACCTTCTCTGCCTTTGAGCGTAGTTTCCTCACCTCGGCCTCCTCGCCAAAGACTCTCGAGCCAAAGACTCGCACTTTACGAGCCAAAGACTCGCACTTTACTCACCAAGGCACTTCACCTCAACAAGGCCACTCCACTACAGCTGCGCTTATTTTTATCTGCTACCTAATCCTCCTGGCCTTTGCCTTCTTTTTAAATCTTCATTCCCTCTGACTCGCCTTCTGTCAGCCAATACTCGCTCTTGCTGCTTCTGGCTACTGCTTCTCTCCGACCTTCACGGTGTGCTGATTTTGGCGCATTATTTGCTGTAGCCTTCTAGTTGAAGAAGCATATGCGAGTTTTTGCTGGAGCACCATTGACTTGCAGAATAAGGATTTTCTGCATTTTATCGAGTAATGGGTCTAGTAGTAGGAGGTTAGCCAGGATCAATCACAGTGGGCTAAGACATATTGTTGCCTTAATTCTCAGTGAATATTGTTTAAAGATTGCATATGTTTTTTTTATTATTCATCAGCAACGGAAGAAAAAAGAGAAGCTACAAATGAAGCAACTCAAGATGGGCACTGATACAGAATATGGCGTTCTAAATATCCAAGTCACTGGCCATGACATGACAATTTTGGAACACTACAGTCAGTACATCCATAGGCTCTGCAACCAATTGAAGATCGACGTAGAGGAAAGGTAGCAAAAAAAGACCATATGTAATCAATTGCAATGGCACCAATTTGTATTTATGTAGCACACTCGAAATAAATCGAATCGACAAAGGAGATAAACCAAAGATTATAAAGCGTGATCCAAAGTTTTGACCTAAGAGTTGGATTATGTGATATATTTGAGGAAGAGATGGGTTGAGAGCTTAATATGCAGTGTTTAGTAAATAGTGTGGCTCAAAATAAAGCAATAGATTCAGGGCCACTTAATCTTAAAGGCACTTAAAAATCTGGAAATAAAGGTGTAAGTGACTTGGAAGAGAGTCGTGGATTTGACCAGTATATCAAATGATGATTGAAAGGTATTATTTTCAAGCTTCTAGAAAATCACCCTAAAGTCTTATGTAAACAAAAAGTAAAAATTCTGTATGAACAATGCAATGGATCTTCTCAAACGAATTCAGTGATAACATTAATATTCAAATCCATTCTACTATTACAGTTTGATGTTTAATTTTATTGAAATGTTAAAGTAATGGGTAGAAATATTTCTACTTTTCTCTTCCACAGCTATGCAATGCCCACCAAATCCACCGAGATCTCACAGTTACAGGAAAAAGGCACCAAGATGAATGTGGAAGCTGTGATTCTCACCCACGAGAGAATTGTACAGGTATTGCGTGTTTCATCACTAAATATATCCCAAACTTACTATTTTAAAGTTATTTATGTGTGACATTTTGTTTAGCACACAAGAAATTAATTATTCTCCTAAGCTGTGCTACTGCTACTCACGAACACTTCACTGGTTGGTATGCGAGAATTAATGGACATTTTATTAACCACTTCTTATGGTGGCATTTCAGATCGGAAATATGCCAGTGGGGAACCGCAAATGTGGATTTGTGGACTAATTGTCACACTAATTTAAAGAATTAGTTTTTATTTAATTTATATAAAGTCTTGTAGAAATTTTTAAGATAATCAATTTTATCACCTGCAAATTAATTTTGAATCGGTTCTGAATACAATTTTTACTTTACTTAAGTTCTAGGAACAGAATAAGGCCAAATACAAAATCTGACAATAGACTATAGGTGCAGGAGTAGGCCATTCAGCCCTTCGAGCCAGCACCGCCATTCAATGTGATCATGGTTGATCATCCCCAATCAGTACCCCGTTCCTGCCTTCTCCCCATATCCCCTGACTGCTATTTTTAAGAGCCCTATCCAGCTCTCTCTTGAAAGCATCCAGAGAACCTGCCTCTGAAGCAGAGAATTCCACAGACTCTCCACTCTCTCTGAGAAAAAGTGTTTCCTCGTCTCCGTTCTAAATGGCTTACTCCTTATTCTTAAACTGTGGCCTCTGACACTTTTTTCTAGATTCTAAGAATGAGCATTAGTTTATTTGCAGCATAATGCATGAACTATGGATAAGGGAGGCTTCTTGGTTCTTTTATTATTGATCCACTCATATCATTAGTGCCTTGTATTCCATTTTAGCATCCTTTTCTTTGATAGGAATTCTACGATTTTTGTTTCCTACATCATCCAGGATGATATTCAGTAGCCAGGATTGTCCTGTCGATACACAATGAAGCTACCGACAGTCACTAGTATGGAGAAGTTAATTGACAAGACCTTCCATCATTTCTGCATGCACAGTTAAATGTAGACATGTTAAATGTAGTTGCTATCCAAGTTCTCTTGAAATACTCCATGTCACCACCTTGCCAGGAATTGTAGGTAGGGTATGAAATTGTAGTAGTTGTCCATTAAATGGCTACAAAGCACAGCGGATCATATTAAGGACTTGCTATGTTTTGATTTTATTTCAGAAAATCATGATTTTTCCATTTGCTTATTTTTTTATAGCTTGATAAATTTTTAATTACAGCCACAATTTTTTTTCTGAATTGTGGAGACTCGTTCCTGCAGATTCTAATATTTTTTTTAAAAGTAGAGAACCTTTTAATTTTGATTTAATTTTATGATATTGAACTGACTTAAGATGTTCAAAGGTGTTTCTCGGTGTGTTGAGGTGGTGGGGGGAGAAAGCGGGTAACCGTTCTTCAGTCACCCTCGACGGAGAGGCGACTTTTTGCATGTCGCTTCTCTGTCTCTTCTCACGGCCTAACAGCTTGGATTGGAGCGGCCTTTCCCGGAGTCGGGCCCGGAGCATCAGCAGCGGGTGCAGCGTGGACTTTTTCCATCGTGGAGCGGGCGAACACTTGCCGGGGGACGCCAGAGAGGAGTGCTCCAATCGCTGGCCCGTGGACTACGACATCCTGAAGCCATGGTCTGCTGAGCTTCTAACCGCGGGTGCAGCGTGAACTTTCCATTGCGGAGCCTGGGATCCCTCGTCGGAGAAGAGCTCCGGCCGCCGGCCTGCGGCCTCTAACACCCTGATGCGGCGGTCTGCGGAGCTTCTAGCCGTGGGCGGGGTGTGGACTTACCATCCGGAACCTGGGATCCCTCGCCGGAGAAGAGTTCGGATCGCCGTCCTGCGGCCTATAACATCCTGAAGCCGCGGACTCCAGTCGGAAAGTGCTAATTTTGGCACTCCAAGAGTGTGTTCGACCATTCATGGCCCCGACCACGGGTGAACAAGGGAGGAGGACTGGCTGAACTTTGTGCCTTCCACCACAGTGAAGAATGCTGTGGTGGATGTTTGTGTTAAATCTTATTGTGTATTGTGTGTTCTTTTTAAGTGTATCGCTGCTGGCAAATTCATTTCACTGCACCTTCGGGTGTATGTGACGAATAAAATTGACTTTGACTTTGAAATGAGGTTCCCTGTCTTCAATTCAAACGTGGCTTCCAGTCTTCAATTATATGCCAGAATGAGGGTTTTATAGTCTGAATGATTGAGAGGGGCACGCTGTTGCTTGACCTGTTCATACAAGTCATACACACTTGAAAACAGGTCCCCTACAAATTATTGATTATTATATGTTACCACAAAGTGCCTCTGGATATAAGTGTGATGATCAATGAGCATCATTTTATCACAGCTAAATTCAATCCCATGTTTTCCTGACATTTAAGAATATGCCAACATAACTCCTTTTTTAAAAATTCCCATTATCCTACACTCACAGTTCACGCCTAGCTTAAATCAAATGAAGATTGAGACAAAATGCTGGAGAAGGAATTGTTGATGTTTTAGATTGAGACCTATCTTCAGGCTGAGAGTCAGGGGAGAGGGAGGTATAGAGATATGGATGGGTAAGGCGTGAAAATGATAGATCAAAGGGAACGATGATCAATGTAGAATGGTTGACTGTTAGCTGAGGGGAAGGTGTCCACGAGCAGCAGTGAGAGAGGGTGTTGCAGAATTCACATCGGAGAGAGGAGGAGAACTTGTTCAAAGTAGGCATACCTTGAGATTTTGCAGTGGAACAGACGAAATGTGTAGGAAGGAATGTGTATGTCAGTTTGACATAATATGTAAATAAGTTAGTGGTCATCTCTTGAGTACAAGTTTCCAAACTCCATTCATGTCTCTGACACAAAGGACCAATAATGCATTTATTTGGATAATCTGCTTTGTTTAAATGACAACATGGCTGGATTAGACACAATATAAAGTGAATTGATTGTGATGTATGGTTCAGCATTAGCTTCTCTGGCATGTCCTTCAATCATAAATAGTTTATTTTGCTGATGGCAATGTTTGAATGTGGGACAGTTTGTTGACATCAAGCTAGCACTCGTCCAGTGCCCATGGTTAGCTGCTGCTTGGCTAACTTGTATCTTTCCATACAAATGTTTGAATCTTCGCACTGCCTTCCATTGCGTTGTAATAGTTTCTGTGGTAAGCTGCAATGGTCCTCATAAATTAATTGTATACCTACACTTCAGTGATTCAACCAGGAGTGGAACATCTTTTACGTATAAAAGGATCTTGCTGTGAATTGTCTGACATCTAATTATTTTAATATTGTGCAAAGTTAATTTGTACAGTTTTTATTGTGCTTAAAATTTTTAGGTTAGTGGTTTGAGCTCGACTCTCCTGCCGGTTGTTGTGGAAGTCCTTCAGACTAATCAGCCAGAAGGTGTGCATCTGTGCATCAAAGAAGTAAGTGTCAAGACTGATCATGTTGAACATTTTCACAGCATGGTCCAATTAACCTCCAAGCGCATATGCCAATTCACTTTGTGTTGCATCTATAGTTTAAGGAAAAAAAACAAAAGCACCAGGAGTCGCATACATTAATAGAACAAATCAACATATTTTAAGCATAAATAACATGGAATCTACAGCACAGAAACAGGCTAATAGTCAAGTCAGTATTTTTACTAGAATTATCTGACCTCCAGTTCAAATTATGTCTTGCCACATTGTGCCCACATCCCTCCATTGATTTCTTCCCTATGTGTAAGATATGCCTGTTTTGAGCACTTGCCAAAAATTCTGACTGCTGTGAATAAGATCTTAAATAAAAGGGTGACCACAGTAAAATAATTCTACTTGCACAGACATGTGCATTTCTTCAATAAACAAATTGCTGGCAGAACTCAGCAGGTCAGACAGCAGTTAGATTCCCACATCTGCGTTCTCTTGCCTCTTCACATGCAAATCTTCTTCACATGAAATACTTCTGGTCCCTCTGTCCATGTACTTGAATGCAGTCTTTTTTTTCCTCGCTGTTTGCTTTTCTTGCTGATATTCCTACGAGATGTTTATTCCAATACCTTCTGTCAGTATCCCCACAACTATTCCTCTGCTGAGAAAAAACAACCAGATCTCAGATAATGGAGCTTTATACCAAGCAGTCAGGAGTGCAGCTGAGTGAAGCGATTGTTATTTCTCCTGGCTGAGCTGAAGTATAAAATCTCCAATTGATTGTCTATCCCTTTTGGCTCTGCTACCACATTTTGACTTGGGTTGTAGGACATCTTATTTGTTTTTACGCTGAAGTATAGTAATATCACACCAGCTTTTATGTTCCAAATAATAACATCAAGCACAACATCTCCCTAGACTCCATCTGTCTCTGATTTTCAGATTGCTTAACTGACATCAAGCAGTGAATAAAGACAAATTTCCTCTAACTACATACTGGCAAAAACCAAAGCTATCTTCTTTGATTCCCATTATGAATGTTGTACCCTTTTAATGCTTTCGTGTCTCGCCTAGTACCTCCTGACATTCAACCACACTATTGCAATCTTTGTATCATATTTCACAGAACGGTGAGTGAACAACCATACATTCATTCGTTCTTCAGAGAACGGGGTTTCCCCTCCCCCACTATCGATGAGGCTCGCACCAGGGTCTCCTCCATACCCCGCAACACTGCCCTCTCTCCCCATTCCCCCACTCACAACAAGGGCCGAGTCCCCCTGGTCCTCACCTTTCACCCCACCAGCCAGCGCATACAACAGATAGTCCTCCGCCAGTTTCGCCACCTCCAACGTGACCCCTCCACTCGCCACATCTTCCCATCTCCCCCCCTATCTGCCTTCCGCAAAGACCGCTCCCTCCGCAACTCCCTCGTCAATTCTTCCCTTCCCTCCTGCTCCACTCCTTCCCCGGGCACTTTCCCTTGCAACCGCAAGAGATGCTACACTTGTTCCTTCACCTCCCCCATCCACTCCTTTCAGGGACCCAAGCAGTAATTCCAAGTCCGACAGAGGTTCACCTGCACCTCCTCCAACCTCGTCTACTGCATCCGTTGCTCCAGATGCCAGCTAATCTACATCGGTGAGACCAAGCGGAGGCTAGGCGATCGTTTCGCCGAACACCTCCGCTCGGTCCGCAATAACCAACCCGACCTCCCGGTGGCTCAGCACTTCAACTCCCCCTCCCACTCCGTATCCGACCTCTCGGTCCTGGGCCTCCTCCATGGCCAGAGTGAACAACACCGCAAGTTTGAGGAACAACATCTCATATTCCGCTTGGGGAGTCTGCATCCTCTGGGCTTAAACATTGAATTTTCTCAATTCTGTTAACCCAGACTGCTCCTTTCCCCCCCCCCCCACCCCCCCACCTCTCCCTCAGCCCTCGGGCCCTGACATTCCTTCTCCATCTCCCCCCCCCCCCCCCCCCCCAAGTCGCACTAGCTTCTCATTTTCACACCAGAAACAGCTTACAATGGCCTGCTTTCCTTATCACCAATACTTTTTTGCATATCTTTCACTCATTGTTCTTGCTTTATCTCTGCATATCACTGTTTATATCTCTCGTTTCCCTGATCCCTGACCAGTCTGAAGAAGGGTCTCGACCCGAAACGTCGCCTATCTCCTTCACTCCTTAGATGCTGCTGCACCCGCTGAGTTTCTCCAGCTTTTTGTGTAACCCCCCATACATTCACATCATCACTTGAACTAACCATTTCCATCTCCACTGTGTCCAAGACTGGATTTTTGCCTCTGGGCCATTCCAATCTATTCCAAGACAACCTCTTTCACTCTATCCTCTAAACTTATAGTCTTTTGAAACTCAGCTGCCTTTATCTTCATTTGTATCATTCCATTCACCTCTGTGCTTCTGTCCTTTTTCCACCCTCAGTTAAGCACTGACCGCTTTAAATTCCTACTCTTGCCTTCAAATCCTCCAAGGCTTCACTGTTAATTGTCTCTGTATTCTCTTGTGGCTCTATAACAATAGACAATAGGTGCAGGAGTAGGCCATTCGGCCTTTCGAGCCAGCACTACCATTCACTGTGATCATTGCTGATCATCCACAATCAGTACCCCGTACCTGTCTTCTCCCCATATCCCCCGACTCCGCTATCTTTAAGAGTTATATCTAACTCTCTCTTGAAAGCATCCAGTGAATTGGCCTCCATTGCCTTCTGAGGCAGAGAATTCCACAGATCCACAACCCTCTGTGTGAAAAAGTTTTTCCTCATCTCTGTTCTAAATGGCTTACCCCTTATTCTTCGTAAAATACATATACTCCTACAATTCTGGTATCTTAAACACTCCAAAATATAATTTATGGCCATGCTACAGCTGCTAAAATGGTATGCTCAGGAATTCCCACCCGAAACCTCTCTTTCCTCATTTGACCAAGCTTTTGGTCATTTTCACCAATGTTTCATTAAGTCGCTCATTGTTGCTTTTTAGTTTGATAATAAAGCTTCTGCGAAGTGTCTTGCTACAATAAAGTTGTCACGTGCATTACACAAAACTCCACATTTTATTGTTTGAAGAAGGGTTTCGGCCCGAAACGTTGGCTATTTCCTTCGCTCCATAGATGCTGCCTCACCCGCTGAGTTTCTCCAGCATTTTTGTCTACCTTCGATTTTCCAGCATCTGCAGTTCCTTCTTAAACATTTTATTGTTTCTTGTGTTTAGGTTCTCGATTATATCTGCATTCCTCTTTTGATTCACATTTTGCATATTAATTAGTTTAAAAATCCAGGTAAAGAAAACAACCAAGAATAGATTATTTGAAAAAAAAATAGTAATGCAATAAAAATATGAAAGGAGAAAAAAAACAATTTTAATAGTTTCCCAACAAAAAGGAGAGGGTTAAAAATAAAAAGACCAACAGATTAAATTTGATGAATGAGTTTGAAAAAAGAATTGTGATCATAAATTCTACCTGAATGTAATACTCAGTATTTGTTTTAGCTTTAGATTTTGCAGTCAATAGATTTTTAATATTAAAGAATAGTCACTAATGGAGTGGATATATTACAGTGCATCAGAAGCAATTATTAATTCCAATGGGAAATTCTGCAAGGTCACTGCACTGATGTTAAGGAGGAGGGAGTCATAAGGATATCCCTTGCCGAGCATTAGCTGTCCTGCACTTTAGAATTTAACATGCTAGTTGATGTATGGTTTGTCTTTTCAAGGCAAACCGTTTTCTGTTATACATCAGAAATAGCACTATTGCGGTTACTAATGGCCCTGTCCCACGGTACGAGTTCATTCCAAGAGCTCTCCCAGGTTTAAAAAAAATCAAACTCGTGGTAAGCACGGAGAATGAACGTAGCGGGTACGTCGGAGCTCAGAGACGTCTCTTAGCGGCTCATAATGCTAACGGAAGGTACTCGGGAAGACTCGCGAACGGCAGGTAAGCTCGGGAAGACTCGTGAAGATTTTTCAACATATTGAAAAATGTCCACGAGAGCCCCGAGTACCGACGAGCGGCCATTACTATAAATCTCCGAGTTCGAATCAGGGCAAACTCGGGAGAGCTCTTGGAATGAACTCCTACCGTGGGACAGGGCCATTAGGATGTAAGGAATTGGAAACACAAATCATCATTCAGCTCATAATTGCATTAAGAACTTTGTATATTCATTTAATTTACTGCATTATTTTTCATTCTGTAGTATACTTATACGCAACAACTGAAATGCCACCATATATTATTTAGTTAAATAATTTGGTGTTTAACTCAGTAGCATTAGGTTTCTAACCTTTGGGCGCAAAGTAAATAAAGTTAAGCAAGAATTCATAAATCTTGAAGACGAGGAGAAAATTGACATTAGGGTTTTGTGTTTGTGGCCTACGTAAACATCAATTGTGTGTGTGTGCTGCTAGAAACATGCCAATTGACTTTTGAAAATTACTGCATTTAATAACATTATTATTTTGTACAATGTTATCTGCCCCATTCACAACTCAGCTGAAATTCTGACTTTTATCACAGTTGGTGCCTTAACATTTGTTAATTTAATCATTAGACTGTATTTAATGCACATGGACGCTGTGACTTATTCAAATCTAGATAACTTCTGGATTTAAAAGAAAACGAAGGGCATGGGAATTACATAAAAAAGGACAAGGGCTTAACTAGTCTATATTTATATTCCACACAAACCTAATCATCTCTTCCACATTTGTTCCCCTACCTATTATGTATACATTGTTTCCTCTTAAAAGCATAAAGCTACATCAACCATTTTTTTTTGTGGTGAGAAGTTTTATCTCATTACTCGTCATACAGACATTTATGTAAAATTCTTTCATTAAATTTGAGACATTATCATTTTCTTCTGCGCCTCACTTTAATTTTTTCCACAAATAGTGGTAGTTTCTCCACCTCAATCCCAGTGAATTCCTGCAAACTTTTCAAGGCCTCAAAGTTAACTTCGTCTTTTCCCTTCCTTGCCTCAATGTTATGTATTTAGTCTCGAGACAACACTATTCTCCATTAGCCAAGTGTGCTGTAACATTCTATTTTGCTTCAGCATTACTTCTCTGTTAATGCTATTCTATTCCTCTAAATACGAACTCTGCCACATTGCTTTCATTTTATGGTCTTATCAATTTGCATTGATTTTAGTGATTTAGTTTTATGCCCCTCCTGGGCATTAATTTTCATACATACCAAAGAATAAATGATAAGAGATGTACAATACGGAAACAGACCCTTCAGGCCACTGAGTGCATGCCAACCATAAAGCACCCATTTTACTGCAATTCTACACTAATCCCTTTTTGTACTCTATGTTTCCATCAACTACCGCACACCTACATATTATGGGTAGTTTATGTTGCCCAATTTACCTTCCAACCTGCAAATCGTTGGGATGGGGGATGAAACCAGAATATCCAAAGGACATCCATGTGGTCACAGGGAGAACATGCAAACTCTACACAGATAGCACTGAAGGTCTGATAAACCCAGACCGCTGGCACTGTGGCGCAATGGCTCTGTTAGCTGCTTCACTGTGTCACCCAATCTCTCCCTTATTTTTGTTAAAAATTAAATTCACTCAAACTTTGCTTTATTTGTTGTGCTGAATTTCATTTGACACGCAAGCCTTTTCTAGTATTGTACTTTGGTGCATTCCTTATTATTGTCATCTGTATTCCCAATTGAGCATCATTGTCAAATTTCTATGTCACGTTTTCAATTAGCTAGTCCAAATCATTAATGTATGTGATAAACCACAGGGATCACAGCTTGAATCATTGCAGAACAGTTTTTTTGTACTTTCAGCCTGGCCAGGAAATGTTCTTTTTTGCTTTGCATCTTTAAAACCCATTTGCCACTTGATCTCTGAATTGATTACCCTAACTTTTCTCACAAGTATTTTGTACAACACCTTGTTGAAAATCATCTGAAAGGCTATGAATTCCACATTCACAGATTTGTCCTTGTCTTGTCTTGCTGTTATTTATATATTATAATTAATAATTTGTCAAATGGGTCTGTTATTTGATGGTAAAATATGCTTAGTCATGATAATTCTCAATCTACAGATTAGCTGTAACCATTCCTTCATTTAGTCTGCATTTGATTCAAACTTCATACTCGTGTGAAAGAACTATCTGTGCCTCAACCATACATTTTTTTAAAAATACAAACCAAAAATTAAAATGAGGATTTGATTTTAAAAGATTATTCCATATGGGAGATGTATTTCAAAAAGTGCAACCTTAGAAAAAACGATGTTTCAATGTGCCCTGAGTTTGCAGCCTAATTAAATTTCTGCTGATAAGAGATAAATGACGTAAAGTGACATTCCGGGAACTTGAGTAATACGGAATAAATTGAAATTCAGCTGGAGTTTGTGTTTGTATAGTGCCCCTAATGGTATAAAATGTCACAGTTTGCATTGCAGGAACAATATATTAAAAACAATTTGACAGCAACTCACCTAAAAATCTTTTAAACAAATCACTAAAACCTTTGTCAAATAGAGAGGTTTTAAGAAACATCTTTAAGAACGAAGATGAAGTAGAGAGGTTTAAAGAAGGAATTATATTTCTCTGGCTGGAACAATGGTTGTGAGCAATTAATATTGAATACTCAAGAAGCCGAAACTGGAGGAGCTTTGAGGACTAACGTTTTTTTGAAGAGGTGACAAGGGTGATTGAGGGTAGGGCCATGGAAGAAGGCTACATGGATTTTAGTAAGTCATTTGATAAAGTCCCACTGGGCTGACCCAGAAGATTAAGAATCTTTGTCATTGCTGGTTTGGATTCAGAACTGGTTTACTCATGGAAGACATGGGTCAGGAATCCATGTTCCTGAGCTATACTGTTCAATGTTATATGACTGGAAAAGACAAGAAGAGGACAATGCTATGGAGAGGTTTGAGTGCAAGGATGAGAATGTCAGCATTTGCGTGTTCGTGTGAATGGGTGTTCCAAAGATTGTAAATGCTTTGCTTCACCTGCCAGGAAAAGGTCAAATTCAAGGATAAGGAATATAGTATGTGACAGAGAACAGAGATGCAGCATCTTGCTGCTTAATGGTAAATGTCTACAATTAAGTGGCAATAAATACAGAACTGGTGCACATGCAGGGTTGGAGACCGAAATCCTGGACTTGCTGACAGATTGCGGAATTCAAATTTAGCTTGCCGGACTCGAGTGGCTAAGTCCACATTTCCTTGGGTTCCCAAGGATTTTTTGCTGCAGACAGTGTGGCTGTGAATTAGAAGGAAAAGGAAAGATAACTTTAACATTTATTTTTGTATCGTTTTAATTATCATTTTTTGTACATTTTAATATTTAAATTATATTTTAAAATATTTTAAACGCTTTCAAGGGCTTTGCCGACTATTAAAGATGTTAGGGGGAGGCTTTCTAAAGTGATTTGTCAAAGTGCGCTGACAGGGGGTGCTTCAGCTGAGTTGGACGGGTCCACCTGTCTGAAGAAGGTTCTCGACCCGAAACGTCACCTATTCCTTTTCTCCAGAGATGCTGTCAGACCCGCTGAGATACACCAGCTTTTTTAGTCTACCTTCGGTGTAAACCAGCATCTACTGTTCCTTCCCAAACATTTTGTTTTCTCCACATAAGTATGGGTGTGGAAAGACGGCAGAAAGGTTGAAAGAGTAGACTTGAGAGGAATGGTGTGGTCAACCGTGTCAGTTTATCACATTAATATTTTGGATCTGTCACCACTTGCATTTATTTACAATGGAGATGAAAAGAAATGTCTTTAGCAAGAGTGTGGTGAATCTGTGGAATTCATTGCCACAGACATTATGGTGGCCAAGCAATTGGGTATTTTTAAAGCGGAGATGGATAGGTCCTTGATTAATAAAGATGTCAAAGGTTATGGGGAGATGGCATGTGAATGGCGTTTAGGGGGGGGGGGGCGCCGTCCTGTACGGGTATGGCTGCCCAGCCTGCAGCTGTCTGTTTTTCACTTCTTTTTTTATTTTTAGTTAGTTGAGTTTTTGTTTTCGGAGCTCTAGTCTTTTTTATGTGGGGGGTGGAGGGGCGGGGAGGGGAAAACTACTCTTCAGGGTCCCTACCTGGTCGGAGAGGCAGCTTCTCTCCGGGCTGCACCTTCGACCCATCCTCGCGGCCAACCAGCGGGCCTGGAGCGGCGTTTCCCAAGGGGACCACCCTGAACCACGGTTTCGGTGGCGGCGTAGCGCTATCGTGGAGCGGAGCGGGCGATACCTTGCCTGGGTCGCCACGCTGGAGCCCCGGAATGCTGAGACCGCAGGTGAACATCACGGAGCTGCGGGACTGTGGGGTGACCAGCCGTGGGTGGCAGCGCTGAACTTTGGCATCGGGAGCCTGGGATCTCTCGGCGAGATCGCCAGTTGTGGAGCTCCATCCGGCGCGGCCCTGTCGGCTTCGAAAGCAATTCTCGAATAAGGAAGCGGCTGCTCCAGGTGTCCCAAGCCGCTGTGAGGATTCTCCCGATGCCGGAGCAACATCATCTGGCGAGAACGGCCTGGAACATCAGGCCGCCGTAGCGCCGACTGTGGAGGCCTCAATAGGCCCGACTATGGGTGGACTTGGGGATGGGACTGGACTTTGTGCCTTCCCCCACAGTGGGAACCATTGTGGGGGATGTTTCTATGTTTATTGTTACATTCTTAGTGTGGCGTCTTATCTTTATCTGTGTGCTGCATGGCAAGTCAAATTTCACTACACCAATTGGTGTATGTGACAATAAATGTCCTTTGTCCTTTGAGAGGGAAAAATGGATCAGCCGTGATCGAATGGCGTTGGGAGGGAAACATGGATCCGCCGTGATTGAATGGCAGAGCAGATTCGATGAGTTGAATGGCCTACAGTAATTCTCAATAGTTCAATAGTCCTTTATTGTCACGTGTACCCTAAGGTACAATGAAATTTGTTTTACCATAGTCACACCCAAAAAAAGCAACAAGACTCAATATTACATTAATAGTTAACATAAACATGTAATTCTGATCTTATGGTCTTATTTTCCAAGCAAATTATTAACTGCCCAAAGATGGAAAGAAGCACTTGATTTCAACTATTAACTCTTTCAACACTCATTTGTTCAGTTGCAAACTGTTTCGATATGAAATATTATTAGCTTTAGGCATTTCTTTTGATATTGATAAATACATTTGCAATTTAAATTTTTTTAAAGTCTTCCGTCTATTTTGTAATATAAAATATATGGTGTAACTTTGGGTTTAACTAATTGTAACATATGCAATAATATCTTGGTATTTGCAGGACAAGGTATATATTAAATCAGCATATTTTGCTTTATTTTCGTACATTTTGAATATTTAAGCTTAACTGCAGTCAAGTGCCACAGCAGGTACTGTACATCTACCACTTTGTATTGTAGAGGATGGTAAACAGACTCATGTCTATATTAATGTCCTTGAAATGGAATTTGATGCTTCTCGTGGTCTGGTTGATACATGATTCCTATCCTGCATTATGTAGCTGACTCCTAATCCTTGCAGGGTAACTCGGGTTGGGAATTTGATATAGCCCTGCAGTATTGCCAATGTTCTTAGAACAAATTGTTATATTAAAAAATATACTCAGATAATCAGTTCAATGTGATGAACTTTGGCATCTCTTATTCGTACAGTGGCAAGAATATGCCTGGCTTCTTTAATAAATATTTTATTTTACAATTACAAACCAAAAAAGACTGGAAGAATTATTTTTCCATAGTTCGAAGAACGATACATAGGAAGTGAATGCGAGCATTAAGGAGAAAATATATGTATGTGGACATGTAAGCAAGCCACCATCAGAACAGAATCTCATAACACAGCTTTCTAGCATCTATCTCCTGTTTAGCATTCAATTGATCTTTACGAGATCATGTAACTTTTATATTCATGGTTTACATGTCAGGACTTGGTCTAGGTGAACAATTCATTGCAGTATACAATAGCAGTAGCATCATGAAATATTAAAGTGAGCTCCCATTTCCCTACTCTATCATTTTGCAGGCTATTCTCCATGCTCTTTACCAAACCTGCAAGTTGTTGTCATCTGAATCTTGACATTCTTGATTTGCAAATCCAATCCAGTTACCTTTGATTTATTCGTCACTAAATGGATAAGAGGGCAAATCTCACTCTCAATTTCTGGTCAAAACTTCCCTCCCCTCTTAGTGATGAACTTTATACACCAGCATGCTTAGTAGTTCAACATCATGAAAGAAAAACAGCTTGGATGCATGATTAAATAAATACTTTTCCCCATTACATAGAAACATAGAAACATAGAAAATAGGTGCAGGAGGAGGCCATTCTGCCCTTCGAGCCAGCACCGCCATTCAATATGGTCATGGCTGATCGTCCGCTATCCATAACCCGTGCCTGCCTTCTCCCCATATCCCTTGATTCAACTAGACCCTAGAGCTCTATCCAACTCTCTCTTAAATCCATCCAGTGATGTGGCCTCCATTGCCCTCTGTGGCAGGGAATTCCATAAATTCACAACTCTCTGGGTAAAAAATTTTTTTCCTCAGCTCAGTCTTAAATGACCTCCCCATTATCCCATTGCCATGTTGGCTCTTGTATATTAGATCTATCAGCAATTTAAATATGGCTGAATACACTGAGGTTAAAAATAATGATCAACAACCTATTGGAAGAACCCAGTGGGCCAGGCAACATCTGTGGGGGGAAATGGACAGTTGACATTTTGGGTTGGGACTCTTCATCTGGACTCCCAGTCCATTTCCCTCCACAAATGCTGCACAACCTACTGAGTTCCTGCAGTAGATTGTTCCAGATTCTAACATTTACAGTCTGCTGTGTCTTCATTTAATGCTTAAAATGCTTAGCTTAAACACTTTCTGTACTTCAGACAATTTTGCATCTTTGTTGCCACTGACTTTTTTTAATCTATGGACTCGATGTTACTATTAAGTCTGAAAGGATGGCGGCGACATGGCTTTCAAAATGGAATTGGACTAGGAATGAGACTGAATTGCTTTTCCAGGGATTCAGTTCTGATTCTTTGGTCAAATAGCCTCCTCCTGTGCTACAATGATATTATTTGTGAACAATTTTTCCTTGTAAAAATATTGTTTAAAATGTTTCAAAATATTATTTATCAATGTGCTGCTGTTCCAGATCTAGAAATTTGAATGTTGAGTTTAGACATTCCAGATAATAATTGTTTTTCACTGTTTCCACAGCACACGGAAGCTGATTTTCATGCCCGTTTCAAGGCGAGGCCAGAATTAGAAGGATTAATAGCACAAATAAATTGAGAAGAAATCTAAAGACTGTGACTATTTTGGATGACAGTTTATCAATCAGATTATGGGCTACTTTGAGTAGTGACATCGGGGAACTATGATGGAAAATAATATGTAATAATCATTGTTTCAAGGATTCCAACACAAGCAGGTAAAAGTGGTGTACTTGGATACCAATTATTCAATAAAACAAATTCAATTTTTTTGTAATCTTACTTTTACTGTTGAATTTCATTGTCTTGCAACTTATTTCCCACAATTCACAGACAGCCATTACTGAACATGAACCTGATAAAGTGCTCACACTAGCGAAATGTAAGAAGTACGCAATAGAATTTCAGTTATGTCATAGTGGTTAATAACCTTTGGCTCTTCATTTACAGCGATAAAATTCTATCCAACCTAATGTTAGAAGTTATTTTTAACCAGTGGACTCCTAATTTCACTTATTCACCTCTGACACCTGTACTAATCAAGAATCTACAGTGCCCTCCATAATGTTTGGGACAAAGACCCATCATTTATTTATTTGCCTCTGCACTCCACATTTGAGATATGTAATAGAACAAAATCACATGCGGTTAAAGTACACATTGTCAGATTTTAATAAAGGCCATTTTAATACATTTTGGTTTCACCATATAGAAATTACAGCAGTGTTTATACATAGTTCCCCCCCATTTCAGGGCACCATAATGTTTGGGACACAGCAATGTCATGTAAATGAATGAAAGTAGTCATGTTTAGTATTTTGTTGCATATCCTTTGCATGCAATGACAGCTTGAAGTCTGCACTTCATGGACAATACTAGTTGCTGAGTGTCTTCTCTGGTGATGCTCTGCAAGGCCTGTATTGCAGCCATTTTAGCTTATGCTTGTTTTGGGGGCTAGTCCCCTTCAGTTTTCTCTTCAGAAGAAGAGAAGAAGAAAATGCTACCTTTATTGTCAGCATATAAAAAAACTCAATTGGGTTCTTGACCACTCAAGAATTGACAATTTTTTAGCTTTCAAAAATTCCTTTGTTGCCTTAGCAATATGTTTGTGATCATTGTCTTGCTGTAGAATGAACTGCCAGCCAATGAGTTTTGAGGCATTTGTTTGAACTTGAGCAGATAGGATGTGTCCATACACATCAGAATTCATTATGCTAATACCATCAGCAGTTGTATCATCAATGACGATAAGTGAGCCAGTACCTTCAGCAGCCATACATGCCCAGACCATAATACCTCCACCACTGTGTTTCACAGATGAGGTAATGTGCTTTGAATCTTGGGCAGTTCCTACTCTCCTCCATACTTTGCTCTTGGCATCACTCTGACATAAGTTAATCTTCATCTCATCTGTCAACAAGACCTTTTTCTAGAACTGTGGTTGCTCTTTTAAGTACTTCTTGGCAAACTGTAACCTGGCCATCCTATTTTTGCGGCTAACCAGTGGTTTTCATCTTGCAGTGTAGCCTCTGTATTTCTGTTCATGAAGTCTTCTGCGGACAGTGGTCATTGACAAATCAACACCTGACTCCTGACGAGTGCTTCTGATCTGCCGGATAGGTGTTTGGGGATTTTTCTTTATTATAGAGAGAATTCATCTGGCATCAGCTGTGGACGCCTTCCCTGGCCTGCCAGTCACTTTGCGATTAGTCAGCTCACCTGCTCTTTTCTTAATGATGTTCCAAACAGTTGATTTTGGTAAGACTAACGTTTGGCTGATGTCTCTAACAGTTTTATTCTTGTTTCTCAGTCTCATAATGGCTTCTTTGCCTTTCATTGGCACAACGTTGGTCCTCATGTTGATAAACAGCAATAAAAGTTTCCAAAGGTGATGGAAAGACTGGAGGAAAGACTAGGTGCTGAGAGCTCTCTTATACCTGCATTACAGAGACAGTTAAACACATCTGAGCAAATATAAACACCTGTGAAGCCATGTGTCCCAAACAATATGGTGCCCTGAAATAGGGGAACTATAAACATAGTTGTTTTTTCTACATGGTGAAACCAAAATGTGTAAAAATACTCTTTAATAAAATCTGACAATGTGCACTTTAACATTTGATTTTTTTCTATTACGAATCTCAAATTATGTTGTACAGAGGCGAATAAATAAATGATGGGGCTTTGTCCCAAACATTATGGAGGTTACTGTACAAATCTATTATGAAAAATAAATGAGATGTGAAGTTAGATAGATGACTATAAACAAAGTAGTCAAAGTAATAATGGGGAATAACAAAATGGCTGATGAATTGAACATGTTTTTTGTGTCAGTCTTCACAGCGGAAGACACCAACAACATGCCAGAAATTCATGAGAGTCAGGGGTCAGATGTTAGTATAGTTGCTAATGGAGAAGGTGCTTGGGAAGCTGAATGTTCTGAAGGGATAAGTCACCTGGACCAGATGGACTACTCCCCAGGGTTCCGAAAGAGGTAGCTTTAGAGATTGTGGAGGCATTAGTAATGCTCATTCAAGAATCACCAGAGCCTGGAGTGGTTCCAGAGGACTGGAAAATTGTAAATGTTACTCCACTGTTCATGAAGGGAGCGAGGCAAAAGAGGGAAACTATAGGCCAGTTAGCGTAATTTCAGTGGTTGGTAAGATTTTAGAGTCCATTATTAAGGATGAGGTTTCCGAGTACTTAGAAGTACATAATAAATAGGCTGAAGTCAGCATGGTTTTGTGAAGGGAAAATCTTGCCTGACAAATCTGTTGGAATTCTTTGCGGAAGTAAATAGCAGGATTGACAAAGGAGAATCAGTGGATGTTGTTTACTTGGATTTTCAGAAGGCCTTTGATAAGGTACCACACGTGAGGTTGCTGAACCGGATGGGAGCCCATGGTATTACAGGAAAGATACTAGCATGGATAGAAGATTAACTGACTGGCTGAAGGCAAAGAGTAAGAATAAAAGGGGCTTTCTCTCGTTGGCTGCCGGTGACTGGTGGTATTCTACAAGGGTTGGTATTCGGCCTGCTACTTTTCACGGTTTATATTAATGATTTGGATGATGGAATTGATGGCTTTGTGGCCAAGATTTCAGTTCGGACAAAGATAGGCGGAGGGGCAGGTAGTGTTGAAGCAGGGCGTCTGCAGAAAGACTTGGACAGGTTGGGAGAATGGGCAAAGAATTGGCAGATGGAATACAGCGTAGCAAAGTGTGCGGTCATGCACTGGTAGTATGAATAAAGGCATAGACTACTTTCTAACTGTGGAGAGGATTCAGAAATCGGAGGTGCTAAGGGACTTGGGAGTGCTGGTGCATGATTCCCAATATATTAATTTGCAGGTTGAATCGGTCGTAAAGAAGGCAAATGCAATGTTATCATACATTTTGAGAGGACTAGATATAAACACAGGGGTGTCATGCTGAGGCTGTATAGGACACTGGTCAGACAGTATTGTGAGCAATTCTGGGCCCCATATCTGAGGTAGGGAGGGGTCCAGAGGCGATTTTTGACAATTATTCCGGGGGTGATTGGGTTAAAGTATGATGAGTGCTTGGTGGCTCTGGGTCTTCACCCTGGAGTTTAGAAGGATGAGGGGGGATCTCATTGAAGCTTACTGATTAATGAAAGGCCTGGATAGAGTGGATGTGGAGAGGATATTTCCACTAATGGGAGGGTCTAGGACCAGAAGGCTCAGCCTCATAATAAAAGGACATACATTTAGAAAGGAGCTGAGGAGGAATTTCTTTAGCCAGACAGTGGTGAATCTGTGAAATTCATTCCCCCAGGCCATTATGGAGGTCAAGTCTCTGGGTATTTTTAAAGCGGAGATTGACAGGTTCTTGATTAGTAAAGTTACGGAAAAAAGGCAGGAGAATGGGGTTGAGAGGGAAAGATAAATCAGCCATGATTGAATGGCCTAATTGGGCTCCTATGTCTGATGAACACATAGTTCTCATTAGATCAAAATGGTATTAACAGGGTAATGCTCCAACATTCAAACATACACTTTAACATGAACATGAATGCTAGCCACTAAGTATAGTCTCAAATTTTACATAGCTGCAAATGCTAAATAATAACCTGAAAAGTTTTTTGTTAAGTTACTTCTAAAAATTGGGCATTGCAATACCGTGAGAGGATGGTGTTTGACATTTCTAGGTAAGCATCAGAGAAGTTGTACAATAGCAATAGCTGTAGATGAATCGGTGACTAATTCTTAATTAGTACAGGTTTCAGAGGTTATGGGGAGAAGGCAGGAGAATGGGGTTAGGAGGGAGCGATAGATCAGCCATGATTGAATGGCGGAATAGACTCGATGGGCTATGCATGATGGGCTATGCATGAATATAATCAAGCCATCCACAGTGCACAGATAATGGATACAACATTTTGTGCAAGATATAACATAGGATATCACTGGATATCACACCAAACAAAAGCATTTCACTTTATCTCGGTCCATCTGACAATAATAAACTAAACTGCTTAACCAGAAATTTCAAAACTATTGTTTTAAAGTTAAAATGAGAGAACTTTTTATCATGAGTCAAAAAAAGGGAAGGCAAGACAGATGGTCTGCGGATCTAGGCTGGTGGTTTGATATGTAAATTACTCAGGTTGCAGTGTTGGCCAAGATTTTCATGAGTCTTTTGAAAATGCAGCTTTCCCCTGTGATTCTGCAAGCAGCCAAGTGTATTTTCCCCGGAGAAAGAAACCTATTTTAATATGCCAAACAGGTTTAATGTGGCTATTACACTTCTAACTGCTGCTCTAGTTGTAGGAATGTGTGGGCAAAACGTGATTTAGCTGCATATTCTAAAAGGCTACTGGGTCTTACAGATTAAGAAGGAGTCCCAATGTGTAAAGAAGTGTACATAAGATGTAAAAGATGCTGAAGCAGCTTCGGCGGTATCTGTGGTAATTAAAGTGCCACGGGTCCCTTACTTTTTGGTTGAGAACTAAAGAGATATCCTTAAGCTTAGAAGCAGACATGATTTAAATTGACAGGAAAAATTAAGCTTGACAAGAAGATTTACACGTGAAAAATTTAGAATAGATTTCCAGATAGCTTTATAGAAGTGAGAATCTTGGAGTTATTGCATATTTTTCTTGATGGATGAACTATGATCTTTCTATTTATGTTTTAGCCTTGATTTCTTTTTAAAATGATAATTGAGAGAATAATGTAGATTTTCTGATAATTCCAAATGGGTATTAAACACAAAGATTGATAGGTTTTTAGATATTAAGGAGCAGAATTAGGCCATTTGGTCCATCGAGTCTGCACCACCATTGGATCACGGCCAATCTATTTTTCTCTCTCAGCCCCATTCTCCTGCCTTCTCCCTATAACCTTTGACACCCTTACTGAAAAAGAACCTATCAATCTATGTTTTAAAAATACCCCAAAACTTGGCCTCCACTACCATCTGTGGCAATGAATTCCATAGATTCACCCCCCATGGCTAAAGAAATTCCTCTTCATCTCCATGCTAAAGGTAGAAGCATGAAACTGCAGATGCCTGTTTGCAAATAAAAGATACAAAGTGTTGGGAGTAACTCAGCGGGTCGGGCAGGGTTTCTGGAGAACATTGATGGATGACATTTTGGGTAGAGATACTGCTTCATTCTAAAGGTACTTCATTTGATTCTGAGGCTGTGCCCCATGTACTAATGGTATTGACATTCAGCGCAAATTATGTCTCATTAGAACTCTTCTATTGAACTAATAACCCCCAAACCACCACTCAGAGACACAGATTTAGAAAGTTTAGTTCAGTTTATTTTGCCACGTGTACCGAGGTACAGTGAAAAGCTTTTTTGTTGCATGCTATCCAGTCAGCAGAAAGATTATACATAATTACAATCAAGCTGCAATATGTGGCACATTTTAAAACATTACTCTTAAAAATGTTTTGTGTGTATATATATTATCTATCTTGTTTATCTGTCTGTCTGTCTGTCTGTGCGATCAAGAACTACGCCAAAACGGTACACAAAAATGTTTGCAGAATCTTACTTATCTTTTTCCCGTGGTCGTTAGTATCAGGTTTCTTCACATTTTATGTTATATTTCACAGGTTATTGATATTTAAAACTCAATTAAAGCGAACTTTGAATATAAAACTGCCTGTGAGTGTGAAATTTTTGTAGAAGCTTCCAGTGATTATGTCACAATGGCACCTCACAGTCGTCCAATCACAATGGGATCTAATTTACAGAAGCTGCCATGAAGATTCCGAAAAACGAAAACGACATCACAATGGGATCTCTGCTGCCAATACAGAAGCTATGAGAGTTGACGGAGTGGGGATGGGAGGAAAATAAATGTTATTTAAACATTGTCTTTAGTAGGGGAGTGCAAAGGGGGCGAGGTGAGGGAGTGAGTGACTGAGGGTAGGGAAAAGGAGAGGGAGGCAATGGGATCAGCAGCTTCATGGGGAGTAAGGAGAGTGTGAGACTTTTGCCCCCCCTCCACCCGCCCCCCCCCCCCCCCCACGTGGGAAGGATTGATTGGCTCAAGGGAGCACCAACTCAAAGGTCAAATCCATTCATTGACTCCGGGAAGTGCAGACTGCCCCCCCTCCCCATGTGGAAAGGATTCATTGCCTCCAGGGGACGCCGACCCATTCATTGGCTCCGGGAAGCGCCGACTGGTCCCGCCGCCCCTCCCACCTGCATGGGAAGGATTAATTGCGTTGGGGGAACGGGTGAGGGAAGGGAATGGGTTGAGTTGGGGAAACGGGAGAGTGGTGGAATATTGCGATGGGGCCCAACAGATCAGGGGGGTATGGAAGGGAGAGGAGTTATGGAGGGTGGGAGGGTCTGACTGAGGGTAGGGAGTGACTACGGGTAGGGGAAAGGAGAGGGCGGGAGAGGTGGAGGAGGGAGGGGAGGAGGTGAGGGGTGAGAAGAGGGAGGGTGAAGAGGAGGGGGACGGAGTGTTGGGGGATGAGGGGAAATGAGCTGCACCTGCGCAGTTGGCTATGGGTGAATGGTGGAATATTGCGGTGGGCAAACGGGTTACGTTGGGGGAACAAGTGATGGGGATGATTGGCTCCGGGGTGAGCGCGGACGCCGCTTTTGGAGACCAGCCCTCCCATGTGATTCCGCACCCCGCCCCCCCTCCCCGTGTTGGGGGACGGGGCCAAACGGGTCCCGCTTGGTCAAGTATATACTATTAAAAGTCTCATCTTGTATTATGTATGTGTGTGCGTATATGTATGCGTGTGTGTGTCTGTGTTTTTCTACATTCGTCAAAACGCTACGTGCTAGAGTTGACATTTTTACAGATTATTACTCACACTAACCCGGTCGACGCAATAAACAGATTCCCTTCACATCTCATTGTTTAAGAAGATGCTGGAAAATCAAAGGTAGACAAAAATGCTGGAGAAACTCAGCAGGTGAGGCTGAATCTATGGTGCGAAGGAAATAGGCAATGTTTCGGGTCGACACCCTTCTTCAGACTGATGTGGGGGGGGGCAGGAAGAAGAAAGGAAGAGGCGGAGACAGTGGGCTGAGAGACAGCTGAGAAGGGGAGGAGAAAGCAGAATTTACCTGAAATTAGAGTAATCAATGTTCATACTGCTGGGGTGCAAACTGCCAAGCGAAATATGAGATGCTGCTCCTCCAATTTACAGTGGTCCCCACTCTGGCCAAGGAGGAGGCCCAGGACAGAAAAGTCGTATCCGGATGGTAGTTTGCCTCCCTGGTGCTAGGGTCCGGGATGTGTTTGAAAGTGTCCAAGATATCCTGAAAGGGGAGGGAGAGGAACCTGAGGTCGTGGTACATATAGGTACCAATGACATAGATAGAAAAAGAGAAGAGGTCCTGAAAGGAGAATTTAGGGAGTTAGGAAGAGAATTAAGGAGAAGGAGCGCGAAGGTAACAATCTCAGGATTACTGTCTGTGCCACGCGACAGTGAGAGTAGGAATGGAGCGAGGTGGAGGATAAATGTGTGGCTGAAGGACTGGTGCAGAGGGCAGGGGTTCAAGTTTCTGGATCATTGGGACCTCTTTTGGGGAAGGTGTGACCTGTACAAAAAGGACGGATTGCACTAGAACCCGAGGGGGACCAATATCCTGGCGGGGAGATTTGCAAAGGCTACTGGGAAGACTTTAAACTAGAATGGTTGGGGGGAGGGACTCAAATAGAGAAAGCTAGTAGACAGTGAGTGACAGAGGAGGCAGAGAAGGGAAGCACTCAGACCCAACATGTAGGGGAGAAAGAAGAAAAATATAATAAACAGAAAACAAGAATAAGGTGGATGAGTTGAATGTGCAGATAGTTGTTAATGAACATGGCTCCAGGGTGACCAGGCTGGGAGCTGAACATCCAGGGATATTCAATAGCGTTGCTGGTTAGAGAGGAGATTAACACAATAGAAAGGAAGGACATTAGCTTGGAGGTTGTGGAATCAATATGGGTAGAGCTGCGAAACACTAAGGGGCAGAAAACGCTAGCGGGAGTGTGTACAGGCCACCTAACAGTAGTCGTGGAGTTGGGGATGGCATCAAACAGGAAATTAGAAATGCGTGCAACAAAGGTAAAACAGTTATAATGGGTGACTTCAATCTACATATAGATTGGGTGAATCAAATTGGCAGGGGTGCTGAGGAAGAGGATTTCTTGGAATGTATGCGGGATAGTTTTCTAAACCAACATGTAGACGTACCAACGAGAGGGCAGGCTATTCTAGACTGGGTATTGAGTAATGAGGAAGGGTTAGTTAACAGTCTTGTGTGTGCCCCCTTGGGCAAGGGTGACCATAATATGGTTGAGTTCTTCATTAGGATGGAGAGTGACATAACTAATTCAGAAACAAGGGTTCTGAACTTAAAGAAAGGTAACTTTGAGGGTATGAGACGTGAATTGGCCAAGATAGACTTGCAATTGATTCTTAAAGGGTTCACAGTGGATAGGTATTGGAAGGCATTTAAAGACTGCATGGATGAACTACAAAAATTGTTCATCCCAGTTTGGCAAAAGAATAAATCAGGGAAGGTAGTACATCCGTGGATAACAAGGGAAATCGGGGATAGTATCAAAACAAAAGATGAAGCATACAAATTAGCCATAAAAAGCAGCCTACCAGAGGACTGGGAGAAATTCCAGTCCTCGAGCAGAGGAGGACAAAGGGCTTAATTAGGAAAGAGAAAATGGATTATGAAAGAAAACTGGCAGGGAACATAAAAACTGACTGCAACTTTTTTTTGATATGTGAAGAGAAAAAGATTTATGAAAGGTAAATCATGTCTGACGAATCTCATAGAATTTTTTGAGGATGTAACTAGTAGAGTGGATAAGGAAGAACCAGTGGATGTGTTATATCTGGACTTTCAGAAGGCTTTCAACAAGGTCCCACATAAGAGATTAGTATGCAAACTTAAAGCACACGGTATTGGGGGTTCAGTATTGATGTGGATAGGGAACTGGCTGGCAGACAGGAAGCAAAGAGGAGGAGTAAACGGGTCCTTTTCAGAATGGCAGGCAGTGACTAGTGGGGTACCGCAAGGCTCGGTGTTGGGACCCCAGCTATTTACAATATATTAATGATTTGGACGAGGGAATTGAATGCAACATCTCCAAGTTTGCGGATGACACGAAGCTGGGGGGCAGTGTTAGCTGTGAGGAGGATGCTAGGAGGCTGCAAGGTGACTTGGATAGGTTGGGTGAGTGGGAAAATGCATGGCAGATGCAGTATAATGTGGATAAATGTGAGGTTATTCACTTTGGTGGCAAAAACAGGAAAGTAGGCTATCATTTGAATGGTGGCCAATTAGGAAAAGGGGAGATGCAACGAGACCTGGGTGTCATGATACGCCAGTCATTGAAAGTAGGCATGCAGGTGCAGGAGGCTGTGAAGAAAGCGAATGGTATGTTAGCATTCATAGCAAAAGGATTTGAGTATAGGAGCAGGGGGGTTCTACTGC
This sequence comes from Raja brachyura, assembly GCA_963514005.1. The sequence continues at coordinate 18,222,891 of OY740786.1, read as the reverse complement.
AGTTGTACAGGGTCTTGGTGAAACCACACCTGGAGTATTGCGTACAATTTTGGTCTCCTAATCTGAGGAAAGACATTCTTGCCATAGAGGGAGTACAGAGAAGGTTCACCAGACTGATTCCTGGGATGTCAGGACTTTCATATTTGGAAAGACTGGATAGACTCGGCATGTACTCGCTAGAATTTAGAAGATTGCGGGGGGGGGGGGGGGGGGGGGGGGGGGTTTATAGAAACGTACAAAATTCTTAAGGGGTTGGACAGGCTAGATGCAGGAAGATTGTTCCCGATGTTGTGGAAGTCCAGAACAAGGGGTCACAGTTTAAGGATAAGAGGGAAGTCTTTTAGGACTGAGATGAGAAAGACATTTTTCACACAGACAGTGGTGCATCTCTGGAATTCTCTGCCACAGAAGGTAGTTGAGGCCAGTTCATTGGCTATATTTAAGAGGGAGTTAGATGTGGCCCTTGTGGCTAAGGGGATCAGGGGGTATGGAGAGAAGGCAGGTACGGGATACTGAGTTGGATGATCAGCCATGATCATATTGAATGGTGCTGCAGGCTCGAAGGGCCAAATGGCCTACTCCTGCACCTATTTTCTATGTTTCTAATCGGGCCATGCGGGGCTGGGGAACGATGAGGTTGGAGGCTTGGCAGGGCAGGGACCGGACGTGATGAAGTCAGTGATGGTGCTAGATATAGTGGCCTGGTGCTCGTCTGAGGGGTCATGGTCCAAGGATAAGCAGGAGGAGGTGTCTGTTAGTTGGCGCGAGGCCTCAGCCTTGTATAGATCAGCGTGCTAGACTACCACGCCACCGCCCTTGTCGGCTGGTCCGATCACCTAGTCTGGGTTGTTGCAGAGTGAGTGGAGGTTTGTACGTTCAGGGTGGGAGAGATTAGAGTGAGACAGGGGAGTGGAGAAGTTGAGGCGGTTGATGTCCCGCCGGCAGTTTAAAATAAAATGGTCTAAAGCAGGTAGATGGCCATGAGGGGGAGTCCAAGAGGAGGGGGTCTGTTGGAGAAGGGAGAAGGGGTCATCACTGGGGGGACGAGGACTCCTTCCCATGGAAGAACGCTTTGAGGCGGAGGCGACGGAAGAAGAGCTCCACATCGTGGCGGACGTGGAACTCATTGAGGTGGGGACGAAGGGGAACAAAGGTGAGGCCTCTGCTGAGGACAGACGATTCGGTATCAGAGAGGGGGAGACAGTGTCAGGGGGGATGGTGAACACATGGCAAGGATGGGGGTTGGGGCCGGAGGAATTCAACCCCACTTACAGACCAGCTTCTAAATTATTCAAGGTCATTCTCCAACTTCACATTCCTGACAACAGCTCAGAAACCATAGAGACTTCAATGCACATAGTTCTGAAATTAGCTCTGACGAAGAGAAGGACCAAAATTGCAAAGCCATAAAGTTATCCCTTCCACCCCACACACCCTCGCCCAAACTCCCCCCTCCCCCCCCACACACACACCCCTGCCCCCCACACACCCCACAACCCCCACACATCCCCGCGTTGCATTGGGTGAGCGGGTGAGTGCTTGAATATTACGTTGGAGGAGCAGACCCAACCTGCACTTGACCAATATATATATACACAAAACATTTTTAAGAGCAATATATATATAGAATATATGCATACACATACGTACACACATTATATATACACAAAGACACTATATAATATATAATGTGTGCATGTGTATATTATGTAATGTTTGTGTGTGTATGTAGGTATGTTACAAAACTTACCTTGAGCGGCGCTGCATTTCTGCCATTCCCCGTGTGCGCGACTTTGACGCCTTTCAGAGGGGGGCGGGTTTAAAATGCCGTTTTTCTCCAAAGTTCAAATCGATCCATCTCAGGGGATTTTGTTGCTGAAGAGAAATCGCTCCGATATTTGTTTTATGAAGGTATTTTTAAACTACGCTAGATCATTTATTAGCTAGAGTAATTTAAAAATCATCTTCTAAAGCCGTAAACGCCGACAACGGGAAGGATTTCACGTAGGAGATAAAAGAAGGTAAGTAGTTTATTTTTACATAAAAACGTGGTTCTTAGGAAGCCTTTAATCAAATTTTCATGTTGCGAAAAGGGGACCAAAAAAAATAGGAACCAGCAGTATTTTTCCTGCCGACTGTGGGTTAATTTCACCGCAAATTGCAACGTTCCAATCCATTGCGTTCCACTAAAACCCACTCGCAAGTTGATTTAAATGGCCATTAATATACGGGAATTAAACACTAAATTCCTTCCATTTGGCCTATAAATTCATGAAAATTAGATTTAAAAATCATGTTATATTGTGAATTATTGTGTGAATGTTATTTGGACACTTAGGCAATTTAAAAATGTTTATCTTTTCTTAAGAAATGGATAGATGTTTAGATCTAGTAATTGAATGTTGTAATTAGCTACAATTAGGTAACTAACTAATATGCTTTAATTTCAGGTCATCCAAGTAAGATCGTTTCATATTTGTTTCAGAATGCTTCAATCTATAATAACTGAAAATGTCATTGAGTTCTCTTAATTTTTAAGAAAGTTATGGGCTTTTGACTGTCCTAGATCACAGCTTTTGTGTTAAGTTAATGGAAAGGCAATGGGAAACAAGATGCTAATTTCCGAGTATGAAAATGGCCATAACATTTTTAATACTGAAGATATGAAAGTGAATTAGGTGTCAAATTAAACTTCTTTTTATGCTTTATCTGATGGGATAAATTGCAGACTTGATTTTTAAAATCTCAAAAATTTGTAACATTACTAGGGTATGTGTGTGTTTGAGTATTTGTACATATATATTATATATATATAATATATATATATATAATATATATTGAATGTAGCCTTAAATAATAAGTAAATTAGGTTTGGAAAGTATATTTTATGGATAAAACACATGGCTAAATGTAAAATGCTGCTCAATAATTATATATATTTAAAATGTAACTAGTTCCATTGTTGAGCTGCATTGTAAATGGGAGGAGCACCAGAGTCCAGGTTACAGCTGCCTGCAAACGCTCTCCCACTGCCTGAGCCCTTCAGCAGCGGGGAGGGAGGTGGAGGGAATTGCAGGCAGCGTTTGCGACAGTCGCTGCGGTGTGCGGCAGTGTGGCACCGCCATGGCAGGAGGTCGGATCTTCATCCAGAGCGACTGGGCGAAGGCCTTGTGGTAAATCTAGTGTGGAGCTGATGCCAGATTGTTCCTTTGTAGCATCCTCTCTCTGCCGACGGGGCTCTAATGACTTTTCTTTTTTTGTCCCGACAGGGAGAATGAGAGGGAAGCCTGGGTTTCCTGTAAAATTCCGGGTAAGCGCTAAGACGGAACTTAATGTAGTTTAAAATAAACACAAAAGAGTGTATCAGCCCAACAAGGCTTACAGTGCTGACCCCTGGCTTGTTATCGCCCCGACCCCTCTTTAAACAATAAAACCTGGTGGAATAGTGAATATACATCTGCATTCCATGCCACAGCAACAAACAACCTCTGATCATCTGAAGAAGGGTCTCGACCCGAAACGTCGCCTATCTCCTTCGCTCCTTAGATGCTGCTGCACCCGCTGAGTTTCTCCAGCCTTTTGTGTACCCTCGATTCTCCAGCATCTGCAGTTCCTGCTTTAACACATCTGATCATCTGCAATCCTTTTGACAACTGTGCCTCTTCCCTCTTGTCACTTGAAGACTTTGTTGCTGAATGAACAGACAGATTCTGCCTCTTGGCTGGACAGAATCACAACACATCACTGAGCCTTTGTTCCCCTTAAGGGCCTGTCCCACTTTGCGATTTTATGAGCGACGACGGGTGTCAGTGACTGACGCCCGATGTCGCCTAAAAACCGTCAAGTAGTACGACAGGACACGACACAGCCGCGTCAAGGCACAACACTCCGCGTCACCAATTTCCATGCGTCACCATCGGACCGGACACGCGTCACCATGCGTCGCCATAGGACGACATGCAACAGCATACGACAGCATAGAACAGCGCCTGTGACGTCACAGCCGTCAAGCGGTGTCCATGTACGTCCACCCGCGACACGATACGGCAAGATATGACAGGTTGCGTCAAAACCATATAACCATATAACAATTACAGCACGGAAACAGGCCTTCTCGGCCCTTCCAGTCCGTGCCAACCATTTATTTTCCCCTAGTCCCATCTACCTGCACTCAGCCAATACCCCTCCATTCCCTTCCCGTCCATATACCTTTCCACTTTACTTTTAAATGTTAACAATCGATCCTGCCTCCACCACTTCTGCTGGAAGATCATTCCACACAGCCACCACTCTCTGAGTAAAGAAGTTCCCCCTCATGTTACCCCTAAACTTCTGTTCCTTAATTCTCATGTCATGCCCTCTTGTTTGAATCTTCCCTACCCTCAACGGGAAAGGCTTATCCACGTCAACTCTGTCTATCCCTTTCATCATTTTAAAGACCTCAATCAAGTCCCCCCTTAACCTTCTGCGCTCCAAAGAATAAAGACCTAACTTGTTCAACCTTTCTCTGTAACTTAGTTGCTGGAACCCAGGCAACATTCTAGTAAATCTCCTCTGTACTCTCTCTATTTTGTTGACATCCTTCCTATAATTAGGCGACCAAAATTGTACACCATACTCCAGAATTGGTCTCACCAATGCCTTGTACAATTTTAACATGACTTCCCTACTCCTATATTCAATGCTCTGATTTATAAAGGCCAGCACACCAAAAGCTTTCTTTACCACCCTATCTACATGCGATTCCACCTTCAGGGAACTATGCACAGTTATTCCTAGATCCCTCTGTTCCACAGCATTCCTCAATTCCCTACCATTTACCATGTACGTCCTATTTTGATTTGTCCTGCCAAGATGTAGCACCTCACACTTATCAGCATTAAACTCCATCTGCCATCTTTCAGCCCACTCTTCCAAATGTCCCAAATCTCTCTGTAGAATTTGAAAATCTACTTCATTATCCACAGCACCATCTATCTTAGTATCATCTGCATATTTACTTATCCAATTTTCCACCCCATCATCTAGATCATTGATGTACATGACAAACAACAGTGGACCCAACACAGATCCCTGAGGCACCCCACTGGTCACCGGCTTCCAACCTGACAAACAGCCATCCACCATTACTCTCTGGCATCTCCCATTCAGCCACTGTTGAATCCATCTTGCTACTCCGCCATTAACACCCAAAGATTGAACCTTCTTAAACAACCTTCCATGGGGAACCTTGTCAAAGGCCTTACTGAAATCCATATAGACAACATCCACTGCTTTACCCTCATCAATTTCCCTAGTAACCTCTTCAAAAAATTCAAGGAGGTTTGTCAAACATGACCTTCCAGGCACAAATCCATGTTGACTGTTCTTGATCAGACCCTGTTTATCCAGATGCTTATATATATTATCTCTAAGTATCCTTTCCATTAATTTGCCCACCACTGACGTCAAACTAACAGGTCTATAATTGCTAGGTTTATTCTTTGAACCCTTTTTAAACAATGGAACATTGTCATCTGGAGCACGTGACGTCATTTGATTACCCAGCTCAGAAGGTCTGTTGACTGGTGAATCTCTTAAGCTTGCAGGCTACCTGGTTTCTGGACTTGTTCTTATTTGTAGTGAGACTGAAATTTTTACCTGCAGAAGCTGGTTGCCAGCTGTGTGACACAAGTAATTTCTGACTGTGTCAAACTCTCCCAGAATTGCTCTGAGAGTCCAATATACCACACCCGCAAACTTACTGAATGTCAAAACCATCAAGGAGTTTTCACTGTCTTCAAATGTCTCAGACATTCACATTGAAAGTTACTCAAATGATTAAATGTCAGAAACATTTCTTCCAAAGTTATTGGGAAAACTAAGAATAAATAAGACATTTAAATACCAGGGAACAATTAACTACCATTAAATCAATTCCATTAAATAATAACGTATCTATTTGCTTTGTACTGGTGCATCTGTTTCTTCCATTTAAGATCAATGGGTGCTCTAGACTAGGTGCTGGGAAATTTGATAGAGCAGCAATCAGCTGTGGGGAAGTTTAGAACTTCTGCATCGTGTGCTTCAAACATCTGTCCATTTTGGACAACGGCTGTTAAGCAAAATAACTGGGCCAATATGTTTCAGTTTTAGTTTATTATCAAGTGTACTGAGGTACAGTGAAAAACAGAATTACACACTGCCACCCAACTTTGTGTCATCTGCAAATTTTCTAATGTTACTTTTAATTCCATCATCTAAATCATGAATATATATTGTAAATAGTTGCGGCCCCAACACAGAGCCTTGCGGCACTCCACTCACCACTGCCTGCCATTCCTGGTACAGTGCCCTCCATACTTTTTGGGACAAAGACCCATCATTTATTTATTTGCCTCCGTACTCCATAACTTGAGATTTGTAATAGAAAAAAAATCACATGTAATTAAAGTGTACATTGTCAGATTTTAATAAAGGCCATTTTAATGCATTTTGGTTTCACCATGTAGAAATTACAGCAATGTTTATACATTGTTGCCCCCATTTCAGGGCACAATGTTTGGGGCACAGCAATGTAATGTAAATGAAAGTAGTTATGTTTAGTAATTTATTGCATATCCTTTGCATGCAATGACTGCTTGAAGTCTGCGATTTATGGACTACCAGTTGCTGGGAGTCTTCTCTGGTCATTCTCTGCTAAGCCTGTATTGCAGCCATCTTTAGCTTATGCTTGTTTTTGGGTCTAGTCCCCTTCAGTTTTCTCTTCAGCATATGAAAGGCATGCTCAATTGGGTTCAGATCGGGTGATTGACTTGGCCATTCAAGAATTGACCATTATTTAGGTTTGAAAAACTCCTTTGTTGCTTTAGCAGTATGTTAGGGATCATTGTCTTGCTGTAGAATGAACCACCAGCCAATGAGTTTTGAGGCATTTGTTTAAACTTGAGCAGATAGGATGTGTCTATACACTTCAGAATTCATTATGCTTCTACCATCAGCAGTTGTATCATCAATGAAGATAAGTGAACCAGTACCTTCAGCAGCCATACATGCCCAGGCCATAACACCCCCACCACTGTGTTTCACAGATGAGGTGGCATGCTTTGGATCTTGGGCAGTTCCTTCTTTCCTCCATACTTTGCTCTTGCCATCACTCTGATATGTTAATCTTCATCTCACCTGTCCACAAGAAAATGTCGGATGGATTTTTTCGCACGGTTGATGTATTGTATATATTTATTACTTGAATAAAGTCTATTTTGAAATATTTAAAAAAAATCTTCATCTCGCCTGTCCACAATACCTTTTTCCAGACCTGCGGTTGCTCTTTTAAGTACTTCTTGGCAAACTGTAACCTGGCCATCCTATTTTTGCGGCTAACCAGCAGTTTGCATCTTGTAGTATAGCCTCTGTATTTCTGTTCATTAAGTCTTCTGTGGACCGTGGTCATTGACAAATCCACGGCTGACTCCTGAAGAGAGTTTCTGATCTGTCGGACAGGTGTTTGGGGATTTTTCTTTATTATAGAGAGAATTATTCTGTCATCAGCTGTGGAGGTCTTCCTTGGCCTGCCAGTCCCTTTGCGATTAGTAAACTCATCAGTGCTCTCTTTCTTCTTAATGATGTTCCAAACAGTTGGTTTTGGTAAGCCTAAGGTTTGGCTGATGTCTCCAACAGTTTTATTCTTGTTTCCCAGTCTCATAATAGCTTCTTTGACTTTCATTGGCACAACTTTGGTCCTCATGTTGATAAACAGCAATACAAGTTTCCAAAGGTGATGGAAAGACTGGAGGAAACACTAGGTGCTGAAAGCTCTCTTATACCTGCATTAAGGAGGCAATTAAACACACCTGAGCAATTACAAACGCCTGTGAAGCCATGTGTCCCAAACATTATAGTGCCCTGAAATGAGGGGACTATGTATAAACACAGCTGTAATTTCTACATGGTGAAACCAAAATGTATAAAAATGTCTTTTACTAAAATCCGACAATGTGCACTTTAATCACATGGTGATTTTTTCTATTACAAATCTCAAATTGTGGAGTACAGAGGCAAATAAATAAATGATGGGTCTTTGTCCCAAACATTATAGAGGGCACTGTATGTTGTTTTGTGAAACACAGTAAGTAAACTTGGAACTGCAATGAGCACCCTTTATTCCAAGGGATTGAAGTACATACATTAGGAAGTTTTGCTGCAGTCATGCATGGCTTTCGTGAGATCAGTTTGATCTCAGAGCTAAGGGAGGATATACTGCACTGCAGTATGCATGTACTAGATTGATTCCAAGGATATTGGGTATTTCTGAAGAGGGGTTGAATAAGATTTATTCACTGGTGGTTAGAAGAATGAAAAGTGATCTTATCAATGCACATAAGATTGTCCAAGGATCCGCAAGGGTCACTACCAAAGAGGTTGTGTGTTCAGTGTAGTTTATAATCACACGATAAAGGGTTAGCCATTTAATTTGGAGATAAGGGGACATTTGTGAACTCGATGATTTGTGAATATTTGGATGTCTATCCAGGAGGCAAATAGATGGTGAGTCACCACAAGGAAGAAAATCGATAGATATTTGGAAACTCGGAATACGGGGATTGGTTGGGAAAGTGGAGGATCAATCATGATCAACCCAAAATACAAGGTTCAAGATTACGTGCCCGTGCTTCTATTACCTCTGTGTTTCAATGTAATATCATATTTTTAAATTCATTGATCCAGCCTATCATAGCCCATCCAGTTACCAGATGTCAGTATTGCTTATCAGCTACCAGAAGTGCATGCTGGATTTAAGTGCTCATTTGACCAGTGTGTTCATGATTTTCAGACTTTATATTCCAATTTGTCGATATAAGAAGCAAAGGCACGAAACAAAATAATATTCTTAATAATTGATTTACGCTGTGATAAGCTGGTATTGGTTTATTTGCAGGAAGGAACTGCAGATGCTGGTTTAAACCGAAGATAGACACAAAACACTGGAGTAACTCACCAGACCAAACAGTATCTCTGAAGAAAAGGAATAGGTGACATTTCAGGTCATGACCCTTCTTCAGACTGAGGGTCAGGGGCTCCTCACTCTCAGTTTGAAGAAGGATCTCGACCTGAAACGTCACCTATTCCTTTTCTCCGGAGATACTGTCTGACCCGCTGAGTTAATCCAGCTTTTTGTGTCTATCTTTGGTATTGGTTTATTATTGTCATATGTACCAACATGATACAATGAACAACCATTCAATCTCTGTATTCCTAGTTTCGGCACCATTGTGTGCAATCATACCATTCACGAATACAGAAAAGGTAGGAAAGAGAGTGTAGAATATTGTGTTACAGCTGCAGAGAAAGTGCAGGTAAAAAGAGAGTCAAAGGGCCGCGATAAAATTGATTTAGAGATTGGGAATACATCCTTAGCATATGAGATTGTCTGTTCAAGGGTCTGATAACAGTGGAGAGGCAACTTTCCAAATCTGGTAGTACATGCTTCCAAGCTTTTGTATCTTCTGCCCAGTGGAAAAGGGAGAAAAGAGAATGACAAATGTGTGAGTGGTCCTTGATTATGTTGGCTGCTTTCCCAAGGCAGTGTGAAGTGTGGATGGAGTAGACTTCGCAAGATAGACTGGACTGCGTCAACAATTCTTTGCAACCTCTTGCGGTCTTGGGCAGAGCAGTTGCTATACCATGTTGTGATGCATTCTGATAGAACGCTTACTATGGCGCATCTGTAGAAGTTGGCAAGATTCGTTGGTGACATGCCAAATTTCCTTTATCATTTGAGGAATTTGGGACATTGCTGTGCTTTCAGGTCTAATCTGATGTGGTTGGCCAGGACAAATTTTTGGTGATTATGCTTAGGAACTTGATGCTTTTGATGATCTGCACTTCAACACCATTGTTGCAGGCTGGAATGTGTATGTCACTTTGCTTCCTAAATTTTTTTTTGAATAATTTTTTTATTAGCAATAAACAATTCTCAATGTTTAAAACTGAGTTATAAACATCAACTTAAATCAATATTTGTACTCTAATGATTATTATCTTATTTTTTTTGAAAATAAAAGTGGGTAAAGAGAAATACCATTATTAATCAATAAAATTATAATTCCTTAATAATTATTTGGTATAAAAGAAAAAGAAAAAATGAAGAAAAAGAAAAAAGACATATTATGTATATATATCAATTAAAAGCCACACAATATATTATAAATGAAACAACTACAAATAATAATATCAGTAAAGACATGCATATATCCTGGTATATCAATACATTATTTTCATCAAATCCCGCAGGGTGTCAGTCGAGCCGTGATGCCAAGAACAGCCACTTCTCTAAATACTGTATATATGGAGACCATATCTGTTGAAAAGAATTATACTCGTCCAAAAGGACAAATCTGATTCTTTCCAACTGCAACGTCTCCAACATCTCTGATGCCCACATTTTAATTGTTGGGGATAATGTTCCCTTCCAAAATTTCAATATTATTTTTTTCCCTAATATCAAACAATAATCAAGGAAATTTCTTTGATCTAGTGTAAATATCAAATTAGCCTCTGGAATTCCCAGTATTATTAGCTTTGGGTCGGGTTCTAATTTAACCTTAAGAACTTCAGAAATAACTTAAAAAATTTCTGTCCAATAATAATTCAATTTAGGACATGTAACAAAACTGTGTGTTAAATTTGCTTCTAAATTCTTACATTTATCACAAATAGAGGAGAGATTAGGAAATATACTATTTAATTTGGCTTTCGAATAATGTAATCTGTATAATACTTTAAATTGTATTAATATATGTCTAGCATTTAACGAGCACCGGTGTATTCGTTGTAGACTTTCTTCCCAATTTTCTTTGGTTATAGGTGATCCAATTTCATTTTCCCATGCTTGACGATATGTTTCAGTTATTGGATTCTCCTTATCCATAATGATGTTATATATATAAGCTATTAATTTTTCTGTGGTTGGATGCCAGTTAAACGATTCATCTAATAATCCTGGTTCCTTATTTTTAAAATCCTGTGTATTAGATTTAATATAATCTCTAATTTGGAAATACCTAAACAAATGCTGTGAAGACAATCCGTAGATATCTTGTAATTCCTGAAATGAAAGAAATTTTCCATTTCTATAGAGGTGCTCTACCCTTGTAATTCCTAAATTATCCCAATGTCTGAACCCTCCATCCAATGTGGAGGGCTTAAATAATGGGTTATTCATAATTGGTAATCTAAATGAAAGGTTGTCTAATTGTAAAGCCTTGACTATTTGTTTCCAAATACGTCTATTATTATAAATGATTGGATTGTCCCTATAAATTTTTTTTTGAACTTCCTTTGGGGCAAAAATAATTGAATCTACGTTGAAAGGCAAACAGTCTTCCTTTTCTATCTTTAGCCACGTTGGTTCCAGGTCCGTATTTACCCACCAAAAATTCATACTCTTAATCTGTACTGCCCAGAAGTAGTATAGAAAATTTGGAAGTGCTAATCCTCCGTTTATCTTTGACTTACATAAATGTTTTTTACTTATTCTATGATTTTTATAATCCCAGATAAAACTATTAACAATATTATCAATTTTTTTAAAAAAGGTTTTCGGAAGGAAAAAAGGGATAGCTTGAAACAGATATAATAATTGTGGTAGAAAAACCATCTTTATAGCATTTATTCTACCAATCAAAGATATAGGCAGTGTTTTCCAATATAAAATATTTTTTTAAAGTTTATCTAATAATTGAGGATAATTCGATCTAATTAATGAGTTATGAGATTTAGATACATTAATTCCTAAATATTTAATTTTGTCAGTAACTATTGATAATGGATATTGTTGTAATATGTTTAAATTTATATTAGTTATTGGCATAATATCACTTTTATTCCAATTAATCCTATATCCAGAAAATGTACTAAATTTATTTATAACATCAAACAACATTGGAATACTAATTTCAGGTTTTGTGATGTAAATCAAAACATCATCTGCATATAAGGATATTTTATTAGTTGTTCTGTCAGTATTATAACCGTATATTTCAGGTTCTGATCTAATTCTTTCCGCCAAAGGCTCTATCGCCAAGGCAAATAATAAAGGCGATAACGGACATCCTTGTCTACATCCCCTAAAGAGTTTAAATTTAACTGATAGTATTTGATTAGTTAGAATTCTTGCAGTAGGATCTGAGTATAGGATTCTTACCCATTTACAAAATTGATCCCCCAATTGAAACTTTTCCATTATATTAAATAGATATAACCATTCCACCTGGTCAAATGCTTTTTCTGCGTCTAACGATATGACTGCTAATTCCGTATCTCGTATTCTTTTAGAATATATAATATTAAACAGGCGTCTTAAATTATGAGATGAATAGCGTTTTGGAATAAAACCTGTTTGATCATAATGTATTAATTTAGAGATCACCAAACTTAGTCTCCTAGATAAAACTTTAGCTAATATTTTTTGGTCTGTATTTAGAAGGGCAATCGCTCTATATGAACCAGGATCTTCCAGATCTTTATCTACCTTAGGTATAAGTGTAATTGTGGATTCATTTAAAGAGTCTGGTAATTTTCCTTGTTCATATGCATGTCTATACACTGTATGTAGTCTTGGAGAGATCAGATCTTGAAATTTTTTATAAAATTCTGCACTCAGGCCGTCAGGTCCCGCAGCTTTTCCATTCTTTAATGAACCAATTGATTCTGCGATATCTTTCACTGATATTTCAGCATTTAACAAATGTCTCCCTTCCTGATCTAAACTCTTAATTTGACATTCTTGTAGAAATGTTTCCATTCCATCTGTTTGTCCTGTTAATTTTGATGAGTAAAGATTTTGGTAATATTGTAAAAATCTATCATTAATATCTTTTGGTATGGTCAGTATATTTCCTTGCATTGATCTGATTCCATGTATCGTTTTTTCATCGTCTAATTTTCTTAATTGTCGTGCTAGCAATTTATGCGGTTTATCTCCAAATTCAAAATGCACTTGTTTGGTTTGTTGATAAAGTTTGATGACTTGATTAGAGTATATTTCATTTAGTCTATACTTTGCTATTGCAATTTTATTACTTAACTCCTTAGAAGGGTGTTTTATATTCTCATTGTCTAGTTGTTTTATCTCCATTTCTAACTTCTGTTCCCTCTTTCGGTTTTCTTTATTAAAATATGCTTGTGCCGATATTATTGCACCACGCATGAATGCCTTAAATGTATCCCAAAGTAACAATGGTGAAATTTCAGGTGTGTCGTTTGTCTCAAAGAATAATTTAATCTGTTCTGTCACATGATTACAACAATCCTTGTCCTTCAGTATCTGAGGATTAAATCTCCAAGTCATAGTTTTATTAGATATATCTTTTAGTTTTATCTTAAATGTTAATGGTGCATGATCTGAAATAATAATATTGTGATATTTTGCATTGTACGCATAGGGAAGCAGTTTTGAGTCTATTAAAAAGTAATCTATCCTCGAGTAGGTTCCGAATACGGGCGAGAAAAAAGAATATTCTCGTCCGGATGGGTTCTCTAATCTCCAAATATCCTTAACGTTAGTTGAGTTAATGAAATAATTTATAAGTTTACTTGAATTAGAAATAGCTTTCCTTTTTGTTGAGGATCTGTCTAAGTAGTTATCCAAAGTGCAATTTAAATCGCCCCCAATTATTAAATTATGTTGAGTGGATATAGGAATATTATTGAATATTTTCTTGAAAAATAATGGGTTATCGAAATTAGGAGCATATATATTCATAAGAATTACTTTTTTTGAGTATAATTCCCCTGTAATTATTACATATCTGCCCTCTTTATCTTCTATTATAGAACTTTGTTTAAAAGGTATACCTTTACGAATAATTATTGCAACTCCCCTAGATTTATGTATAAATGAAGAATGATATACCTTTGAAATCCATTTAGCTGTTAATCTATATTGATCATCTCTTTTGAGATGCGTCTCTTGGAGGAAAATAACTTCTGATTTCAATCTATTCAGCTGCGCTAACACCTTACCCCTTTTAATTGGTTCATTAATTCCCTTAACATTCCAACTACAGAAAGTGATTCCATCATCCCCAGTCTTCAAATTCATATCTTGCATTTTAGTATTAGGGTGGTTTTTTTTGGAGTAGCCCTCTCGGCCCCTCCAGCTCAACAAGGCACCCAAACGCCAATCCGACGAAAATTACCAATCTCAATAATCCATATCCATGTCTATCTAAAATAATTATACGGTATTGTTCATAATTACATTCATATAATATATAACATAAATTCAAATACTTAATATATTAAAAAAAATAGAAAATATAAGTGAAAAAAGAAAAAAGAGTGTTAAAAGGGTGCCCAAAGAAAAAAAAGACTACACTGATAGATTGTGTAGTGTGTGTTAGTGAACGCCACACTAACGTGGCGATTAATCTAATGACTTCCGTGTTTAAAAAAGATGTTAAATATTCCAGCTCCCAACTAGAATACTGTGTATATTGGGGTGGGGTACTAACTTTAAGGATTTAGTAATTATTTCTATTATTCATGAAACTATTTATTAATTACTATTCTATTGTAATTAGTATTATAATAAATAATACTATGTTAGGGGAATTATTGAAATTCTACAAATTGATACCAAACCACTACTACATTCCCATTATTTTCCCTCTTTCTCAATGAATAATTCATAACCGCAGGTTAATGATAAAAGTCCAAAATGTTCAGTCGTCGTCTTCTTCCTCCCGTGATTCATCGTCTGTTTCCTCCTCTTCTGCCTTCTTCTGTATGCCTTGAGCGAACTTCAATGCATCAGTATGCTTAACGAAGCGGTGTTCCTCGTTGTCATAGGTCACTCTCAGTGTTGCTGGGTACATCAAGCCATATCTGAGATCCACTGTATTCTTTAAATTCCGTAGAATGCCTCTTGTTTCAGTGAATAAGGATCTTCTCTTAGCAACTTCCGCTGGGTAATCTCTGAAGATACTAATGTTATTTCCTTCGTATTTCAAATTTCTCTTTCTCATTATTATCTTCATCATATCTTCAAAGACGTGATCATACACCACCTTTACAATCATTTGTCTGGGTGGTGCACCTCTCCCAGGGACCCGTCTTAAAGCCCTGTGGGCACGGCCCAACAGTGGTTCTTCATCCAATTCCAAAATGTCTTTTAGGAGTTTTGCAACAAATTTTCGTGGATCTTGATTTCCTTCACAACCTTCGGTCAATCCTACAATTCGCAAATTCTTATGTCTTTGTCGGCCCTCCAAATCAATACATTTCTCATTTATTTTGCGAAGTAGTTCTGAGAGGCGTTTATTCTCGGCAAGTAACTTCTCAGTTTCCTTGGCACTTTTTACAGCAAAATCAGCCAAATCTTTAAGTGTATCATTGTGTTGGTCAATTGTAATGGTAATAGGATCTATCTTATCATTCAGCATTTGTTCCAACCCAGCAACCTTGGCGTTTATCTCAGAGAATCGGTTTTGAAATTCAGCCTCCGTCTTACTTTTCCATTCGCTCATCATAATCTTTACCGTCTTGGTAACTTCTTTTGTTAATTCCACTTTAATTCTCTCCTGAGACACCAGAATCTCCGCTTTTAGATTTTTTATTTCATCTTTATATTCTTTCTTCATGTCTTTAAATTCATCTTTATATTCCTTTTTCAGATCTTTTATTTCTTTCACCAGTTTCTTCATCTCACCTATCATGGAATTTTTAAACTCTTCCATTTCCACTTTTCTCTGTGAGATCTCTTCCTGGGAGGCAGTCAGACTCGAGCCCGAGGCTTTGGTGGTGCCAGCCTCTCTTCTTAGGCCCGTTTTCTTCGGGGGAGGGGAGGAGTGCTGCATTTTAAATTTCTTACCGAAGTCGCGCGCCTGATGACGTCACGCAGCCTTCAATCGCACCGGAGCCGTTTTTAATCGATCTCCTGCGGTAAGTAGCGTTAGCACCCTCCTTTAGCCCCGTTTTTTTTACAGATTTTTACGGAGCTGATCTGGCGCTGTTCTCCCCTAGAACATGGCGCCACCGGAAGTCTCCTTGCTTCCTAAATTTAATAACTAGCTCTTTTGCTTTGCTGGCATTGAGGAAGAGGTTGTTGACTTGACACCATGCTACTAAGCTCTCTATCTCCTTCCTGTACTCCATCTCATCATTTTTCTAGCTCTGCTGTGGACGCCTAGGGAGTATAGTTGGGGCTGAGGACACAGCCTTAAAGGCACCAGTGCTGAGAGTTATCGTGGGGATGCTTTGTTGCCCATCTATACTGATTGCAATCTATGGGTCAGGAACCCAAGGACCCATTGCAGAAGGTGTTGCTAAGGCTAGGAGTTTGGAGATGAGTTTTGTGGCAATTATCGTGCTGAAGGCAGAGCTAGAATCAATAGGGAGCCTGACATTTTTCTCCTGATGTTCCAGGGATGAGTGTAAGCCGGGTCATTGAAAAAAGATCAATATTCCCACTGAACTTTACGTAAAAACAATTCACAGTGTTGGCTTCGAATCCACAATAATTTCAAGAGATATCAGAAGTTATTTGAAAATTTGTGCCATAATTTTAGATCTTTGCCACTCAAAAACCCATGCAAAATAGAAGCTTGGTTTTATGGAATGTCTTTTATAATCAATGGTTATCTCAAGGCATTTAGAGCAAATTACATTTTTTTTGGCTTACAATACAGCTTACAACCTGCGTACAGTGAGGGGATACTGTCCAGATGATTTGTTTAAGTTATATCATTTCAGGGATAAACTTTATCAAGTACATTGGGGAGAACTTCCTTTTCATAGAAACATAGAAACAAAGAAAATAGGTGCAGGAGTAGGCCATTTGGCCCTTCGAGCCTGCACCGCCATTTAATATGATCATGGCTGATCATCCAACTCAGTATCCTGTACCTGCCTTCTCTCCATACCCCCTGATCCCTTTAACCACAATGGCCACATCTAACTCCCTCTTAAATATAGCCAACGAACTGGCCTCAACTACCTTCTGTGGCAGAGAATTCCACAGATTCACCACTCCCTGTGTGAAAAATGATTTTCTCATCTTGGTCCTAAAAGACTTTCCCCTTATCCTTAAACTGTGACCCCTTGTCCTGGATTTCCCCAACATCGGGAACAATCTTCCTGCATCTAGCCTGTCCAACCACTTAAGAACTTTGTAAGTCTCTATGAGATCCCCCCTCAATCTTCTAAATTTCAGCGAGTACAAGCCGAGTCTATCCAGTCTTTCTTCATAGGGAAGTCCTGCCATCCCAGGAATCAGTCTGGTGAACTTTCTCTGTACTCCCTCTATGGCAAGAATGTCTTTCCTCAGATTAGGAGACCAAAACTATACGCAATACTCCAGGTGTGGCCTCACCAAGACCCTGTAGAACTGCAGTAGAACCTCCCTGCTCTTGTACTCAAATCCTTTTGCTATGAATGCCAACATACCATTCGCTTTCTTCATTGCCTGCTCCACCTGCATGCCTACTTTCAATGACTGGTGTAGCATGACACCCAGGTCTCGTTGCATCTCCCCTTTTCCTAATCGGTCACCATTTAGATAATAGTCTGCTTTCCTGTTTTTGCCACCAAAGTGGATAACCTCACATTTATCCACATTATACTGCATCTGCCATGCATTTGCCCACTCACCCAGCCTATCCAAGTCACCTTGCAGCCTCCTAGCATCCTCGTCACAGCTAACACTGCCCTCCAGCTTCGTGTCATCCGCAAACTTCGAGATGTTGCATTGAATTCCCTCGTCCAAATCATTAATATATATTGTAAATAGCTGGGGTCCCAGCACTGAGCCTTGCGGCACCCCACTAGTCACTGCCTGCCATCCTGAAAAGGACCCATTCACCCCTACTCTTTGCTTCCTGTCTGCCAGCCAGTTCTCTATCCACATTAATACTGAACCGCCAATACCGTGTGCTTTAAGTTTGTACACTAATCTCTTGTGTCTGACCTTGTCGAAAGCCTTCTGCAAGTCCAGATATAACACATCCACTGCTTCTCCCTTATCCACTCTACTCGTTACATCCTCACTGACTTTGTTCAATGATTTCACCACTTTCCAAATGCGATGCTATCCCATCTTTAATAACTGACTCTAGCAGTTTCCCCACTACCGATGTTAGACTAACTGGTCTGTAATTCCCCGTTTTCTCTCTCCCTCCTTTTTTAAAAAGTGGGGTTACATTAGCTACCCTCCAATCCTCAGGAACTACTCCAGAATCTAAAGAGTTTTGAAAAATTATCACTAAGGCATCCACTATTTCTGGGGCTACTTCCTTAAGTACCCTGGGATGCAGCCTATCTGGCCCTGGGGATTTATCGGCCTTTAATCCATTCAATTTACCTAACACCACTTTCCGACTAACCTGGATTTCACTCAGTTCCTCCATCTTATTTGACCCGCGATCCCCTGCTATTTCCGGCAAATTATTTATGTATTCCTTAGTGAAGACAGAACCAAAGTAGTTATTCAATTGGTCTGCCATGTCCTTGTTCGCCCATGATCAATTCACCTGTTTCTGAATGCAAGGGACCTACATTTGTTTTAACTAATCTTTTTCGCTTCACATATCAATAAAAACTTTTGCAGTCCGTTTTTATTTCCTGCCAGTTTTCTTTCATAATCCATTTTCCCTTTCCTAATTAAGCCCTTTGTCCTCCTCTGTTGGACTCTGGTCCTCTGGTGGGCTGTTTTCTCTGGCTAATTTGTATGCTTCATCTTTTGCTTTCATACTATCCCTGATTTCCCTTGTTATCCACGGATGCACTACCTTCCCTGATTTATTCTTTTGCCATACTGGGATGAACAATTGTTGTAGTTCATCCATGCAGTCTTTAAATGCCTTCCATTGCATATCCACCGTCAACCCTTCAAAACCATGTCATACTTTTCAGGAGTTACCAGGTAGCATTCGGGCTTAATGTCTTATCAAAAAGATTGAAATGTTCAAAAGTAGTTAAAAAATTTATTTGCAGGTGACATTCTGCAAAAATTCTAATTACAAGTAAGAGTTATTTAATTTTTAGTTACTCGTTTTTGATCATTTCAGGAGCAGCCACTTTATATGGCTCCATTAAGTGCCAAGGGCTTGGCAAGGATGGCATTCCTGTCGTCACCGCTTCAGAGGGATTTGAAGTAACTGAAGTTACAAAGGTGAGATTCTACTATGTCCAAGACACCTCACACGCTCTTCGTCTCATCCATGACTTCCGTTTTCCAGGCCCCCATTCCCTCATCTTCACCGTGGATGTCCAGTCACTCTACACCTCCATCCCCTATCAGAAGGGTCTTAAAGCCCTCCGTTTTCCTCCTCGACCACAGAACCAACCAATCCCCGTCTACAGATACTCTCCTCCGCCTAGCGGAGCTGGTCCTTATCCTCAACAACTTTTCCTTTGACTCCTCCCATTTCCTCCACATCCAAGGCGTAGCTATGGGCACATGCATGGGCCCCAGCTATGCCTGCCTCTTTGTAGGGTACGTTGAACAATCCTTGTTCGAGGCGTACCTTGGTCCCAATCCCTGAACTGTACCACGGCTATATTGACGACTGCATTGGTGCTACCTCCTGCACCCATGCAGAACTCACTGACTTCATCCATTTCACCACTAACTTCCATCCGGCACTCAAATTCACCTGGACCATTTCCGATATCTCCCTACCGTTTCTAGACTTCACTATCTCCATTACAGGTAACAGACTACTGACCGACATCTCCTACGAACCATTGACTCCCATGGCTATCTGGACTACACTTCTTCCCACCCTGCTTCCTGTAACGATTCTATCCCCTACTCCCAATTCCTCCGTCTGCGCTGCATCTGCACCCAGGATGAGGTGTTACACACCAGGGCATCGGAAACATAGACATAGAAAATAGATGCAGGAGTAGGCCATTTGGCCCTTCGAGCCTGCACCGCCATTCAATATGATCATGGCTGATCATCCAACTGATCATCCAACTCATGTCCTCATGCTTTAGGGAACGGGGGTTCCTCTCTTTGACTATAGATGAGGCTCTCACCAGGATCTCCTCTATATCCTGTAGCTCCGCTTCTCACTTCCCATCCCCCGACTCGTAACAAGGACAGAGTCCCCCTTGTCCTCACCTTCCACCCCACCAGCCGTCACGTACAAC
This sequence comes from Raja brachyura, assembly GCA_963514005.1. The sequence goes on along the minus strand of OY740786.1, from coordinate 18,202,755 downwards.
AAAAAATCTTCCGAAATTTTTGCCACCTCTAACGGGTTCCCACCACTGGCCACATCTTCCCATCTCCTCCCCTATCGGCTTTCTGCAGAGACCGCTCCCTCCGTAACTCCCTGGTCAATTCGTCCCTTCCCACCCAAACCACCCCCTCTCCTGGTACTTTCCCTTGCAACCACAGGAAATGCTACACTTGTCGCTTTACCTCCCCCCTTGACTCCATCCAAGGACCCATGCAGTCTTTCTAGGTGAGGCAGAGGTTCACCGGCACCTCCTCCAACCTCATCTATTGCATCCGCTGCTCTAGGTGTCAGCTGCTCTACATCGGTGAGACCAAGCGTGGGCTTGGTATCAGCTGCTCTACGTCGATGAGACCAGGTGATCGCTTCGCCCAACACCTCCGCTCGGTTTGCACAAACCAACCTGATCTCCCGGTGGCCCAGCACTTCCACACCCCCTCCCATTCCAAATCCGACCTTTCTGCCCTGGGCCTCTTCCTGGGCCAGAGTGAGTCCCACCGCAAATTGGAGGAGAAGCATCTCATTGTTTGCTTGGGTAGCAGGGCTCTCACTTAACTTTTTTTCTCTGTTTCCAGCCGGGCCACCTAGGCTGCTTTTTAGGTTGCCAAATGACAGTTTAGGTGGTCAGTTAAGACGGCTTGCATGACGCGTGCGATAATGTGCTCGGACGAAGTGCATAGTTACCAGTCGGAATTGTGCTCAATGAAGCATTCACATATTACTTTTGCTTCAAATAAAGTCACAAACAAAACATATTCACCAATCAAGACATGATACATACCACAATGACATGCAGCAAAATTATAATACAATATCTCAACGCTTTTTACATGTTGCAATGAATGCTATTTCTATTATTTCTTTCCACTTCCAAACAAAAATGTGGTTGGATTATTCAGCATATGATCAACCTCGGTGAGACCAAGGTCAGGCTTGGTGATCGCTTCGCACAACACCTCCACTCAGTTCGCAATAACCAACCTGATCTCCCGGTGGCTCAGCACTTCAACTCCCCCTCCCATTCCGAATCCGACCTTTCTGTCCTAGGCCTCCTCCATGGCCAGAGTGGGGCCCACCGCACCTCATATTTCGCTTGGGTACTTTACACCTCAGCGGTATGAACATTGGCTTCTCCAATTTCAGGTGGTCCGTGCTTTCTCCCTCCTTCTCCTTCCATTTCCAGCTCTCCCACAGCCTACTGTCTCCGCCTCTTCCTTTCTTTATCCCGCTCTCCCGACATCAGTCTGTAGAAGGGTCTCGACCCGAAACGTCGCCTATTCCTTCACTCCATAGATGCTGCCTCACCCGCTGATTTTCTCCAGCTTTTTTGTCTTCCACCCATTCACACAAGTTCTGTTATCCCACTTCCCTCACCCACTCCCTAACACATTTGGGGCAATTTAACAGAGACAAGTTAACCTACAAAGCCAATGCGTCTTTGGGATGTGGGAGGAAACCCACACGCTTGCAGGGAGAATGTGCAAATTCAACACAGACAGTGCCCAAGGACAGGATCGAACACAGATCTCTGGCGTGTGAGGCAGCAAGTCTACCAGCTGTGCCACTATATTTTGTTTTCCAACACACAAAAAATTATACGTTGATAACTTTGGTTACTAAAAAAAAGAAACTCAATTTTCAGTCTTAAATCTCTAAGTGATGCTATGTCCCCCTTTACAGCTACTGTATGTTTTAATTCAGTTCAAGACTATGGGGCAGTACATTGGCCATAAAGTTGCTGCCTAAAAGTGCCAGAGACCCGGAATTGATCCTGAATATGGGTGCTGTCTGTATGGAGTTTGCTCCTTTTCCCTTTGACCGCATGGGTTTTCTCCGGGTGCTCTTATAACCATATAACCATATAACAATTACAGCACGGAAACAGGCCATCTCGGCCCTTCAAGTCCGTGCCGAACAACTTTTTTCCCTTAGTCCCACCTGCCTGCACTCATACCATAACCCTCCATACCCTTCTCATCCATATGCCTATCCAATTTATTTTTAAATGATACCAACGAACCTGCCACCACCACTTCGACTGGAAGCTCATTCCACACCGCTACCACTCTCTGAGTAAAGAAGTTCCCCCTCATGTTACCCCTAAACCTCTGTCCCTTAATTCTAAAGTCATGTCCTCTTGTTTGAATCTTCCCTATTCTCAAAGGGAAAAGCTTGTCCACATTAACTCTGTCTATCCCTCTCATCATTTTAAAGACCTCTATCAAGTCACCCCTTAACCTTCTGCGCTCCAGAGAATAAAGACCTAACTTATTCAACCTATCTCTGTAACTTAGCTGTTGAAACCCAGGCAACATTCTAGTAAATCTCCTCTGTACCCTCTCTATTTTGTTGACATCCTTCCTATAATTGGGCGACCAAAATTGTACACCATACTCCAGATTTGGTCTCACCAACGTCTTGTACAATTTTAACATTACATCCCAGCTTCTATACTCAATGCTCTGATTTATAAAGGCTAGCATACCAAAAGCTTTCTTTACCACCCTATCTATATGAGATTCTACCTTCAAGGAACTATGCACGGTTATTCCCAGATCCCTCTGTTCAACTGTATTCTTCAATTCCCTACCGTTTACCATGTACGTCCTATTTTGATTTGTCCTGCCAAGGTGTAGCACCTCACATTTATCAACATTAAACTCCATCTGCCATCTTTCAGCCCATTTTTCCAACTGGCCTAAATCACTCTGTAGACTTTGGAAATCCTCTTCATTATCCACAACACCCCCTATCTTGGTATCATCTGCATACTTACTAATCCAATTTACCACCCCTTCATCCAGATCATTGATGTACATGACAAACAACAAAGGACCCAACACAGATCCCTGAGGCACCCCACTAGTCACCTGCCTCCAACCCGACAAACAGCCATCCACCATTACCCTCTGGCTTCTCCCATTCAGCCACTGTTGAATCCATCTTGCTATTCCTGCATTTATACCCAACAGTTGAACCTCTTGTCTTCTTCCACATTCCAAAAGTGCAGGAACCTATTTTAGACCCAATGCAAAACGTAATATTTTCCTTTTGTCCAGAGATTCTGTCTAACCTGTTGAGTTACTCCAGCTTTTTGTGTCTATCTTCAGTTTAAACCAGCATCTGCAGTTCCTTCCTACACACACGATACTATACGATAGAACTTTATTAATCCCAGGAGGGAAATTGTGTGTGTGGGTATATATTATACACACACACACATGTATATATATATTTATACAGTTATATATTCATATATAAATATACTTTCTCGTTTATAACATTGTTTACAGAGTACAATGTTTACATATTCTGTTGTGCTGCTGCAAGTAAGGATTTCATTGATCTAACTGGGACGTGAGAGAATAAAACACTCTTGACTTATGTCGCTAATGTGTTGGATAGAACTAGTGTACGGGTGATCGGTGGTTGGAGTGGACTCGACCACTGAAGGGCTTGTTTCCACGCTGTATCTTTAAATTCAACTAAAAACACTAAAACCAGATGGAGTCTAAAGAAGGGTCTCTATCCGAAACGCCACCCAATTTCTTCTATCCAGAGATGCTGGCTGCTCCATGGAGTTCCCCCACACAATTAATGCTTGGAATAGTCTTCACCCTAACATAGTTACCCACCCGGATGCAACTAAATTTAAGGTAGCTCTTTTTTCCCCAAAACCCTTTTTTGCTTAAGTCCAAGTCAAGAGAGTTTTATTGTCATGTGTCCCAGATAGGACAATTAAATTCTTGCTTGCTGCAGCACAACATAATACAGAACAGGAGATAAAAGTTCAGTGTGTTTGTATACCATAGACCCAGGCACGTGCCGTCAGGGTAGGCAGGGTAGGCAGTGCCTACCCTGCCTAAAATTATAAAATAGTAATTATTTTATATATATAAAATGTATATAAACTATATATAAAATATATATAAAACATATATAAAATAGTCATAAATAGTAAAGGCATGGGAGAATTATGCCTCCCTAAGAGATCGATCTCTCAAGGAGGCATAATTCTCCCGTGCCTTTCATCAGCAGTGTGTTTTAAACGCGGACGTATGAGGTACTCACGTGCCGTCGACGCTGCTTCAAGCAGTCAATGGGAGCGGTCCGTAAAGGCAGCTGAAACTCTGCCTTTACAGTGTGGGATGCGTGTATGTGCTGCTTTGCGCACTGCGCATGCGCACCAGCCTACTGCGCATGCGCACCAGCCTACTGCGCACTGCGCATGCGCAAGTTTCTTAGCGGGATTTTCGAAGATGGATAGTGCTTACCTGAAAAGTTTCTCGAAGCAAACTTACGAGGAAAAGACCAAAATAATTAAAAATGGCAGACCAACGCCAGACCTTAAAGAACTTCAACAGCGCAAAGGAACAAAAATAATTAGAACATTTAAACCAGCTTGGTACAACAGGAAAGAGTGGCTATGTGGTTGTATTTCAACAAATAGATTGTTTTGTTTCCCGTGCCTGTTATTTTCTGTATCTAGTGGAACTGTATGGGTAGCAGGTGGATACAGTGATTTAAATAATTTGCCTAATGCTTTAAACAAACACGAGAGATCTGCTGTGCATTATGAAAGCCAAATAGCATTGAAGACATTTGGATCTACATGGATTGACTTGCTCATAGATAAGCAGAAGCAACTTAGCATCGATATTCACAATGAAAAAGTTAAGGAGAACAGAGAGATACTAAAAAAGTTAATATGTGCTACTTGCTTTTTGATCAGACAAGAACTTGCTTTTCGTGGTGATAATGAGAACAAAGAATCACTAAATCGTGGAAACTATATTGAATTACTGAAATATACTGCAAAATTTGATGAACAATTGGCACATCATTTACAGAGTTCATCCGTTTTTTCTGGCATTTCTAACAAGATACAAAATGACTTGATTGAAGCAGTAGGCACAGTTGTAGTAAATAATATTAGAGAAGAGATCGCAAAAGCCCCATTCATTGCCATAGAAGTGGATGAATCCACTGATATTTCAAATACAGCTCAGTGCTCCACAGTATTCCGGTATGTATTGGACTCTGAAATTAAAGAAGCATTTATAGGTTTTGACAAACTTAAGGACAGAACTGCTACTAGTGTAACAGAATGCATATTCAATAACTTACACAAATATACTTGTGCTGAGAAACTTGTAGCACAGACATACGATGGAGCAATGGTAATGGCATCAAACCTAAATGGTGTTCAAGCTAAAGTAAGAGAAAAGGCACCATCAGCTTTATTTACCCACTGCTATGCACATAAGTTGAACCTTGTTCTGTCTCAGTCAGCTAAATTCATACCTGAATGTACAGGCCTTTTCAAGACCATTGACGCTCTTGCCTCATTTTTTAGTCATTCTACAAAACGAACGCAATTTCTTGATGAAATAGTGCAGAAACGCATTCCAAAGGCAGCACCAACCAGATGGACTTCAAACTCAAAGCAAATCCAAACTATTTTGCAATATCATGGAGACCTCTGTAAACTTTTTGACAGCATTAACAGCAATCCTTTATTGTGGGATCCTGAAACTTTGGTGAGGAGCAATGGGTTTTATGCTTGGCTAACGAAAGATTCTACATACTTTCTTCTTATGGTGTATAATGAAATTTTCATTAAAACTGGCACACTCTGCAACATTTTGCAAACTAAAATTATAGATATTCCTTATTGCATTGAAAGAATCAATGAAACAATATATTCGCTTGAGGATCTGCGCCAATATTTTGATGACATTCATGAAAAGTTTGAAGAATATTGCAAAGAAAATGACCTGACTGAATCAAAATCTCGTTCAAAACGTCCAATTAAAGAAGAGAGAGCACGAATATTTGATCTGATATTGGTTGATATATTGAAGCATATGGAAGCAAGATACAGCGACTTCAAAAATTTACAATTCATTTCCTTAGTTGATGGAAACAAGTTTCAAAAACTTGCTTGTCAAATTGAACAGGAGGCAATAGAAAGTTTAGAAAGAAACTACGGTAACTTCTTTGATGTCATAAGACTGAAAACGGATCTAGCTGGAATTTACAATGCACAAGTGTTTCGGGATAAATCATTTAAAGATTTACTTGTTTTTATATTTCAAATTGGATTGGAACAAACGTTCCCTGAAGCCGTGAAGCTGCTACAATTAATTTTAACAATTCCTGCGACAACAGTTTCTGTTGAGAGATCATTTTCAGCTTTGAAAAGAATTAAAAGCTTCACCAGGAATAGAATGTCCAATGAAAGGCTTTCATCACGCTTTAATTTCTATTGAAAAGGAAAGATTTACTCAGATGGAGCAAAGTCCCACTGCTAATTTCTATGAAAAAGTGATGGATATTTTTGCTGCAAACAAAGAGAGAAGAATGGATTTTGTGTACAAATAATATGGTAAGTACATTTATCTGAGCTATATGTTTTTAAATACTTTATTAAGAGATAGGACCTATTGAAGAGAAATTACTTGTTAAAAGTCGAGAGAGCAATGTGCGCATGCGCGGTTTCCAAGATTTTTAAAAAGGCGACCGGAAGTTTACCGGTAAGGGAACAAAGTGCGCATGCGTGGTTTCCACGATTTAAAAAAGCCGAATGCAGTTCACCGGGGAGGGAACAAAGTGCGCATGCGCGGTTTCCAAGAATTTTTAAAAAGGCGATCGGCAGTTTACCGGTAAGGGAACAAAGTGCGCATGCGCGGTTTTCACGATTTTTGCGCATGCGCAGTTTGAAGGTTTAAAAAAAAAACCCGGCTGACAGCTCACCGGGGAGAGAATCATCTGCGCATGCGCGGTTTTCAAGATTTTTAAAAGCCACTGCCTATCCTGGCTCATTACTCACGGCACGTGCCTGCATAGACCATATATGTACACAATAAATAAACAGATAAAGTGCAATAGGTTGTTATTGTTCAGCGTTTCCGAGGCAGCGACCGGACAGCTATGGTGACCGGATCTCCCACAATGCAAAGGGAGGGGGAAAGTGCCCGGCGCCGACCTGTTGCCGTGGCAGTGCGTATGTGCAGGGCTGGCCGATGATGTGCTGGCCGTGGTTATGCGCATGTGCAGGGGGAGGATGTGCAGGGTGTGGCAGTGCGCATGTGCAAGGAAGCCTTGCTGGCGGATGAGGAGCGGCCGGAGATCGGAGCCACGGCGGCCCGGACACGGATGGCAGGCGGAGACGGAGAGTGACAGATAGAGAGATAGAGAGGAGGACCCGCTCTGAGTTGAACGGCAGGTGTCCCGGCTGCTTGCCAAGCCGGGCAAAATGGCACGGCTTTTAGGTTGCCCGGCGGGACTTTAGGTGGCCATTGGCAACCAGGCAACCGTTAATTTCGAGCCCTGGGTAGTTTACACCCCAGCGGTATGAACATTGACTTCTCCAATTTCAGGTAGTCCTTGTTTTCTCCCTCCTTCCCCTCCCCTCCCCAGCTCTCCCACCACCTATTGTCTCCGCCTTTCTTCTTCCCGCACCCCCACCTCCACATCAGTATGAAGAAGCGTCTCGATCCGAAACGTCCTTATTCCTATCACCTAAGATTGTCAAGGGTTTGGACACGCTAGTGGCAGGAAACATGTACCCGATGTTGGAGCAGTCCAGAACCAGGGCCACAGTTTCAGAATAAGGAGTAAGCCATTTAGAACGGAGACGAGGAAACACTTTTTTTCACAGAGAGTGGTGAGTCTGTGGAATTCTCTGCCTCAGAGAGCGGTTGAGGCAGGTTCTCTGGATGTTTTCAAGAGAGAGCTAGATTGGGCTCTTAAAAATAGTGGAGTCAGGGGATATGGGGTGAAGGCAGGAACAGGGTACTGATTGGGGATGATCAGCCATGACCCCATTGAATGGCGGTACTGGCTCGAAGGGCCGAATGGCCTACTCCTGCACCTATTGTCTATTGTTCCATAGATGCTGCCTCACCCGCTGAGTTTCTCCAGCATTGTCTACTTTTTACTCCACAATATCATTTTCCTTCATTTTATTAGTGAAGATGCAATGTATGATCTGTGATGCATTAAATTTTTAAAAGTCTATTTTTTCTCTTGCAGAAAAGCATTTTAATTTCCTGCCCAAATGGGAATGCAGCCTCAAAGTTTCTTGTGCCTTATGCAATATTCTCTAGAATACACACCAAAAGTGTAAGTTCATATTTTTCTGAGATACTCCTTACCTATATAAACAGAGAGATGTTGGTACTTTTATTGGGACAACAGCAGTCTTTGCTTTGGGCCTAATTTGACTGCAATGTTCGTTTGAAAATTGGGTATTTTAATAATCTCATTGTGACTTTATTAATATTTTGGTGAGCATCTCAGGTTCCTACAGTGTTAGTGCTGGCTGTAGATTTTTTTAAGTAGATGAGGAAAAGGATTCATTAGATTAATAACATTTAATTGACTAGTTTAACATTTTTTATTTGGAGAATGAAGTACTGTAAAGGTTTGATTTAGGCGGTGCCAAACCAGCAGATTTTTCAGACTTTTGGATGTCATTCCAATTAATATCCCCACGCACTTTTAATTAACTTTTTTTTGGGATATAGTACAGGAGAATAATACATTTTTCCAGTGAATCCAAATAAGTTTCAAGGGAGCATGGGGAACAGAACTAGGTGAATTTCTAACAACCTCTGGAAGTGACTTTGTGAGTTTGAAGGGTGTGCAGGAACTGGGGTCCCAGTTGGTAAAAGGGAGCATGGTAACCTTCTGGATCTGGTGAAGGAAAGGATGCGTGATAACAGAAGCTGTTGTACATTAGGGAGCACAGGAATCAGCAATCCTTGAGCCAGATGGGAAATCCAAATAGTGCGGTGGTTATCGGAATTTTACTTATCCATCAAAAATAATTATTTTGAATATTTTGTCTCAACTATTACAACAACAGGTCTTTTGCTAAACTCTTCATGCCATATATGCTTTTTTTTAAAAGAAATCTCACTTGTGTGGAAGAGAATAAGATTGTAACACATTGCTTGTAGTCTTTTGTCTGTCACAAGTCTTGGGCAAGGAAGACTTCCCTCAAACAAAGCTGTGAAAGCTATTCTAATGGGAGTACCCTCGACTGATGGCGTTATTGCACAAGATTGTACATTTTATTTATTGGTCACACCCCCTTGATATTAACGTAGTTAATCTTTCAGTGCCAAGATATTAATTGCACTTTTGAGAGATGGGCTGCAGAATTTAATCAGACTATTTCATTGCCTGAATGCAAATTCACCCTTTACTGAATGAAGTGAGTAGCATTAAAAAAAATTGCATGCAAGATTTTCTTTCATAAATTATTACAATCTTTATCATGCAGCAGCTAGTAAAATTTGACAATAAAACATTTAGATCTTTCATAATTATGATGAAATGTGTAATTGTAAAACATCTCCACATAAAACTACGCCCAAACAATGTGAACAGTAATTCAAGATCTCCCATCGTTCCTGGAATTTAGCCATATACCTCTGCATGTTTCAGAAAATAATGTATATTATGTCAGATTTGCTTCATTAATCTTGCATCTAGATAACCAGCATGGATATATCTAGTGGTGGCGGACTGGGGGTATCTTGCAGCACAGATGGAACAATGAGAGTCTGGCAAGCCAACACTGGAGAATTGAGGGTTAGTTTCTATTTAATGACTTTTCAAGTTTTAGTAACACAATACACAAAATAATTTTGTCACGACAATTTTATTTTTCTGGACTAAGGGGTAAACATTTTATGGTTCAAAGACTGTCCTGATCAGATTCCTTGGAGAGATTGAGTGACCTTTTTGTTCTGAGTTTATTTTTTAATCATATTAAATATCACATAAAATTGAACGTTCATTTTTAATAACTAAGAGGGCTTTGAGAGATTACCTAAATAAAATTTCACTTTGTTTGGACAACCTGGGGAGATTATGAAGCTGTAATGACATCAGCATTTTTCAGTAACCTCATAAGTGAGGTAACTTGTGCAGAATCAAATTATTACAGTTGTAATAAAACCTAGGTATGAGATTGACACATAAGATGCTGGAATCCTGAGCAGAAAAACAAATTACTAGGTGAACTCAGCAGGTCAGGAATGGACAGATGATGTTTCAGGTTGGGACCTTTCCTCGGACTGATTGGGGTTGGGTATCTTAAAACAAACTGGAAGAACATATTCCACCTCATATTCCACTTGGGTAGCTTACAACCCATTATGAACATTGAATTCACCAATTTCAAGAAGTAACCCCCCCAACACCAGCACACACATATTTCCCTACCATCTTGCACCACCCCTGTCATGTTGCTGTTTTCCCCACTGCCATACACTCATCTTCCATCTTCAAGTCTCACATTTTCCTTTTCTCCCTCCTCTTTCCTCTCCCCCCCCCCCCCCCCCCCCGCCCATTTCACCCATATCGCTCCCTCCGGCTTTACATTTCTCTTCTCCTCTTTCCTTATCTGGCACCCTCTTGTCTCCTTTTCACCTCTCGTGCTTGTCACTTACTCCAGCCTTCTGCCAATCACCCACATCCCCTTACCTGTATCCACCTATCACTTAAGATAGACACAAAATACTGGAGTAACTCAGCGGGACAGGCAGGATCTCGGGAGAGAAGGAATGGTTGACATTTCGGATAGAGACCCTTCTTCAGACTGAGAGTCAGGGGAAAGGGAGACTAGAGATATGGAAGGGTAAGATGTGAAAAGGACAGATCAAAGCAGATGATGCTCAAGGAAATGTAGAATGGTTCATCTGTCGTTCTCTCTCCACCTATCACTTGCTGGGCTTTGTCCCTTCTCCATCTCTCTTTGTTAGATTTCTCTCCCCTACTCCAGTCAGTCTGAAGAAGGGTCCCGACCCAAAACATCATTTATCCATTTCCACTACATATGCTGCCATACCCGCTAAGTTCCTCTTGCATTTTGTTTCTTGCGTCTTTTAAGATTATTCTCCTATAATCATTCTGATGTAGCTTGTTAGAACTGATCCTTATTGTGCAGGTGATTTCATCACCTTTTGTTGTATTTGTGCTGGGCTCCAATGCAAATGCATAGGCAAGATGAGTGACATAACAATCATTAAAGATTTGGATTATTGTAATGAGTTGATCTCTTAGAAATAATACTGCCAGTGTTTCAAAGCATGTGCATTTTTGTGTTTATAAATAAATTTAAACGATTATTCGTATCTCTAAACCTTGATAAATGTTCACTTTTAGAGAGAACTGGTTGGCCATGTGTACGACGTGAATACTTGTAGATTTTTTCCATCTGGCATTGTCGTTCTAAGTGGAGGAATGGATGCTCAGTTAAAGATCTGGTCCGTTGAAGATGGAAATTGTTCTGTAACTTTAAATGGACACAAAGGAGGTAAACAGCTGATTACTGAATTCTGAAGAAAAAAATCAAGTTTGGTTATTGTAACCAACCTGACCTCCCGGTGGCTCAGCACTTCAACTCCCCCTCCCATTCCGTATACGACCTCTCGGTCCTGGGCCTCCTCCACGGCCAGAGTGAGCAACACCGCAAGTTGGAGGAACAGCACCTCATATTCCGCTTGGGGAGTCTGCATCCTCTGGGCTTAAACATTGAATTTTCTCAATTCTGTTGACCCTGGCTGTCTCCTCCCCTTCCCACCTCTCCCTCAGCCCTCGGGCCCTGACATTCCTTCTCTCTCTATCTCTCCCCCACCCAAGTCGCACTAGCTTCTCATTTTCACACTACAAACAGCTTACAATGGCCTGTTCCCTTTATCATTTATACTTTTTTGCATATCTTTCATTCATTGTTCTTTATCTCTCCACATCACAGTCTATATCTCTCGTTTCCCTGATCCCTAACCAGTCTGAAGAAGGGTCTCGACCCAAAACGTCGCCTATCTCCTTCGCTCCTTAGTTACTGCTGCACCCGCTGAGTTTCTCCAGCCTTTTGTGTACCCTTGGTCATTGTAAACCTCACTTTAGGCTTAGACCTTATTCATTGACTGTTAAGATTTATTCTTCAGTAAAATATTCTACAAAGTGAAAACATACCTTGCAGGTATCTTTGAAATGTAATAAAATTAATTCTGAAAACTGAAATATAAACAGGAAATAATAGAAAAATGTAGTAGTTAAGGCTGCACCTGCTGTAGGTCTTCAACCTAAAGCAGTAACTCTGCAGATATACTCTGTCTATAGATGCTGGAGGCCTGCTGAGAATTTTCCAGCAATTTTCTATATTTTAGTGCAGTTATCTTCGGTTTTTTTTCTCCCCCATTTTCCTTGTAGCTCCATATGTCTTGTAAAGCTGCTTTGAATTTTTTCTTTTTTAAATTAAATAAATCTAATAAGGTCTTGAGTCAATGGCTAGGTGTTGTAGGAAGGAACTGCAGATGCTGGTTTAAACCGAAGACAGACACAAAATGCTGGAGTAACTCAGCGGGACAGACAGCATTGCTGGATAGAAGGAATGAGTGACGTTTATGGGCTGAAACCCTTCTTCTAAAGGCACCTCGACCCGAAACGTCACCCATTCCTTCTATTCAGAGATGCTGCCTGTCCCGCTGAGTTACTCCAGCATTTTGGGTCTATCTTTGAGTTAATGGCTAGCTGTTTAAGAGTCATCTTTTGAGTTGTCAGTTACTTCAGTTCCAGCATATTAATGCTCTAAATTTAAAACAAAAATCAAAGCAAACTGCTTACCTATACAGAAGTAATTATTCAATTTAAAAAAAATTAACAATTCAAAATGTGTTTCATGAAAGAAAAACTAAAACTGCTAACTGTGAAAGAGGACATTACCCAGGGGTGGAAAGATAATTGACAAAAGGAGGATTAAACCCAAGAATACTGTTAGAGTCATAGAAACGTAGAAACATAGAAATTAGGAGCAAGAGTAGGCCATTCGGCCCTTCGAGCCTGCACCGCCATTCAATATGATCATGGCTGATCATCCAACTCAGTATCCTGTACCTGCCTTCTCTCCATACCCTCTGATCCCCTTAGCCACAAGGGCCACCTCTAACGCCCTCTTATATATAGCCAATGAACTGGCCTCAACTACCCTCTGCGGCAGAGAGTTCCTGAGACTCACCACTCTCTGTGTGAAAAAAGTCTTTCTCATCTCGGTCTTAAAGGATTTCCCTCTTATCCTTAAGCTGTGACCCCTTGTCCTGGACTTCCCCAACATCGGGAACAATCTTCCTGCATCTAGCCTGTCCAACCCCTTAAGAATTTTGTAAGTTTCTATAAGATCCCCTCTCAATCTCCTAAATTCTAGAGAGTATAAACCGAGTCTATCCAGTCTTTCTTCATAAGACAGTCCTGACATCCCAGGAATCAGTCTGGTGAACCTTCTCTGCACTCCCTCTATGGCAATAATGTCCTTCCTCAGATTTGGAGACCAGAACTGTACGCAATACTCCAGGTGTGGTCTCACCAAGACCCTATACAACTGAAGTAGAACCTCTCAGCTCCTATACTCAAATCCTTTTGCTATGAAAGCTAACATACCATTTGCTTTCTTCACTGCCTGCTGCACCTGCATGCCTAATTTCAATGACTGGTGTACCATGACACCCAGGTCTCGCTGCATCTCCCCTTTTCCTAATCGGCCACCATTTAGATAATAGTCTGCTTTCCTGTTTTTGCCACCAAAGTGGATAACCTCACGTTTATCCACATTATACTGCATCTGCCAAACATTTGCCCACTCACCCAGCCTATCCAAGTCACCTTGCAGTCTCCTAGCATCCTCCTCACAGCTAACACTGTCCCCCAGCTTAGTGTCATCCGCAAACTTGGAGATATTGCCTTCAATTCCCTCATCCAGATCATTAATATATATTGTAAATAGCTGGGGTCCCAGCACTGAGCCTTGCGGTACCCCACTAGTCACTGCCTGCCATTGTGAAAAGGACCCGTTTACTCCTACTCTTTGCTTCCTGTTTGCCAGCCAGTTCTCTATCCACATCAATACTGAACCCCCAATGCCGTATGCTTTAAGTTTGTACACTAATCTCTTATGTGGGACCTTGTCGAAAGCCTTCTGGAAGTCCAGATACACCACATCCACTGGTTCTCCCTTATCCACGCTACTAGTTACATCCTCGAAAAATTCCACAAGATTCGTCAGACATGATTTACCTTTCGTAAATCCATGCTGACTTTGTCCAATGATTTCACCACTTTCCAAATGTGCTGCTATCCCATCTTTAATAACTGACTCTAGCAGATTCCCCACTCCCGATGTTAGACTAATTGGTCTGTAATTCCCCGTTTTCTCTCTCCCTCCCTTCTTAAAAAGAGGGGTTACGTTTGCTGCCCGCCAATCCTCAGGAACTACTCCAGAATCTAAAGAGTTTTGAAAGATTATCACTAATGCATCCACTATTTCCGGAGCTACTTCCTTAAGTACTCTGGGATGCAGCCTATCTGGCCCTGGGGATTTATCCGCCTTTAATCCATTCAATTTACCCAACACCACTTCCCGACTAACCTGGATTTCACTCAATTCCTCCTTTGACCTGCGGTCCCCTGCTATTTCGGGCAGATTATTTATGTCTTCCTTAGTGAAGACGGAACCAAAGTAGTTATTCAATTGGTCTGCAATATCCTTGTTCCCCATGATCAACTCACCTGTTTCTGACTGCAAGGGACCTACATTTGTTTTAACTCATCTCTTTCTCTTCACATATCTATTTTGCAGTCAGTTTTTATGTTCCCTGCCAGTTTTCTTTCATAATCTATTTTTCCTTTCCTAATTAAGCCCTTTGTCCTCCTCTGCTGGTCTCTGAATTTCTCCCAGTCCTCTGGTATGCTGCTTTTTCTGGCTACTTTGTACGCATCATCCTTTGCTTTGATACTATCCCTGATTTCCCTTGTTATCCACGGATGCACTACCTTCCCTGATTTATTCTTTTGCCAAACTGGGATGAACAATTGTTGTAGTTCATCCATGCAGTCTTTAAATGTCTTCCATTGCATATCCACCGTCAACTCTTTTAGAATTGATTGCCAGTCAATCTTGGCCAATTCATGTCTCATACCCTCAAAGTTACCTTTCTTTAAGTTCAGAACCATTGTTTCTGAATTAACAATGTCACTCTCCATCCTAATGAAGAACTCAACCATATTATGGTCACTCTTGCCCAAGGGGGCATGCACAACAAGACTGCTAACTACCCCTTCCTCATTACTCAAAACCCAGTCTAAAATAGCCTGCTCTCTTGTTGGTTCCTCTACATGTTGATTTAGATAACTATCCCGCATACATTCCAAAAAATCCTCTTCCTGCCAATCACCCAATCTATATGATGATTGAAGTCGCCCATTATAACTGTTTTGCCTTTGTCGCACGCATTTCTAATTTACTGTTTGATACCATCCCCAACTTCACTACTACTGTTAGGTGGCCTGTACACAACACCCACCAGAGTTTACTGCCCCTTAGTGTTTCGCAGCTCTACCCATACCGATTCCACATCCTCCAAGTTAATGTCCTTCCTTTCCATTGCGTTAATCTCCTCTCTAACCAGCAACGTTACCCCATCTCCTTTTCCTTTCTCTCTACCCCTCCTGAATATTGAATATCCCTGGATGTTCAGCTCCCAGCCTTGGTCACCCTGGAGCCATGTCTCCGTGATCCCAACTATATCATAATCATTAATAGCTATCTGCACGTTCAACTTATCCACCTTATTCCGAATACTCCTTGCATTGAGACACAAAGCCTTCAGGCTTGTCTTTACAACGCTCTTATCCCTTATACAATTATGTTGAAAAGTGGCCCTTTTTGATATTTGCCCTGGTTTTGTCTGCCTGCCACTTTTACTTTTCACCTTGCTACCTATTGCTTCTACCCTCATTTTACACCCACCTGCCTCTCTGCTCTTGTACCCATCCCCCTGCCACATTAGTTTAAATCCTCCCCGACAGCACTAGCAAACATTCCCCCAAGGACATTGGTTCCATTCCAGCCCAGGTGCAGACCGTCCTGTTTGTACTGGTCCCACCTCCCCCAGAACTGGTTCCAGTGCCCTAAAAAATTGAATCCCTCCCCCTTGCACCATTTTTCAAGTCACTTATTCATCTGCAATATCCTCCTATTTCTACTCTGACTGGCCCGTAGTACTTGTAGTAATCCAGAGATTATTACCTTTGAGGTCCTACTTTTAAGTTTATCTCCTAGCTACCTAAATTCACCTTGTAGGACCTCATCCCTTTTTTTACCTATATCGTTGGTCAGTCTCGAAGTCTGCAGTTCTGCTGGCTTTCTTACAGTCACCCTTTCATATTTGTCAGGTTAAGCAAGTCTTGCATCTCTTTTTACCAACATGTGTCTTTGTTGTACATCTCCTGTCACTATTTTGCATTTGGCTAAATAATGCACAATAATTCATTGCAGTTAAATGTTTTAAGAAGATATAAGCATCGCTTTAACAAAATATCTCAACTGTGCAGTCATCTTTCTATAAAGAGACTTGGCATCGGGGCTGTTACAAGTGCTTGAGGACATGGCAAAGCAGAGTAGCTAAGTACTAAATCTTATTTGTCTTGCTCTTGCAAAATTGAATCAGTGATTCAATTATAGTTTTGTTTGTAGATCGTATTAAAGTAGAGGAAAATACTTGTTCATGGTATGTTTCCTTCTTTTACAAAGGTATTCTCGATACAGCAATTGTAGATCGTGGAAGAAATATCATCTCAAGCTCGAGAGATGGAACAGCAAGGTTGTGGGACTGCGGCATGTCCACTTGTCTAGCAGTTTTAGCAGATTGTGGGACTCCAATTAATGGATGTTCAATTGGTGAAGCTGAAAACACACTGAATTTGGGTTCTCCTCAGCATCAACCAAGTAAGTAAATTGTTACGATCGGCTGTTGCAAGTTCCTCTACAGCTTGAGTTTACTCTACATACTTGTAATATATATAATGCAGAAAGATCGTTGATTTATTCTCTAGTTATGCATGAAACCAGATAATAAGGCAATAGTGAATATGTCATAATTAATCCTGGAATATGGAAGGATTGGTCTAGGAGGAGGAGAATTAACTTGTCCTGCACACTAACTAATAAATGATACTCTCCTGAGCTAAGCCAGATTTAACAAAGACCACAGTGTAGAACGAAGGTTTAATATTATAAAGGCTAGGATTACATTACATGCCTTCAACTGCCTTAACATTAATTTTGAAACTTTTTGCCTGTCAACCTAGCCCTACCCCTACTACATCCCGTCAACTTGCTTCCTAAACCCCACCCCGTCTCCCCATCTCTCTTCTCATCACCTATCCTTCCAGGCGCCATGTACCCATGTCTTTTTTATCTCTGTTTGCTTTGATGTCGCCTTCACCTAGCTATTATCTATTCTACTATTCTACATTGTCCTTCACAATTATCTATTCTACATTGTCCTTGAATTTCATCTTTTTTGGTGTATGGTTTTCACACCTTACCCTTCCTTATATCTGTGTCTCCCTCTCCCCTGACTCTCAGTCTGCAGAAGGGTCTCGACCCGACACGTCACACATTCCTTCTATACCCTGAGCTACTCCAGCATTTTATGTCTCTCTTTTTTCCTCTTTCCAACTTGCTTCTGAACCTCTGTATTCTTTGTCCAATAAATGCAGATATTTGACCAGAGCTTTGGTACTTATTGTCTGTTGCCTTGGCTCACAATCATTTTTTAAATGACTGTTGCTGTGAAGAACCTTGTGATACATTTTCTACTCCAAAGCAAATGCAGGTTGTTCTACTTCTTCACCTAACTAATATTGCCACTCTTCTGGTGTTTTATCACTGATAAATAGGGATTTCCTGTAAAAATTCAGTCACAACTTGTATTACATTTACTGGTGAAGATTTGAGTTCCAAGAAAGATTGAGTGAAATTTTCAAATGAATTGCTTATACTTAAGCACTAGTTTGCTTTTGCATTATGATGGAAGCAGATAAGTCTATGAAACACACTCCAGGATTTCGGGTTGCAAGTCAGTCGCATATTACCTGAAGCAAAGGTCATGCCTCAGGTGGCTGGCGCCAGGCAGAAATGAACAGGGATTAAAGTTTAGAGACAAAAGAGACAGGGATGAAAAATTGTCACCTTGCTGTTAGTTCCTTAGGTAGGAGATCATTTTCTCTCCATGTCTATGTTTTCTAAAAAAAAGTAAACCTACATTTAGGGTGAGATGGTGATCTTTTATATTTTTATTCTGCTTTTCTTTCAAAGTTAATCATCTGTCTCGGCAAATTCTCCAAGTTTGAACCTAATTGCAAAATAATTATTCAATACAACAGCATTATTTGAATATTAATGCCAGCTGCTTTATAACCTTTCAATTTCCTCAAACCGTCTAATACACATCTCTCTGTAAGATCCTTCTGGATTAGGTGGTTGATGCATTTGGCTGCCCTGCTTTGGCATGTCCTCTAGCACCTGTTGATGCTATCTCCCTATATGGAGATATGAGCTGTTTTAGGAAGAGAGGTTTCTGCCTCTGTTATGCAGAAATCAGGACCCTGGAAGTACATATACATAGAAAACAAGACTTATTCAATGCAAAGAAAAAACAGCATTGCAAACTGTGATTCCAAGGTATTAATAAAAATCCAGCAATCCAATGCAATAAAAATTAACTTAATTTATTCCATTACCTTCAACCAGTGGCCTTGAACCAAGACGTCTTTATTCTTGGCTATTTTTCAACATTAAATGTTTTGGATTTGTCAGCATTTACGAGGCTATGTCAGCATTTGAAAACAATGTTCATGTGTTTTTCCTAAGATTTGTAGCTTGCCCTCTGTGCAGTTCAACAGTGGCAGTATTAAAATTCCGGTGATACATCTTTCACGTGCATACATACAATCTGTCAACAGCTGTTATAAATTCTAAGTCTTGAAAATGCAAGGCATCCTTCAGGAGAAATCTTTATCAGCTATTTCTTAAAAGAAACACAGAATTTTGGAGCAGGTGTGGGCTCATTTAGCTCCTCGAGTTTACCGTCAGTTCATTCAATATGAATTTTGGCTGATCATTCAAATTAGATACCCTGCTCCTGCTTTCTCCCCTTATTCCTTGATCCCTTTAGCCGAAGAACTATAACTCCATCTTTAATATATTGAATTATTTAGTTTCAACTACTTTCAGTAGTGGACAATATCATCAGCCTCTGGGTGGAGAAATGTCTCCTCAATGCAGTCCTACTTGACTTACCATTATCCTTAGAAATTGGTCTTTGGTCCTGGACTCACTCGCACCAAGTCTGTCCAGTCCTGTTAGTGTTGTTTCATTTCCAGCAAATATAAGTGTAATCAACCCAATTTCTTCTAATATGTAATAAAAACACAATGAGCTGGAGTAACTCTGTGAGTCACGTAGCATCTCTGGAGGACATGTTTAGGCGAAATTTGGGCCAGGACCTTTCTTCGGACTGTCTGAAGAAGGGTCCCAACCTGAAACGTTGCCTATGTTTTATTTGCATCTCCAGCAGCTCCAGTTCCTTGTGTCTCTTCTCAATGTCACTCCTACCAATGTCACTCCTACCAAACTAGGAATCAGGCTGGTGAACATTTACTGCTTTCCCTCCACAGTAAGAACATCCTTCCTCAAATGAAACAAAGACTGCACACAACAATCAAGGCTGGTCTCACCATGATATTGAATGATTGCCTTACTGCAGTAATGCTATTATACTCAACTCTGCTCAGTGAAGACTAACATCCCATTTTCCACCTCATCCATCTGCTGCACTTGCATGATTACTTTCAGGAACTGTGACACAGGGATTCCAAAGTCCCTTTGCACCCTTCCCTTTCCCAATCAATTGTCATTCAGATAATCAGGTTTCCTGTTTTTTTTCTACGCAAATCAATAACTTGCATCTAATAAGTGGAATCAATGGTGAGGGGGTGATGGGCTGATGAAACCAGGTAGGGGGAGTGCAGTAGACAAAGGTGCATGTAAACCTCTGCCTCACTTGGAACCCTCACGTGGAGAGAAGCTTGCAGACGACAATCCCAAACTCTGCCGCCTTTGCCCTTCCAGCTGGTAGAAGTCGTGGGTTCGGGAGATACTGTCAAGGAAGCCTGTGATAAATGCATTTTGTGGTGCAAATGGTGCACACTGCAACCATGAAGTGCCATTGATGGCAGGAATTAATCTTTATAATGGTGGATGGTTGCCAATCACATGTGTAGCTCGATCCTAGAAGGTATTGTCATTTTTAAGTGGTCTTGAAGTTGCACTGTTCCAGGTAAATTGAGGGTAATCTAGGTTTTCTCTAAATGTTCATATACTGTATGGTTTCATGTAAAGTAGACAAATAGTATGTAAAACAATGTGCAGAATGCATTATAGTTTGTGGTTACTTTTACAGATTGGTTCATGATTTTCAAATAATATTGTGGACCTTTTAACATAAAATCTCTGGCATCTATAATATATAGATGTACTTGTATTCAGTACTGTATATTTTAAACATAAATTATGTACCTAGGTGAACGTGAAATAGGGACTGAAGGAAAATTGTTATTGCTAGCTCGTGAAGATAAAAAACTGCAAGGAATTGGACTGCTGAGCAGGGAACCAGTAAGTGCAATTTATTGTTTGTTACCAATGAAGTTCTTTATTTTAAATATAGTAATTGTAGGAATCTAACAGCTAATGCAGACAGTAAATAACAATGAAGACCAACTGCTGGTGTGACTTTATATACAAGTAAATATTTGATTATTGAGAATGTCATTAACATTTCTGCTATGTTTGAGACATTTTCTCAAAAATTTTCAAAGAAAATTCCAAATAATGCACTCAGCTAGGTTAAACCAAGAATGTTGTCAACATCATTAAGAGACAAAAAATACTGGTAAAATTACACTGGTAACTGCGTATGTCTGAGCCTTACTAATCACCAGGACAATTGTAATAGTGAGATTCTAAAGTCAACCTGAAGTGGGCTGATTAAGGGTTAAAAATAGGTGGTTAGAGACTATAAAAGCAAAATTTCGAGCAGTCATTCAGGAAATATTTAACCAATCTAGAGTATCGTGTGCTATATTGGGTTCCATGCCATCAAAAAGATTCCAGAACCTTATAATGGCTGCCGTAAATCCTACTAGAATGGTATCGGGAATGTACTGTACAGTGGGATGAGATTAGAGAAACTTGGACTATTCATTTTACTGCAGAATAGGTGACGAAGGGGGTGTTCATGAAACGTTTTATAATAGCTAGTAAGGTAAAGCCATTTTCAGCAGCAATATGCAGAGGATTTTGATTTGAACAGGTTGCCCAAATAAACAGATCTGAGATTAGAATTTCGTATTTGCACCAAGTTATGATCAGGATTGCACTGGCATTGCATGATGGGAGATTAACATAACCAAAGTCATGCATTGTGAATCTATTAAAGATGAAGGTGAGAGGTTAGAATAGAGATCCAAATTAAAGCAAATATTTGAGGGATTGAAATGTTGATTCACTGGTTTATTCATTGTCACCTATACAGAGACACCGTGAAAAGGCTGTGGAGGCCAAGTTAATGGATATTTTTAAGGTGGAGATTGATAGGCTCTTGATTTGTATGGGTGTCAGGGGTTATGGGAAGAAGGCAGGAGAATGGGGTTGAGAGGGAGAGGGAGAGCCATGATTGTCCAAGGTGTGGACTGGACATTCTGTGGCAGGAGGCGAGACTCGAGGATGGTCTGTTGCCTCTGTGGTGCCAGGGTTCAAGATATCACAAACCAAATCCAGAACATCCTCGAGAGGGAAGGTGAACAGCCGGCAGTAGTTGTGCACGTAGGCACAAACGACATCAGGAAGAAGAGGAAGGATGTTCTGCAACGTGAGTTTAGAGCGTTAAGAAGAAGACTGAAAAGCAGGACTTCTAGTTGTGGTTATCTCTGGATTGCTTTGAGTAGCTCGTGCTAGTGAGGACAGGAACAGGGAGATAGGGGATCTGAATGTGTGGCTGAGGAGCTGGTGCAGGGAGCAAGGATTTAGATTTACAGACCACTGGGATCTCCTCTGGGGTAGGGGTGACCTGTATAAAAGGGACGGGTTACACCTTAACTGGAGGGGGATGGACGTTCTGGCAGGCAGGTTTGCTTGGGCTACACGTGTGGGTTTAAACTAAATAGTGGGGGGGTGGGATTGACAAATTGGGAGCATAAAGATGGAGTTGAAGGGGAAGTGAATACAGGAAAAGTTACAAAAGACTCCTGAATTAATGGGAAGGAAAGTTCGAGAACGGATAAGAAAGTAAAGTCAGGGCCAATTGTGAGTGGTGTGAGAGGGGAGGTGAATATCAAAGTCATAGTGTTGTATACTATGCGCTAAGTATAAGAAATAAAGTGGACGAGCTTGAGCTCAGTTAGAAATTGGCAAGTATGATGTTGTGGGAATCACAGAGACATGGCTGCAAGTGGGCCAGGGCTGGGAACTGAATATTGAAGGGTATACCTCCTATTGAAAAGACAGACAGGTGGGCAGAGGGTTGGGGTAGCTCTGTTGGTGAGGAATTAAATTCAGTCCCTTGCAAAGAGTGACATTGAAAAGGAGATGTGAAGCCAGTATGGATAGAACTAAGGAATTGTAAGGGTAAAAAGACCCTAATGCAACTTATCTACAGGCCCCCAAACAGTAGCCTGGATATAGGTTGCAAGTTGAATCAAGAGTTAAAATTGACATGTCGTAAAGATAATGCTACGGTTGTTAATGGGAGATTTCAACATGCAGGTAGACTGGGAAAATCAGGTTGGTACAGGACCCCAAGAAAGGGAGTTTGTGGAGTGCCTCCGTGATGAATTCTTAGAGCAGCTTGTTCTGGAGCCTACCAGGGAGAAGGTGATTCTAGACTTAGTGTTATGTAATGAACCGGATTTGATAAAGGAACTTGAGTTAAAGGAGCCATTCGGAGGTAGTGACCATAATATGGTAAGTTTTAATCTACAGTTGGAGAGGGAGAAGGGTAAATCGGAGGTGTCCGTGTTACAGTTGAACAAAGGGGACTATGGAGGCATGAGGGAAGAGCTGGCCAAAGTTGACTGGAAAGAGACCCTAGCAGGGATGACAGTGGAACAACAATGGCAGGTATTTCTGGGAATAATATAGAAGGTGCAGAATCAGTTCATTCCAAAGAGGAAGAAAGATTCCAAGGGGAGTAAGGTACACATGTGGCTGACAAGGGACGTGAGGGACAGTATAAAAATAAAAGAGAAGAAGTACAACATAGCAAAGATGAGTGGGAAGCAAGAGGATTGGGTAATGTTTAAAGAACAACAGAAGATAACTAAAAAGGCAATACGGGGAGAAAAGATGAGGTACGAAGGTAAGCTAGCCAAGAATATAAAGGAGGATAGTAAAAGCTTCTTTAGGTATGTGAAGTGGAAAAAATTAGTTAAGATCAAAGATGGACCCTTGATGACCGAAGAAGGTGAATTTATTATGGGGAACAAGGAAATGGCAGATGAGTTGAACAGGTACTTTGGATCCGTCTTCACTAAGGACACAAACAATCTTCCTGATGTACTAGTGGCCAGAGGATCTGGGGTGACGGAGGAACTGAAGGAAATCCACATTAGTCAGGAAATGGTGTTCAAAGGTTTAAATGTTCATTTATTGTCACGTACACCAATTGGTGTAGTGAAATTCAAGTTGCCATTGCAGCACACTAATAAGAATACAACACAACATTAAGGAGAATTTAACATAAAACATAAAAACATCCCCCCACAATGGTTCCCACTGTGAGGGAAGGCACAAAGTCCAGTCCCCATCCCCTTGTCCACCCATAGTCCGGCCTATTGAGGCCTCCGCAGTCGCCTCTACGGGGCCCGATGTTTCAGGCCCTTCTCGCCGGGTAATGGTGCTCCGGCGTCGGGAGAACCCTCTCAGCGGCTTGGGACACCTGGAACGGCCGCTTCCTTACCGGAGACCGCGGCTGCCGAAGCCAACAGGCCATGCTGGACGGAGCTCCACCACTGGCGATCCCGGCGAGAGATCCCAGGCTCCACAGTCCCGCAGTTCCGCGATGTTTTATCCCCGGTCTCAGCTCACCGGAGTTCCAGTGCGGTGACCCGGGCAAGGCATTGCCCGCTTCGCGATAGCGCTCCAGCGCTGTGCCGCCGTCGAGGTTCTGGCAGGTCCCCTCAGGAAACGCTGCTCCAGACCCCGATGGTAGGCCGCGAGGACGGGTCGAAGTTGCTGCCTGGAGTAAAGCTGCCTCTCCGACAAGGTAGGAACTGAGAAATACAGTTTTCCCCCTCCCACCCCCAACTCATAAAAAGAATAGACCTCCAAAAACCACTTTTTAACGTATTAAAAATAAAAAAATGAAATGAAAGGACGGACAGCTGCAGGCAGGGCAGCCATACCCAACTGGACGGCAGGAAATGGTGTTGGGTAGACTGATGGGACTGAAGGCTGATAAATCCCCAGGGCCTGATGGTCTGCATCCCAGGGTACTTAAGGAAGTGGCTCTACAAATCGTGGACGCATTGGTGTTCATTTTCCAATGTTCTATAGACTCAGGATCAGTTTCTGTGGATTGGAAGGTAGCTAATGTTATCCCACTTTTTAAGAAAGGTGGGAGAGAGAGAAAAGGAATTATAGATCAGTTAGCCTGACATCGGTGGTGGGGAAGATGCTTGAGTCAATCATAAAAGATGAAATAGCAGCACATTTGGATAGCAGTAACAGGATCGGTCCGAGTCAGCATGGATTTACGAAGGGGAAATCATGCTTGACTAATCTTCTGGAATCTTTTGGAGGATGTAACTAGGAAAATGGACAAGGGAGAGCCAGTGGATGTCGTGTACCTGGACTTTCAGAAAGCATTTGATAAGGTCCCACATAGGAGATTAGTGGGCAAAATTAGGGAACATGGTATTGGGGGTGGAGTGCTGACATGGATAGAAAATTGGTTGGCAGACAGGAAAGACGTGGAGTGGCGGCGCTGCCTTGGCAGCTGCGGCTCGCCTGCAGTCCGTCTGTTTTTTCTTTTTTTTTGTTTTCTTGTCCTGTTTTAGCGTGTTAATTTGAGGTATTATGTTGTGTATGTGTGTGGGAGGGGTGGGAGAAACGTTTTAGTCTCTTCGGGGGGACGCGACTTTTCTTGTCGTATCCCCTGTCTCCGTCTCCGTCTGCGCTGAGGCCTAATGGCGGAGCTGGCGGCCTCCAACTGTGACCGACCTCAAGGCTCCGGAGGCAGAGCCAGCCAGGACTTACCAGCGCGAGGCTGGCCGACTTCGGAGCTGTGGCGGGTTCAGGCATTCCAGAGTTCCGGCGGCCCGACTCGGAGTTGTGGCGGCTTTCCGGTGGCGGCGGCAGTGACTTCGGAAGCCCGGCCGTGGGCCCAGTGGACGACATCATCGGGAGCTCGCAGGTCACAGGTTGGTGACCTGTTTTTCCGGAGCTCCTGCGTCCGCTGCGTCCGCTGGACTGGAGGGCGACAGCTTCGGCAGCAACCCCGCCGCGGAGTTGAACCGGCCCGTTCGCGGAGCACGGTTCAGCCGCGGGACTTACTTACTTACTTTACCCGGTGGGGTCACAACATCGGAGGCCTGGATCGCCTCAGCGCAGAGGAAAAACAAGAAGGGAAGAGACAAAGACTTAATATTTTGCCTTCCATCACACTGAGGAGGTGTCTGGTGAACTCACTGTGGTGGATGTTAAATCATACTATACATGAGTACAATAGATCCTCTACTGGAATAGCACGCAGAGTCGCCACGTTCTGGCATCATCTTGCAAGTTCCAAGTCTCTGAAAAGTGCGATCTTTGCATAAGGAGATGTGCAATTTCTTATTTTCTCACTTTAAGGCCTGGTGTCCTGGCGACACTGGATGGTTGGAAGTAGGGGAGGGCCTGGCCCAGCGAGGTGTCGTCGGCTCCTTGGTGGGATAATGGAAAGGTAACACAAATGAAAACTAACCCTGTCTCTGAATGCAATGTTGCTAAAGAGAATGAATGAAATAGATCCTTTAGTGAAAATGCGATGGGGAGCAAAGAAGTCATTGCTGGAAAAGTACTCGGATGAATGTGTGTGGAAACGTGCTATGTCAATCCCGTGGAGCTGAACAATGAAGACTAGAAAGGAGGGTAGCATCATTAACTATATCAAATGTCGATTTGATGAGTGCCCAAGCTCCAAATCGTAAATATGATTGCCTGAGGTCATTAATGTCTTTTGGTTTGATTTCTTCTCGGTGTTATGAGAAGGATGAATGGTATACTTTGAATTTCACCTGGGAGCTGGGAAGAAAGGGTGGATGCAGGCAAGGCAAGTCAAATGAGGGCACAATTGTTTTCAGATGGGTAACTAAACCAATCCCTCAAGGAAATGCATACATGACTATGTTGGAAAATATGTGGCGTGGGGAATGGAAAGCTGTGGCCAACAATTGCAATAAAAAGGAGAAGAGCCAAAAAACATAGAAACATAGAAACATAGAAAATAGGTGCAGGAGTAGGCCATTCGGCCCTTCGAGCCTGCACCGCAATTCAATGTGATCATGGCTGACCATCCAACTCAGTATCCCGTAACTGCCTTCTCTCCATACCCCCTGATCCCTTTAGCCACAAGTGCCACATCTAACGCCCTCTTAAATATAGCCAATGAACTGGCCTCAACTACCTTCTGTGGCAGAGAATTCCAGAGACTCACGACTCTCTGTGTAAAGAATGTTTTCCTCATTTCGGTCCTAAAGGAATTCCCCCTTATCCTTAGACTGTGACCCCTTGTTCTGGACTCCCCCAGCATCGGGAACAATCTTCCAGCATCTAGCTTGTCCAACCCCTTAAGAATTTTGTAAGTTTCTATAAGATCCCCCCTCAATCTTCTAAATTCCAGCGAGTACAAGCCGAGTCTATCCAATCTTTCCTCATATGAAAGTCCTGACATCCCAGGAATCAGTCTGGTGAATCTTCTCTGTACCCCCTCTATGGCAAGGATGTCTTTCCTCAGATTTGGAGACCAAAACTGTACGCAATACTCCAGGTGTGGCCTCACCAAAACCCTGTACAACTGCAGTAGAACCTCCCTGCTCCTATACTCAAATCCTTTCGCTATGAATGCTAACATACCATTTGCTTTCTTCACTGCCTGCTGCACCTGCATGCCTACTTTCAATGACTGGTGTACCATGACACCCAGGTCTCGTTGCATCTCCCCCTTTCCTAATCTGCCACCATTCAGATAATAGTCTACCCTCATGTTTTTGCCACCAAAGTGGATAACCTCACATTTATCCACATTATACTGCATCTGCCATGCATCTGCCCATTCACTCAGCCTATCCAAATCACCCTGCAGCTTCCAAGCATCCTCCTCACACCTAACTATACCCCCCAGCTTGGTATCATCTGCAAATTTGGAGATGTTGCATTGAATTCCCTCGTCCAAATCATTAATATATATTATAAATAGCTGGGGTCCCAGCACTGAGCCTTGCGGCACCCCACTAGTCACTGCCTGCCATTCTGAAAAGGACCCGTTTACCCCTACCCTTTGCCTCCTGTCTGCTAGCCAGTTCTCTATCCACATCAATACTGAACCCCCAATACCGTGTGCTTTAAGTTTGTATGCTAATCTCTTATGCGGGACCTTGTCGAAAGCCTTCTGAAAGTCTAGATATAACACATCCACTGGTTCTCCCTTATCCACTCTACTAGTTACATCCTCAAAAAATTCTATCAGATTTGTCAGACATGATTTACCTTTCGTAAATCCATGCTGACTTTGTCCAATGATTTCACCACTTTCCAAATGCGCTGCTATCCCATCTTTGATAACTGACTCTAGCAGTTTCCCCACTACCGATGTTAGACTAACTGGTCTGTAATTCCCCGCTTTCTCTCTCCCTCCTTTTTTAAAAAGTGGGGTTACATTAGCTACCCTCCAATCCTCAGGAACTACTCCAGAATCTAAGGAATTTTGAAAAATTATCACTAATGCATCCACTATTTCTGTGGCTACCTCCTTGAGTACTCTGGGATGCAGACTGTCTGGCCCTGGGGATTTATCGGCCTTCAATCCGTTCAATTTACCCAACACCACCTCCCGGCTAACCTGGATTTCACTCAGTTCCTCCATCTTATTTGACCCCCGTTCCACTGCTATTTCCGGCAGATTATTTATGTCTTCCTTAGTGAAGACAGAACCAAAGTAGTTATTCAATTGGTCTGCCATGTCCTTGTTCCCCATGATCAATTCACCTGTTTCTGACTGCAAGGGACCAACATTTGTTTTAACTAGTCTCTTTCTCTTCACATATCTATAAAAACTTTTGCAGTCAGTTTTTATGTTCCCTGCCAGTTTCCTTTCATAATCTATTTTCCCTTTCCTAATTAAGCCCTTTGTCCTCCTCTGCTGCATTCTGAATTTCTCCCAGTCCTCTGGTAGGCTGCTTTTTCTGGCAAATTTGTATGCCTCATCTTTTGTTTTTATACTATCCCTGATTTCCCTTGTTATCCATGGATGCACCACCTTCCCTGATTTATTCTTTTGCCAAACTGGTATGAACAACTTTTGTACTTCATCCATGCAGTCTTTAAATACCTTCCATTGCACATCCACTGTCAACCCTTTAAGAATCACCTGCCAGTCTATCTTGGCCAATTCACATCTCATACCTTCAAAGTTACCTTTGTTAAACAAGTGATATTCGCCTTTTGCGAAGTTATTTCATTAGGTAGAAATTGGCTTTACTTTTGAATTGGTGGCGGGTGTCACTGAAATGCCTATTCTCCAGACTATTTTTTTAAAATCTGAGAATAGTGGCTCAGTATCTTAATAACTTCAGTGTACTTAAAAATAACAGATAAATTTAATATAATTCTCGGTTACATTTCCAGATTTTTATGTTTGAGGGATCCGATGCCTTCAACTGTTGTACTTTCTTTTCAAGTACGTATGTCCTTGCGGGAACACAAGATGGTAACATTTATCAGCTGGATGTTCGAAACACACAGTAAGTACGCTGTACAACACTAAATTAAACTGATGATTGACCTGGTGCCCCCTTTCATTGGCTTCAGATACTCTCATTAATAAATAATTGGATCAAACCATAAACAGAGTAAAAGAAAAATGACAAGCCTTTTTATATGTCATACTAGCCCATGTAATCTATAAGTATATATATCTATAAGTATATAAGTATCAGTCTGAAGAAGGGTCTCGACCCGAAACATCACCCATTCCTTCTCTCCAGAGATGCTGCCTGTCCCGCTGAGTTACTCCACCATTTTGTGTCTTTCTTAGTATGAACAAAACTACTTGCAATTCAATAGAAGTAGTTTGTAATTACAGAATGCCCTATTAATAGAAAATATTACTAACTAAAGGGAAATTAGACACTCATCAGAAGGTTTAGTCATATAAATCCTGAGAGATTTTTAAAGATGAAAATGAATCAAATGTACAGTTGCAATAGTAGCACAGCGTTCACTGAATGTTTTGCTACAGATGATGGAATATGGGGAAGATTGATCTGTTTTAAAAGGAAATTGATGCAAAGGAGTAAGAGTGAATAAAGATTGATAGGAACAGAGCCTTCGGTGGCATGGTGAAGCAGTGAAGAGCTATTGCTGTAAATGCATTCACCTGGGGTTTTCACAGTATCTCGGTCCAGGTGACAATAATAAACCCAACCTAATCTAAAATAATGTTTAAGAAAGAACTGCAGATGCTGGAAAAATCGAAGGTAGACAAAACTCGGAGGGTGAGGCAGCATCTATGGAGAGAAGGAATTGGCGACGTTAGAAGGGTCACGACCCGAAATGTCGCCAATTCCTTCTCTCCATAGATGCTGCCTCACCCGCTGAGTTTCTCCAGCATTTTTTGTCTACCTAATCTAAAAGAATGCAGCCGTGCAAGAAGGTGGACTGCTGTGAATTTAAAGGAGATTTCTGAGGTCAACCACATTACATGGTGCAAAGAGAAGGAATAATGCTCCAGATTGCTGTATGATTAGAAGTGTCATTCGCACTCTTTAATTGAATTGGAGGATGTGAGAAGAATGAAAAGTGAATTGTAAATTTCACTGAAGATGGGCGTGGAGTTGAAAAGTTTGCATGCGGGATAGTGAAAATGAGTAAGATTTTTTTTCCCCCAATATAACCAGACAAGTTGGAATAGGAGAGGAACAGTTCTCAATGAAAATAAACCTTAATTTACATTGTGAAATGAGGGCCTACAAGTAGAATTTAGCAGTCAAGAATTGAAATTCATAACTTTACATAAAAGAGAACAGTTTTTGCTAGAATGTGCCACATTCTCCTGATGTTTGTGATTACAGTCAATGTTAAGAGCTTTCAATTTGTTTTGTCTTTTTGCAGAACTCCCGTACAGATTATCCATCGATCAGGGGCTCCTGTGCTTTCGTTGTTGCCCTGTAGAGAGGGCTTTATGGCTAGTCACAGTAAGGCTTCCTTTCTTTCTCTAAATGCACACCTAAATTATATGGAAGTAGGGGGTTACATTTTTGGTCTGGTATTCAGTAGCATGAATTATTGATCTAGAGACAGCAGCTAGAGAATTTATACTGAAGTAAATAAATAAAGTCATAGAATCTAACGGTGGAAACAGGCCCTTCGGCCCAACTTGGCCACACCAGCCAACATACCCCATCTACACTAGTCCCACCTGACTGTGTTTGGCCCATATCTGTCTAAACCTATCCTATCCATGTAAACATTGTAAAGTACCTGCCTCAACTACCACCTCCGGCAGCTCGTTCCATACACCCACCAGCCTTTGTGTGAAATTTGGAATCAAAAGCCCCTATCGGTATTGGTGCACATGAAACTGCTAGATTGTTGTTATCTGGTCATCTTTGTGAGAATCTGCCACTCTTACCCAGTGTGATCTATATGTGACTCTCGTGTCATCAATGTGGTTATTAGCTGCCCTGTGAAAATTGTTTATCAAGCCACTCAGTGCAAGTAACATCAGAAAAGAACAATAAATGCTAGCCTTGCTAATGATGTCCACATTGCAAAGACATTTAAATTGCTTTTTTTTTGGAACTTCAGTCTGGTTTGTCATTCGAAAGATCACAATCAATTTCATGTTGATAAAATAAAATATCCTTTACCAGCCATCTCTTCTGTTTCACTTGCATTTGTGTGTTAACTCTCCAGGTTGCTTGTACTGTACATCCACTGCCATTGCTGCCCTGTGAGCAGAAAGCTGAATGTGAGCATTTGACTGCTTGGTCACTCACTGGAAAACTGACTGAAATTTTCTCAACGTTTATGACACTTTGAACATAAATGACCAAGAGATTTTCCAGTCGAATTTTCCTGCATTCTGCTGCTTGGGAAAGCAAAATGAACTCGGGGAAATAGTAATAAAGATGAGTGTGGTTATCTAGCATTCATATTTTTATCATGTTCTCTGTATTTTTACAGAGAATTGATATTTTGCGAAAAAGCCCCCATGTATCTCCCAGCCCAACGTGAAGTTCACCGACAATTAATTATTAGACCTGTTCATTTAAAAAAAACAGCTGTTTATGTGAATCGCCAGAATATTTCTAGCAACAGTGAATCTCTGCCCCATATAGAAATCAGCATCCTTAGTAGATAGAGAAAACAAATTTTCACAAGAACCGTGAATTAAAATATATTTACTTTGTTCAATAGAAATTGGGTATGAAAGTAAATAGATAGTTCTACTAAAACTGTTGCAGACATAAATCAACATTTGAAAACTAATCTCTAACTACTTTAATGTTTCAGGTGATGGAAGTTGTTATATTATTCAACAGGATCAGGATTATGTCGTTGATTTTTCAGGGCCTGATTGTGACCCTATTTATAAGGTGACCACAACAATTATGTCTTATCTTGTATTGGCTACGTTTAACTGTTATAGGCATGAACATTATGAAAGATTAATTTCTCTCTGAGCTAAATTCTCCATTCATGACTATGAATGGTTGGAAAATATGATCATCAAGTGTTCCCACACTGTAATCATTAATGCATTAATATATCATTTTATGTACAACATTAAGTATGGGAGAATGTCCTCATACTTTCTTGTAAGAAAACCTGTGCCAAAATCTCTTCGCTTTACTGACACATTTCTCAATGCCATGACCTCTCAATGTGTATTCTTTGCATTTCAGGTCATTGCAAGGGAAAAGTTTGTCTACACATGCTCCAGGGATAGCGTTGTTCGGAAGTATCAACTATTGAATTTCTGAAAACTTTAATGCATTGTTCATGGGATCTCACTAAACCTTGCATTTATCCCTATAAGTTCAGAACATTAAAAAAAAATCTGAGTATATTCAGAGACTAGAACGTAATGCAATATCTGTGAATTGTTGTGTATCTTTTGCACCGGCAAACAGAAGATGAATTACACACAATAAAAGAAGCAGCTGCTTTGTGATAATTACATTGTGTCATTTATAATGATTTTTTTTAATGTGACGGTAAAATCCATATAGTCTCTAATCATTTAAATTCTATGAATAGACAATGCTGATTAGTTCACTAAATTATGGTCAAATTATAACTGAGGCAATAAATAGTTCTCTTTCCACTTTAAAAAATATATATAATTCCTGGTCCTGCTGAAATGTTAAATTGGCCAGGAATTGCTATTGCTCATTACTTCACCTTTTGACGTTATTATGACATGCATATCATCCATCATTTATTGATATCCAAACAATTTCCCAACCTCCTTATCTTAGACATTTCATATGATCTGGCATTTTCTTGATGTCTGACAGTGAAAATGTGCCATCTGTTGATTTCACCAAAAGCTTTGTCCTTACTTCTGCTGCATTGAACAATTTACAAGATGCACTGCAGGGCATCCCACAAAGGTTCTTCAAGAGCACCTCTCAAAGCTGTGATTTCTGTCAACTGAAGGAACAAGGATGACAGGTATATTGGAACATTGTCAACAGATGTTCCCTTTCATGTGTCACATTGGGGACTTGGAAATGTACCATGAACTTTCATTGTCGTTGTGTCTAAAAATCAGATTCCCAACCAAACAGTATAGTGAGAGCATGTTCACTCCAAAAATACACTGGCTCAAGATCATTCACTGCTAGTTAGGATTAGATTAGAATAAAGCTCACGTTAATAAATTTAATGAAACACACCACTAGACATTTATCTATACTGATGTAAAATAAATAAAGAGCATTGGAGGTTAAGATCCATTCTTCCAACTCTACCAAACAGTTGCAAGTGGAAATTAAAAAGTGCAGATGCTAGAAATACAAAATAAAGTTGTTAACTCTGTTTCTCTTTCCACAGTTGCTGCCTGATCTGCAGATAACTTTCCAGCATGGAATATGTAGGAATGAACTGCAGATGCTGGTTTAAACCGAAGATAGACACAAAAAGCTGGAGTAACTCAGCGGGACAGGCAGCATCTCTGGAGAGAAAGAATGGGTAATGTTTCGGGTCGAGACCCTTCTTCAGACTCGTCAGGGAAAAGGGAAATGAGCGATATAGACGATGTTGAGAGATAAAGAACAAATGAACTGAAAGATATGCAAAATAGTAATGATGATAAAGAAAACAGGCCATTGTTAGCTGTGAAAACGAGAAGCTGGTGCGACTTGGGTAGGGGAGGGATAGTGAGAGGGAATGCTGGGGTTACTTGAAGTTAGAGAAATCAATACTCATAACCTGGGCTGTAATCTGCCCAAGCGAAATATGAGATGCTGTTCCTCCAATTTGCGTTTGGGCTCACTCTGACAAAGGAGGAGACCTAGGAAAGAAACGTCAGTGTGGGAATGCGAAGGATAATTAAAGTGTTTAGCAACCGGGAGATCAGGTAGGTTCAGGCGAACTGAGTGAAGATGTTCGGCGAAACAGTCGCCCTGTCTACGTTTGGACTTGCCGATGTATAAGAGTCTTATACATCTGCATGAATACAAGGATTTAAACAGTGAATGTAGAGACAAAGAACTGCAAATGCTGGTTTCTATCAAAGATAGACACAAAGTGCTGGAGTAACTCAGTGGGCCAGGCTGTATCTGTGGAGAAAAAGGATGGGTGATGTTTTCAAACTGGGAGTTTGGAGATGAGTAGTCTGAAAAGGAGTCAAGACTCGAAACATCACGCATCCATTTTCTCGAGAGATGCTGCCTGACCCACTGAGTTACTCCAGCACTTTGTAAAGTAAAGTATCCTTTAATGTCATTCAGACATTTCAGTCTGAACGAAATTGTATACCTTGCAGTCGTAACATAGAATAAAATAACAAAACACACACTTAACACAGTTTAACATCCACCACAGTGAGTCTACCAGGCACCTCCTGACTGTGATGGAAGGCAAAAGTCTTAAAATCCTTGCCTCTTCCCTCCTTCTTCTCCCTCTGCGTTGAGGCGATCCAGGCTTCCGATGTTGTGACCCCACCGGGTGATGGTAAGTCCAGCGGCCGCATCCGAGCTCCGCGAATGGGCTGGTTCAAACTCTGCGGCCCGGGGTGGTCGAAGCTGCCGAAGCTGCCACCCTCCAGTCCAGTGGACGAAGCTGTCATTGCGGGAGCT
Source organism: Raja brachyura (assembly GCA_963514005.1). Next base: position 18,168,265 of record OY740786.1, on the reverse strand, counting down.
CCAGAAACCGGTCACCAACCTGGGACCTGCGAGCTCCCAACGTTGTCGTCCACTGGACCCGCGGCCGAGGCTCCGAAGTCGGGTCGCCGCAATGCCACCACAGCCGCAAAGTTGGTAAGTCCTGGCTCTGATTTATCTCGGAGCCTCGAGGTCCGTCCCAGTTGGAGGCCGCCAGCTCCGCGATAGGCCTCAGCGCAGACGGAGTCGGGGATACGACAAGAAAAGGTTGCATATCCCCTGAAGGAGGAGACTAAAAACAGTTTCTCCCACCCCCCCCACACATACACAACTAAAATAAACGAAATAAACTAAACAACAGAACAAAAGAAAACAAAAAAAAAGAAAAGACAAGACGGAGTGCAGGTGAGCCGCAGCTGCTTGGGCAGCGCCACCACTTCCGGAGTCCATAAACAACAAATGGTAGAGTACGAAGGAATATTCATGAATAGAGGGACCTGTGGTTTGTCCATTGTTCCTTGTACAGGTGGATTGACTAGTGAAGAAGGCATTTGAGGTGCTTGGCCTTTCTTTTTTTCTATAAATTTGGCCATCCTTATAGCTAATGCCCCCTAATCCAGGCATCATTTAGGTAAACCTCCTCAGCACCCTTTCCAAAGCCCCCACATCCTTCCTGAGACGATCAGAACTGCATGAAGTATTTCAAATGTAGCTTAACCAAAGCTGCAACATGACTTTCATGACTCCTTACATTCAACGCTCCGTCCGATGAAGGCAAGTTTTACCATTCAGGTGTTGTGTGGCCATTTCTGTTGCCATTTTCATGATACTATGAACCCCAAGATCCATCAATACATCAATGGATATCTGGATCTCTGTCAAAGGTCATAAGGGATAGTAGTAGAATTAGGCCATTTGGTCCATCAAGTCTACTCCGCCATTCAATCATGGCTGGTCTATACCTGCCTCCTAACCCCATTCTCCTGCCATCTCCCCATAACATCTGGCACCTGTACTAATCAAGACGTGGTGACTAAGTAACCAAATACACTTCAATAAGATCAGATACAATCACTACTTTTGGGAGACATACAAACAGGCAGTTGAATAGGCAAGGCTTAGAAATATACAGACCTAATGTGGGAAAATATGATCAGTGTGCATGGGCATATGGGTCAATATGGAAAGTCGTGGGCCGAAGCATCCGTCTTAGTGCAATACATCTCTATGAGGCTATGACTTTATAACTAACTTAATTGATGTAATATTTTAACTATTTTCAGCGACAGGGGAGCAATCTTTCACCAATTTCTGCATAGTAATTACAACCCTATCTCCTGAAGGGATTAAAGAAATTAGGTTTTAATTAGAAAGATTTTGAGCAGTATTCCTTCAAACATGGTAACCATTTGCTGTGTGCCAGTTCTATTAAAAATAGAATTTAAATTATTCAGGATTGCTGGGCCAGCTCCATTTAGCACAGCTATGATTTTCTTTGTAAGAACTCCAATATTTAAGGGTGAAAGCTCCCTATTTGCAAAGCTAGTGTTCAAGTATGCAACATCTTCATTCAGCAAGTCATATATATATAAATAATTTGCCATGAAAAGCTATATATATATATATATATATATATATATATATATATGTATATGTATATATATATAGCTTTTCATGGCAAATGTGTGTGTTTATATATATATATATATATATATATATATATATATATATAAACACACACACGCACACATAGTGTAGATGGGCATATGGGAAAAGATTGCTCCCCTGTCATGCGCGCGCGCACACACACACACACATAAATAATACTTTAATGGAGATGTGCAGGGCAAGTTTTTTTACACAGTGGGGGCCTTGAATACATTGTCTGGGATGGTGGTGGAGCCAGATGCAATTGTGGTCTTTAGGTGACTTGGATAGGCACATGGAGGTGTAAGGAATAAAAGGATATGGATCATGTACAAATGTACAGGCAGCCGAGATCAGTTTAGCCAGGCATTAAGGACAGCACAAACATTATAGACCGAAGGGCCTGTTCCTGTGCTGTACTGTTCTTTGATGTAAGTTAACAAAGTTGATTTGCAAATTTGATTGGCAGATTTTCTCAAGTAACTTGAAAAGCAGGTTTAATACAGCATGTAGAATGGTTCCCTTTGTGTATCTAGGATTTTCCCAGTGATATGATGAGCCATACACTGAACTTATAATTGTACTTCTAATGTAGAAAATGTGTTAAAATGGTCTGAAGAAGAGTCCTGACACAAAAGGTTGCCTGTCCATTTCCTTCCACAGATGCTACCTGGCCTGCTCAGTTGTTCCATTACTTTTTTTTTGTTCAAATTCCAGCATCTGCAGTCCCTTATGTCTCTAGTAAGGAAAGGTCTGACCCAGTGAAGGCCTTAATTGTTTTGAAGAAGACTAGAATGTGATAAATTGCCATACCAGGGGAGGTTCTCTAACTTGGAAAAGTAGAGGATAAAACAAACAAACTAGGAAGTTCACAGGGTTTGTTCCAGCTCTGCAAAACTGACATGAACACAAGCTTGCTGCTTTTAATTTCTAATAATCAAGCCAGAACAATAACACGTAACCAGCAAAAACAAAAGAGCTGCTAAGGAGACTCGTGTGTTAGAAGCGACTGCAGATGCTGCTTTAAACGGAAGATAGACACAAAAAGCTGGAGTAACTCAGCGGGACAGGCAGCATCTCTCAAGAGAAGGAATGGGTGACGTTTCTGGTCGAGACCCTTCTTTGATGTTTCGGGTCGAGAATTCAGCAGGTCAGGCAGCATCTTTGGAGGAAAATTAGTACTTGACGTTATGAGTCGAGACCCTTCACATGGACTGCAGCAATAAATGGAGAGCTGGTGGCATTCCAGGTGAAGCATCGAATAAACATTTCCCTTCACAGATGCTGACTGACAGACTGAATTCCCCCAGCAGTTCCCCCTTTTTTACTCCAGATTTTAGCATCTGCAGTCTTTTGCGCTGCCGTTATCACATAACCAGTCGATCTTTGTCAGAGTGCCATTCTCCTTCCCTGTCAGTCGAAGATACATCCACGTAATTGCCACGGAACGAGTTACCAGAGGATGAGAAAGCATTGGGACCTAACAGTTCAATTTGCTTGCATGCATAAGTAAATGAGTAAGTTAATTATGAAGAGCTTTAAAACAAACTCAGAGGAAGTTATTAAAATTGTCACAATGACAATGTATCTGCCAGCTGCAATGTGCGATACGCTTTGAATAAAAGGAGCTGTTGTTTCCAGGGATGTTATGTTTCATTTGGGGTGGAAGATCATTTCCTACGGTTTCACTTGTGAAGATTCTGATGTGACTGCTGGGCCCAATACCGGACCTGCAAATTCTGCCAAAGGTGGGGAAAAAGGTGCTTGACTGAATAGGCAGATGATGGATATGAGGTAGTGGGCTCAGCTGTCTGAAGAGGGTCTATGCCCAAAACATCACCCATTCCTTCTATCCAGAGAAGCTGCCTGCCTCGCTGTGTTACTCCAACATTTTGTGTCTACGGTGTAAACCAGTTTAGTTTAGAGATACAGCGTGGAAGTAGGCCTTTCGGCCCACTGACACCACCCTTGTAAAGACAATATAGAAACATAGAAAAATGGGTGCAGGAGTAGGTCATTCGACTCTTCGAACCAGCACCGCCATTTAATATGATCATGGCTGATCATCTAAAACAGTACACCGTTCCTGCTTTTTCCCCCATATCCCTTGATTCCTTTAGCCCTAAGAGCTAAATTTAACCACCCCCCTTGAATACATCCAGTGAATTGGCCTCCACTGTCTTCTTCTTCAGGGTCATAAATATATACAACATGGAAATTGGCCCTTTGGCCGTATTTGTCCTTGGGCTAGACCCAATTGCCTGCATTTGGCCCGTAATTTCTCTAACCACTTCCTATTCACATATCTGTCCAAATGTATTTTGAAAGTTGTAATTGTATCTGCTCCAATGTCTTCCTTTGGCAGTTCATTCCAAATGCGGATTACCATCTCAATTAAAAATTTGCCCCAGAGTTTATCCTCAGCAGTTGATATAACTCCATACATTATTCTTGTTGTCACACTGTAAAATCTCTTATGAAGTTATTGCAATCAAATTTGTTTCCTTACTCGAAGATGACCATGATTATTGTTTCTCCAAGGTCCTTTGGCCATATCTGACCTTCTCAAATTTTTGGTATTGAGAGTTAAATCAGACTTCTTATTCAGTTTGAATATTAAAACATGCAATTCCTGCAAAATAATCTATATATTATACTTTCGCTAAAACCCTACCTAAATTGCAGGAAGAATATAAATAATTTGAAATAAAATAATAAGAAAATAGTTCTGACCTGATGAAGAGTCCCAGACTGAAGCAGTTAACTCTTTTTCTATTTCCACTTACTGAGCATTTCCACCATTTCATTTAGGTAAGTCCTTATACCGTATACTGTACCTTTTGGATTATTGTATAGGATCGACATGTTTTAATACTCAAACATAATATGAAGCTTAATTTAACTTTAAGAATTAAAATCAGCGCTAATTCAAAAATTAAAATACTCTTACAGCTGTTAGAATGGGAAATTGGCAGAATTCTTAATGCTTGACAGTCTTTTTAACTGTTTAGTACTCTCTGAAGGTGGCATTTTTTAAATGTAACCGAAACAATGAAACATATTAATTTTATTGTTTGCTGACAAATTTAAAAAGGTTTCGTAATGCATTGCTTGATTAAAGAAAGAGACAATTCTTATAGGAAAATCCACTGACTACAATGACCTTGTACAGCCTACAATTCCCAGAAGGGCATGCATCGGTAACCATGGTTGCCGACCTCACGACGCCATCTTCCAGTCCAAAGCCGTTGCCTCAGCAACCAAAGGTCCGTGGGGGAAGGAAAACATAAGTGCGGAACCCAACAACATTCAAGTATAACAACTCCTAAAGCACGAAGATGGGGCAGGATTACTACGACATCCTTGGCATTACTAGAAATGCAAAAGACGCGGATATTAAAAAAGCGTGAGTTTAAAAACAAAGGGGGGTTTTGTGAACAACTATGGAGGTTCCTGGAATTCTTTAAGGTGGGATGCGAGTGCATGGACATATTTTACCCCCTAAAAGCTACTTGCTGCATTTTACTTGATCATGATATTATCTGCCATAGATTTAATAACTTTAAACTTAGAAGTTACCACTATTCAGAGATACCTATTTAGTTATAAAGCACCAGATAGACACAAAAAGGTGCAGATAGCGATTAATGACTATGCTATAGTTGGAATCACGGAGACTTGGCTCCAGGATGACCAAGGCTGGGAGCTGAACATCCAGGGATATTCAATATTCAGGAGGGATAGACGAAAAGGAAAAGGAGGTGGGGTAGCGTTGCTGGTGAGAGAGGAGATTAATGCAATAGAAAGGAAGGACATTAGCGTGGAGGATGTGGAATCGATATGGGTAGAGCTGCGAAACTCTAAGGGGCAGAAAACGCTAGTGGGAACTGTGTACAGGCCACCTAACAGTAGTATTGGAGTTGGGGATGGCATCAAACAGGAAATTAGAAATGCGTGCAACAAGGGTAACACGGTTATAATGGGTGACTTCAATCTGCATGTAGATTGGGTGAATCAAATTGGCAGGGGTGCTGAGGAAGAGGATTTCCTGGAATGTATGCGGGATAGTTTTCTCAACCAACATGTGGAGGAACCAACGAGAGAGCAGGCTATTCTAGACTGGGTATTGAGTAATGAGGAAGGGTTAGTTAGCAGTCTTGTTGTGCGTGGCCCCTTGGGCAAGAGTGACCATAATATGGTTGAGTTCTTCATTAGGATGGAGAGTGACAAAATTAAGTCAGAAACAAGGGTTCTGAACTTGAACAAAGGTAACTTTGAAGGTATGAGATGTGAATTGGCCAAGATAGACTGGCAGGTGATTCTTAAAGGGTTGACAGTGGATGTGCAATGGAAGGTATTTAAAGACTGCATGGATGAAGTACAAAAGTTGTTCATACCAGTTTGGCAAAAGAATAAATCGGGGAAGGTGGTGCATCCATGGATAACAAGGGAAATCAGGGATAGTATAAAAACAAAAGATGAGGCATACAAATTTGCCAGAAAAAGCAGCCTACCGGAGGACTGGGAGAAATTCAGAATCCAGCAGAGGAGGACAAAGGGCTTAATTAGGAAAGGGAAAATAGATTATGAAAGGAAACTGGCAGGGAACATAAAAAATGACTGCAAAAGTTTTTATAGATATGTAAAGAGAAAGAGACTAGTTAAAACAAATGTTGGTCCCTTGCAGTCAGAAACAGGTGAATTGATCATGGGGAACAAGGACATGGCAGACCAATTGAATAACTACTTTGGTTCTGTCTTCACTAAGGAAGACATAAATAATCTGCCGGAAATAGCAGTGGAACGGGGGTCAAATAAGATGGAGGAACTGAGTGAAATCCAGGTTAGCCGGGAGGTGGTGTTGGGTAAATTGAACGGATTGAAGGCCGATAAATCCCCAGGGCCAGATAGTCTGCATCCCAGAGTACTCAAGGAGGTAGCCACAGAAATAGTGGATGCATTAGTGATAATTTTTCAAAATTCCTTAGATTCTGGAGTAGTTCCTGAGGATTGGAGGGTAGGTAATGTAACCTCACTTTTTAAAAAAGGAGGGAGAGAGAAAGCGGGGAATTACAGACCAGTTAGTCTAACATCGGTAGTGGGGAAACTGCTAGAGTCAGTTATTAAAGATGGGATAGCAGCGCATTTGGAAAGTGGTGAAATCATTGGACAAAGTCAGCATGGATTTACGAAAGGTAAATCATGTCTGACAAATCTGATAGAATTTTTCGAGGATGTAACTAGTAGAGTGGATAAGGGAGAACCAGTGGATGTGTTATATCTAGACTTTCAGAAGGCTTTCGACAAGGTCCCGCATAAGAGATTAGCATACAAACTTAAAGCACACGGTATTGGGGGTTCAGTATTGATGTGGATAGAGAACTGGCTAGCAGACAGGAGGCAAAGGGTAGGAGTAAACGGGTCCTTTTCAGAATGGCAGGCAGTGACTAGTGGGGTGCCGCAAGGCTCAGTGCTGGGACCCCAGCTATTTACAATATATATTAATGATTTGGACGAGGGAATTCAATGCAACATCTCCAAATTTGCAGATGATACCAAGCTGGGGGGTATAGTTAGGTGTGAGGAGGATGCTTGGAGGCTGCAGGGTGATTTGGATAGGCTGAGTGAATGGGCAGATGCATGGCAGATGCAGTACAATGTGGATAAATGTGAGGTTATCCACTTTGGTGGCAAAAACATGAGGGTAGACTATTATCTGAATGGTGGCAGATTAGGTAAGGGGGAGATGCAACGAGACCTGGGTGTCATGGTACACCAGTCATTGAAAGTAGGCATGCAGGTGCAGCAGGCAGTGAAGAAAGCAAATGGTATGTTAGCATTCATAGCGAAAGGATTTGAGTATAGGAGCAGGGAGGTTCTACTGCAGTTGTACAGGGTTTTGGTGAGGCCACACCTGGAGTACTGCGTGCAGTTTTGGTCTCCAAATCTGAGGAAAGACATCCTTGCCATAGAGGGGGTACAGAGAAGATTCACCAGACTGATTCCTGGGATGTCAGGACTTTCATATGAGGAAAGATTGGATAGACTCGGTTTGTACTCGATGGAATTTAGAAGATTGAGGGGGGATCTTATAGAAACCTACAAAATTCTTAAGGGGTTGGACAAGCTAGATGCTGGAAGATTGTTCCCGATGTTGGGGGAGTCCAGAACAAGGGGTCACAGTCTAAGGATAAGGGGGAATTCCTTTAGGACCGAAATGAGGAAAACATTCTTTACACAGAGAGTGGTGAGTCTCTGGAATTCTCTGCCACAGAAGGTAGTTGAGGCCAGTTCATTGGCTATATTTAAGAGGGCGTTAGATGTGGCACTTGTGGCTAAAGGGATCAGGGGGTATGGAGAGAAGGCAGGTACGGGATACTGAGTTGGATGATCAGCCATGATCACATTGAATGGCGGTGCAGGCTCAAAGGGCCAAATGGCCTACTCCTGCACCTATTTTCTATGTTTCTAAAAAGCTGGAGTAACTCAGCAGGACAGGCAGCATCTCTGGAAAAATGGAATGGGTGACGTTTCAGGTCGAGATCCCTCTTTAGACTGGTTAGGGATAAGGAAAACGAGAGATATAGACCGTGATGTGGAGAGATAAAGAACAGTGAATGAAATAAATGCAAAAACGTATCGATGATGAAGGAACCAGGCCATTGTAAGCTGTTTGTAGGGTGAAATTGGGAAGCTGGTGCGACTTGGGTGGGGGAGGGGTAGAGGGAGAGGGAATACCAGGGCTACCTGAAGTGAGAGAAATCAATATTCATACCACTGGTCTGCAGGCTGTCCAAGCAAAATATGAGATGTTGTTCCTCCAATTTGCGTTTAGCCTCACACTGACAATGGAGGTGACCGAGGACAGAAAAGTCTGTGTAGGAATGGGAAAGAGAATTAAAGTGTCCAGCAACCAGGAGATCAGGTTGGTTCACGCGGGCTGAGCGAAGGTGTTCCGTGAAACGATCGTCCAGTCTGCGTTTGGTCTCGCCGAGGTATAAAAGTTTACATCTTGAACAACGGATACAGTAGATGAGGTTGGAGGAGGTGCAAGTGAACCTCTGCCTAACCTGAAAGGACTGCGGGGTTCCCTGGACAGAGTCGAGGGAGCAGGTATAGCAATAGGCGTTTCATCTTCTGCGGTTGCAGGTGAAGGTACCTGGGGAGGGGGTGGTTTGGGTGGGAAGGGATGAGTTAACCAGGGAGTTGCGGAGGGAACGGTCTCTGCAGATGGCGGAAAGGGGTGCTGATGGGAAAATGTGACTTATGGTGGGATCGCGTTGGAGGTGGCGGAAATTTCAGAGGATTATGTGTTGTATGCGACAACATTCCATCCCATACGATGGGATAGAAGGTAAGGACTAGGGGGACTCTGTCTCTGTTGCAATTATGGGGAGGGGGAGCAAGGGCAGAGCTGTGGGGTACGGAGGAGACATGAGTGAGGGCCCCATTTACGTTGAGAGAGGGGACCCCCATTCCCTAAAGAATTAGTACATCTCAGATGTTCTAGTTGTGGAACACCTAATCTTGAGCGCAGATGCGTCGTAGATAAAGGAATTGGGAGTAGGGGATAGAGTCTTTGCAGGAAGTGTAATCGAGATATTTGTAGGAGTCAGTGGGTTTGTAATAGAGGTCAGTCAGTTGTGTATTTCTTGTGATGGAGACTGTGAGATCAAGAAAGGGGAGGGAGGTGTCGGAAATGGTCCAAGTAAATTTGAGTGCAGGATGAAAATTGGTGGTGAAGTTGATGAAGTTCATGAGTTCTGCATGGATGCAGGAGGTAGCACCGATGCAGTGATCAATGTAACAGAGATAGAGTTCTGGGATCGGGCCAATGAACGCCTGGAACAGGGATTGTTCAACGTACCCTACAAAGAGGCAGGCATAGCTGGGGCCCATGGGGGTATCCATAGGTACGTCTGGGACTTGGAGGAAGTGGGCGGAGTCAAAGGAGAAGTTGTTGAAGGTGAGGGCCAGATCTGCTAGGCGGATTAGAGTGTTAGTAGAGGGAAATTGGATGGTTCTGCAGTCAAGGAAGAAAGGGGTTTTAAGGCCTTCCTGGTGGGGGATGGAGGTGTAGAGTGACTGAACGTCCACAGTAAAAATGAGGGTGGGGGCTTGGAAAGCGGAAGGCATTAAAGAGACGAAGGGCATGTGAGGTATCTTGGACATAGATCGGGAGTGATTGAACCAGGGGGGGATAGGATGGAGTCGAGGTATTTAGAAATAATTCTAAATTATGGGACAGGAGCAGTCAGAAACAATCGATCTGCCAGAGCAGTTGTTTTTGTGGATTTTGGAGAGAAGGTAAAAACGGGCTGTGCGGGGCTGGGAAACGATAAGGTTGGAGACTGTGGAAGGCAGACAGCCAGAAGTAATGAAATCAGTAATGGTGTTTGATATTAAGACCTGGTGCTCATCTGTGGGATCATGGTCCAAGGATAAGTAAGAGGAGGTGTCTGAGAGTTGTCGCCTGGCCTCAGCTCGGTAGAGGTAACCGCGCCAGACTACCACGGCACCTCCCTTGTCGGCGGGTTTGATTATAATGTCAGCGTTGCTGCAGAATGAGCAGAGGGCTGTACATTCAGAGGGGGTGAAGTTAGAGTAGGTGAGTGGATGGAAAAGTTGAGACAGTTGATGTCACGCTGGCAGTTAGAAATAAAGAGGTCTAGAGAGGGTAGAAGGAGCATAATGAAGCGTTTGAAGGGATATGAAAAATGGTAAATGTTTTTTGGGGGCTAAGAGTTTCAAAAATGAAACCATGAACTGCATACATTGGGCATTTATTTTGCCTTTCTCGGTGTTTTTTTGTACCACCAGCTTCCTACTTTGCCTCAACATACCATTTAACTGCACATATTTTATAACATGCACACGTTTCTTTGGTAACTAATTAAATAAAAGCTAATTGCGACTTGCAGGTATTGCTCAAATAGTATGTTTGACAAATGTGCATGGCTACCACTAACATTTCACAGTGTTTCTGGAGTGTCAGCTATATATAAATGATAGTGGTGAAAATCAATATTTTCTATGCTACCAGCATACTAGAATCAAATTTACCGCTCATCACTCCAAAGGTGATCACTGGTTTGTGATATGGTATTCTTGGTTGTTTTGAAATGTGTGTATGGTTGCTTTGGACACTCAGAAGAGCTGTCAGGCATTTCAGGAGCCTCCATACGAGTTGTTAAAGGTGAATATTGTATTTTGCTCTCCTAAGGAATCCGCAGTGCAAGTACGGCTGCCAGGCAAGGCTACTAAACATTGTAAGCTCAGGGAAACCTCACTCCATTGTTTTCATTGATTGTGCAAGGCTTTGACAATGTGTTCCGTACAGTCCAAATGAGGAAACTGGAAGCTAGCTCGATATTGAGGTGCTTTCCTTTTAGCTCCATTGTCTATATTGAATAAGTTTGGAGATGGTGGACAACACACTGACATCTTCTGTCACTCATTTTGTTCATTTCTTTATTGTGATGGGTACTTGTGAATTGCCTTACCTTTTGTAATGTCTGTGGTCGACTGACCAGAGAACGCATCATTCCCCACTCTTCACTATTTTTGGCTGATTTGCAAAATGCAGAATTAGAGTAAACTTAAAAATACTGAAAAATGCACCAGCAATGATCTGTTAAAAAAAAAGGTATTGGTAACTTTGTGGCCAGATCCCTCTACTATTTTTTTTTCCATTTCATTGTTTGCTCCCATTCAAAATTCCATGACTTTGACTTACCTCAGTACAATTTTCCCAACAGTAGGACAAAATGAAATGTCTACATTGCCAGGTTAAGTCATACCAAACATGTGACCCACTGTGCTTCCCTGTAATTCCTCCTAAGGAAGGTCTGCCTTCCATAAAAAGGATAATGATGGTGTGTGATCCTAACATATTTGAAAATTCTCAAATCTGTATTAAAAATGGAAGTTAACTTGTTTGGCCACTTTGAGGCAGTGTTATGTGTTCTGTCTTTATGTTGGAAATAATTTTATCTTTTAGTTTGTTTGGCATGAACATAAGTGTATTTTTGCATTAAGCATTGAGACAGTTTATTTAAACAGACACAATGTACTGGAGAAACTTAGCAGGTCAGAGAGTATCTCTGAAGAACATGGATAGATGATGTTTTGGGGGAGACTTCTTCAGATTGTAGTTGAGGAGAGGAAAGCAGGTCGAGAGGAGGGCTGAACAAAGTCTGGCTTGTGTCTAGATGATTTATTTAACATGTTTAGCTTTATACCACAAATGGATGAAAAGTGAGAAGATTCTTACTGTATTTTCCTGAGGACGTGTATCTGTCATCATAGGTACCGAATATTAGCCTTAAAGTATCATCCAGACAGAAGTACAGATCCATGTGCAAATGAAAAGTTCTTTCAGATTGCAGAAGCCTATGATGTTCTGAGTGATTGTGAGTATTGTGATTCTTATGTATTTTCACAGCTTTGAATTGCAAAATCTGATGATCAGCCTGAACCATATTTCATATTGTTTATCTTGTATCTAATCACACAGTATGATTAATGTAGCATTTATTGGTTTTAAACTGAAATACTAAATTTTGAAATCATTACTTTTGTGGTTTTGCAGTACAATTTAATCCATTACTAAACTCCAGTAGCCTGTTAAATATAATGCGCTCAGAAAAGTGGTGCATGTAATGTTTAAAAAAGAGTCTTAAATGATTAAAGCTTCTTACTAATTCAATATGGATTTTTTTTCAATACAATTCTTCCATTATAAAGAAAATATTTTGTATAATGGGGATGCTTTTTCTTGTTCATACACTTTAACGAACAATGTTTATACTAATGATGTAATTATAGAAAGGTGCCCCATATGTTTCAGTTCATAAATATTCACTGCCAGACCTTACAGTTTATTGGTTTAGTTTTTAAATAAATGAAAGCTGAGTCTTCTGCAGCCTGAATTACCCCTACGGTCAACTGTAGGTATAAGAGGAACCCGAAGCTCAATGGAAGAACTCCACTCTTCTTTGACTTGTCAAAATGCTTTTTCCCACTTTCCCCCAGTTGGGTAGTAAACAGCATATGAGATCAAGGAAAGTGGACGGAACTATCAACAGGACAATGGAAACAATAATCATAGAATATTCCTACTGAGAAAAATAACATATGTCCCTTCGTGATACTCGAGTGGTTTTCATTCTGTTACCATCAATTTGTTTCTGTACAGTGCTTTTAATATGACAAAACACTTTGAAGTGTTTTGCAGGAGTATTACTAAACAAAATTTAACATACAACAATATTAGGAGATATTGGGGTAAATAGCCAAAAACATGGGAGGTTTTATAAAGCATCTTAAAGAGGGAAAAGACGAATAATAAAATAACGAAGGAGGGATTTCCATGACAAAAGGAATGCTTGTCAGTGATTGAGTAATTACATTATAAATGATCATGAAGACAGAAATGGAGGAGCACAGATATTTCCAAGGTTATCGGGCTAGAGGATATTACAGATATAGGGGGGGGGCAATTGAGGGATTTATAAACGGCATGACAATGCTTTACAATGATTTTGGTCAACAAACATAGTGGTTTAAGGGTATCAGATAATACATAGTAGTGTTTGGATGATCCCAAATGTATTCATAATAGACCACAGGAGGTTGGGCCATAGGGCATTTGTTTGGCATAATAGGGATAATAAAGGTATGATTAAAGGTTTCAATAATAGAGGCAGTGTCCATTGATGTTGCGGCGATAGATACAGCCAATCTTGAGGATTCTTTGGAAGAATCTGATGGACATAAACATTTAATATGGTATATATTATTGGTATTTTACTACATTAATATTGTAGATGCCTGAAATGTGCTCAAATCCTAATGTGCACTTTTGACAATTTGGAATCACGCTTAAAACCGACTGAAGATAAAAGTCTTGTATTAATGAAAGTAAATACAGCTAATTTTGTAAAAAGGCAACGAATTACTAATTTTAAAGGAAAGTGAACTTTTCCTTCTTACCATGTTTGGCCAGTTTGTGACTTTGGTACCACACCATATGTGACAGACTCTTAACTTTGAAAATTACTGATTATAGAAATTAAAGGCACAAATGTAGATAAAACATTGGTACAAATGCCAGACATTTTTCTTAAAATGCAAAAATAAATGGATTAGCTTTAAGATGTTACTGCAATATTTTTGGTAATCTATGTTGCTTATGTGGGTGACAATTGCAGCTACGAAAGACCCTACATTCTAAATGTAAATGAAAATCGAAAACACGCAGATGCTAGATATCTGAAATAAAAACTAGAAAATGTTTGACAAATACGGCAGGTCAGGCAATATCTGTTGAAAGAGAAACAATTCATAAATCAGGTCTGGGACCAATCTGTAGATCATCCCAAATTTAACTTATAATATTTGATGTATGGTAAGTCAGACTTGTAGATGCCACCGATTTCCTCATTACAAATTTGGAATTTAGAGGAAAAGGCCCATGCCCAACTTTGTGATCAGTTCCTAACTCCATCGATCTTTGCAGTGTCACAAGAATGTTCCAAAATCAATGTATTTTTATCTTTCAAAGCTCAATTGTAACAGGTTCTTTAGCCTGACAGCAGACTGTTTTAGATACCATCTCTTAAATCAGGGGGTCCCAACCTTTTTCGTCCCGTTTACCCCTGGCAACTTTTCAAAAGTAAATTTACACCAACTCTGTTTGGTTCAGTAATTTGAGTTTACACTTCTACCATGACAAAGCAACCGACAAAGGGAAAATATTAAAATACTGTTTTTAACAAATCCAAAATCAACAAATTTACCCCCTGGGTAGGCGAACTGTACCCCCTGGAGGTAAATTTACCCCAGGTTGGGAACCCTTGTCTTAAATCATAAAACACAATTGATGCTCATGCTCTGCCTTTGTGAACAATAAATTTGATAACTACGTATTTAATCAGTGAAAATACATTGATATGCTTGATTTGTGGAAACACCAGGATACAATCAAGTTCTATGTAGGTAACCCTTATGTAGGTGCGCTAGTGTAAAATGGAATCTTATAAATGATTCAACTGGAATTTTAATAAGATTGAGATATTTGAATGCTCAGAAATTCAAAATAAATCAAGAAATACATAACCTTATTTTTTTTCAGTAAGAAAAAAAGCCACGTATGATAAATTTAGTGAAGAGGGCTTGAAGGGAGGCATTCCTCTTGAATTTGGTGACACTGGCGCTTGGACATCAGGATATACTTTTCATGGCAATGCCAACAAAATCTTCAGAGATTTCTTTGGCGGAGATAATCCATTCGCAGGTATTTACAAATAACAATGTGAAAAGTTGAATTCAGAGTATAATGTTACTTCTATATGCCGGGTCATGAACAAGCTGCTTGTTCACACTTGCCAGCTGGAAAATAATGCCAGAGACTGCCAGACTGTGAATACAAATACTAACAATTGATGCTGGACTGTATCTGTTTCATGCAAAGAAAGAAAGAATATGTGCTTTTATTGTGATCATTGTGAGCTTTGACTGTTCCATCCAGTGGCATCTGGGTAACCTAGTACTTTTTATGAGAAGTATGTTTCTCCAATCATTTCTCATAACTCAGATGTTAACAATAGAGAACAGCTTTGTGGATGTCTCCAATCTTGAATGTCACAGTTGTGTCTCAGCAACTGGAATATATTATAGTATTAAACCATTGGATTAGAATATGTACAATTTGATCACTTCTTCCTTGAGCTGTAATTTGTTGTAATATGCTGGACATCGTCACCTTATACTATGTGTGTAAATGCCCCCATTCCATTTGAGCATCCTGCTACAATCGCATTATATATAAGGTTACAAAAAAAATGAAGAAAATCAAGAATCAAAGGAGAAAATTCTCAAAATACATCACAGGTTTCTTTGGAGAGACAAACAAGCTCAGGCTTTGAGTCAGTGCTCTGTCATCTGTTATGCAGAGTAGGGGAGGATACATTAAATGATGAAAGAGATGATACCACTGGGCAAATAAATCAAAATGTTGCAGAGTGGGTGGGAGAGAGAGAGAGATGGATATGATAAAGGCATTAACTATGATGAGGCAAGACTGATGTTACTATTGATCAGTTATTGATGACATTATCTGGTTGATAGGTTAATAAGGGAAGTTAGAAAGAACATGAATAATGGGATGTAAAGGCTGTGATATGTGGAGCTGTCAGAAATACCCAGCAGGTCAAGCACTGCTAGTGGAGAGAGAAAGGCTGATTAAAATTCCAGTTTGAAATAGGGAAAAGAGATACCTGAAATAATAGAATTCAGTATTGCAGAAGGCTGCCCATTTGGAAAATGATATGGTATTTCTCAAACTTACATTAGGCATTATAACAGTGGCGAGGGAGCAGCTAGATAGACGCTCTCTATTTTGCCAGATAGCAACTAATCAAATTAATTACTGAAGAAATATTACTCTCTGACACTACTTAGTACTGGCAAACTATCAAAGAGTTGACCAGCATGGAACTTGCCCAACCCCTCCATGTTGACCAAGATGTTTACCTGAGCTAGTCCCATTTGCTTGCATTTTACCCGTATTCCTCTGTGTATTTTCCATCCATGTACTTGTCCAAATGTCTTCTAAACATTGTTTTTTGAGCTTTTTCTGACAGCTCATTTTCATATACTCACCACCTCCTGTGAGAAAGTTGTCTCTCAGGTAATTTTCTTAATCTTTCCACTCTCATCTTAAATCTATGCCCTCTAGTTTTAGATTTCTCCACTCAGGAAAAATACAGTGACCATCCACCTTATGGATTTTGTATATCTCAATAAGGTTTAAGAATTTCTGAGAATGGCGCAATTCTTTCTCACCTTTGATTGGAAATTTGAGTTTTTCATGCACACCTCAAAAGGCAGACAGTGCCTCAATCTCACTCATTCAAAAGAGGGCTTGCTGACACTACTGGCCTTTCTCAGTCCTGGATTGAAGTGACTAGATAGATTGAATGAATAGATCAATTAATAACTTTTTGACTCAGCAAACATAGATGGTACCACGGACCCAAAGCTGACATTCTTGCTGCATCTATTTCTAAATTCAAGGCAGTATTTTAATGTGATGATAGCAATGTGCCAGTGATGTTATTCACAGTTAGTTGTAGAGTATTGGCAACGGTTCTTATTGGAATATTGAAACTCGATCTTCAAGATGCACCGAATAATGTGACAGTTAATTTAGCAAACCTGAACATGAATGTGGACGTAGCAATTTATAATGGCAAATGTATTTGGATAGGTCCTCACTAGTAGTGGCACTGCAGGGAGTGCTGCTGCCTCCCACCTTAAATGACCCATTTTCTTTTAAGATCTTGAGTGCTATCTGTGTAGAATTTGTATATACTCCCTATGATTATGTGGTGTTTTCCAGTGTTCTGGTTTCATCCACATCCCAAAGATTTGCTACTGTAAGCTGTTTGTATCGATGGATGGCAGGAGGATTGGATAAAGTTGATGAGTATATGAGAAGTTGTAAGGAAATATGTAGGGTGATGGGACTGATAGCAAAACTCAAAAGGTGAACATATTCTCTATAGACTGAATGGCCTTCTTCTATGTTAAAAGAACATTTGAGAAATATATTCTGTGTGTCTTTGTTTCAGGTCTGCCTAACCAGACACATATTTTAAATATTGATTTAACCTGTTCAGTGCCACCCTGCATATACTCAGGTCATGGCCCATAGTGGGGAAAAAAACTTGTCAGTGAACAGGTTAATGAGCTGCCAGAGGAAGTGGGTGATGCAAGTACTATAAGAACATTCAAAATACACTTGGACAGATACATGTTTAGGAGAAGTTTAGAGAGATAAGGATCAAATGTTTTCATTTAACTATTTAAGAGAGAGTTAGATAGAGCTCTAGGGGCTAGTGGAGTCAAGGGATATGGGGAGAAGGCAAGCACGGGTTATTGATAGGGGACAATCAGCCATGATCACAATGAATGGCGTTGCTGGCTCGAAGGGCCGAATGGCCGAATGGCCTCCTCCTGCACCTATTTTCTATGTTTCTATGTTTCTAAATGAGACCAGCATGGAATTGATATCTTAGTAAACATGATGCATTGGGCTGAAGGCCATGTTTCTGTATGGATATCACTCTATGGCTCTATTTAACTTTTCATTATGACAGACCATGTATACTTGCAAACATAAAATGGTCACCATCAGAGTTAGAGAAATCTGTATTATCTTGTAACATTATTAGTATTACCTTTTTCCTGTGATACAACAAATCAATGTCCTTCATAGAGAAGGTAGACAAAAATGCTGGAGAAACTCAGCGGGTGAGGCAGTATCCATGGAGCGAACGAATAGATGAGTGGTGAGTCTCTGGAATTCTCTGCCACAGAAGGTAGTTGAGGCCAGTTCATTGGCTATATTTAAGAGGGCGTTAGATGTGGCACTTGTGGCTAAAGGGATCAGGGGGTATGGAGAGAAGGCAGGTACGGGATACTGAGTTGGATGATCAGCCATGATCACATTGAATGGCGGTGCAGGCTCGAAGGGCCGAATGGCCTACTCCTGCACCTATTTTCTATGTTTCTATGTTTCTATGACGTTTCGGGTCAAGACCCTTCTTCTGACTTTTTATTTTGTCCAGCATCTGCAGTTCTTTCTTAAACAACTCTTTCATAGAGAAGTTAGTACAGCACCAGTCTAAGTGCACAACTTCTCAGTTTTTTAAAACACTGCTCATGATGATCAGCATCGCATACTAGCAGCAGTTTTGCTTTGTCTTTTAAGCTTTACCAGTCTACATTACCTTATAACTGCAAATCTCACTTTCTTACTCATTCATTAACTTTAAAATAAAATAATATTTTTGAAGTAGTTGTTGCCATGACAAGAAAACATAGAAACATAGAAAATATGTGCAGGAGTAGGCCATTCGGCCCTTCGGCCATTCAATATGATCATGGCTGATCATCCAACTCAAGGAGGGGGAGAGTTGGAGGGGGGAGAGAAGAGGAAGGGGAGAGGTGGAGGGGGGAGGAGAGGAGGGTGGAGGGGGGGAGGGTGAAGTGGGGGGTGGGGAGGGGATGAGAATGGGAGGTGGAGGGTGGAGGGAGAGGGGGGCACCAGGGGGAGGGCGAGGGGAGAGGAGGGAGGAGATGGGGTGGTAGAGGTAGGAGGTGAGAGGGAGAGAGATTGGAGGGGGAGAGAGGGGGGGAGAATGGAGGGGTAGAGAGAGGTGGGGGGAGAGAGAGGAGGGGGAGAGAGTGGAAGGGGAGAGAGGAGGGGGAGAGAGGAGGGGGAGAGAGAGAGGAGGGAGAGAGAGAGGAGGAGGAGGGAGAGAGGGAGGAGAGGGTAGAGAGAGGAGGGGGTGGAGAGGAGGGGAGAGAGGAGGGGAGAGAGGGGGAGCGAGGAGGGGGAGAGAGAGGAGGGGGAGTGAGAAGGGGGGAGAGGAGGGGGAGAGAGAAGGGGGAGAGAAGGGGGGAGAGGGGAAAGGCAGGGGGTGGGAGTGAGGGGGAGAGAGAGAGTAGAGGGGAGAGTGAGAGAGGGGAGAGAGAGTAGAGGGGGAGAGGGGAGGAGAGAGAGGAGGGGATGAGTGAGGGGGGAGGGGGAGGGGGGAGAGGTGAAGGGGAGAGAGGGAAGGGGGTGGAAGAGGGAGAGAGGGGTAGGGGGAAGGGGGAAGTGGTGGGGTTAGTTGGGTGGCATATAATGAACCAAAAAAATCCATTGACTTGATAAATTGATTGTGTAACAGGCGGAGGAAATAAACTGCAGCAGGTTTCCCAGTAAAAGCAAGGACATTTCTCCTAAAAAAATGTGTGGGAAGAATTGTAACATATGACACAGGAACAGAAATCTTGGCCAGTTATAATAATGTGTCCATCAAGCTTGATAAGGGACTTATGCATTCGTCACCCCTCTAGCTGCTTAAAAGTATTGCTGCTGACTGCATATTTAAAATATTTATTACTTAATTAAATTCTTTATTATTTATATTAACGTTTTAACTCTGCTTTTACTGAAACAAAGCATTATGCATTGTACACGTGACTTTAAAAAAAGTAAATGTCAGGAAAAATAAGATGACACCATAAAGTAAATACATCAGAGCCCATGATGAACAATGAAACAAGTAGTAACCAATAAGATGTTAGTATGGGGAAATAAGTTTAGGAAGGACTGAGAGATTTGTAAAAGTAAGTGACAAAGCCAATCTAGAGAATTACAGAGAGAAAAAGGAGAAGAGTTAGAAGGGAATAAAATATAAGACAAAGGAAAATGAGATTTCTTTAAAAATGCCTTTTGTTCTTTATTTATCACACTCCTGCCTCTGTCACTGCCTCCATTTCTCTCCCCCCCCCCCCCCCCCCCACTCCTTCCCACCTGACTGTTATCTGCCTCCTTATTTGTTTCCCCCCAATGTTTGCTAAGTCTTCCACCTTTCTTTTCCACCTCTTTACACTGGCTATTTCCCCTCTATCTTTCAGTCCAGGTGGAGGGTCTCAATCTGAAACGTCATCTGTTCATTTCCCTCCATAGATGCTGCCTGAGCTGCTGAGTTTCTCCAGCAACTCTCCTTTTTAGGTCGTAGATTCACATATCCACCGTCTCGTGTACCAACAATTGGATCATCCCTCCCTTATCCAATATCTAATCAAACCAATTTGAGATGTCCCTCACTTTGGCAACATATCATATGGACTCCCTGTCCTGCTTGCTTGCCTGCCCCTAATTATGGAATACTTTCCAACTACCGCTTTGTTCCTTAGGCTTATACTAACCACTATAAACATTGGAGGCAAGTGACAGAAAGTCTCACCTCTTTTGCACCAAACTCTGAGAAATTTCAGCTTTACAATGTTTAATAAACTTTATCTTAGGACTATTCTCTGAGGTCCTTTGTCTCATTAATTCTAGTTATATAGAGGCCAAGGTAACACTGTCAGCCAACAGGTTGAAAACTTTCAAAATAATTTATTTAATGCCTTAAGATACTGACTCTGGAAATGCTAGTACTGAATTTAATAAGAATCTTTCAAATTGAATTACATTTTCTAATTTAAATGAGGAGGTGGTGGAAATATCGCTATGCCCACCTACATTCTACATGACTGATGGTACAGCCTGGAGTTCAAGTAGGCCAGACATCACTCCAAGACGCAGCCTGCAATGGCACAGAATGGCAGAGTAGTGGTGGAGAACATCAACACATCAACAGGCCAGGCTAACCCCTGCAACTCCAACCCAGTGCAGCCACCACGACAATGGGTCTTTATGGCCAAATTAAGACTAACAATTTATAAAGAATTTCAGACTTGAAGGGTACAAGATGGTGCCTAAAACGTGGTGACTTGTGTGGTCTACTATCTTACACTCTTATACTTAGTATGATTATACTTAATGTACATTAGGATTGTCACTGAGTTGTATGCAAAACAAGAATTTTATTGTACTTAGATATGCGAGACAATAAAGCACCATTGAACCATTAATTCAGAAAAAATTGGTGAAGTAAGATTTATCATGATTTTGAATCTAGATGAGTACTTTAATTGCCAAGGCATGTAAGACTACAGACCAAGTACTGTAAATGCTAGTAAATGGGATTAGTGCAGATGTGTAATTGATGCGTGGCATATACATTTGTGAAGGTTACCACTCTTTACTCTCTTTACAGATTTTTTTGACACGAAAGGAGAGATAAATCTAGGATTCGGTGGTCTCCGAGGGCGTGGAGTTAAGACGCAAGATCCTCCGATTGAACGGGAGCTGCATTTATCTTTGGAAGATTTGTTTCATGGATGTTTGAAGAAGATCAAAATCTCACGCAGGGTACAATGCTTTTAGTTTACTGAACTAGCATGAATATCATACAGATGTATTTTGTTCAACAGATAATGCTTGAAAATTTATGGGAACATCCACCTAATGACTCCAGATGCGGTGTTCAACTAACTCATTGATGACATTTAATTTAAGATCATACAGCTAAGTATTTAAATGGGTTGTACTTTCATTCGCCTAAGTGTTTAGAATGAGTAGGAACTGTTTTGTTCTTTTATTTGATCCTGAAAGACAGAAGTGTAAAGTATACATTGTTGTTACTTGTCCCTTTCAAAATGAAGCTATTATGATCATGTGAAAAGAAAATAGTTAAGGAGTAAATAAGTTCATAAATCTGATCGACAGGTGTGCAGGTTCTCGGTGTCCTAGAAAATTCAAAGCCTAGGCACTTTTTAACCTTCCATCTAGGAAGTCAATGGTAAGTACACTGTCACACTGGCCAAAGATCAGCTGAACCACAACAGATGCTTCACTCGATTTTTCGGCCTGCAAGCTTTCTGAGGTTGCAGCCTTGGTCCTGAGACTCGAAAAGCTTGTGAAAACGTTTGTTCGATAAAAATTGTAATATAGTCTTTATGTTGCTGGACTAGTAAGTAATTCAAAAACTTCGACTAATCATCTGGAGGTATGAGTTTGAATCTTGACATGGCAGTCAGGCAATTTAAATTCAGCTAATTAAATAATCAGGAATTTAAAAAAAAACCTAAATTTATACTGGTGACTTTAAAACCATGAAATTGAAGTAAAAATTGTTCTTGTTTATAAATGTCGTTTAGGGATAGAAATCTCCACCCTTGCCTATCCTGTCCAATGTGGAACGTCAGACACATAGCAAGATGGTTCACAAGTAACTTCCCTTTGAAATAGCCTATCAAGAGACAGTTTTACAAAAATGGTACAATGAAACCTAATAAGGTGATAGGTAGTATAGTGCACATGGAGGAGGATCAATCATGATATTGAATCACAGAGCAGGTTTGAGGCACTGTATGGCCAATTGGTCCCTCAATTTCCTAAATTTGTATATTCTTGTATGACCCTATAAACCAACATCATCCTCACTCCATCATTCTTATCAAACTAGAGATCACCCTTTAATCGCTGGAGATTGTGAGAGTATGCAGGAGCAGTGCCAAGATCATTTCAAAAATTCCGAAACAGAGAGGCAACAACATAAGATCACCTGCATATTTAACTGTAGAGGCAGCATTACAGAACAATTGAGGGGGAAGAAGATCCATGTACATCATTTCTCTGAACTGAAGGCTGAAGTGCAAGAGATGAGCCTGAAGTGTTTATAATGCTCTTCAGACAGAAGTGAATGATGCACCTTGGTCACTTCCCAATGTCCCAACCACCATGGGTGCCAGTCTAATTGACTCTATTCAAAATCATGAAACAGCTGAATGCGTTGAAAACAGTAAAAGCTAATTGTTTTTATTGATGAGACCAATCTGGAAAATTTGTCATATAGATGTGCCTGTTGTAGCTGTAATGAAAAAAGTTTGGCTCCAGGTATAACTCCTCAGAACTACAGTCATACTTAATTAGACATTTAACTTTTACTATTTTCAATGCATTCAGACGTTCCTTTCCTTTCCCTCCTTTCCAGCAGTTTTCTCCCATCATACACACCAGCTTGAGTTTAATCACAATCACTGTTAAACTTCTTCCACCTTAAGGTCAGAAATATGAATGTTTGCTGTTGATTGCACAATGTTCAGTTCTATTCGCTACTGAGCAAATGAAGAAGTCCATATTTTCATGCAGCAAGACCTAGATAACATTTAGGCATGCGCTAAGATATGGCAATTAGCATTGCTTCACAAATATGCCAAGCATTTCCAACAGAGTGTCCAACCATCTGCCTTGACATTTAATTGCCAATGATGCCAAGCCCACCGACTGTTCTGTTCAATGATATGCTGGAGTCACCATTCACCAGAATTTCAACTGGACTAATTACATAAATGCTGTAGCCGCAAGAACAAGTCTGAGAGGTGGTATTCTGCTGTGCATGAGTCATCTTTTGACATTTAAGTCTTCCCATATCTACCAGGCATATCTTCAAAATGCACTGCCGTTAACAGCCCAGCTAATAGAAACATAGAAACATAGAAAATAGGTGCAGGAGGAGGTCATTCAGCCCTTTGAACCAGCTCCGCCATTCATTGTGATTATGGCTGATCGTCCCCTATCAATAACCCGTGCCTGCCTTCTCCCCATATCCCTTGACTCCACTAGCCCATAGAGCTCTATCTAACTCTCTCTTAAATTCATCCAGTGGCAGGGAATTCCATAAATTCACAACTCTCTGGGTGAAAAAGTTTTTTCTCACCTGAGTCTTAAGTGACCTCCCCTTTATTCTAAGACTGTGGCCCCGGGTTCTGGACTCGCCCAACATTGGGAACATTTTTCCTGCATCTAGCTTGTCGAATCCTTTTATAATTTTATCTGTTTCTAGATCCCCCCTCATCAATCTAAACTCCAGTGAATACAAGCCTAGTCTTTTCAATGTTTCCTCATATGACAGTCCCGCCATCCCAGGGATAAATCTCATGAACCGACGCTGCACTGCCTCAATCACAAGGATGTCCTTCCTCAAATTAGGAGACCAAAACTGTACACAATACTCCAGATGTGGTCTCACCAGAGCCCTATACAACTGAAGAAGAATCTGACAGAAACCTCAAACCCAAGATTTATTCTACTGAGATGGACAAGTGCACCACGTTGCTGGAAACATCACCACTCACTGGTTCCCCTCAAAGTCACACCTCATCCTGACTTGGAATTAATTGTTGGTTCTTCCATCAATGCTGGCTATGCATCATATAATTTACCACCCAAAAGCACTGTTGATATACCTTCACCAGAAGGAGCTTATTGATTCAAGAAGATAGTCTACTACCTCTATCTCAAGGTCAAGCAAGGATGAGGTCTTGCCAACGATGGCTGCATCCCAAAATTGAATTAATGAAAAACACACAGATGTTAGACAATGATTGTCTCCAACAAGAAAGAGTCTAATCTCCTCTTTGGCATTTGTCAGCATTTCCAGTGCCAGGTTCCCCAGAATCAACATCTAGAGCTCTAGCTCACAATCTTTTTCATCCAAATATAAATCAAACATTTGGACTGACTGCTCATATTTTAAGATAGCCTGAACAGATAATTCGGACAAAATGATTTAAGTTTACAAAATATTTTATGTGGGCTTTGCACCTTATAATCACAAAATTAATATCAAAAAAATAAATGAAAACAAATTTAATGAAATAAAAGACTCACAATGAATATTCTGATGGCATTGAATGCTCTTATCTACCGAACTATTCTTGGTTGCTGAACCTTGCCCAACAGCTGCAAGACTGCACATTCACCATTTCAACAACTTTTGCCTGAATTTTCCACAGTTTAAATAAAAAATGGACCCCCACATGGCTCAGTTCCAATCATTTCCAGTCCAATTGTGGGCTGCGACTGGAGATTGGAAACCAGTCACATAGAAAACTCTGATGTAACATCAATAGACAATAGGTGCAGGCCATTCGACCCATTGAGCTAGCACCGCATTCACTGTGATCATGGCTGATCATCCACAATGAGTACCCCGTTCCTGCCTTCTCCCCATATCCCTTGACTCCACTATCATTAAGAGCTCTATCTGACTCTCTCCTGAAAACATCCAGAGAATCGGCCTTCTGTGGCAGAGAATTCCACAGATTCACAACTCTCCGTGTGAAAAAGGTTTTTCCTCATCTCTGTTCTAAATGGCCTACCCCTTATTCTTAAACTGTGGCCCCTGGTTCTGGTCTCCCCGACATTGGGAACATGTTTCCTGCTTCTAGCGTGTCCAATCCCTTAATAATCTTATATGTTTCAATAAGATCCCCTCTCATCCTTCTAAATTCCGGTGTATACAAACCCAGTCGCTCCATTCTTTCAACATATGACAGTCCCACCATCCTGGGAATTAACCTCGTGAACCTACGCTGCACTCCCTCAATAGCAAGAATGTCCTTCCTCAAATTAGGAGACCAAAATTGCACACAATACTCCAGGTGTGATCTCACCAGGGTTTGCACAACTGCAGAAGGACCTCTTTGCTCCTATACTCAACTCCTCTTGTTATGAAGGCCAACATACCATTATCTTTCTTCACTGCCTGCTGTACCTGAATGCTTACTTTCAGTGACTGATGAACAAGGACCCCCATATCTCGTTGTTCTTCCCCTTTTCCTAACTTGACACCATTCAGATAATAATCTGCTTTTCTGTTCTTGCCACCAAAGTGGATAACCTCACATTAATCCACATTAAACTGCATCTGCCATGCATTTGCACACTCACCCAACCTGTCCAAGTCACCCAGCATCTTCATAGCATCCTCCTCACAGTTCACACTGCCACCCAGCTTTATGTCATCTGCAAATTTGCTAATGTTACTTTTAATCCTTTCATCTAAATCGTAAATGTATATTGTAAATAGATGCGGTCCCAGCTCCGAGCCTACCGGTACCCCATAAGTCACTGCCTGCCATTTTGAAAAGGACCCATTAATCCCCACTTTTTGTTTCCTGTCTGCCAACCAATTTTCTATCCATTTCAGTACTCTACCCCTAATACCATGTGCTCTAATTTTGCCCACTAATCTCCTATGTGGGACCTTATCAAAGGCTTTCTGAACGTCCAGTTACACTAGATCCACTGTCTCTCCCTTGTCCATTTTTCCATTTACATCCTCAAAAAAGTCCAGAAGATTAGTCAAGCATGATTTCCCCTTCATAAATCCATGCTGACTCTGACCGATCCTGTTACTGCTATCCAAATATGCCGCTATTTCATCTTTTATAATTGACTCCAGCATCTTCCCCACCACCAATGTCAGGCTAACTGATCGATAATTCCCTGTTTTCCATCTCCCTCCTAAGTGGGATAACATTAGCTACCCTCCAATCCACAGGAACTGATCCTGAATCTATAGAACATTGGAAAATGATCACTAAGTTGTCCACAATTTCTAGAGCCACTTCCATAAGTACACTGGGATGCATTCCATCAGGCACTGGGGATTTATCAACCTTCAGTCCCATCAGTCTACCAACACAATTTCCTGCCTAATGTGAATTTCCTTCATAGGCTCTGTCAAGTCAGAGGCTGAGAAATTTCCACTGAGTGATTCACAACCTGACATTTCAAAGCCTTTTCACGATTTAAAGTTCTGTGCAACACCATCTGTGTGATAGCAACCTGTATGATTGGCACTCCATCACTCATCCTAGACATTCAATCATTCCACCACTGCGGCACCATTGTTGCAATCCACACCATCTGCAAATTACACTGCGGTAACTTTTTTCAATAACCCCTTCCAAATCTGGAACTTACATCAGCCAGTAGGAGAAAGGCTACAGGAGAGTGCTATCGCCTGAAAAGTCATAAGATAAGAGATGGGAGTAGAATTAGGCCATTCGGCCCATCAAGACTACTCCGTCATTCAATCATGGCTGATCTATCTCTCCTTCTTAACCCCATTCACTTGCCTTCTCCTCATAACCTCTGGCACCCGTACTAATCAAGAATATATCTATCTCTGCCTTAAATATATGCACTGCAGAGATTCCTCCTCATCTCCTTCCTAAAAGACCATCCTTTAATTCTGAGGCTATGACCTCTAGACCTCCTCTCCACATCCACTCTAACCAAGCCTTTCACTTTTCTGTATGTTTCAATGCGGTCCGCCCTCAGGGATTGGTGTTAAATGTTGGCTTTGCAAATGATGCCCACTTGCAGAGATCGAATAGAGAAGTCACAGCGTAAAATCTCATACATTTGCCTATTCTCTCTATGGATAAATTGATTTTTTAGAGGTCTGGGTATGTGTTTATCTTCTGACTGAATTCTGACTATAATTTTTTTTAATTAATTTTATGCTAAAAGATTATTCATGTGGTTTGTTATTATTGAACAGGTTATGAATGAAGATGGTCACACATCAAGTATTAAGGATAAAATCCTAACCATTCAAGTTAAACCAGGCTGGTTGTCAGGAACCAAAATCACATTCCCACATGAAGGAGACCAGGTACTTAGAGCATAATTGCAAATAAAAATAATAGCACCAAGCTGCCGGGGATGTACAATCACTAGCCATTGGATGGTTGGAAAGCGATTTGTAGTAGGATTCTATAACATTAAAGACTGATTCTTGACACTCAACAGTCCCACTTCCAAATGTTATTAATTTCAAAAGTGTGGCCTATGTACATATGTTTGTTCCTACAAGTGGCAGAACTAGTTTCCTCTCTTTCTCCACTTTTAGTAGGGCCATAGAGTGATACAGTGTGGAAACAGGCTCTTCGGACCAACTTGCCCACACCGGCCAACATGTCCCAGCTACACCAGTCCCAAAAAACTTGCCTGCGTTTGGTCCATATCCTTCCAAACCTGTCCTATCCATGTATCTGTCAAACTGTTTCTTAAATGTTGGGATAGTCCCAGCCTCAACTACCTCCTCTGGCAGCTTGTTCCATACACCCACCACCCTTTGTGTGAAAAAGTTACCCCTCAGATTCCTATCAAATCTTTTCCCCTTCACCTTAAACCTGTGTCCTCTGGTCCTCGATTCACCTGCTCTCGGCAAGAGACTCTCAGTATCTACCCAATCTATTCCTCTCATGATTTTATAATGCATTGCTTTTATTTATCAGTCTTATATAGTTTTGATCCCATTCATTACGATGTGGTTACTATATCGAGTGTTTTTGGTGTACTTTCCAACGTGGATACATTTGATATATGGATGTCTGTGAAAAGGGAACCTGTTCATTACCCCTGGACATCCTGTATTGGTATGCTACAACATGACCTTACAAATCTTGATTTCTTAATGGTATCTTGCTTTTCGGAGAGCAGAAAATTGTAAATGTTGCCTTGCAATTATTTTTAAAGACCTTTAGACTGTAGCTGGCAGTTATTCCTTTATTGCTTTGAGATATGACTATGAAGCATATTGAAGTTTCCACCTATTCCGATAACCCTCCAGGGGGAGGGTGTTACCGGATTAGGTGGAAACTTTAATATGCCTCATAGACGTACCTGACTATCTCAAAGCAATAAAGGAATTTTAATTTCACGGACAAGAATACTCAGCTACATTTACTAATGAAGTCTTTTTTCTCTCAATGCATTGATTTGCTTTTTGAAAACAGTATGTAAGACGTCAATATCAAATGCTTCATTCACTTTCTGAAAGAAAGTGCAATTAACCCATGTACCTACCAGGCAGTGTGACTATAGTGGTTTCACAAGGTGCTAAGGTGAAGGAAAACTAAAATTCCATTTTGTGATCTGTGATTCTGGATTAAGCTGTTAGCTTAACGCTTGCTTTTGGCAAGATGCTGGAGTCTGTAATCAAAGAAGAAATTGATAGTCACTCCGAGAAGTGTAGAAACAAGGAACTGCAGATGCTGGTTTACAGAAAAGAATGTTGGAGTAACTCAGCGGGTCAGGCAGCAATTCTGGAAAACATGGATAGTTGATCTTTTGGGTTGACAAGAAGCCCAATTTAATAAACCAAGTCAATGTAGTATGAAACATCAATCATGCCAGATACATTTGCTCGAGTTTATTGAGGATATAATTCCTCCCATTAAGCAGAGCTGATCCATTATATGAAGGCATTTGATAAGGTCTCACACAAAAGGCTGGTGAACAAGATAAGAACACATGATATTGGGGAAGTGTATTACGTGGTAGAAACAGAGGGTGGTGGTGTAAGGTTATTTTTCAGACTAGTGGTGTGCTTCAGGAATTAGTGCTGGGCCCTATGGCTGTTTGTTATCTTTATCAACAATTTGAATGAGAATGAACAAGACACAATTAGAAAGTTTACAGAATAGATGGAATCATAGACAATGAAAACGGTTATCAAGAATCACAGCGGGATCTTGATCAGCTGGGCAAGGGCTGAGGAATGGCTAATGGAGTTTAATTCAAATAATTGCGAGGTGTTGTATTTAGGAAAGTTAAACTGAGGTAGGACCTTCACAGTGAATAATAGGGCCCTGGGGAGTTTGGTGGAACAGAGGGATCTAGGAATACAAGTACATAGTTCCCTGAAAGTTCCCTGGTTAGCCGGGATGATTTAGGCCTAAGGGCCTGTTTCTGTGTTGTATGGCTACTGACTCTAACTGAAGATTGGTTAACACAGAGAAAATAGGGAGTCAAAATAAACAGATGTTTTTCAGGCTGGAAGAACTTAACTAGTGAAGTGCCCAGGTATAATTTCTTGGCTCTCATTTACAACTTATGTTAATGACCTGGAAGAGGGGGCAGAGTATATGTTTACCAGTGACATAAATGTAGGTAGAAGGCGTGGTTGCAATGGGAATATTTAAACTCTGCAACAGGATGTTGAGTAAGTGGGTAAAAACTTGCCAATAGAATCGAATATGGCAAAATGTCAATTCATGCACTTTGGTAAGAGATATCTAAAGGTAAAATTTTATCAAAATGGAGGAAGATTGCAGATGAGCAAAGTACAAGTGATCTAGATGTTCTTGTTTATGAATTGCAAATGTAAGCAGACAGGTGCCGCAATTCATTCAGAAGGCCAGGGAATATTAGTATTTATTGCAAGAGGGTTAGAGTTTTGAAATAGGGATACATTGTTACAACTAGACAGGGTATGTTGTGCGGGCACAATTGGAGAATGCACACTTATTTGGTCCCCTTATTGAAAAAGGGTTACTCTGGCATTGGAAGCAGTCCAAAAGATATATATATATGGCTAATTTCTGCGATGAGAGGGTTGTCCTCTCATAAGCAGCTGAAGAAATTGGATCTATAATTTTGGAATTTATAAAAATAAAGGATGATTTTCATTGAAACCTATAAGATTCTGAGGACGCATAACAGGGTAGATGATGAGATATTTCTATCAGTGAGAGAATCGCAAATGAGGGGACATATTTGCAAGATTAAGGGGAGATCATTTAAAACTGAGGTGCATAGGAGCTTCACACAGTGGTGGATCTCTTGAATTCTCTTTCTCGGTGGATTGTGGAGGATAAATCATTGGAGCTATTCAAAGAGTAATTTTTGAAGGATAAGGAAATGAGTGCTATGGGGAGGTCGCACGGAAGAGGGTATAAGGGCTGGGGTATCAGCCTTAGTCTTATTGAATAGCAGACAGATTTAAGGGGCCAAGTGGCCTCTTATTCGTGTGTTCTCACAAAGAGAGTAATCAAATGTCAGATTTTATTTTTGATTTTATTACTGATTACTCAGTAACAGAACTACAGAACTGTACAACTAAATTTATTTTTTATGACTCCTGAAAATATAAGCAAGGTTATATTTTAAATAGCCTTTTACAAGTTTTGTTTGCTTCTCCTGTGTCAGATAGTTCACAGATATTTATTCCCCACAGATCACAACGCTGTGCGAATGAATGGTGTGTTTTTGCAGCCTTTAGTAGAAATAATCCATTTCTAAGATTTCTGTTTTGGGTGTCAGCTGACTATGATGCCTACTACATCTGCCTTGACTACTACACTTGAGAGTCTATTGATATTCATCCTTCGTAGGCACTCAGTGAGCCAGTCATGTGACTGAGTTGCATGGAACCTGACATTCACATTCAGCTGATGTGTGCTAGCTGAAATTCAAGGCTACATATAACTTACAGTTTCTGCTTTTTTTGTGCTACACAAATGCATGGTAATATTAAACACATGATTTTTATAGATGTTGCATAATTCTTAGTTTTCTCTCCTCTCTCATGATCCTCATTCCTTCTTTCCCCTCCCCTCATCACATGGGACATGGATCTTCTTTCAAGCTGCAGCAGGTGACGTCATTTACAGCTCCGTTTTTTTCCCACTACTGAATCCGGGAGGTGGCTGAAGCTCTCTGTTCTGGGAGGAAAGCTAAATAACTTTCCCTGTGAATCCAGTGAAGCAGATAAAGAGAGCCCCGCGTTACCCACAGAGCATTTTTCCCAAGTGCGGAATGTCATAGTTTTACGTTCTATGTTCTATTGCATGCTTCCACTTTTCCCTCAGACCAGCATCTCCAGCAATTGAAAACGATTCCACTTCCTCAATATCCAGATAGTGTA
Organism: Raja brachyura; assembly: GCA_963514005.1. The sequence continues at coordinate 18,136,703 of OY740786.1, read as the reverse complement.
CGGACTTTGGGAGACTGTGACCAATTTCCTGGCAACAGCCATAACCCATTCATCATGTGCCAGTCCAGTTTGTTGCCTTTGTTTTATTTAAGTAGTTTCACAAGAGACAAGGGTACCCACTTCCAGCTCTGCCAGACCCCTAGACAGAATTTTGGAGTGAATTTGTAATGGCTGGCTTGTCATCAGCAGAAACATTATAAAGTAAATATTTTTTATTCTCGAGCAATATTCTTACTGCCTGAACTATTAAAGCTACAAATTGATTTGAAATGCACTGTTCTGTTTTTTGGCACTATTTGAATATTAAAAAAAAAAGAGCAGAGCATTTTAGATCAATTTACAGCTTTAACTCTGAGGTGGTTTAATGTTTTTGCTAGCCAATGGTGTTAAGAGGAATGGATCTAACATAGGTGGATGGAATTAAAATAGAGATCAGTGACAATGAATGTGAGAATAGGTGTAAGCAATTGAATTGTCTCCTTCTGTTCCCATTTTCCTGTGTTCGAGCACCTCTGAAATGTTCTACGCGCTAGACTTCTACCTGACCACTTCAAAGGTGAGTTTCTTCACCTAGAATCCTACCTGTCAGTTGCAGGACTGACTAAGCCACCATGATTGGCCTTCCAGATCCCAAGAACACAAGTTAAAGGAAACGGAAAACTCAAGTGACAGGCTGCGAACCTTATTAAGGAAAATCTAGGCTAATAGGCTTGGCGGCCTTAAAGTGGGGCCACTAAAGTAAGCATAAAACCAATGATAACTGACATTAAAATAATCTTATATCATAGTATTACATGCTGTGTGGGACAATACCATCAAAGATCAATGTACTATATTCTGGCAGTTGGATGTTGGCAGCTTGGCAATCATCTGTCTAAATGACCTGTATTTCTAAGTTGGTTAAATGATAGAATAATTCATGCAATAAGATCCATTAAATAATGTTTAGAAGCATTATGAAACAATTATGACATTTAACCCCTTTTTCGTATTGGTTAATAAGAATTATTATTTTTGTGTCATGCAGGGTCCAAATAATATTCCATCAGACATAATATTCATTGTGAAAGAGAAATCACATCCATGGTTCTGTCGAGACAAAAATGATCTAATCTTCTCTGTTCCTGTATCATTGGCAAAGGTATGTGTAATTTCCAGTAGATTGGAAATGTGAATGTGGAACCTACATTATGACCAGAGAATTGATGTATATTTCTCAGTCCAGAATAGGGTTTTACAAATGGCCTCAACCATTTATCTTTTATTTGGGTCAATATTCTCAATGGTATTACCTGTAAGTCAACTTTTAAAAAGCTTATAGAGATATGGGTGAAAGAAATACATCAAAGGGGGCGAAGGTCAAGGAAAACGTAGAAGAGATCATTGTTAGATCGGGAAAGGTAACGATGAAGTGTACAAAGATAACATTTAATCAGGAGGACAGTCAGACTGGTCGGAGAACTAGGATGGGGGAGGGATGGAAAGAGTGGGAAAGTAAGGGTAAGTTGAAGTTAGAGAAGTTAATATTCATACCGCTGGGTTGTAAGCTGCCCAAGCAAAATATGAGATGCTGTTCCTCCGATTTACGTTGGGCCTTATTCTGACAGTGGAGGAGGCCTAGAACAGTAATGTCAGTATGGGAATGGGAGGAGGAGTTAACCCGGGAGATCATGTAGCTTTAGGCGGACTGAGCAGAGATGATCAGCAAAACTATCGTCGAGCCTGCGCTTGGTCTCGCCGATGTATAGGAGTCCACGCCTTGAACAGTGGATACAGTAGGTGAGGTTGGAGGAGGTGCAAGTGAACCTTTGCCTCACCCTTGGGGTCTTTGGATGGAGTCGAGGGACAGGTGATGCATCCCCTGCGGGGGGAGTACCTGGGGAGGTGCTGGTTTGAGTGGGAAGGGATCAGTTAACCAGGGAGTTGCGGATGGAAAGATGTGGCTAATGCTGGGATCCCGTTGGAGGTGGCAAAAATGATCGGAGGATTATGTGCTGTATGCGATGGCTGATGGGTTGAAAGGTTACTTGCTGAGGTCACTCGAAAGGTAACCCACTGAGTGACTCCAGCATTTTGTGTCTATCTTCGAAGGATTTTTCAATTTTTCCATTTCCTTACCATATAAATACATTTCTGGCTTCATTAAAGAAGGCACAGAAAAACATCACAGAGATAGTTGAGAAATTCAGATCTGAAGTGAATGTATTTGTGTTCCATTCCTGGCCATAGTGCTGAGTCTAGTGATAAAGCCAGCACATGATCTCCAGCTCAGGTCTGACGTCTCTGCTGTAACTTGCAGAAGTGGAAATGACTGTGCTGTGAAGAGGATTCAGAGAACTGTTGATATTTTGGCCTCATAACTTAAAATGTGCAGTCATCATAAAAAATAATTAAAAATCAGTAGAAATTTTGAAAATTAAAAGCTGGCAAAAGTTTTCATGAAATTGTCAGAACATTGCAAAAACCCCAACTAGTTTAGGATCTCCTCAGCTGGTTTAGCCTAAATATGACTCCACTCCACGCCCATGTTGTTGCCTCTTAACTTCCCCTTAAAGGGATTTGGAACCCTAGAAGCATCAAACCCAGAAAAAAAGACCACTATAATAAAAGTGTTAAACTAAAGGAAAGCGATGTTTTGTTTTATGGGAATAGCAGGCACTGAAATATGTTATGGTTAATAGAGCTCAAACAATATAGTCTGCAGCTGAGTTGTGTCACACAGAGAGCCAAGTTATTATTCATTTGTTCAGAGCACGTGAATATTGCAGGCAAGGGTGCATTTCCAATTTTAAATTGCTATTTCAAAGGCCAGTTCAGAATCACTAGTGATTCTAGAGCCACACATAGGTCAGAGCAAGTAGGACAGGCGATTTCCTTCCCTGACAGGTATTTGTGAACCCAATGGGATTTTACAACAATGCAATATTTTTAGGGTCACAGTTACAAAAATAGTATTTTATGTTCAGATTTATTTAAGCGCTTGCATTTAAATTCCCTAGTACCCAATTGAACTTATCTCCAGATCAATAGTCCAGATTTCAGAATATTAATCCAGTAATTGAATAAACTATGTTACACAGTGGGGCAAATGTTATTCAGTTATAGTGCATTTGTGCCAGAGTAATTCCTGATATCGATACAGCATCTCGAATTGCTGCTAAGTAAGAGAAATATTAGAGGTTCTGATTAATGATCCATAATCGGTTGCAGGAAATTGCTGTGAATAGACCGTCAGATCTTTAACTAGGACAGTTGAATAGCTAGAATTTTCTGTCCAGTTTTCCATAAGACCATAAGACATAGGAGCAGAATTAGGCCTTTCAGCCCATTGAGTACTTCACCATTCAATCATGGCCGTTCTATATTTCCCTTTCAACCCCATTTTCCTGCCTTCTCCCATAACCATTGACACCCTTCCTAATCAAGAGCCTATCAATTCCCCGCTTTAGAAATACTCAATATCTTGGCCTCCACAGCTCTCTCTGGCACTGAATTCCATTGATTCACGACCCCCTGGCTAAATCACCTTACACAGCAGAAAAATATGAAGTTCCAATGAAAACCTATGATAATGGATTTCTCGGGACTTTGAGATGATAAAATTATGTTTTCTGAATCTATGAACCAATTTGATCCTGACTAAATCTAGGGGATTACTGGATTCTTAGTTCAAAGGCTGAAATATTGAGTTAGTGTGGTGACACTTTCACTAAGTATTCACCCATCCATCCCATTCGGTAACTCCTGCCCTATCTGTGGAAGAGCCTGCAGTTCCAACATTGGCCTCATTAGCTACTTCAGAAACTTGAATGAAAATATATTCCTTGTTTCCGAGGGACTGCTGAAGAAGAATAGAAGAAGGAAAAGTCTTTGATTTGCAGACGAGCAACATAAGATCTCTTCCCACCATCCAGAGATCCAAACACTCCTTTAAAGTGAAGCAGTGATTAATTTCTGCTACTAACTTATTGTGCTGCATTTGGTATTCTCCTTTGTATTGGAGAAACAATACTGATTAGGTGACTGATTTTCAGAGCTCCTGTTTAGTCTGCAGTCGTGACTCTGGACTTCAAATTGTCTGTTGCTTTAATTCTCCATCCACTCTCTTTAATCACTTTTTCTGCATATTACACTATTCCAACAACATCTAATATAAGTGTCAAGGATAAGCATCTCATCTCCTGACCAAACAAATCACAGTCCTTGGGATAGACACAAAAAGCTGGAGTAACTCAGCGGGTCAGATAGCTTCTCTGGAGAAAAGGAACAGGTGACCTTTCGGGTAGAGACACTTCTTCGGTCCTTGGGACTGGGAAATGAATTCAACGGGGGGGGGTTACAGAAAAAGCTGGAGAAACTCAGCGGGTGCAGCAGCATCTAAGGAGCGAAGGAGATAGGTGACGTTTCGGGTCGAGACCCTTCTTCAGACTAACCTTTACATTTTATACCAGAACTGGCCAGTTCTGCTGAAATGTCATTAAGATGTAGCAATAAATCTGTGTTTCTTTTTCCATGAATCCTGCCCGACCTAATAAGTTGTCCCAGCATCTTTGCAGATTTCCTGTATCAGCAATAGTCGATACTTCACAGATCCAGCTTTGTTTGACTCTTTTGTCTGTCATCTTTCATCTCCCTATTTAAATCTCAGGCAGATAGATCAGCTTCACCATCTTCATCAGTCTCAGCCAGCATCACCTCTGTATCAAAGTCTCTCTTGGTCTCCATTATAGTTGAGGCCAGTTCATTGGCTATATTTAAGAGGGAGTTAGATGTGGCCCTTGTGGCTAAAGGGATCAGGGGGTATGGAGAGAAGGCAGGTACAGGATACTGATTTGGATGATCAGCCATGATCATATTGAATGGCGGTGCAGGCTCGAAGGGCCGAATGGCCTACTCCTGCACCTATTTTCTATGTTTCTATAGCACCTTTGTTCATTCCGCCCCACTCTCTCTGCAATTTAAAATGTGCTTGGATCTATCTTTGCCAAGTTCTGATGAAAAGATAGTGAGATTAAATATTAATTATTTTTCTCGCTTCACAACTCCTGTCAGGCCTATTGATAAGTTTCAACATTTTCTGTTCATATTGTCTGACATGGGACTATAAAATACTGACCAGGTAAGAAGCCTTGGCTGGTATTTCTTTTTCACAACAAAATTCTCTTCGCTTGGAGACACTCAGGTCAACTGACATATCCCATTATCAATCATGTCTGAAGTTAGATAGCATAGTATGAGATCAGATTTTCCTGAATCTATATAGAATATAAATCATTAACGGCACTCCTTTATATCCTATTTTAAGAAGTGTAGGATCTTTGAAACTACTTAGAATTCTAATTAAAAAGCCCAATATAAAATACGAAATTAAATTTAGATGTGCATAAACCAAGGTAAAGTTAGACATTTTACCTGCTCCAATTGCTTCTATTAACATTGTGACTGAGAGCAAGAAGACACCATGTGGTAAGACTCAATGGAGGATCACAAACTATGTATTCTACCAATCCTGAAGCCCATTAGTGATCGATTATCACTTGTCATGTCATTTACAGAAAATACCTTTTGGTGTTTATATAATTTTAATGCTTGTGACCCTAGGTGAGAGAAAAGAGCAAAAACAATTGGGGTTTGTCCAGATTGTTATGCTGTAATCCTGCTAGAAATCATATACTGTATATACATACATAAATGTTGCATGAGAACAGGATCAAATTTAGCTGTGGTCACCACTACAATCCTTACTGATAAGGCATAAATGCAAAGATTAGATTGAGAAACTGGAAGTTGTTGGCGTCCATAGGATTGTGATCCAGCATGCACGAGTGTAAAAACTGCAGTGTATAAAAACAGAGAATGATCAACTTTCCAATAAATATTACAGCAGTTGAATGATACTATTGTTTACACTTTCAGCTTTTGCACAATTCATGTGTTTTAATAATTCATGATGAATTTGGATTTCAGGCTTTAACAGGTCATACCGTGGAAATTGAGACTCTGGATGACAGGTTCCTTAGCATTCCAATCAATGATATTGTCCAGTAAGTATTCATACTATTTTATTGTTGGCCACTTGTCTGCCTTTTCATGCCAGCCAACCTATCTAATTATTGTCACATTTGAATGGTTGCTCTCAACACCTCCAAGGCTGGTCATGCTTAGCTAATTTTGAAATTTCATTCTGCATTTTACTTTGCAAATTAATTGTATATATATCGGCTACCCTGATGCTAAGGGAACACCATTGTATTATCTGATCACAAACATCTCCAGTTGAAATATTTCTGGTCTCTTTGCAGATTTGCTTTCCTCTCTTTCTTCCTCCCTGTGTTTGAAGGCCTATAATATACAGCTTGTGGTAGGATCATATTCTTTTTGCTTTTCAGCGCCAACCAGATACATTTTACCCTCTCAAATCTGCTTTACCTGTATATTTACTGAAATTTTTGAATTTTAAACACCCAATTCTGACTATTTTTACATCATATTCTCATTTCCATTTACACCATTGTTTGTTCGGCAAACGCATGTTTGATGAAGTATGGTTTGATGAAGGGGCTCGACCTGAAACGTCACCTATTCTTTTTCTCCAGAGATGCTGCTGACCCCCTGATTTAATCCAGCATTTTTTGTCAATCTTCATTGTTGTTACGTACATGCATTTTGAACCAATCTTTCTATTCTTTTTAATATGGCTCTTTACTACTTTCTTCCCTCTTGCTAACCGACACTCTCACATTTTGTACACGTCATATTCCTCGTTTCAACTGTTATAAACTGATAAATTCACCACAAGTTTGGTTCTAACCTTCCCAAACACACTAGTGAACCTTTCCACAAGATTGGTCCCAGTCCTGAGGATGTACAATCTACTCTTTTTTTTCCTGATTCCAAAGTAGCTTCAATGTCCCACAGGTCCTAAGCCCTTCCTCCTGCATCATGGCTCAAACAATACATTGCTTTTCTTCCTATTTCTACACTTACTACTACGTGACATTGGGAGTAATCCAGAGATATACTCCTTTGACGTTGTACTTTTAAACTTCCTTTCTATCTCCTGAAAATCTGGTGAGTATACCTCAAAACCACAATGCCCAACAATATTATTGATACCACATACAGTAAGGTCTGTTTGCCCACCATGAAATAATAAATCTGATATTTATCTTTCAGAATCCAGTTAATCTCTTGATTAAACCACTAATTTAAATTAATAACTTTAGATTTCAGCTCTCTGGTCTTGCTATTTCTGCCGCACAACAACTCTCTATCTCTCCGAGTGCTCCTTTCTAAAATAGAATAGCAGAACACCTGCACCAAATTCCCCACCTAATCAAATTCTGTGTTAGTTCTCAGTAGAAACATGACTCCATTCTACTGCAGTCCTTGCTATTAATTCCTTGTGTTAGCAAAAGTCTCCAGTATTTAAATATGCAAAACTTTCAAAGAACTGAATCAGCCCTTGCTGAAAATAATTACCCAGTAACCTGTTCTACCTAATCACCCAATTAATGTTGCCAAATATACTACAAGGTAGAGTTATTTCAACGTCTAATGCAAAATTTAACTAAAGTTTAGGAAGAGATTGTTCCTTAAATCCTTTATGATTTCCCCACTTACTAAATTCAATATTTTGTACTCAGTGAAAATGGTATATAGAATTATGGACTCTTGCTATTTACTTGAAATTCTCAAAAATGTTGTTTATAGTATTTCTTTGTTTCTCCTTCATAGTCCTAAATACAGCAAGATAGTTCCAGGAGAAGGAATGCCTTTATCCAAAGATCCATCACAAAAAGGAAATCTTATCATCCAGTTTGATATCAAATTTCCAAATAAACTCACACCAGCAAAGAGAAAACTGATTAATCGAGCATTACGTGCTTAAGGACATGGCAATAAGAAGTTATCCCCATGTCGGGCCTGGGAGATATGTTTATCCATCATTATGTACATATTGATACATCATTATGTACCCATAATTATGATTATTCACTAAATTAAAGCATCTATACACAAAACTCTCATCTTGTTTGTTTGTGAGTCTGTCTGTGTGTAATTCATTGCCTGAATTATGCCAAAATGGTACACGATAGCGCTAAAAATTTTGGACCACCTTACTTACAATTGTCTTGTGGTTTGTTTTTATCAAGTTTTGCTCAGATTGATGTTATATTTTACACGTTTATTCATTTCCTCCATTGAGTCTTACCACATGGTCTTGCTCTCAGTCACAATGTTAATAGAATCAGTTATTCACATTTTTAACTTTATAAAATCCAGTTTGAACATTGCAGTGGCAGTTACAGCTAAAACATCCCCGATAAAAGCACGCTGGGCACAGACACGGATTGGGCCCGCTCCTCCTTCCCCCCAAGACTTTCAATTATTTTTAAATGTTGCGTGTGCGGAGCCGCGGGAGAGGGAGGGGGACGGGGATGGGGAGGGGGAGGGGGCAGCAACCAGCCGGGGGAGGGAGAGGGAGAGGGAGAAGCCTCCCCACAGGCCTGGAGCAGCAGCCCCCGGACCCCGCACCGGCTCGAACCACAGCCCAGGGCCCTGAGCGCAGCTGGACAAAGACACGGACTGGGCCCGGAGACGTGCTCCTTCCTCCCCTCCAATGGCTCCAGACCGGAATGTTGCATTGGAGGAACAAGGCACAATGGGTCCCACTTGGGGTAGGGAGGGGAGAGGGGTTATGGACAATGTTAACAAAGACAGGACTCCCAGTCCAATGAGATTTTTGTAACATTGTTGTACGGAGAGGGTAAGGGGACGAAGAGAGGATTGTTGTTTAATGTTATTTAAACAGATAGAGGGAGAGGAGGGGTGTAAGGAGGGGAGAGGGGTTATGGAGGGAGGGAGTGACTGAAGGTAGGGGAAAGGAGAGATGAGGGAGGGGGTGGGAGAGGTAAAGAAGAGGGAGGGTGATGTAGGGGAGGGAGTGCTAGGGGATGAGGGAAAATGAGCCGCGCCTGCGTAGTTGGGGGCTATTGGTGAGTGGTGAAATATTGTGTTGGAGGAACGGGTTGTGTTGGGGGAACGGGTGAGTGGTGGAATATTGCGTTGGCGGAACGGGTTGTGTTGGGGGAACGGGTGAGTGGTGGAATATTGCGTTGGGGGAACGGGGCCCAACAGGTCCCATTTGGTCTAGTGTATAAATTATAATTAAATTTGTTATTAAAGTAAAGTTTCCTATCTATTTATATTCTGAAACATTTCATCCACGTAGTGGGTGTCATTGTTTGGAGCTGGAAGGTATTTGCTTTGCTGCATGACTTCTAATGCATTTACACAGCATTCAAGGTCAGTGAATATTTCATCAGATCCTAGTCCTACACTGTTGGGAAAAGTAGTTATCCTTCTGAGAAAAGATTGAAGATGATGCTATGCTCATACCTAATATTCCTTCTCATGCCCCACTTTCACCATTTCTTTTGATTTACAAGGTACACATTATGCAACTCTTGTTTGCAACCCTCTTCCCACCAAACTAACTACCACCACCATGTCTGATTTTCTTTTTTTCTGCCCTTCTACTGAAGAGAGTTCAAGGTACATTTATTTTCACAGCACCCATTGGTACAGTGTGATTTGAATTACCATACAGCCATACAAATACAAAGAACACAATACATGATAGAATTTAACATGAACATCCCCAAGCAGCAGAATCAACGTTTCCCCACTGTGAGGGAAGGCAATAAAGTTCAGTCCTATTTCTCTTTGTTCACCCGTGGTCGGGGACTTCAGGCCCTCTCGCCAGGATGATTGAAGCTCCGGCGTCGGAACGGAGAACACGCTCAACCGCTTGGAGTTTCCGAATTGGCCACTTCCTACCGGAGACCACGGCACCCACAGCTCCACGGCCCAACATTCCGGAGCTCCGCATGGCGGTCCCCGGTAAGGCATCGCCCGCTCCGCGTTGTAAGTGGGGGCGCTATCGAGTATGGCTGCCCTGCCTACAGCTGTTCGTCCTTTCACCCTTTTTTTATTTTTAGTGTGTGTTACGACTCCCGAAGGCAGGTTCCTCAGAGTTGTGTAACAAATCAAAAACCAGTGTCGACACAACTAAGACACAACCCGAACCTGATTTAAACAACACGGTCAGGGACCAGAATCGGCTAACAAATAAATATAACAGTGCTCCAGCCAGCCTCGCAATGGGCTGTCGGACTGGAGACTAATCCTGCCTAAATAGACATAACCCTCCAACAAAATACCCAAAAACCCTCAGGTCATCCCTTCCGTCCCAATACAACAATATACAAAGTGCTATGCCATGCGGCCAGGCCTCCTGCAGCTCTTCCGGCAGCCTCTTCCTTCACGGATCTGCGACGAAGAGAAAGAATTCTGGGAGCTTCCGCTATTTAAGCTATCAATGAGTCACCTGACATAGCTTGGCCAATCGGGTACAGAAGCTTTTAACCCCTTGATTCCTGACTCCCAGCCATGGGGCCTGCAGAGAAACAGAAAGGTAAGTACACAGCATTCACCAGGGGGGGAGGAAGTACCTAACAGTGTGTCAAATGTTTTTGTCCTGGAGGTCTTCTACTCTTTCTATGTGGGGGGTGGGGAGGGGGAGGGGAAACTGTTTTTCTCAGTCCCTACATGGTTGGAGATGCATCTTTCCTCCAAGCCGCATCTTCGCCCCTCCCTCGCGGCCTACCAACTGGACTGGAGCGGCATTTCCTGCCGGGACCGGCCAGAACTTCAGTTTCGGTGGTGGCGCATCGCTGAAGCACCATCGCGAAGCGGGGGATGCCTTAGAAACATAGAACATAGAAAATAGGTGCAGGAGTAGGCCATTCGGCCCTTCGAGCCTGCACCGCCATTCAATGTGATCATGGCTGATCATCCAACTCAGTATCCCTTCTCTCCATACCCCCTGATCCCTTTAGCCACAAGTGCCACATCTAACGCCCTCTTAAATATAGCCAATGAACTGGCCTCAACTACCTTCTGTGGCAGAGAATTCCAGAGACTCACCACTCTCTGTGTAAAGAATGTTTTCCTAATTTCGGTCCTAAAGGAATTCCCCCTTATCCTTAGACTGTGACCCCTTGTTCTGGACTCCCCCAACATCGGGAACAATCTTCCAGCATCTAGCTTGTCCAACCCCTTAAGAATTTTGTAAGTTTCTATAAGATCCCCCCTCAATCTTCTAAATTCCAGCGAGTACAAGCCGAGTCTATCCAATCTTTCCTCATATGAAAGGCCTGACATCCCAGGAATCAGTCTGGTGAATCTTCTCTGTACCCCCTCTATGGCAAGGATGTCTTTCCTCAGATTTGGAGACCAAAACTGTACGCAATACTCCAGGTGTGGCCTCACCAAAACCCTGTACAACTGCAGTAGAACCTCCCTGCTCCTATACTCAAATCCTTTTGCTATGAATGCTAACATACCATTTGCTTTCTTCACTGCCTGCTGCACCTGCATGCCTACTTACAATGACTGGTGTACCATGACACCCAGGTCTCGTTGCATCTCCCCCTTTCCTAATCTGCCACCATTCAGATAATAGTCTACCCTCATGTTTTTGCCACCAAAGTGGATAACCTCACATTTATCCACGTTATACTGCATCTGCCATGCATCTGCCCATTCACTCAGCCTATCCAAATCACCCTGCAGTCTCCTAGCATCCTCCTCACACCTAACTATACCCCCCAGCTTGGTATCATCTGCAAATTTGGAGATGTTGCATTGAATTCCCTCGTCCAAATCATGAATATATATTGTAAATAGCTGGGGTCCCAGCACTGAGCCTTGCGGCACCCCACTAGTCACTGCCTGCCATTCTGAAAAGGACCCGTTTACTCCTACCCTTTGCCTCCTGTCTGCTAGCCAGTTCTCTATCCACATCAATACTGAACCCCCAATACCGTGTGCTTTAAGTTTGTATGCTAATCTCTTATGCGGGACCTTGTCGAAAGCCTTCTGAAAGTCTAGATATAACACATCCACTGGTTCTCCTTTATCCACTCTACTAGTTACATCCTCGAAAAATTCTATCAGATTTGTCAGACATGATTTACCTTTCGTAAATCCATGCTGACTTTGTCCAATGATTTCACCACTTTCCAAATGCGCTGCTATCCCATCTTTAATAACTGACTCTAGCAGTTTCCCCACTACCGATGTTAGACTAACTGGTCTGTAATTCCCCGCTTTCTCTCTCCCTCCTTTTTTTAAAAGTGGGGTTACATTAGCTACCCTCCAACCCTCAGGAACTACTCCAGAATCTAAGGAATTTTGAAAAATTATCACTAATGCATCCACTATTTCTGTGGCTACCTCCTTGAGTACTCTGGGATGCAGACTATCTGGCCCTGGGGAGTTATCGGCCTTCAATCCGTTCAATTTACCCAACACCACCTACCGGCTAACCTGGATTTCACTCAGTTCCTCCATCTTATTTGACCCCCGTTTCACTGCTATTACCGGCAGATTATTTATGTCTTCCTTAGTGAAGACAGAACCAAAGTAGTTATTCAATTGGTCTGCCATGTCCTTGTTCCCCATGATCAATTCACCTGTTTCTGACTGCAAGGGACCAACATTTGTTTTTAACTAGTCTCTTTCTCTTCACATATCTATAAAAACTTTTGCAGTCAGTTTTTATGTTCCCTGCCAGTTTCCTTTCATAATCTATTTTCCCTTTCCTAATTAAGCCCTTTGTCCTCCTCTGCTGGATTCTGAATTTCTCCCAGTCCTCCGGTAGGCTGCTTTTTCTGGCAAATTTGTATGCCTCATCTTTTTTTTTTATACTATCCCTGATTTCCCTTGTTGTCCATGGATGCACCACCTTCCCCGATTTATTCTTTTGCCAAACTGGTATGAACAACTTTTGTACTTCATCCATGCAGTCTTTAAATACCTTCCATTGCACATCCACTGTCAACCCTTTAAGAATCACCTGCCAGTCTATCTTGGCCAATTCACATCTCATACCTTCAAAGTTACCTTTGTTCAAGTTCAGAACCCTTGTTTCTGACTTAATTTTGTCACTCTCCATCCTAATGAAGAACTCAACCATATTATGGTCACTCTTGCCCAAGGGGCCACGCACAACAAGACTGCTAACTAACCCTTCCTCATTACTCAATACCCAGTCTAGAATAGCCTGCTCTCTCGTTGGTTCCTCCACATGTTGGTTGAGAAAACTATCCCGCATACATTCCAGGAAATCCTCTTCCTCAGCACCCCTGCCAATTTGATTCACCCAATCTACATGCAGATTGAAGTCACTCATTATAACCGTGTTACCCTTGTTGCACGCATTTCTAATTTCCTGTTTGATGCCATCCCCAACTCCAATACTACTGTTAGGTGGCCTGTACACAGCTCCCACTAACGTTTTCTGCCCCTTAGAGTTTCGCAGCTCTACCCATATCGATTCCACATCCTCCACGCTAATGTCCTTCCTTTCTATTGCATTAATCTCCTCTCTCACCAGCAACGCTACCCCACCTCCTTTTCCTTTTCGTCTATCCCTCCTGAATATTGAATATCCCTGGATGTTCAGCTCCCAGCCTTGGTCACCCTGGAGCCATGTCTCCGTGATCCCAACTATAGCATAGTCATTAATCGCTATCTGCACCTTCAACTGATCCACCTTATTACGAATGCTCCTCGCATTGAGACACAAAGCCTTCAGGCTTGTTTTTACAACACTCTTACTCCTTATACAATTATGTTGACAAGTGGCCCCTTTCACATCGATCCCTATTACACTTGGCCATACTCTTCTATCCCTTTGTGAGCTTTCTTTCCCGTTAATTCTGGGGTCATTAACCATCCCTTTACTCTCTTTCCCTTTAACTCCGTCCTCGACTATCCCATTTGACACCCCACCCCCCTTATTCAGTTTAAAACCATCTGTGTAGCAGTGGCAAACCTGCCGGCCAGAATGCTGGTCCCCCACCTGTTAAGATGCAATCCGTCCCTTTTGTACAGTTCCCCCTTACTCCAAAACAGATCCCAGTGATCTAAGAATCTAAATCCCTGCCCCCTGCACCAGTTCCTCAGCCACACATTCAGGTCCCGTATCTCCCTGTTCCTGCTCTCGCCAGCACGAGGAAATGGAAGCTTACCGGAGATAACAACCCTGGAAGTCCTGCTTTTCAGCATTTTTCCAAGCTCTCTGAAGTCCCGCTGCAAAATATTCATCCCCTTCTTTCCAACCTCATTTGTGCCAACATGCACGACCACTTCCAGCTGTTCACCTTCGCCCTTGAGGATTGTCTGCACTCTGTAACATCCTGGGTCACCGAGAGTCACCGTGTGGTAAGCTCCAGAGTGCTGGAACTCCAACATCATGGAGCTGTGGTCATGGAGCGTTCAGCTGTGGGCGGTGCTGACTTTCAACACAGCGGAACCTGGGATCTTTCACCGAGATCGCCCGGCCTGTGGACTTTGGAAGCCGCGGTCTCCGGTAGGACACAGCCGTTTCGGAACTCCAAGCTGCTGAGAGTGTTCTTCTGACACCAGAGTTCCATCATCCCAGCGAGAGGGCCTGAAACATCGGGCCGCCATTGAGGTGACTGCGGAGGCCTAAAATAGGCCCGGACCACGGGTGAAAATGGAGGAAATGGACTAAACTTTGCTGCCTTCCCTCACAGTGGGAAACATTGTGGGGGGGATATTTTTATATTTAATGCTTAATTCTAAAATGCTGTGTTTATTTTATTGGTGTGCTGCAATGGCAACTCAAATTTCACTACACCATTTGGAGTATGTGACAATAAATGTCCTTTGTTGTTATCCTTTGAATTCAGTGCTGCACCGCTGCTGAAGCTCTGGCCGGTCTCCGGCAGGAAAGGCCGCGCCAATCCAGGTGGTAGGCCGCAGGGGGGGGGGGGTGAAGATGCGGCTCAGAGAAAAGACGCATCCTCGACCCGGTCGTGACTGAGAAAACGGTTTTCCCCTTCCCACCCCCCCATGAAAGATACATGACCAAGGTTTAGTGACTAAGAGAAATAACAGGGAAGAAGGCATCCTGAATCTGATCTGACACATGCATTTGGTCAGGAACTGATACTTTTGTGGTTAGTTAGAAGCAGGATGTAGTGAGTCACCTGTCACAAGTAGCCCAAGTGTCAATTCTCTAGGAGAATTTCAAATTCTGGTGCGGAAGATTCCGATGTAGTCTTTCTTTGGAACAACTGCAGGGGAAGACAGATAGGAACATACACAGAAATGCAGGCATGGGCAGGACAGCTGCAAAACATGTGCGATAAAGCAGTTGAAATGCCAAGGACAGAAAAGGCTCAACTTTGTGCCAATGCTTAGACAGGAGTCAATTGAAATGGTGACCACCAACCACAGCCTTCATGAAGGCTACATGTGCAAATTTTGAATGGTTGGTGTTCAGCATTTCTATTGACTCCTGTCTCTAAACATTGGCACAAAGTTGAGCCTTTTCTGTCCTTAGTATTTGCAGATACAGTAAAACCTCAACAGACTATAGTGGGGGGAATGGTGTCTGCTATTTCTGATTGCCCGCTATATTCGAGTATGGTATTATCGATGTATAGGTAGTAGAAACAAAAACCTGCAGTTGCTGGTTAATCCACAAAAGGGGTGACATAGAATCAAAGGATGTAGAGTCAGTATGGATAGAACTGAGGAATTGTAACAGTAAAAAAACCCTCATTGGAGTTACAGTATCTACAGGCCCCCAAGCAGTTGCCTGGATATAGGGTGCAAGTTGAATCAAGACTTAAAATTGGCACGTAGTAAAGGTAATGCTACAGTGGTTATGGGAGATTTCAACATGCAGGTAGACTGGGAAAATCAAGTTAGTACTGGACCCCAAGAAAGGGAGTTTGTGGAATGCCTCCGAGATGGAGTCTTAGAGCAGCTTGAACTGACGCCTACCAGGGAGAAGGCAATTCTGGATTTAGTGTTGTGTAATGAACTGGATTTGATAAGGGAACGCATTGCAAAGGAACCATTAGGAGGTAATGATCATATTATCACATTAGGAGGTAGTGATCACAGTCTAAGGATAAGGGGGATTTCCTTTAGGACCGAGATGAGGAAAACATTCTTTACACAGAGAGTGGTGAGTCTCTGGAATTCTCTGCCACAGAAGGTAGTTGAGGCCAGTTCATTGGCTATATTTAAGAGGGCGTTAGATGTGGCACTTGTGGCTAAAGGGATCAGGGGGTATGGAGAGAAGGCAGGTACGGGATACTGAGTTGGATGATCAGCCATGATCACATTGAATGGCGGTGCAGGCTCGAAGGGCCGAATGGCCTACTCCTGCACCTATTTTTCTATGTTTCTATGTTTCTATTATGGTTTTAAACTGCAATTTGAGAGGGAGAAGGTAAAATCGGAAGTGTCAGTGATGCAGTTGAACAAAGGGGACTATGGAGGCATGGGAGAGGAGCTGGCCAAAGTAGACTGGAAAGGGATCCTAGCAGGGATGACAGTGGAACAGCAATGGCAGGAATTTCTGTGCATAATCCGGAAGACGCAGGATCATTTCATTCCAAAAAGGAAGAAAGATTCTAAGGGGAGTAGGAGGCAACCGTGGCTGACAAGAGAAGTTAGGGATAGAATAAAACTAAAAGAAAAGATGTATAACACAGCAAAGAGTAGCCGGAAGCCAGAGGATTGGGAAACTTTCATAGGACAACAGAAGGAAACAAAACGGGCAATACCGGCTGAAAAGATGAAGTATGAGGGGAAGCTGGCCAGGAATATAAAGAAGGACAATAAAAGCATCTTTAGATATGTTAAGGGAAAAAGTGTAGCAAAGTCAAATGTGGGTCCCTTGAAGGCAGACAAGGGTGAAATAATTATGGGCAACAAGGAAATGGCAGAAGAGTTGAATAGGTACTTTAGATCTGTTTTCACTAAGGAGGACACAAACAATCTCCCAGATGTACTGGAGGACAGAAGATGTAAGGGGTAGAGGAACTGAAAGAAATTTTCATTAGGCGAGAAATAGTATGGGTAGGTTAATGGGACTGGAGGATGATAAATCCCCTGGGCCTGATGGTCTGCATCCCAGGGTCCTCAGGGAGGTGGCTCTAGAAATAGTGGACGCATTGGTGATCATTTTCCAATGTTCAATAGATTCAGGATCAGTTCCTGTGGATTGGAGGATAACTATTGTTATCCCACTTTTCAAGAAAGGAGCGAGAGAGAAAACGGGGAATTACAGACCAGTTAGCCTGACCGGTGGTGGGAAAGATACTGGAGTCAATTATTAAAGAGGTAATAATGCGGCATTTGGATAGCAGTAAAAGGATTAGTCCAAGTCAACATGGATTTATGAAAGGGAAATCATGCTTGACTAATCTTCTAGAATTTTTTGAGGATGCGACAAGTAAAATGGATGAAGGGGTGCCAGTGGATGTAGTGTATCTAGACTTTCAGAAAGCCTTTGATAAGGTCCCGCACCGGAATCTGATGACTTAAATTAGAGCACATGGTATTGAGGGTAGGGTGTTGACATGGATAGAGAATTGGTTGGCAGACCGGAAGCAAAGAGTAGGACTGAACGGGTCCTTTTCAGAATGGCAGGCAATGGCGAGTGGAGTGCCGCAAGGCTCGGTGTTGGGGCCGCAACTGTTTACCATATATATTAATGATTTGGAAGAGGGAATTAGGAGCAACACTAGCAAGCTTGCGGATGACACAAAGCTGGATGGCAGTGTGAACTGTGAAGAGGATGTTAGGAAGTTGCAGGGGGACATGGATAGGTTGAGTGAGTGGGCAGATGCAGTATAATATAGATAAATGTGAGGTTACCCACTTTGGTGGCAAAAACAAGGGGGCAGATTATTATCTCAATGGGGTTAGGTTAGGTAAGGGGGAGGTACAGCGAGACCTGGGTGTCCTTGTACACCAGTCACTGAAAGTTGGCGTGCAGGTACAGCAGGCAGTGAAGAAAGCTAATGGAATGTTGGCCTTCATAACAAGAGGATTTCAGTACGGAAGTAAAGAGGTTCTTCTGCAGTTGTATAGGGCTCTGGTGAGAACACATCTGGAGAATTGTGTACAGTTTTGGTCTCCTAATTTGAGGAAGGACATCCTTGTGATTGAGGCAGTGCAGCGTAGGTTCACGAGATTGATCCCTAGGATGGCGGGACTGTCATATGAGGAAAGATTGAAAAGACTAGGCTTGTATTCACTGGAGTTTAGAAGGATGAGGGGGATCTTATAGAAACATATAAAATTATAAAAGGACTGGACAAGCTAGATGCAGGAAAAATATTCCCAATGTTGGGTTAGTCCAGAACCAGGGGCCACAGTCTTAGAATAAAGGGGAGGACATTTAAGACCGAGGTGAGAAAAAACGTTTTCACCCAGAGAGTTGTGAATTTATGGAATTCCCTGCCACAAAGGGCAGTGGAAGCCAAGTCACTGGATGGATTTAAGAGAGTTGGATAGAGCTCTAGGGGCTAGTGGAGTCAAGGGATATGGGGAGAAGGCAGGCACGGGTTATTGATAGCGGACGATCAGCCATGATCACAATGAATGGCGGTGCCGGCTCGAAGGGCTGAATGGCCTCCTCCTGCACCTATTTTCGATGTTTCTATGACATAGGGAGGAGAATGGGGAGTGCAGGGGAGAGATAAGACTTTGTCTTCCATCACAGTGAGGAGATTCGCTATGATGGATGTTTGGGTAAATTGTGTTGTGTCTTGGTTCTTTTTCTTGTTTGTATGACTGCAGAAACTAAATTTTGTTTGAACCTCAATGAGGTTCAAATGACAACAAATAAATTGTATTGTATTGTTAGCCAGCCAGTTCAGACTGCTGGAATGAGAGTGTTGCCCAGGACTGAAGTTTCTAATTCAAGGCATCATCCAACTTCATTTATTTCACCACATAACAGCAGTTTTCCAATAGGCATGTTGTACTCCAGAACCTAGAAGCTTTAGAAAAGCAGATGTTACGTGGACCGTAAGCAGCAATTAAATAAGTTATTCATGTACGTTATGTCATATTTGATGTATAAATATGGTTAGTATGGTTGATTTGTGGTCCTGAATCCTACAATTGTAATCAAACTCACTGTGTAATGGTTCAGTGTGGTGGTGCCTTGCGGCAGCAGCCCAACTGCAGTCCGTCCATTTTTTCTTTCTTTTTATCCCGTTAGGTGTATGTTTTTTTTTAGATGTGTATATATGGAGGGCGGAGTGCAGGGAACTTTTTAATCTTCCCTGTACGGGGAGCCGACTTTTTCCCTGTTGGGTCTCCGTTGTCGTTGGGCCCAACATCGTGTAGCCGGTGGCCTCCAACCAGAACCAACCCGAGGGCTCCAGTCGTGGAGCCTGCGGACTCACCATCGCGGAGCTGGCCGACTTCAGAGCGTGGAGAGCTGTGGTGGCAAGCGGCTGCGACCCGAATTCAGAGCTTCGGAGGCTCCGGCTGCAGGCCCTGTGGACGGTAACATCGGGAGCTCGCAGGACCCTGGTGGGAGACCGCTTTTCGGAGCTCCCGCAACGGCAACTTCTGCCCGAATCACAGGGTTAAAACGACCTGGAGCGGGGGCTCTAACATCAAGACCTGGAGCAGGGACTTACCATCACATGCAGGGGCCTTTAACATCGGGAGCCCCGGTCACCTCGACGCAGCGGTTGGACTGCTTGACCGCCGGAGAAGAGCAGGGAAGTGACAAGACTTTTGCCTTCCATCACAGCGAGGTGTTTGGAGATTCACTGTGATGGATATTTATGTAAATTGTGTTAATTGTGTGTCTTAGTTTTTTTTTAATGTGACTGCAGGATTGAAATTTCATTCAAACCATGTCCGTTTGAATGACAATAAATAGCATTCTATTCTACATTGGAAAATAGATACAATGCAAATTGACGTGCATATTTGGAGTTGGGATTACATTTACTGAAACCAAAACCCGTCCAGCAAGAAAAAGGGCTCCTGTGTTTTATTCTTCTCTCCTAGAAAGAAGTTAATTTAAGATTCTTGGAAAACAAAGATCGTCAACCATTCTTAAATGTATGCCTTGTCTTGGAAAAAACACTTTGCACTTTAACAGGAGAATCAGTTTTATTGATTTGAAGTAAACTCAGGCATTTTCAAAAAGAACAGCATTGTTGTAATTTAATCCCAGACTACCGCTCCAGACCGGAATCCAAACCTTGGTACTTTTCAAGGTCTTCCAAATTGCTACTGGATTTTTAGCTAGCTTACTAATAAATGGATCCTTTCTTCTGGTCTATTCAGGTTATGCAACAAGTTTCTAATCTTCTGCAGTAGGAGAGAAAATGGTTGAGACAGTTCCATCGTGTCTGCATGGTCCCCAGTAAAACAATCTTTAGTAGCTGCTCAAGGCCACGAGATAGATTGTGCCCAAAGATAAAGAAATCAAGAAGAAATAAATATCATTCAATAATAGAACATTAGTTTTGAAAGTATTTCAAGCAAAAAACAGTGCATCACATTTGTTTACAGAGAAGATTCTCGGGAGAGTCTCGCAACCATCAAAGCTCGTTTCAGCTGTTCATAGGTAATGAACATCACGATGTTCCATGATCCCAAGCGTAGAAATGATGGCATAAACCTGGAATTAAATAAATACACAAGATTATCAGGGTGCATGTACAAAGCGCTTGCACTTTGTGCAATATCATGCCGTATACAGCATGGAAATGGGTCCTTCGGCCCACCAATATATTATCGGTTCATCATATTAAATGCTGTGAATTAAAATGTTTCAGAATGACACATGATTTTTGCAAAGTTTAATTACCACCATCCAGAATTCATTTTAAACCAAGATGAAGTCATGCAATTTTCTAGCCTTAAAATGGGAAGTAGCTGAAGAACAAACCAAGTTTCATTGTGGAATTAATGTTTGGTTTAAAAAAAATGTTCTGCTTTAAAAAAAAATCACTGGCTTAGTGATTATTGGTGTGCTATCAGCTGCCTTCCATAGAAACATAGAAATTAGGTGCAGCAGTAGGCCATTTGGTCCTTCGAGCCTGCACCGCCATTCAATATGATCATGGCTGATCATCCAACTCAGTATCCCGTACCTGCCTTCTCTCCATACCCTCTGATCCCCTTAGCCACAAGGGCCACATCTAACTCCCTCTTAAATATAGCCAATGAACTGGCATCAACTACCCTCTGTGGCAGAGAGTTCCAGAGACCCACCACTCTGTGTGAAAAAAGTCCTTCTCATCTTCCATGTGTTTATATTCCCCCAGTGTCTGCAACTTTTCACCTCAATAACATGCACCTCCCCGAACTCTCAGCAACACTGAGCCACCATTTTGTGACAAAAGCAAATAATGCAGATGAAATACGTTCATAAGATAAACGAGCAGAATTCGGCTAATCGAGTCTGCTCCAACATTCAATCATGGCTGATCTACCTTTCCCTCTCTACCCCATTCTCCTGCCTTCTCCCCTCTGACAACCTGGTATCTATTCAGTGTTCTATGACAGCCTCTCTTCAGAGCAGCTGCATTACAGATATTTGCAAGATTTTGTGCTGCGTTAGGAATGCCAAAGACCAAGGACTCACCCTTTATAGAAAGCTGTACCACCTTCTTTTGTAAACATGGTGAATGCACAGTTCAAGGCACTGTTGTACTGGCCAGGGGCAGAGTTCATGTATCTTGTCTTCACTACATCAACAGGCGAAGCTATAACAGTTGTGCAGAATCCAGCACCAATGGCAGAAGAGAAATGGCATGGAAGGTTATCTGCAAGGAAAACAATAAAACATTGGTTTCTGCATTCATTTGAGCAACCGAGGCTGTTAGAACTCAAGACTTGTGTCAACATACTCCCCAAATTAATTGTAGAACCTACTAAAAACAAACACTAATATTTGATCCAAGTAGCTGTCATTTTACAGGAGTCTATCGTTACGCTGGAAATTAATCACCAGCAATTTTTCACTTGGAGGTTAGTTTAAAAAAAAAAGAATATGCACATGTTGAGAAGGATGTGATGAGAGAGGCTTTCATGAGTAGGGTGTGAAGTGGCATGGTGAAGACACGTATATTAGAGTCGTAGTACAAGTCTCCTTGGAGTAGAACACAGAAACATGTTGCTGTCAAAAAAGGACCAAAAAAGTGTCAATAGGACATGCCCAGGATATACCAGTCAAGGCCACATACTTTACATTTTAGGGAGACGGTCATGCAGCTGACCAAGCTGCTGCCTCACAGCACCAGATACCTAGGTGCAATGCGGACCTTGGGTCTGTGTGGAGTTTACACATTCTCTCATGGGTTTCACCCGGGTGCTCTGGTTTCCTGCCCAGCTCCCTAGCTTAATTGGCTTCTGTAAAATTGCACCTAATATGTAGGGAGTGGATAAGAAAGGATAACAGAACTAATGAACAGGTGATTGATGGTCAAAGGGCCTGTTTCCATACTCTATCTCTAAACTAATCAAATCAATACAGACATTCTCTCCCAACCCGGAATGAATTCCTCTGGCTTTACTATCGACACCCCTTTCATCCTCATCTCACACATTGTCTCTTCATCCCATGCCTTTGTGCAACTATCGACCTCTCAAAAAACCACCCTCGCCTGTATCCACCAATACCTCCCATATAGGGGAACCACTCAAGCATTCATACTGTACACATATGCTCAACTGGAGCAATTTGAGAATGCTTTCATTCCCAACTAATTCCAAAATTAGAAATTACTTTAATACTGGGTCCGTAAAGATGTAATCACAATTTAACTTTTCAATGCATCAACATTCAAGATGATTGATCGTCCAACACTTACCTGTCAAGAGACCATTCTGGAGCAACAGATCTTTGATCAGATCATAAGTCACAAGCTCTGTGCAGTTCACAATGGCATTACGGGCAATATTTGGTAGAGTGCCTATAAGTATACAAGATGTAAGAATGCTAATTCACAACAATATCTATGAAGAGATTACTAATCAATTTGAACCACCAACTGGCTGACAAAGATTAAATGGAGGTCTGCAGTGTAATGATACAGAATAAGACATTACTGATGGGCATTGTTCTTTGAAGAATACAAGCTTTAATGTGAACCCTGAAGTTATCCTGAGAATTGTGAAGTGACAGGTTATAAAATACTGGGAACTATGTGGTCCAATACAAGAGCTGGAGTTTGTCCCAAATTTGACGCTGACTGGGAGTTAGAGGTTTACAATTAAACGCAGATAAAAATAATTTTGGGATCTTTTCATCTCAACTACTTGATGTGCCGGTTGTTCCACATTTGGACAAACTCTGCCAGTTATTAAAAGCAGGAGGCCCATGAATGTCTAGCTGAACGAGCTTCAGTAATTAGAATCCAATTGCTACCAAGAACTTCAAAAAGATCCAAGACCACTAATAATATTGTCTAATGAAAAGAATGGACAACCAGTTGAATTTATTTTTGCCAAGGGCTGTACTGCCAACACCATTCCTGTCAATTAAGCTAAGCACTTTATCAAATAAACACATGTCACCTACTGTCTACTTTACTCTCGCAAAATATATCCAGTTTTCCCCTCACCAACAGCAACCAACCAATTTATGGGAAGACACGAGCAGACCACAATTAAATGAAATCCCAAGTAAAAATCACACCTTTCCATAGACCCCGTACACCTTCCTCCTTGGCGATGGTTTTGTAGGCTTCAATGGTGCCATTGTATCTTCTGTTTGGACCGGATACATTTGCTTGTGCTTGAAACCTTACTTTCACCACATCGGTTGGTTGGGCAAATGCCACAGCCATGGCTCCTGTGGTGGAGCCAGCAAGTAGTCGGCTGCCAATGCCAACATCTGAAGAAATGAACCACTTATTAAACACTTGATATCACAGGAGCAAGATGAATCTGTACTGAGTTTATGTAAATTTTTAAATCTAAATTTTAAAAACACGAGGAACAAGTTATTTGACCAGTGTTGCTCATTACTGGCAAAACCAGTAATGGCCAATGCCATTGTGTAGGAAGGAAGGAACTGCAGATGCTGGTTTACCCAAAAGATAGACACAAAAATGCTGGAGTAACTCAGCGGGTCAGGCAGCATATCTGGATAAAAGGTAAATGTGATGTTTCTGGTCTTCAAACAGTCGGGGAGAGGGGAAACTAGAGATATAAAAAGGTACAAAGAACAAATGAATGAAGGGAATGCAAAAGGACAAATTAAAGATGACAAATGAAAAGTAGAGCCCACAATTGTCCATTGTTGCTGTGAAGAAGGTGATAATGAGTGAAACCAAGCAGGATAAACAATGAAATTAGTAGGTCGACTAGGGTGGGGGAGGGATGGAGAGAGAAGGAATGCATGGGTTAGAGAAATCAAATTCATACTGCTGGGTTGATACGAGGTGCTGTTCCTCCGCTTTGCCTTTGGCACGACCCTGACAGTGGAGGGTGTCCAGGACAGCAAGGTCAGAATGGGAAGGGGAGTTAAAGTGTTTGGCAACTGGGAGATCACACAGGCAATGGGGATTGAGCAATAAAAAGTGTTTGTCCATTGTCCTAGGTACTATGTCACTGAAAACTATTGGCCACCACTGAATAATTTGTAACCCTGTTGCAAGAAGCAGCCAGAATCACTGTCCAAGCTCTCAGTTCTAGAAATTTCTTTGGGGTTGTCTTGGTGATCAGATAAAGAAATTCTGGTCAGGTTTCCACTGGGCGTTGCCAGGCAAACACTACCTTGGGAAAAATTCATAACACAAGTACCTGATTTCAATACAAAGCAAGAATAAAAGCAGGTCACTTTCTACAATCTGACACTAGCAAGCAGAGAAAAATATTCAAATTACTGAGCAGCCTACAAGTCCTCCAGTTCAGTGGAACCTTGTTTAAAAACATTTAAATGCATTCATTTGGTTTACCCGACACCAAATTATTAAAGGTCCCTCCTCCATTGGCTGTATGAAATCATATTCAAGATGGAATTTAAAAACACCCACAAGTTTTTTTATTTGGAGTTGTGCATTCTTCTACAGTAAGATGTCACTAAGATATGTAGTTATATGTTACACTTACGTTCAGATCCTTTGGTGTAGAACTGTTTCACAGAATCGTAGAGTCCAATCCGTACAGAAGCAAAGCTCATCTGGCGTTGGAGACCAGCCACCAGACCGCTATAGAGGCTTCTTGGTCCCTCGTTCTTGACCATTGTGGCCATGGTGCCAAAGACACCTCTATACTTTAAGTTAGTCATCTCTGCAGCAGACTTCGATTCCCCTTGAATCTGTGCAGGACAAAAATTGGATGAACATCCGCATTGTGATTTGGGCTCAGCCCAACTCACATGTAGACTAGTCTAGTCTAATACTTAGTCATCCCAGATTCGGCACTTGGTCATCACAGGGCAATTCCAGCTTGTAAACTGTCATTCGTAGGGGGGAGAAAAATTGCATATATAGAAATATAGTAAGTAGAGGTTTGGTGAGATGCACGTTTCATCATTTGTTATTACTTATTGTTCATAGAAGCTAAAGTGGGCAATGCAGCACAAGAACTAAACACCAAATCAGTAAAAGGTAAAAATGATAAATGTAACTAGTTGTAACATCGATGCAGATACAAGAGCTTCGCATGCATTTGAGCAATACTCCATGCAGTGGAAATGTGTTTTGTGAGATTATGTAAAGAAAGCATGTTGAACTCAGTGCCCAAGAGTTGGTTCTGTTGACATCATCCAAGAACCAGAGTTTAAATCATGTACTGTCTTTCCGCTGACTAGTTAGCATGCAACAAAAGCTTTTCACTGTACCTCGGTACACATGACAATAAAGTAAACTAAACTAAAGGAAACTACGCCTCATTTAAACACCACCAAACTGTGTTCCTTCATGCTGGTGGTATGGGCTCCTCTCCTTGTGGGCTTATGCAGTCCCCCAGGATGGAGGACAAGTTACTCCTACTACAGTTCTTCAAGCCGAGGAGGTAGATGCGGCCAGTGTGGGTTCATAGACGTTGCCACAGGAGTGACCTTGTGGATTGTTTGTGAGGATTATTATCCTCCTGGCATTGACATAGAAAATAGGTGCAGGAGGCCATTCGAGCCATTCAATATGATCATGGTTGATCATCCAAAATCAGTACCCTGTTCCTGCTTTCTCCCCATATACCTTGATTCCGTTAGCCCTAAGAGCTATATCTAACTCTCAACCCTTCTGTGGCAGAGAATTCCAGAACCACAACTCTGGCTGAAAAGGTTTCCCCATCCCAGTCCTAAATGGCCTACCCCTTATTCTTAAACTGTGACCCCCTGGTTCTGGACTCCCTCAATTTACACTGGGTTTCTGTGCTCCATCCAGATGACGGATAACATAAATAACGGACTCTCAATAACATGCCAAATTTTCCTATTTTTCTCTCATCGTAGGAAGCCATTCAACTGATCAAATCTATGGCAGCTCAGCATTGTCGTCAGCCTGATCCTCCCTCTTATTTCACTGTAACCTATTGGTCACACACGAACACTATGAGTAACTTATACTAGCCAAGCTACCAACCAACAAGTCTTTCATGCGCTTGGGATCCAGAGCCCCTGGGAAAACATAGTCTCCTGGAGAATCTGCAAGACAACACTAGAGGTGGCAAGGATGAAACCCAGGCTGATGGAACCATGTGGCTGCAGCATTACCCAAACCATTCTACTGCCTTTGTACCAGGAGTTCTCAAGAGTTCAAAGGTCTTTGATTGTCACGTGTACCAGTTAAGGTGCAGTGATATTCAAATTAGTATGGATGTGACAATTTTTCCAACAACCTTGAATCTTTTATTCCTTCCCCCAGTCCACCCGGTAATCTTGTGATGGAGCTCAACTTGTCAGCTCAGTGTGGTCTACCCATCAGAGGCCACTGAGTGTTATTAGAGCACCAGAGCAGAGTTGGTTAGTGAAACCAGCTAATGGATGGAGGGTACTTTTTTAAAAAACAGACAGGATTGAATGGATCTTTGCAGTGAATCAGTTACTTTTATAACAAGTGCACATCTCCGGAGCCCACAGGAGGGCAGGAGTCGCGGTTGCCCTGGAAAACCATGAACTGTCTTCTGGGGTTGAGGTCTTTATCTTCAAATATTCCATTCACCTCAGACAGCAAAAGACTGATGTGCACTGAAAACGACTAATTCTAGCAACAATGTCCATCTTCAATGAGAAGTGGGTCCCAAGACATGAAAGTGATCCACCTTTTCAAGTGTCTCAAATTGGGGACCTTAATTGCCCAAAGGAAATGTTGTTACCAACCAATTTGTTCCTGCTGTAGTTTTGCTTAGCTAGACCCATTCTCCATGTGTGCGTCTGTAAGCACATTGTTGAGGACTTAGAGCTCCGTCTCCAAATGTGTGCACACTCAAGCACACATCTACTTATCAATAGTTTAAATTGGGTTGACCGCGGGTCCAAGGAGCCACGGTTGAATAGTTTCACATTGCTCCTGCAGACTGACTTCACTCCAACAGACATCTTACAAGGCAGGGTATGGCATTAGTGTGTATAGCTAGTTTCGATACTGCTTTGGCATTGGGCTTGGTTTTCTTAGTTGAGCCCTTATCCCAGTGTTATAGCACAAGTACTTTGTGTATCAATAGTAATTAGTGAGGAAAATTGAAAAATGTGTTAAATGCAAAGACCAGATGACTGCTGTCCCTTAATCTGAGCTAAATCTCAACAATGCTGAATAGCAAATAAGATAGAACAAATGTTGTGAAATGTGTTTGTGGCATATTTCAAAAATGACAAATAAATTAAAATCAGAGGGGGGAAAAAATAGCCAAAAAAAATGCGTCAGACCAAGTCAGATAGTATGCTGTAGATGGTCAGACAGTTTTCTGCTCCAAAGCCATATACTTACATCAGACTAGTACAAAGATCTTACCTGTAATCTGACTTTAGCAGTATCCAAAGGGAAGGTAAACAAGTCAGCTATGCAGGCAGCTGTTCCAGCGCCAATGAATTTCACCATGGCCGTGGGAGGAACGTCTGTAGGCTTGAATCCAACCATTTTCAGCAAAGTTATAATCAGCAACAAGGTGATAAAATCCTGCTGTGTTTAGCAGGAGTGGCAAAGAGTGACGGACAAGACAAATGGACTCTGCCCGAGCCTGTAAAACAGAGAGCAAATGGTTATCAGTGTTATCATCATATATTCAACATCCTCACTGCAGTTTCTGCGATGCTGCATACATTGTAAGGTTGGAACAGTCCCAGCAAGTACAGCTTCTGCTTGGAATTCAGAGGACAACATCTGGGGGATAATAATGGTACATTATGTACAATTTGTTTAGTGGCTAGACTAGTGTAGGATTTAGTTTTGGTTTTAGAGATACAGTGTGGAAACAGAGGCTGTGCCGACCAGCTATCCCCATACACTAGCACTAGCCTGACCATCTACAATCTTTACCAAAGGCGATTAACCTGCAAGTCTTTGGAGTGCGGGAGGAAACCGGAGCACCTGGGAGAAACCCACGGGGTTACGGGAACGATATACAAACTCCATACAGACCGCACCCGTAGTCAGGATCAAACCTGGGTATCTAGAGGTCATAGTTTTAAAGAAAGAGTGCAAAGATTTAAAAGGGACACATGGGGAGGAAGTTAACTTCCGCAGAGGGTGCTGCGTGTAGGGAACGAGTTGCCAGAGGAAGAGTAGATGTGGCAATAGTTAAAACATTTAAAAGATACATAGAGAGAGAAAGGTTTGGCAGGCAGTCGACTGGGACTGGCTGGGTTAAGCAACTTATCAGCGTGGATGAAGATGAGCTCCAACGTTTTCCCTTTCCTGAACACAAGGACAAAAGTAAAAAAGTGCAAAGAGCTTGCCGCCTTTATGGGAGGAGAGCGATGAAAGGAGGGCCCCATGTTAAATATGCTTCATTCATTTCAACAAGGTAGACCACCACTGGGGCACTAATGTATCAGTGCAGGTGGATGAACCCAGCGGACTGAGCGCAAGTGCTCCACAAAGTAATCACCCAACCCACATCTCCCACACTGTGCCATTAGCCTGTGGCCTTCTACATTGTTAGAATGAGGCCCAATGCATACTTGAGAAACAACACCTAATCTTCCATCTGTGCCCAATGCAGCTCAGTTGTCCTGTAATATTGGCCCCATTTTGTTTTATTAATCGTCCCTTTGCTGCCCTCCTGCCTGAAAGCGGAGGACAAACCCAATTTGACTTGTCGGGCCATCTCTTCCTGCTGTGCATTTCACAACTCCCACGTTCTTCGATCTACTCTGGCTGCTCCCATTCACTCATTAAGTGCTTACAGCTCATCCCCACGATCGCCCTTGTTTGAACCCATCAGAGTAATTCCACCACTACTACTGATTCACAAGTTTCTCTTCTTCCCAATTCTAATAAAGAATCTTTGACCTGAAACATTTCCAGCATCTCTGCATTTTAAATATTCATCTAGTGCAACATCCCATTGAAATTTAAAACAAAATCAATTGCCACTTCATTTTAATTATTTCACTGGAAAAGGACATTTAGGAACACACATCATTCTTTTAAATTTAAAATAAACTGTCTTATTGAAATTCTTGGAGTAGGAAGGAACCGCAGTTGCTTGTTTACACCAAAGGTAGACAAAATGCTGGAGGAACTCGGTAAAGCAGCATCTCTGGAGAGAAGGAATGACGACGTTTCAGGTAGAGACCTTGGGGTGGACGATTGCAACCTTCACGTGGTCCGCCCTGTTTCGACTAATGCAATGTGCACAAAAGGAAGATCAAATAGAACAAGTTGCCAACAACTTTAGGCTGTGCACGCCACACGAAAGAAGAAGGTCGAGACCTTTATTCAGACTGAGTCAGTGGAGAGGGAAATTAGATTTATAGGCAGCTATATAGAGAGATATGGAACAAAGAAATGAAAGATGCAAAATAGTCATGATGATCAAGGTAATTGTTAGCTGTGGTGATCTCCAAGCCACATTTCTCACTCAAGGAGGGAGTGCCCTGCTGGGACTGAGGTTTTGGGAGCAGGTGCAATGGAGATCTGACTTAAACAAACCTTAAATCCAGCAGCTTTGTCATTTGCACTGCTCGCCAACTGTGGAAGGCTGAAATGAGCAAACCTTATTAATTCAAGTTTCCCTGACCCACAGGATTCGTTAATTTGAATTTTACACAGTGTTTACCCTGGAGCATGTGGTTTGCATGGGACATGTGTACAGGAATCTTTTGCACAGAAATGTCAGCAAATCCTTGTGAAAAATCAAAGCCAGTCCGTAAAACGTAGCTGTCTCTTCTGCAGTCGTCAGATAATTGGTCATCACTTTGCTGTCTGTGCAGAATTGGCATGTACAAATTAGATGGCATATTCTTCAAGTGCCTGCATTTTTATTTTTAGGACCAAGGTGTTAGACCAACTTCAAAATTACAAACCAAGCAAGGAAATTGCTCTTTAGAATTTGCTGTATCAGCACTAGTTCCTCTTTGATCAAAGTAACAGCACAAAACAGGCCCTCTTGACCCTCCAAATCCACATTAAGGGAAGGAGCTTTTCATGTTTCCCCCTTTACAAACAAAATCTCAGGTCCAAGTACTGCAGAAGTACTGAGATGTAGCTAGTACAGGAAAGTGTTAGTTTTGAAGTACATTCTTTCCATAACACTGGGGGTGGAGATTAATTTAATGGGAATTATGACATGGTAAACAAAGTGACCCATTTTCCATTGCAAAAACAGCCGGGGAGTCTGGAACTCGTTGTGCAAGAGGGAACCGCAACCTTGCCTGGATTTTAGAAGACAACTGGATAACCAGTCTACAAACTCCAAGGCTATGGAATTTTCCTGATTTTCGGCCAACATGAACAAAAGGTAAATTGCTTCACGTGTCACAAGTGTACACGTTACGTATAAAACACAAAGGATGCATGTATAAACCCATTTATAAATACATTCTTCATTTGTGTGTATACCTATTCTAGCCACTTCAGTTAAACGGAGACATCAGCTGTTTGTCAGTCTCCACCAAACATCGATTGACCTGTGTCTGAGTTTCACATTGCCCCGATGGTTTGTAGCATCAGACAACAGCCACTGTTCAAACCCGACAAACTGAAAAGGAGGAAATGAAACAGGAGATAACTTGGCACCACCCTATGATTCTGCTTGCTTTTAAACATTTGTATATAATCAGCCTGTTGTTGAGGTAGGAAACAGCAGCTACGTAATGAAAGGGCTGGAACACAATTGGTCAATTCTGTTGCTAGCTTAGACTGAAACTCAGGGAACATCTGCTCTTGCCCAATCAAACCGATGCAACAAGACAAACAACTGCCTCCACTTTTGTCAAGGAACATTTAAAGCCGGAGGGAAAAAAAGAAAAACACCACAATGCAAAAGATAAAAATGTTCTTTCAAAACAAAAGGACACTCAATATGCCATAAATTATCCAGACAGGAACAAAACAACTGTAGAAGATTCAAGGCAAACCCAGAACTCTGCTTTCAATCATGCATGCCCAGGGCTGCTTATGTAATAAAATTATGAAAATCACAGTGCTATTGTTTATTATTCTTTCGACATACAAGGTGCCTAAAAGCCCCAGTGGCTGTTTTTCACCCTCTGATGCAGCGAGACAGATACTAATTTGTTAGCTGACTGGAACAAAAAACAAGTGCTCTGCAAGAGAAACAGCTCCCCGATGTAAACAGCACAAGTATGTCTTCAAAATCTCACTGTAGTCAACCACCAAAACCACTCTTGCAGCATCTTCAAAAATGCCTTTCGATCCTTTACAAAAACGCGTGTGACAAAAAAAAAAGCAACAATGGCTCGTTGACAGCAAATGAGAACATTTTTTTTTTAATTGTAATAAAACCGAGAACCAATTAGGGTTGTTTATCAATCATGTACAAGGCATCGGCTGTTCTTTTGAGGAAGTTCTTATTGTGGTTTGAGGTTGTTCTTTTTAAATAGAGTCACGCACGACATAAACAGGTCTGGTGCATGCCCAACCTGAAATGCTGACTCATACTGTTTTCCTCCACAGATGCTGCCTGGCCTCCCATGTTTTTCCTAGTGTTCTGGATTCTAGAATATGCAGCATCTTTTGTTTTATTATGCATAGAAATTAACCCTTTCACACACCATGTTCACACTGATGTTATTTTGCCTTACTACAATGGCCACATTAATCCATACACTTCTACATTTTGTAGACTGTCTAAAACTCATAAAAACAATTAGTGGGCTAATTGGGCTAGTGGATTTCCCAGGCTGACAAGCCCAATCTGCCCGAGACTCGTAGGTACGGGAGCGTCTACCTTCCCGTGCAGGTCTTATAGCACCTGCCCATGCTCGGTGGTTGCGCAACTATTTAAATACAGGACCCCCGCAAATTCAATAATTGTATCCAATTCAACCACCTCCTCTGGCAGCGAGTTCCTCATACTACTTAAAAACATACTCCTAATAACCTCTAAAACTCCCTACTCTCATCTTAAATTATATCCCTACCATGGGGGGGGGGGGGGGGGGGGGGGGGCAGGGGGGAATAATTCTGACCATCTACTCTGTGCCTCTCATAAACTTTAAACAGCTCCTTAGCACCAAGAAAAACAAGCATGACCCACTTAACTTCTCCATACAATGAACAGCTTCCAATCTAGGCATCATCCTGGCGAATTTAATTTGCACTCTCTCGAACACAATCACATCCTTCCCATAGTGTGATGACCAGAACAGCACACGATACTCTAAGTGCAGCCCAACAAGTGTTTTGTAAAGTTGCAACACAAAGTCCCAACTTTTAGATTTTGCATTGAATGCCCCAACCTTGGAAGCATGCATACCATATGCCTCCTTCGCCACTCTCGACCCATGTTGACACTTGCACAAACCTACTGACTCATCTCCAGCTGTTAATATTCTTTGATGAAAGTGGAGGCCGTTATTTGTCTTGCTGTGTGGGTGTAATTGGGCAAAACAGATGTCACCCAGTAACAGGACTGGTGAAAAACTCATAACTGTAGTTTTAACTGAGTACCATTACTGTGCCGTCATGTGTATACAAAAGTGGCACAACAGTAAACTTGTTTAAGAAGGAACTGCAGATGCTGGAAAATGGAACTGCAGCTGCTGAAAAATGCTGCAGAAACAGAGAATGGGGAATGCAGGTGAGGCAGCTAGCCCCAGACACCCCGGTTCAATCCTGACTATGGGTGCTTGTCTGTGCGGAGTTTGTACATTCTCCCTGTGACCACGTGGGTTTTCTCCAGGTGCTCCGGTTTCCTCTCACATTCCCAAGACATGCAGGTTTGTAGATTAATTGGCCTCTGTAGATGGGCTCTAGTCTGTAGGATGGAGCTAGAGTACAGGGATCCACGCGGACTCATTGGGCCAAAGGGTCTGGGAATCCAAATACACTCGTACCCCTTTATTTTCCCCATTTGTTATATTCTCAAAGGAACCTTGACAAAGTTGCTAAACATTATCTCCTTTTCCCAAAGCTGCATTAACTCTTTTTTTTTTTGCCTTGCTAATGCTGTCATAATGCCCATTTCTAGCATAAACTTTCATAATGCTGCCCAGCGCTCCAGTTTAATAACAAGGTGACAAAAACAAAATCCCAGAAGCAATTCAGCTCCCGAGTGTGGACAAAATGGAAGCTAGAAAGATTGAACTGCACATCATAAACAACAAACTAGAATAGTAAACACCAAATTATTTATTCTCGCATTATGGATAATGAGAGTAAACATTTTTTACTGATTATGTCACTGAAGAGTTGCCCTTTAAGGGTCAACTTCAGATCAAAGTGCATCAGATGTTTTTCCACTGCACTGTGCCAAGTGCAAGAAGCAGATCTCAACAAAGGTAATGCCACTGTGATTATGAGAGATTTCAATAAGCAGGTAGACTGGAAAAATACCAGGGTTCAGGACCTCAAGAAAGGGAGTTTGTAGAGTGCCTCCGAGATGGATTCTTCGAGCAGCTTATACTGCAGCCTACCAGAGAGAAGGCAATTCTGGATTCATTAGACAACACTAAATCCAGAATTGCCTTCTCTCTGGTAGGCTCCAGTATAAGCTGTTCTAAGAATGGATTATTTTGTTTTAAATTCCTTAAGGGAATTTAAGGTAAAGAAACCGCGAGGAAGTAGTGACCATAATATGATACGTTTTAATCTGCAATTTGAGATGGAGAAGGTTAAATCAGAAGTGTCAGTGTTGCAGTTGAACAAAGGGGACTATGAAGGCATGAGAGAGAAGCTGGCCAAGGTCGACTGGAAAAGGAGCCTAGCAGGAATGACGGCAGAACAGCAATGGCTGGGCAAAAAAAAACCCAGAAGATGCAGGATCATTTCCTGCATTCCAAAGAGGAAGAAATATTCTAAGGGGAGTAAGTGGCAACCGTGGCTGACAAGTGAAGCTAGGAATGGAATAAAACTAAAGGAAAAGGTGTATAACATAGGAAAGAGTAGTGGGAAGCCAGAGGATTGGGAAACTTTCAAAGGACAACAGAAGGTAACAAAAAGGGCAATACGGGGTGAAATGATGAAGAACGAGGGTAATTTGGCCAAGAATATAAAGAAGGATAGTAAAAGCTTCTTTAGGTATGTTAAGAGAAAAAGATTAGTAAAGACAAATGTGGGTCCCTTGAAAGCAGAAACAGGTGAAATTATTATGGGGAACAAGGAAATGGCAGAAGAGTTGAACAGGTACTTTGTTTGTGTCTTCCTTAGTGAAGCCAGGACCAATCTCCCATATGTACTAGAGGATAGAGGAACTGAAAGAAATTTGTATTAGGTAAGAAATAGTATTGGGTTGACAGATGGGACTGATGGCCGATTAATCCCCAGGGCCTGATGATCTGCATCCCAGGGTACTCGAGGAGGTTGAAATCATGGACACATTGGTGATCATTTTCCAATGTGCTATAGATTCAGGATCAGTTCTTGTGGATTGGAGGGTAGCTAATGTTATCCCACTTCAAGAAAGGAGCGAGAGGGAAAACAGGGGATTATATACCAGTTAGCCTGACAACGGTGGTGGGAAAGATGCTGGAGTCAATTATTAAAGAAGTAATAATGCCACATTTGGATGTGACAAGTAAAATGGATGAAGGAGAGCCAGTGGATGTAGTGTATCTGGACTTTCAGAAAGCTTTTGATAAGGTTCCGCACGGAGATTTGTGGGCAAAATTAGAGCACATGGTATTGGGGGTAGGCTATTGACATGGATAGAGAATTGGTTGTCAGACAGGAAACAGAGTAGGAATAAACAGGTCCGTCAGAATGGCAGGCAGAGTAGGAATAAACGGGTATGTCTGAATGGCAGGCAGGCAGAGTAGAGTGCTGCAAGGCTCGGTGCTGGAGCCGCAACTATTTACAATATATTAATGATTTAAATGAAAGGATTAAAAGTAACACTAGGAAATTTGCAGATGACACAAAGCTGGGTGGCAGTGTGAACTGCGAAGAGGATGCTAGGAGGTTGCAAGGTGACTTGGACAGGTTGAATGAGGTTCCTGTCCCCTCTTTGTCCATAAGTGCCAAACTCCCATCACCAACCTTTTCAGTTCCACCATTTAAAAAAACAAAACTGCTAGCCGAAAATGATCAGCCATGATCACATTGAATGGCGGTGCAGGCTCGAAGGGCCGAATGGCCTACTCCTGCACCTATTTTCTATGTTCTACGTTTTCTATCAGTTGTTTCTCCTAATAAAATCACTTACTGCCTTGCTACAAGTAACATAATTCCTTTTATAATGTATTGAATTACTTGTTAAATTTTAATGACGGGCATGTCACAAGAACTACATTATTGACATCATGATTAATCCAGGGCAATTTCAAGATAAGCAACTGCCAACAAATGGGGAATACAGAGACCCAATGTGAAAATTTCTCAAGACCAATACCAGAATGCAAAGTGCTGGAGCAACTCAGTAGGTCAGGCAGCATCAAGAGAAAAATGGGTAACGTTTCAGGTCAGAATTCTTCAGATGGATTCCTATACCAACAGGACCAAATCACTTTGCGTCCAACTTCAGTAAAAAACAGTGTCTGCAGTTCCTTCCCGCACAGAGATGCTGCCTGTCCTGCAGAGTTACTCCAGCTTTTTATATCTATCATCAAGAGGTGCTGTCTGACCCACTGAATCATTCCAGCACTTTGTGTTTTATTATATCAGCAAGTCTTTGTGTCCACTGAATTGGATCATACGATACTACTATAGGACACAAGAGAAATGTATTTATCCCAGGATTGAAATAGATCTGCCATGTCATAAAAACACATGAGACATGAAAGTAAAGGGACAAGTGGAAAGGCTTGGGGGGATGTGCAAAGATTGGGGGGGGGGGGGGGGGGGGAGTCAGTCTTTCCCACGGCAGAAGGGGGAGGAGTTGTAACATTTGATAGTCACAGGGAAGAAGGATCTCCTGTGGCGTTCTGTCCTGCATCGTGGTGGAACCAGTCTGTTGCTGAATGCACACAAATCGTGGCCTGAGTGATAGAACCACTGCATTTGATCCAATTCAGTGAGGGGAACACACATTGACTAACCCTTTCTACTCTGTCAATTCCAAGGAAGTACTAAGAAAGTCTTTAATCAGGCTCACTGTGATGATTACTTTTGCTCATCCCCACCACAGGAAATACCCACGTCGCTATAATATTAACATGATGCATCGGGGAGGGAGTAGGCATGAATGAGTCAGACAAGAGGCCATGGAAACTGTAAAAAAAAAGTACAATAAAGCTCCCTGTGAGAGCCCGGTAGAGAGAGTTAAGGGTTTGAAGCTACCTTTTGTCATATGCAGCGAGCCAGCGCAGTTACAGACGCGCCGAACAGGATTCTCTAAAAGTATCCCGCTCGTTGTAGCCCCTTTTAACTACGGTTTGGCTCTGCCGTTGTTCCATAGAAAGTTCAGAAATGAAACGCCAAATGATCATAATACAGGTTCTGAAACGAGAAAGAACATCACAGTTAGCAGTTAGTTCACTGCCGTTAACCGATACAACCCGTTGTAAAACAGTCCTTTAATGTTGCAATTCATGTCCCCGGGCACAGTACACGGGGAAAAACACAGTGATCGTTCAGTTGTTTTTAAATTAATTATACTATTTCTACGTAAACCCGAAAAAGTAATATAATCTAGTTATTTGAAGTAAACCTGAAAAGTCATGAAATTGTCGCTTTAGATTAGAATTGGACACAATAAAAAAACCCACACAAATGGAAATAAATATTCTTGCAAACTTTACAAACGGTCTTTAAAAAGTGAACCATGTTCCGCACCGGATTGAATTTTTTAAAAAAACCTTTTAATGAAGTCAGTCCCTTTTCTTCCAGGCGATGGATGGATGGATGGTGTACGCGCTGCCGCTGTGGCACTCAGGGCGGGCGGGCCGGGTTGCAACCTGGACTCGATCTCTACACGGGACGGCCGGCAGCAGCGAGCGATCCTGCAGCTCCTTAAATACACTGCAATCTCTCCTCCCCTCAGCCGGCCGGCCGGCGTCAGCACCACCTCACCGCCCTCTCAACAATGGGGGTGGGACTTTCTCTCTCTCTCTGCATCCTTCATCCCACAAGGCTACTGTGGCCAAGGGTTGCGTGCTAGGCACCAACAAAAAAAAAAAAATCCCTTGTTATCTCTGTACTTTGGATTTTTTTTCAAATTGCACATTTTATTATTTTGCTTGTGCCTCATTACATTGCATTACATGCATTAGAAAATAAACGTCTCTGAGTCACGTTGGAGACTTTGTTCAGCAGCAGAGATTATTGGGTCAGAGCTGATTTGCAACAATGTACGATTAATACAGTTTGGGGATTTGGGGTGGTTGTGTAAAGAGGAACTGCACAAGTTGGAGACAGTCAGCCGCTGTAGGAGGAAAAACCAACAGTTAACCTTGTCAGAATGGTGTAAATCTAAAGACGCAAAGTACTTGAGAAACTCAGCGGGTCAGGCATTTTGAGCCTGCACTTTGTGTCTTATTTTTGTAAGCCAGAATCTGCCGTTCTTTATGTCTACAATGTAAATCAAAGGTAGGTGGGTGGGAAAGGGAGGAGGGTGACTGTACACAGGAAATTCACACTGATTCAGAGTTCAATGGACAGTGCGAACAACGGGAGGGGAAGGAACAGCAGGTCGAAATGTGGGGGTGGGGGGGAGATGTGCAAGAAACAAATAGCTTGAGGAAATGGATGGACAGGCGGGGGATCGGGAACCTTCTCCAAGCGGGGGGGGGGGGGGGGGGGGAGGGCTGGAAAAGAGAGGTGGGGGCAGGACAAAACCTGGATACAGGTGAGAGGGAGTGAGGTTGGTTGGCAAGAAAGGTGCAGTAGGTAACAAAGGCTAGAAATGAAATGGGAACAAAGGGGTTTCAGATAATAGACAATAGGTGCAGGAGTATGTTAGCATTCATAGTGAAAGGATTTGAGTATAGGAGCAGGGAGGTTCTACTGCAGTTGTACAGGGTTTTGGTGAGGCCACACCTGGAGTATTGCGTACAGTTTTGGTCTCCAAATCTGAGGAAAGACATCCTTGCCATAGAGGGGGTACAGAGAAGATTCACCAGACTGATTCCTGGGATGTCAGGACTTTCATATGAGGAAAGATTGGATAGACTCGACTTGTACTCGCTGGAATTTAGAAGATTGAGGGGGGATGTTATAGAAACTTACAAAATTCTTAAGGGGTTGGACAAGCTAGATGCTGGAAGATTGTTCCCGATGTTGGGGGAGTCCAGAACAAGGGGTCACAGTCTAAGGATAAGGGGGAATTCCTTTAGGACCGAGATGAGGAAAACATTCTTTACACAGAGAGTGGTGAGTCTCTGGAATTCTCTGCCACAGAAGGTAGTTGAGGCCAGTTCATTGGCTATATTTAAGAGGGCGTTAGATGTTGCACTTGTGGCTAAAGGGATCAGGGGGTATGGAGAGAAGGCAGGTACGGGATACTGAGTTGGATGATCAGCCATGATCACATTGAATGGCGGTGCAGGCTCGAAGGGCTGAATGGCCTACTCCTGCACCTATTTTTCTATGTTTCTATGAGTAGGCCATTTGGCCCTTCGAGCCAGCACCGCCATTCAATGTGATCATGGCTGATCATCCCCAATCAGTACCCCGTTCCTGCCTTCTCCCCATATCCCCTGACTCTGCTATTTTTAACAGCCCAATCTAGCTCTCTTGAAAGCATCCAGAGAACCTCCACCACTCTCTGAGGCAGAGAATTCCACAGACTCACCACTGTGAGAAAAAGTGTTTCCTCGTCTCCATTCTAAATGGGTTACTCCTTATTTTTAAACTGTGGCCCCTGGTTCTGGACTCTCCCAACATCGGGAACATGTTTCCTGCCTCTAGCGTGTCCAAGCCCTTAACAATCTTATATGTTTCAATGAGATCCCCTCTCATCCTTCTAAACTCCAGAGTGTACAAGCCCAGCTGCTCCATTCTCTCAACATATGACAGTCCCGCTATCCCGGGAATTAACCTTGTAAATCTACGCTGCACTCCCTCAATAGTAAGAATGTCCTTCCCCAAATTAGGGAAGAAGAGGAGTGAAATGTAAACCGAAAGGGAAAGAGAGAGGAATAGATGTGTAAGGAAGGAACTGCAGATGCTGGTTTACACCGAAAGACACAGCATGCTGGAGTAACTCAGTGGGTACCATTACTTCCATCCAGAGATGCTGCACATTCCTTCTATCCAGAGATGCTGCCTAACCCGCTGAGTCACTCCAACTATCTTCTAGGGAGGAGTCGAGGTGGGCCTGCGGGTTGAAGGTGATTTTGAAGGGAGGGGAGAAGAGGCAGCACTTACAGCACATTACCTTGGGTTGGTGGAAAGGAGAAGGAATTGGTGGTGAGGAGGCAGGGAGGAGGGAGGGCAGGGTGACACAGGTTGGGGAGGGGCAGGGGACAATCCCAAGGTGAGGGTGCAGGATGTGAGCTGGGGAGGGAGTGGAGTGAGCTGGGAGCTGGATGGGTGGGGAATGCAGAAATGAGGAACTGCAGATGCTGGTTAATACCCAAAAGGATGGCACGGTGGCGCAGCAGTAGATTTGCTGCCTTACAGCGCCAGAGAGCCGGGTTCAACCCTGACTATGGGTGCTTTCTGTATGGAGCTTGTACGTTCTCCCTGAGACCACGTGGGTGTTCTCTGGGTGCTTGGTTTCCTCCCACACTCCAAAGGCGTACAGGTACGTAGGTTAATTGGCTTAGGTAAAATAGTAAATTGGCCCTGGTGTGTAGGGTAGTGCTAGGGTACAGGGTGATCATTTTTTCGTGCGGACTGGGTGGGCCAAAAAGCCTGTCTCCGTGCTGTATGTCAAAAGTAAAATGCTGCAGTAACTCAGCAGGTCAGGCAGATCTCTGGGGAACATGGGTAGGTGAAATTTCGGATTGAGACCCCTCTTCAAACGCAAGGGAATCGGACTCAACCATCACATCTTCTGGGAGTTAAGATTGTGTCGAGGAGCAGCGAGGATAGGGGTGGGTTTCACAGTGGGAGAGGGGGATCAGGTCTTTAGGGTGGGATAGGGGAGAGAAGAACAAAGGAAGGACAGAGAAGAAGCAGGAAAGAGTTTGGGATTTGAGGCGGAGGAGGTACAGCAAGAAGTCCGAGTGTTGGTGAGGAGAGAAGGAAATGGGAGGGAGGAAGGTGGAGAGCAGAGGGCCTCAGTTGTGGGAGAGGCAGGCTCAGGATTCCAGGATAAGAGGGGCAGATCAGGACTTGTGGGTGAGGCAGGAGAGCAGATGCTGAAACTAAAGCCTGGAGGCCAAAGATACTGGAGCGGAGCTGGAGACGGACGTTTTGAAGACCATTATATAACAGGAGAAATCCATGCAGAAAAGTTTCATGAGGGAATTTCAGACTTCAAGGCACTGGTTTCTGATGGAATTGCAGACAGGCACGATGAAGAGATTATTAATACTGAGATGAACGGGAGGCCAGAGAACAATACTTTGGAGAGGTGAGGCTGGAGAAAGTAACACAGGGAAGTAGTA
Organism: Raja brachyura; assembly: GCA_963514005.1. Next base: position 18,095,758 of record OY740786.1, on the reverse strand, counting down.
ACAAAGAAATGCAGATGCTGGTTTACAAAAAAAAGACACAAAGTGCTGGAGTAACTCAGTGGGTCAGGCAGCTAATCTCTGGAGAACATGGATAGGTGACTTTTCAGGTCAGGACGTTTCCAGTCTGGACCTTCTTTAGACTGAACATGGGGAACTACAAGGTTAAGGAAGGATTGGAGGAGAAGTCTGAAGAAGGGTCCCGACCCCAAACGCAGCCTTACCATTCCCTCCCCAGATGCTTCCTGACCCGTTGAGTTCCGCCAGCACTCTGTGTTTGGCAGAAGAATTTAAAAATTGAGTTGGTGCTTTCCCAGAGCTAACGAATATAAAGTAACATTAAAAGGTAATTGGATCCAACGAGCCATGCTGATGGCTTTAGTTAGCATAATCCTCCCTCACTTTAATTACCTCTTCCCACCCTGCTCCATTTCTCTTTATTCCCCTCTCATTCATGTGCAGATAAAGCCTCGCCTTAAAATGTATCAATGCCCTTTGCTTTTAGCACTCCATCTGCCAGTGACCTTCAAGTTCTCATTACTTACTCACAATCTTTTATTTAATCTATTGGTGGTTACCACAGTCTTTCCGCTGCTGGACATTGAGGGGGCAGAGTCCTGTGGGGACACCACTTTTGATTAGTACAGGTGTCAAGGCTTATGGGGAGAAGGCAGGGGAATGGGGTTAGGAGGAAGAGATAGATCAGCCATGATTGAATGGCAGAATAGACGATGGGCTGAATGACCTAATTCTGCTCCTATTACTTATGACCACGGGGGGCCACAAGTGGCAAGGCTTTCTTTAAAGATAGGTGCGTACACTGCCGAATATGACGCTATTGAATACATAGACACTGAGTATATGGGAAGAGTTTTTGCACAGTTTTTTTGTAAATATGTTTGATTCTGAATATTTTATTTTCGAAAGAGAAAGAATCTGTTGGTAATTACTCCCTATCCATGCTCTGCACTGCGCTGCGCTGCGGACCCGGAGGAAGACGGACCCAGGGTCCGCAGAGAACGAAGGGAGACCTGGCGGGTTGCCTGCGGACACGCACAGCGGCAGGCCAGGGTCACCACGAAGAAGGACCCGGCGGGCCACTGCCGGCAGGGGAAGCTCTGGAAGCCCCCAATCCTGGCCCTGAAGAAAAGCGGATCGAGGACGAGGGAGCCACTGGTTAACAAGTTCACAAATTACGAGTAAAATTAGGCCATTTGTCCCATCAAGTCTACTTCGCCATTCAATCATGGTTGATCTCTGCCTCTGTAGATTGGCTATTTCATACTAGCCAATTATAGTGCTTGTTACTAGTGACTCCGCCTAGTATGTGCTTTATATTATCAAGAGCTTGCCTACGCTAGTTAGTATTAGCAGCTAGGAAATGTAATGTCTGCAGATCCTTGCTGTAAGTAGATTTAATACAACATGTGTTGTATCTTTATATGTGTTCATGCCACCTCATTACATGGTGTCAGAAGTGGGATACCAACCCACGTATCCAATTGGAGACCAGAACCATGTAATGAGGTGACGCGAACACATATAAAGATACAACACATCTTGTATTAAATCTAGGGTACACAAAATGCTGGAGAAACTCAGTGGGTGCAGCAGCATCTATGGAGCGAAGGAGATAGGCAACGTTTCGGGCCGAAACCCTTATTTAATCTACTTACAGCAATTGTTCGTGTCACCTCAGTACAAATCCCATTTTCCTCCCCTCTCCCAATAACTCTTGACACCAGTTGCAGACACGAGGAGTGGGGCTGGTATGAGAGGGACTGGGTTAATGCCTCCAGCGCCTTCAAGGTCGACCGCAGGAGGCGCCCCCACGTGAGAGTCAAGAGTGCAGATGGATCTAGGAGTGCGTGTACATAGTTCCTTGAAAGTGATGTCACATGTAAATGGGATGGTCAAGTTGGCCTTCATTAGTCAGAGAATCAACTATAGAAGTTGGGAGGTTGTGTTACAGTTGTACAAGGCATTAGTGAGGTCACATTTGGAGTATTGAGTTCAGTTTTGGTCACCCCATTATGGGAAAGATGTTTTTAAGCTGGAGAAGATTTATGAGTATGTTGCCAGGACCTGAGGAAACTGAGCTATGGGGAGAGGTTGAGCAGGCTAGGGCATTATTCCTCAGAATGCAAGAGGATGAAGGGTGATCTTATGGAGACGTACAAGATCATGTGAGGAAACATAGAAACATAGAACATAAAAAATATGTGCAGGAGTAGGCCATTCGGCTCTTCGAGCCTGCACCGCCATTCAATATGATCATGGCTGATCATCCAACTCAGTATCCTGTAGCCTTCTCTCCATACCCCCTGCCTTCTCTCCGTACCCCCTGATCCCTTTAGCCACAAGGGCCACATCTAACTCCCTCTTAAATATAGCCAATGAATTGGCCTCAACTACCTTCTGTGGCAGAGAATTCCACAGATTCACCACTCTCTGTGTGAAAAATGTTTTTCTCATCTCGGTCCTAAAAGACTTCCCCCTTATCCTTAACCCCCCCCCCCCCCCCTCTTATCCTTAATAAGGAATAGATAAGGTAAATGCACAGTCTTTAACCCAGAGCAGGGGAATCAAGAATCAGAGGACATATGTTTAGGTGAGCAGGGAAAGTTTTAATAGGAGCTCTATGGCAACTTTTTTTACACAAAGGGTGGTATGTGTAGGGAACAAGCTGCCAGAGGAGGTACAACCACAACTTGTAAACAAATATTTGGACAGGTACATGAATAGGATAGGTTTAGAAGGATATGAGCCAAACGCAAGCAGGTGAGACTAGTGTGATTGGCATGGGCAACTTGGGCCCCGGGGCCTGTTTCCACACTGAATGACTGCAAGGGCTGGTGTAACTCAGCGAGTTAGGCAGCATATTTGGAGAACATGGATAGGTGACATTTTGAGTCGGACCCTTCTTCAGACTGAGACATGAGAAGCAGGGATGAATCTTCAGCCACGGTTATGTAAAGTTCCAGTAGGTTTAAGCTAATCCAGTCTCTAAACAGTGAAATAGATACACTACAATATTAACTGTCCAATGAGCAAACAAACAGTACACTTTGCAACAGTTCTTAGTGTGTAACAAAAAGAGAACGCTTGTTAATAATTCAACATTGTAACAACTGGTGTGCAAACGTCTAACTCTGCAGTTAAAACCAAAACATGAATAACTTGCAATAGATTAACAATGGAATTAAATATTTTCTATAACATCTGTGGCAAACATACTTATCTGAGGGAGTAAGGAATAGCTGGATGTGATGATACATTATAGACCATAGAGTAATACAGCATGGAAACGGGTCTTTCTGTCCAAAATGCCTATCTACGGTAATCCCATTTACCTGTTTGGCCCAAATCTCTCAAATCCTTGCCTATCTACGCGCATGTATGAATGTCTTTTAAACATTACAATTCTACCTGCCTCAATCACCTCCTCTGGCAACTTGCTCCATATTCCTAGCACCCTCTCTGTGGAAAATGTGCCCCTTGGGCCTCCTTAAAATCTTACCCATCTCAGTTTAAGCTCTCTAGTTTTAGACTTGCCTACCCTGGGATTCTATCTATCATAATTAGGGGAGGAAGGTATTGTGGAGCGTAAACACTGGGATGGAATGATATGGTTTCAATGGTTTATAAATACTGCATCTGAATCTACTGAATCTTTTAAGCACAAGAATAGTCAGAAAACACAAGCCCACTGCTCCCTGTGTTGAACAGATACTCTTATAATTCTCACACCTTTTGTGTACTATCTCCTTGAATGGATTACCAGTTGATACATAATTCTAACACGCAGCACTGTGTTTAAAGTATCAGCATCAAGTCATCCTGTGTAGGTGCTTCCAATACATTGAACAGCAATACAATTGTGGATTAGGCTTCATCTCTGGAGGGCATGAATATGTGACGTTTTGGGTCAGGATCCTTTGACAGACCGATTGAAGTAGGGGGGATAGGTGGCGGGACAAAGCCTACCAAATTGTAGGTAGATGCAGGTGGGGGAGATTTGCTCGGCAGATGGGTGGACAAAGGCCTGAGATAAAAGAATGGATCGACTGGGCGCATAGAAACATAGAAAAATAAGTGCAGGAGTAGGCCATTCGGCCCTTCGAGCCTGTACCGCCATTCAATGTGATCATGGCTGATCATCCAACTCAGTATCCCGTACCTGCCTACTCTCCATACCCTCTGATCCCTTTAGCCACAAGTGCCACATCTAACGCCCTCTTAAATATAGCCAATGAACTGGCCTCAACTACCTTCTGTGGCAGAGAATTCCAGAGACTCACCACTCTCTGTGTAAAGAATGTTTTCCTCATCTCGGTCCTAAAGGAATTCCCCCTTATCCTTAGACTGTGACCCCTTGTTCTGGACTCCCCCAACATCGGGAACAATCTTCCAGCATCCAACTTGTCCAACCCCTTAAGAATTTTGTAAGTTTCTATAAGATCCGCTGGAATTATATTCACTGGAATTTAGAAGGATGAGAGGGAATCATACAGAAACATATAACATTCTCAAGGGATTGTACAGGCTAGATGCAGGAAAAATGTTCCCGTTGTTGGGGGAGTCCAGAACCAGCGGTCACAGTTTAAGAATAAGGGGGAGGCCATTTAGGACTGAGATGAGGAAAAACGTTTTCACCCAGAGAGTTGTGAATCTGTGGAATTCTCCGCAACAGAAGGCAGTGGAGGCCAATTCACTGGATATATTCAAGAGAGAGTTAGATTTAACTCTTTGGGCTAACGGAATCAAGGGATATGGGGAGAATGCAGGAACGGGGTACTGATTTTGGAGCATCTCAGGAGAAAAGGAATAGATGACCCTTCGGAGTGAACCAGCATCTGCAGTTCCTTCCTATTAATCCCCATGCTCACCCTAGTGTGACCCTATCAGGGACATCCCCAACTCCACCCTCCCTGCAGCTCAACAAGCTTTTTTCTACTCCTTTCCTGTTCTGAGGAAGGGACTTTGTCTTGGAACCTTAACTCTGTTTCTCTTCCCACGACTGCTGCCTGACCTGCTGACTATTTCCTGCATATTCTGTATTTACCTTGGAACCTTTGTTGAGCTATTTATTCCAGAAGACAACAATGGGTCAAACTCCAAACTCCGGATACCAACCCCTCGATTTTGTGCAGGTGGGCTGGGGGGATCGGGGGTGTGGGGATATGGGTGGGGTGGGGAGTGGGGAGGATTGCAAGTGTTCTGATTTTCTGCCGTTGCAATTTCTAAAGCATTGGGATTCCTGGTTGAATCTTCTGCCCAGCGGTTTTGTCCTCGTCCATCCCATGACTTCTAGCCAGGAGCGGCAGTTAGTTTATGAAGTTACAAAGAAACATAGAAAATAGGTGCAGGAGGAGGACATTCAGCCCTTTGAGCCAGCACCGCCATTCATTGCGATCATGGCTGATCGTCCCCAATCAATAACCCGTGCCTGCCTTCTCCCCATATCCCTTGACTCCACCAGCCCCTAGAGCTCTATCTAACTCTCTCTTAAATCCATCCAGTGATTTGGCCTCCACTGCCCTCTGTGGCAGGGAATTCCATAAATTCACAACTCTCTGGATGAAAAAGTATTTTCTCATCTCAGTCTTAAATGGCCTCCATTAGTGATGAAGTCATGGGTAGGACAGGTTTAGAGGGATATGGGCCAAATGCAGGCAGGTGGGACTAGTGTAGATGGGCCAAAGGGGCTGCTTCCATGCTGTAAGTATGACTTTCTATGTGAACGGTACTGAGTAGCACTCTTTATGAGCTCTCTCAACAATAATAATTATTCAAAAGACACTTGGACAGGTACATAGATAGAGATGTTTTGGAGGGATTGGGGCCAGGTGTGGGCAAGTGGGACTAGATCGGTTAGGCACCCTGGTCGGCATGGACGAATTGGGCGGAAGGGACAGTGTCCATGCTGGACAGCGCTATGACTCTATGATGATTTGACTATAGGCTGATAGTGGTGCCTGGGTTATATCAGTCTTAGCTTTCGAGAGCAGGGCATGCCCGAGTAATTTTGCAGTTTGTTGGGTTGGTGCCAGTGTTACATGCGCAGGAACATCTGGCCAGCGGGCATGGATAGTTGTGCAACATTAATATTAGTCATCCTGACTGAGATTATGTCAGGGCCAATCCTTTGTGCTATGCCCCTTGCACTCTAAAGGGAAAGAGGGTGGGTGGGAGACCATTTACATTCCTCAGATATGTGTACATGCACAAAAACTGGGGCAGCAGAGTGGTGCAGCGGTAGAGTTGCAGCCTTGCAGCACCAGAGACCCGGGTTCGATCCTGACTACGGGCGCTGTCTGTATGAAGTTTGTACGTTCTCCCTGGATTTTCTTTGAGTGCTCCGGTTTCCTCCCACACTCCAAAGATGTGTAGGTTTGTAGTTTAATTGGCTTCTGGAAATTATCCCTAGTGTGTCGGATAAAACTAGCACATGAGTGATCATAGAAAATCTGGTCGCTGTTCAGTGCGTACTTAATGGACCAAAGGTCCTGTTTCCACGCTGTATCTCTAAATTCTAAAGTCTAAATGATCTTATTTATCTAAATAGGATAGCCCCAGTGCAATATATTGAATTAGTTAAATCATATCAATAATTTTATTCTCGTCCTACAGTTCACAATTCATTTGTCTGACTGTTGCACAAGATCGTGGTGAGATACTAGCAAGGATTTTTTTCGTGTTGGAACAAATGCTGCCTTGTCTGGCCTTTCCATGAGGAACATGTACAAATAAGCATAATTGGGTGATATCTTATATAACCTAGTTGGCGTTTAACCCATTGGTAAAGATAATGGAACAATAAACTGATTTCATGTTCTATTCGGCTGGAAGGAATTGGAAATTATAATAAGTTACAAAGGCCATTTTGTTGTTAGACGGCAAATTGATTTGGAAGTCAAAAAATGAGAAAAATAAGAAGGAACGCAGTGGATGCGATTCTTTCACTGGCTTCCTATTACAATTCATCACGTTCCGGTTCCACACAACATGAAGCTTTGCACTACCACTGGCTGCAGCGCCCGGAGGGAGTGACATAGCTTCTGCTGCGTCAAACGCAAGAAGAAGACTACCACATGACAATAAACTAAACTAAATTAATGAACATGCACATCCATGATACTGGAATTCTCATAGTAGCCATAAGAATTTGGATTGTGAACAATAACATGTTTGGATTGTGGAAATATTGGCATATTGATTATTCTAACTAAGACTTGTTATTTCTAATCTTGTAAAGCCCCTGTCCCACTTTCACAACCTAATTGGCGATCTCTGCCGAGTTTGCCCTTGACTCATACTCGCAGCATGGTCACCACGAGGTCGTAGGAGGCCTTCGTAACTCTTCCTCATGCTCGTGAGTGGTCTCCGCGTACTCGTGGCCTCAAGTAGGTCGCGCCGTTTTTTCCAGCCTGATAGAAAATGTCCACGAGTAAAAAAAAGGTTGGCATGGAAAGAATTTATACTTTTTACTTGTGGGTAGGTCGTGATGGTAGTCGCAGATAATCGTGGGTAATTGTAGGTAGCTGTAGGTCGGTAACTGGCCCGAGAAAAAAAATGCAAACATGACATCATTTTATCATGTCAATCAATCAATCAAGTTTTATTCGTCACTTGCACATAAGTGCAAGTGAAATTAATTTGCCAGCAGCCAGTACAATAAAAAAAGAACACACAATACACAATAAAGATTTACACAAACATCCACCACAGCATTCATCACTGTGGTGAAGGCACAAAATGTGGCCAGTCCTCCTCCATTTTACCCCGTGGTCAGGACCTAAACCCTCCGCAGCCACCGCTGCGGGTGTCCAGGTGTACAGACAAGGTAAGTCCAAGTAGGTCCTGAATTGGTGCCTCCCCACCGGAGACCACGGCTTCAAGATGGTGTAGGCCGCAGGCTGGCAGTCGAAGATTGAAAGCACCGCAGACTGCAGGGCTGGCGGTCAGAGCTCCTCTCCAGGGATCCCTGGCGAGGGACCCCGCTCCTGATGGTAAGTCCCTGCTGCGCCCGCGGTAGAAGTAGGCCGTGGGCCAGCCGTCGGAGCCCTTCTCCTCCAGGGTCCCCAACGAAGGCTGCGGAGGCCGCCGCAGCTGGAGCTCTGCAGACCGCAGCTTCAGGCTGCCGCGGGCCAGCGAACGGAGAGCTCCCCTCTGGCGACCCCCGGTGAGGGCTTGCCCGCTCCGCGATGAAAGTACACGCTGCGCCCGCTGCTGAATCCCCGGGCGCGTCTCCAGGAAAAACTGCACCGAACCTCGATGTTAGGCCATGGGTGAGCGCGACATGGAAAAAGTCGCCTCTCTGTGGAGGAGGCGACCAAAGCGGTTTCCCCCTTACCACCCCCCACACAAGACACACAGAGAAACATTAAAAACATAATTAAGATTATAAATTAAAAACATAAATCATGTGATCATTGCCACTCGTAGCTAGTCCCAGTTAGGCTTAGGTGTGGAAGACTGAGGTCGAGGGGGGTCGTAGGAGGCCGTAGACATAGTCGTAGGAGGTCTTTTACTTTGGCGAGTCAACACGACCTTGACATTTTTTTCAACTCGTCTAGGGTCTTCTAAACTTGTGGATTAGGTCGTCCAAGTGGGACAGGCCCATTAGACTTTTTTTTTTCAAGAGAATTACATAGGAACATAGAAAATAGGCGAAGGAGCAGGCCATTCGGCCCTTCGAACCAGCACCGCCATTCAATATGATCATAATCAGTGCACCATTCCGGCTTTTCCCCCCAATATCCCTTGATTCCCTCATCCCTAAGAGCTAAATTTAATTCTCTCTTGAAAACATTCAGTGAATTGGCCTCCATTGCCTTCTGTGGCGGAGAATTCCACAGATTCACAACTCTCTGGGTGAAAAAGTTTTTCCTTATCTCAGTCCTAAATGGCCTATCCCTTATTCTTAAACTGTGACATCTGGTTCTGGACTCCCCCAACATCGGGAACATTTTTTCTGCATCTACCCTGTCCAATCCTGTATGAATGTTATATGTTTCTATAAGATCCCCTCTCATCCTTCGAAATTCCAGTGAATACAAGCCCAGTCGACCCATTCTTTCATCATACGTCAGTCCCGCCATCCCGGAAATTAACCTGGTGAACCTACGCTTCACTCCCTCAATAGCAATAATGTCCTTCCTCAAATTAGGAAACCGAAATTGCACACAATACTCCAGGTGTGGTCTCACCAGGGCCATGTACAACTGCAGTAGGACTTTCTTGCTCCTAAACTCAAATCGTCTTGTAATGAAGGCCAACATGCCATTGGCTTTCTTCACTGCCTGCTGTACCTGCATGCTTACTTTCAGTGACTGATGTACAAGCACACCCAGGTCTTGTTGCACCTCCCCTTTTTCTAATCTGACACCATTCAGACAATAATCTGTTCTTGCCACCAAAGTGGATAACCTCACATTTATCCACATTATACTGCATCTGCCATGCTTCTGCCCACTCATCCAACCTATCCAAGTCACCCTGTACCCTCATAACATCCTCCTCAGAGCTCACACTGCCACCCAGCTTTATATCATCTGCAAACTTAGAGATGTTACATTTAATTTCCTCGTCTAAATCGTTAATATATATTGTAAACAACTGGAATCCCAGCACCGAGCCTTGCGGCACCCCACTGGTCACTGCCTGCCATTCTGAAAAGGGCCCGTTAATTCCTACTCTTTGCAACCTGTCTGCCAACCAGTTCTCTATCCATGTCAATACCCTACCCCCAATACCATGTGCTCTAATTTTGCACACTAATCTCTTGTGTGGGACCTTGTCAAAGGCTTTTTGAAAGTCCAGATACACCACATCCACTGGCTCTCCCTTATCCATTCTACTTGCTACATCCTCAAAAATTTCCAAAAGATTAGTCAAGCATGATTTCCCCATCGTAAATCCATGCTGCCTTTGACCGATCCTGTCACTGCTTTCCAAATGCGCTGCTATAACATCTTTAACAATTAACTCCAGCAACTTCAAGTGTAATCTATCACCAACTTATAACTGGTCGACACACCCCATGTTTCGGAAAGAACCAGACCCATCTACCTCCATGGTTACCGGTGGTCTTATGGTAAATCCCAAAGGCCCCTGATGCGGGTTCTATTTCCGCCCTCGAGGTTTGGAGGATAGGACTGCTGGGGTGCGTGGATTGCGCATTTTCCCTGAGGGCCGGCTTGGGCCTTGGCCTAAAAGACCTCTTCCCAGAGGATCAGCTTTCGAGCCGCCACCAGCTTCAGTGAACCGCTTACTGCCGATGGAGGCGTAGGGGCGTTGTCACCGAAACGATGAAGCTTTGCTCGTCATTGGTACGTTGATTAGTCCAACAGCTTTTGCTTCGTCATCCAGGTCTTTTACCTTTTTGGGAAGGTCTTCCCTGAAGAGAAGATTTGGCGGCTGGACATTGCTGGCCTTACATAAGCCTGCAAATTAGGGATTTAAGGCAGGTCTGATGGCGTTCTTCTGAAAGCAGTTCATTTCAAAGTGTGCATTGCACATCAATGCCAGGGCATCCTGCTGGACGTCCGATAAGGGCAAACCATCCACAGATCTGGCAAATGCCGCGATGCCTGAGGCCAGTAATTTTTTTAATTTGTTGGAGTTTCATTTCCTGGATTTTGACGCTCCCTCCAATGTCTCCCCAGGTAGCGCCGTTCACTGCCAGCACTTTCAGGAATGCACATATTACAGGTGTATGGTATTCTGCAGCCGTCACCTGTTCCTGTAATGATGTGACGTGAGGTAGTTGATGGAAACATAGAAACATAGAAAATAGGTGCAGGAGTAGGCCATTCGGCGCTTCGAGCCTGCACCGCCATTCAATATGATCATGGCTGATCATCCAACTCAGTATTCTGTACCTGCCTTCTCTCCATACCCCCTGATCCCTTTAGCCACAAGGGCCACATCTTACTCCCTCTTAAATATAGCCAATGAACTGGCCTCAACTACCTACTGTGGCAGCAAATTCCACAGATTCACCACTCTCTGTGTGAAAAACGTTTTCCTCATCTCGGTCCTAAAGGAATTCCCCCTTATCCTTAAACCGTGACCCCTTGTTCTAGCAATGTTACAAAATTTTGAGATTTTAAAAATCAAGTCTGCAATTTATCCCATCAGATAAAGCATAACAAGAAGTTTAATTTGACACCTAATTTACTTTCATATCTTCAGTATTAAGACAGTTATGGCCATTTTCATGCTCGGAAATGAGTATCTTGCTTCCCATTGCCTTTCAATTGACTTAACTCAAAAGCTGTGATCTGGAAAAATTAAAAGCCCATAACTTTATTAAAAATTAAGAGAACTCAATGAAATTTTCAGTCATTATAGATTGAAGCATTCTGAAACAAATATTAAACAATCTTACTTGGATTACCTGAAATTAAAGTATATAATTAGTTAGTTATCTAATTGTAGCTAATTACAAAATTCAATGAGTAGATCTAAACATCTATGAATTTCTTAAGAAAAGATAAACTTTTTTTTAATTGCCTAAGTGTCCAAATAACATTCACACAATAATCCACAATATAACATAATTTTTAAATCTCATTTTCATGAATTTCTGGGCCAAATGGAAGGAATTTAGTGTTTTATGCCTGTAAATTAATGGCCATTTAAATCAACTAGCGAGTGGGTTTTAGCGAATGCGGTGGATTGGAACGTTGCGGTTAGCGGTGAAGTCGGGGGGGAAAATACTGGGGGTTCATACATTTTTTGGGGACCCCATTTCGCAACATAAAAATAGTATTTATGCCTCCCGAAAAACCAACTTTTAATAAAAAAATAAAGTATTTACCTTTTTTTCTCCCCTACGGAAAATGCTTCCGGTGGTCTGCGGTCACGGCTTTTGAAGGTGATTTTTAAATTACTCTAGTTAATAAATAACTTAGAGTAATTTAAAAATACCTTAATGGATGAAATGTCGGAGCGATTTTTCTTCCGCAATTAAATCGCCCGACATTCATCGATTATCCTGGTCTGGTAAAAATCGGCACTTTAAGCCCGCCCCCCTCTGACAGGCGCTAAAGTCGCGCACACGGGGAGCGGCAGAAGTGCAGCGCCGCTAAAGGTAAGTTTTGTAACATACCTACTTGTTCTAGACCTCCCCAACATCTGGAACAATCTTCCTGCATCTAGCCTGTCCAACCCCTTAAGAATTTTGTAAGTTTCTATAAGATCCCCCCTCAATCTTCTAAATTCTAGCGAGTACAAGCCGAGTCTATCCAGTTTTTCTTCATATGAAAGTCCTGACATCCCAGGAATCAGTCTGGTGATTGATGCTGGAAGGCAACTCTGCTTGCAGCTGCTCCTTTGTTTGTGAGAGTATCGCAAACCTTGATGCCATAAGAGACAATTCTTGAACCTCACGCATGTAATCCAGTATGTTCCACGGACATACTTCCGAATTCGGAGTCAGTCATACACTGACCCCTGGCACTCCCCTCCACAGAGTGGGAGATTTTTAAGCAGCCCTGAAACAGGCGCTGCCGCAGGCTCCCGAGGAAACGTGCGCTGATATAGCACCGTTTCATGGAGCATATCATGATGGAGGATTCTCTGTGGGATGAACGCCCGAGGACACTACTCATGTTTGTCGCAGGGGAACCCTCCTGGCCTGACTCGTCCGAGTCCACAGGCCTCTCAGACACTGTTTGGCTGTACACCCTTTCGGGGTTGGCAAAGTCTGAAGTTGCTGACCGCACTGTCAGCGACTCGGGTACCGAACCCGGCGGCCGCTGGCTACCCGTACTCACACGGTCCACCGTAGCCGGTTACCCGCGGCTCGTCTGGATTTCGCCCCGGATTTCCATATCCAGCAGGAAACTCTGTAAAAGAGATTCCTGCAACCAAAAAATACAACCTGAAAATAAGTTTAAAACTTACCTGCTGGGTTTGAAAACTACCGCTGGTGGAGCGGCGCACCTCCCAGCCAGATGTATTGACGCGCATGCGGGCTGGCGGGCTTCTTCATGTAGTCACTCACTTGATTCTAAAGTAAAATTTCTGCCTTTACAGCACCAGAGATCTGGTTTCGATCCTGGCTACGGGTGCTGTCTGTACATTCTTCCTGTGACCACGTGGGTTTTCTCTGGATGCACCGATTTCCTCCCACACTCCAAAGACGTTCAGGTTTGTAGGTTAATTGGCTTCGATAACGTTGTAAATTTGTCCATAGTGTGTAGGATAGTGCTAGTGTACAGGGTGATCGTTGGTCTGTGCGGACTCAGTGGGCCGAAGGGCCTGTTTCCACGCTGAATCTCTAAAAGTATAGTCAACAGGTCAGGCTCTATTCGTGACGTACAGTTAAACAGGTCACACTGGGCAAATAGGCCCCGCTATGCTGCATGATTGCAGTGTTGAAAGAGATTCAGCTGCAGTGATCTCTTCAAGAGCAGGTTATTGAGTATACAAATGTAGTCATCATTTCCAAGATAATCACTAGAAAATTTGGCCCTAATTTTCTTTCAGCCTGAGATGCAAAAATATCTGAGCAAGGAGCCGAGGTGGTGGAAATAAGTGGAATGAATGAATGAATTAATGAATAAGTTGATTGGCCAAGTATGTACACATACAAGGGAATTGCCTTGGTACTCTGCTCGCAAGTAACAATACGACATACAGTAACCATTAAGAATAAAACATAAAACATTAAAACATTAAAAATAAAACATTATGGTTTAAACATGTGAATGAAATAAAATACCAGAGCAAAACCGAGAGAAGTTTAACAAATTGTACCTCATGTACATTGAAATTATTATGATGTGTTTTAAACAAAACACAAAACACAAGGAAGAGCAGAATATACCAAGGGATGTCAGAGGTGCCGTAATTATAACCATCTTCAGGAAAGGATGCTGCCTGGCCTGCTAAGTTACTCCAACGTTTTGTGTCTATCTTTAAGAAAGGACCTATGTCCAATTGTGGTAACCGCGGTGAGATTTCCTGCTGTCCTCCACAGGGAAAGTCATCACCAGGGTCCTCCTGAAATGCATCCTCCCAGTGGCTAGAGAAGTGCTCTCCAGATCACAGCCTTTCATTCAGAGATACAGTGGACATGATCTTCACCAAGTAACAGAGCCAAGGAAAATACAAGGTTAAGGCGAGGATGACGATGAAAAAGTTCACTTAAAAAGATAGACAAAGTACAAATTCTTAAGACCATACAAAGCTTTAATTTAACGTCTGACGGGTGTGGACCTAGAGACCCAGAGGCAACAGTTTCACGTCTGAATCTCCAGCAGCACACACAAAGAAATGCCAGAGAACTCAAGCTTATATACGTACAGATATAAACAAATTGCATGACGGAAATGTCCAAAAAATCATCATCCACCTCCAAATATGGAGTTGTTTTTCACTCTTTGCCAAAAACCAGACACCCCAATGGCATCTTCTGGGCCCCTTCTTATCTGATTAACCTCTTCAACTTACATAAAAAACCTTGTAAGAGAGCTGTGAACTATTCAACTTAAGTTAAAAAAACCCTTGTCATGATGTGAGTTGTCCAAATCCCATCATGCATTACAATTGGCCTTTTATAACAGGAAAGCTTAAATATGACAATAATCAATTAATAACCAACTCTTTCAACGATACAAGGCATCGTCAACATCACCGAATTCTTTGATGGTAGAGCAGCTGCGTCACAGCGCCAGAGACCGCCAGGTTTGATCCTAACTACGGGTGCTGTGTGTCCTGAGTTTGTATGTTCTCCCTGTGACCGTGTGTGTTTTCTCCAGGTGCTCCGGTTTCCTCCCTCATTCCAAAAACACGCAGGTTTTGTAGGTTAATTGGCTTTTGTAAATTGGCCCTAGTGTGTTGGACGTGAAAGTGGGATAACATTGAACTAGTGTATGGGTGATCGATGGTCGGTATGGACTCGGTGGGCCAAAGGGCCTGTTTCCACGCTGAATCTCTATAAATAAAAACAAAACAATGATCTACAGCAGAATTAACCTCGGTAAAGTTTAAAAAAAGCTGCAACAATCTTTCCGGCTTCAATGTTGCACATAGAACTTCAATTCACAGGCTGGGAGTCGAACCCAGGATGCCTGGGTGAAAACCAGGAATTCTATCTGCTAGACTATCTGTGGGACATCTTTCTCTCCACCGCCTTTATGCCATTCTGCCTATCTCTTCTATAAGTTACATTAATAGAAGATAATTGGAGGGATAATTGCAGGCAGAGGAGATTAGTTTAACATGGCATCATGTTTGGCACGCACATTATGGGCTGAAGGGCCTGTTCCTGTGCTGCACTGTTTCAGGTCTACGTAACCCTGATATTATATCATGGCAGTGCTTTAAATTACTATACACCTGGGTCAGGCACGTGCCATCAGGGTAGGCAAGGTAGGCACTGCCTACCCTGACTAAAATTATAACATAGTAATTACTAAATATAAATAATAAAGGCATAGGAGAATTATGCCTATCTAAGAGATCGATCTCCTAGGTAGGCATAATTCTCCGTGCCTTTCATCCGCAGCACTTGTAACCCTTGAAGCTCTGTGCAGCCCACGTGCCGTCAGCGCTGCCTGAAGCCGTCACTTTCAAGCGGGGCTGAAGGCAGCAGAAATTCTGCCTTTGCAGCACTGCGCAGGCGCAGCAGCCTACTGCGCATGCGCAGCGCTAGTTTCTTGGCAGGGTTTTCAAATATGGATTGACATTATTTTAAGTGTATCTTAGGAAACAGGGAGAGAAGAATGGAGCTCGTGTACCAATAATGTGGTAAGTACATTTTGTGTTTATGTTTTTAAATACCGTACTTCCTGGGGTGTGTGGGTGGGGGGAGAGCTCCTTTCATAGCATTTGGGGAGACTGGCCCAGGGTAAAGTTGTGCGGAGGGCACGAATGTTGTGAAGGAGGGGATCGGGATAATGCCACTTGTGACGCTCCTTGCACGGAGGCGTGCAAAACCTCTCTCCTACTGCTTGCTGGCCTCACTCATGTCCTGCAATCCTTAAATTCTGACAGCGCGATTGAGGTTACTCGGCTGTGGGAATTTAAGGATTTGCAGGAAGCCGCTGACATGAGCGAGTGGCAGGTGAGAGATGTTCAGACGGAGAGCACTGCCTGAAGTGAGCGGGCCGGCAGAGGGCGCGGAAGTGACGGACAGTTTGACTGTCGGGTCCCGGCGGCCGCTCACAGCTACCCGAGCTGCTTCTATCCCCAGCTAAAATGTGGTGGCTCCACGCCTGGAGCGCCGCAGCAGCGGTAAGTGAGTGAGTTACTGGCATTATCCCCGACCCCCTCATTCTCAACAGTCCTGCCCTCCCCACAACTTTACCCCTGGCACAGACTCTCCACACGCTGTGAAAGGAACTGTCCCCCCAATTGGTCCCTCACCCATTCAGTAATCCAGAATAAAGGAGACTAGGAAGCCCTGGGCAAATTGAATCGTCACTGTCTTTATTTTTATTTTTTATTTTTACGGAGAGAACAATCTGTGCATGCGCGGTTTGTATATTTTTTAAAATCCGACTGAGTGCCTACCCCGAGTAATTACTCACGGCACGTGCCTGACCTGTGTAGACGTACGTTTACACCGGCTGGAATTTAATCTTATATTTACTCCTTGACATCTCACTGACATTTCTTCGAGACCTGTTTGTGCTTCTCACAACCATCGCCACCAACTTTATAAAACACAGCAGACCTATATTATTGTTCCAAGCTGAAGCAAGTTTTATGTTTCCAACCTTGGTCACTTTGCACCACATTTCTGTAATGGCTATTGCATCATGCCCATTTTTTCCTAATTTTGCCTTAAGGAATGATGAGTCTAAAACAACTCAGTGGGACAGGCAGCATCTCTGGAGAGAAGAAATGGGTGACGTTTCGGGTCGAGACCCTTCTTCAGACTGAAGAAGGACCTCGACCCGAAATGTCACTCATTCCTTCTCTACAGAGATGCAGCCTGTCTCACTGAGTTACTCCAGCATTTTGTGTCTACTTTCGATTTAAACCAGCATCTGCAGTTCTTTCCTACACATGAGTTTAGAACATGCCATTTTTAAACTTGTCCCCTGCCCTGATTAATTGCAGTTCTACGAATATATCTATCTCTTCCTGACACACTCTGGCTATTGTTATCCATCTCAGCACCCTGCATCATCACTTTGCCCTTTCTCTTTAACTATCTACATATTCCCTCACCAGACCCCTCGCCCAACCTACTAATATCAAGGTCTGTTTAGAACCCCAGTTATCTGTTTCACTGGGGCGGCACGGTGGCACAGCGACAGAGTTGCTGCATTATAGCGCCAGTGACCCTGGTTCGATCCTGACTACGGGTGCTGTCCGTATGGAGTTTGTAAGTTCTCCCTATGACTGCATGGATTTTCTCTGGGTGCTCTGGTTTCCTCCCACATTCCAAAGACATACAGGTTTGTAGACCAATTGGCTTGGTAAAAATTGTAAATTGTCCCTAGGGTGTGTAGGATAGTGTAGGGGGAAAGCACTGGTCGACGCGGACTCGGTAGGCCAAAGGGCCTGTTTCCGCTCTGTATTTCTAAACTAAACTAAACTAAGACTCTGGTCCGAGCTGATTGAAATAGATCCTGCCCCAATGGCACAGTTCCCTCATTTCCTAGTGTTGGTGCTAGTGCCCGGAATTGTAACCCATTTCTTCCACACCAAGCCTTGAAGCATGGATTCAGCTCTCTGACCTTTAGTGCCATTGTCAATTTGCATGTTGCTCATGTAGTAATGCAGACATAACACCTTTTGTGAGTTAAGAACCTTCCTCATTTGCCTTCAGCAGAACCTCCCCATGTCATTAGTTCTCACTTGGACAACAACAAATGGATCTATCCCATCCCACAGGCTGCATCTATCCCATACCACACTCCAACTTTCTCCATACTGTCCCAGATACTTAACAGCTTTCAGCAAAAAGATTTCCTCCTGCATACTATCTTCCTTCATTGTTCTCAATTTGGAACTGTAACTCGAACAGTATACGAATGGAGAAATTAAGACTGTCATTGGGCACAGGAGAGATTAATTCTCATCACTGAAGACAAATTACCAACACACAAAAAAATGGCACAGAATACAGCAAAATGTTAACCGTCAAATGAGTGAAAGAGTTGGGTAAGAGTTTTGATTGCCATCACTCTGTCAGACTTAGGTCATTTTTGACATCCCATCTGTACAGCAAGGTTCTTCATGTGCTGAGCTACATTCTATGATTTTCAGCCTGTCCAAATGAACCCCATGAGTTCCTTCCTGAAAAATATATGCTTTAAAAAAAATCTCCTGGTACTTTCATTGACGCCAATACAAATAATAAGTGATAGGAGCAGAATTTGGTCATTCGACTCATCAAGTCTACTTCACCATTCAATCATGGCTGATCTGTCTTTTCCTCTTAACCCCATTCTCCTGCCTTCTCCCCATAACCTCTGACACCCATACTAATGGAGAATCTATCTATCTCTACCTTAAATATATCCATTGTCTTGACCTCCACAGTCTTCTGTAGAAATGTATTCCACAGATTCACCACCCTCTGACTAAAGAGACTCCTTCTCATCTCCTTCCTAAAGGAACGTCCTTTAATTCTGAGGCTATGGTCCTAGACTCTCCCACTAGTGGAAACATCCTCACCCCATCCACTCTATCCAGAGCTTTCACTATTCAGTAAGTTCCAATGAGGTCTCCCTTCATCCTTCTAAACTCCAGCACGTAGAGGCCCAGTGCCATCGAGTACTCATCATATATTGACCCTCCTGGGATAAATAAAGTTCAATCGTATCGTGTCGTTATCGTAACCCAGTCATTCCAGGGATAATTCTCGTAAACCTCCTCTGGACCCTCTTCAGCACCAGCACATCTTTCATCAGATATGGTGCCCAGAATTGCTAACAATATTCTAAATGTGGTCTGACCAGTGCCTCATAGAGCCTCAGCATCTCATAGTTAGTTTACAATGCAGTGGTATGAATATTGATTTCTCTAACTTCAAGTAACCCTTGCAATACTCTATATTATTTCATTCAAAACAATAATTATTGTAGTGTATATGTCATTGGGGATATGAATGCAGATATCTCAGATAGGAACTCATTATTTGCCAATCATGTGACTCAGTTCTGTCAGGATAAACATTTAATATTGTCAAGCAAAGTGCTTTTAGCTACAGATAGCTATACTTATATTAGTGAGGCCTGGCACACCACATCATGGCTGGACCACTGTATTAGTACAGCTTATGCACATGCCTCATTGGGGTGTATGAGCATTCTGTGCGGGGCAGCAATGACTGATCGTATACCTGTTGCTATGACAATAAATGTTGAACACATACCTGTGGTATCCAGAGATAGAAATAGCTTTAAAACAGAAAAACTGGACTGGTCAATGCTTACAAAGGAAGACATCATAGCCTATTACGCCCATACAGATACATCCTTAAGCAATATTCATCTACCTAAAGATGCAATAATATGTAGTAATGTAGGAGAGATATCTGCTCCATGTATAATGATATAGTAAGTGCCTTATATGTAGGCAGTAAGCCCTACTGCAAGTATAAAAATAAGACACATAACATCAGACCTGGCTGGAATAAGTATGTAGCTGAGTATCATACTGAAGCCCGTGAAGCCACCAAAGCATGGGCTATGGCAGGTAGACCCAGACAGGCACCTGTGTTTGAGCACAAGAAGCTCACTAATGCAAGGTATAAGTATGCTGTTCGCTTCTTCTGTAAAAATGAGCAAGCTATGAGGGCTCCTTTTAGGGAGGACCCTAAAAGGAGTGAACGCACGAAAGGCGGCAGACCCTGATAACATACCAGGGCGGGTGCTCAGGGAATGTGCTGATCAGCTGGCACATGTCCTTACGGCCATATTTAACACCTCGCTGAACCAGGCTGTCGTCCCATTATGTTTCAAGACTGCCACCATCATACCAGTGCCAAAAAAATCCAACATACAATGTCTCAACGACTACCGCCCTGTAGCACTCACCCCCATAATGGTGAAGTGCTTCGAGAGGCTGGTAAGGGACCACATTACCTCCAGACTCCCCTCCACACTTGACCCATACCAGTTTGCTTACAGGCCAAACCGCTCCACAGAGGACGCTATATCCTCCGTACTCCATCTGAGCCTGGAACATTTAGAGGAGAAAAACACCTATGTGTGAATGCTGTTCGTGGATTTCAGTTCAGCATTCAACACCATTATCCCCCAGCACCTGATAAGCAAACTGGTTCCATTGGGCCTCGGCACCCCCATGTGTAACTGGCTACTGGACTTCCTCACTGACAGACCCCAGTCTGTGAGGGTTGGAAATAACACCTCTAACACCATCTCTCTGAGCACCGGCTCCCCTCAGGGCTGTGTCCTGAGTCCACTGCTGTTTACCCTGATGACTCACGACTGTTGTGCCAGGTTTAGTACAAACCACATCATGAAGTACGCAGATGACACAACAGTGGTGGGCCTCATCAGGGACGACAATGAGCTGGCTTACAGGGAGGAGGTGAAACAACTGGTGGACTGGTGCAATACGAACAACCTGATCCTGAATGTCAAAAAAACAAAGGAGGTCATCGTCGACTTCAGGAAAAACCGGCACAGTGCCGTACCACTTCACATCAATGACAGCGATGTGGAGGTGGTCAGTAGCACAAAGTTCCTGGGGGTGCAGATCACTAACAGTCTGACCTGGTCGAATAACATCTCATCAACAGTTAAGAGAGCGCAGCAGCGGTTGCACTTTCTGCGCCGGATGAGAAGAGCTCACTTCCCCCATCCCATCCTCACTACTTTCTACAGGGGCACCATAGAGAGTATTTTGACCAGCTGTATCTCTGTCTGGTTTGGGGACTGTAAAGCCTCTGACTGGAAGTCCGTGCAGAGAGTAGTGAGGACAGCAGAAAAAATCATCGGGACCTCTCTCCCCTCAATCGGGGATATTGCGACCAAACGTTGCGTGTCTAAGGCCAGCAGTATTATAAAAGACCCCACACATCTCCATCACGGACTGTTCACTCTGCTGCCTTCGGGCAAAAGATATCGCAGCATAAGGAGCAGAACATCAAGGTTCTGCAACAGCTTCTTCCCACAAGCCATCAGACTCCTGAATGCTATGTAATGGGCCGCCACCATTGTCTATTTATCCTTTTATCCATTTTATCCATGTCTATCCTTCTGTTAATTTATCGTGTTGCACAGGGAGCCAAATGCAACGTAATTTCGTTTGGAACTGCATATATCAATGTATTTCTAAATGACAATAAAGTTTGTTTGTTTGACTTTGATTCCATGGCTAAGAAGCTGCTAAGTAACAATGCTACAGATTTTTGGAAGGAAGTGAGAGCTCTTAGCAGTTGCAAAACATCTCTACCATGTACTGTAGATGGAATCTCCGGAACAGCTAATATCGCGGAGTTATGGCGACAACATTATAGCACTTTATTCAACTGTGTCTAAGGTGACTTGTATAGGGTGGACAATATTGAGAGTAATGACTCGATGGTGATTATGTCACATGAGGTGCATCATGCCATGAACAAGCTGTCCAACAACAAAGCAAGTGGCTTGGATCACATCTCTGCTGAACATCTTAAGTATGCGAGTATGAGGATAGCTCCTCTCCTAGCTATTTGTTTTACTGGGTTTATGATTCATGGCTTGTTACCAGACTCAATGTTGTCTGTCCTGTTAGTGCCGGTTATTAAGGACAAAGCTGGTAAAGTAGGCAGTCTAAATAATTACAGGCCCATAGGTTTAGTTAGCATATTGTCAAAAGTCTTAGAAAGAGTTCTGCTGGATAGAATAAATGAGTTTGTTAACTCCACAGATAACCAGTTTGGCTTTAAAGCTAAACATGGCACTGACTTATGCATATATGCCCCAAAGGAGATTGTAAACAAATATAGAGGCAAAAAGTTTTCAATCCTTATGTGCTTTATTGATGCTTCCCAAGCCTTTGACCGTGTTAATCACAGAAAGCTGTTTGGTAAAATGAGTCAAAGAGGGGTGCCTAAATACATTGTTAGAATTCTGGCCTACTCGTATGCCCACCAGACTATGCAAATAAAATGGGGCAATAGGGTCTCAGCCCCATTTGGGGTTAGCAATGGTGTTAGACAAGGGGGAATTTTGTCCCCAGTCCTTTTTAATCTATATATTGATGATCTGTCTAATCAATTGAAAGCCTGTAACACTGGGTGCATGATTGGTAATATTTTAGTGAACCATATTATGTATGTATCTTGTGGTCTTTAGTCCACCTAGCGCTGGTCTCCAGCAGCTCCTTACTACATGTTCCGTGTATGGTGTGGAACATGACATTAAATATAATGCTAGTAAGAGTGCTGTTAAGGTCTGTAGAACCAAAGAGGATAAAAGCCTAAAATATCCTGATTTTAAATTGTCTGACAACAATCTTAGTGTCTGTAATGAGATAAAATATCTAGGGCGTATTATTACAGAACAAATGACAGATGATGAGGATATTTATAGGCAACGTCGCATGCTGTATATACAGGCGAATATCCTCTTGCGTAAACTTGGTGCGTGTGCAGATGTGGTGAAGATGTCGCTATTTAGAGCATACTGCACACCCCTCTACACTGCGCACCTGTGGTCGAACTATTTAAAGACAAGTATGCAGAGACTAAAGGTGGCATATATCGATGCCATGAGAACACTGTTAAGGCAACCAAGATGGTGTAGTCCCAGTAATATGTTTGTGGCTGCAGGAGTCAGTACTTTAGAAACTATCCTAAGACACCACATGTATAAATTCATTTGCAGGATAAATGATTCTAAAAATGTGCTTATTGTGGCCTTGACAAACATAAGGGTTAGCACTACATGCTATGAATCCCAGCTGTGGAGACACTGGTATTGTTGTCTCGTTGTACGACATTGATCATCTTTTACTCTGGATTTTTAACTTAAGTATTGTGGGTTTTTTAAATATATAAATTATGATGTTTTTATGCGATTTACCATGATTTTATATATATTTATGGTATTTGATATGCAATGCATTTTTAATGTAATGTTGCCCCTTGTCTGGACCTTGAGTCCGTAATAAAGTTATTATTATTATTATTACTATTATCCCCATTCCTTTGCCATCCAACTGGTCGTCTTGTTGAGTCTCACTGTCTGTAATCACTCTCACCTAAAAAAAAAGCTGACAATGGCCTGTTTCCTTTATCATCGTTACTTTTTGCATATCTTTCACTCTTCTTTTCTATATCTCTCTACAACAGACTGATTCCTGGGATGTCAGGACTTTCATATGAGGAAAGATTGGATAGACTCGGTTTGTACTCGATGGAATTTAGAAGATTGAGGGGGGATCTTATAGAAACCTACAAAATTCTTAAGGGGTTGGACAAGCTAGATGCTGGAAGATTGTTCCCGATGTTGGGGGAGTCCAGAACAAGGGGTCACAGTCTAAGGATAAGGGGGAATTCCTTTAGGACCGAAATGAGGAAAACATTCTTTACACAGAGAGTGGTGAGTCTCTGGAATTCTCTGCCACAGAAGGTAGTTGAGGCCAGTTCATTGGCTATATTTAAGAGGGCGTTAGATGTGGCACTTGTGGCTAAAGGGATCAGGGGGTATGGAGAGAAGGCAGGTACGGGATACTGAGTTGGATGATCAGCCATGATCACATTGAATGGCGGTGCAGGCTCGAAGGGCCGAATGGCCTACTCCTGCACCTATTTTCTATGTTTCTATGTTTCTATGTAACACCATCTATATCTCTCATTTCCCTTTCCCCTGACTCTCAGTCTGAAGAAGGCTCTCAACCCAAAACGTCACCTATTCCTTTTCTCCAGAGATGCTGTCTGACCTGCTGAGTTATTCCAGCTTTTTGTGCCTATTCTCAACATTACATCCCTGTTTCTGTAGACTGATCCTCTAAAAATAAATGCTACCATTGCGTTTGCCTTACTACCATTTTGACTTGCAAATTAAACTTTTGAGAATTCTGCACCAGCACTCCCAAGTCCCTTTGCACCTCCGCCTTTTGAATTCAATCCCCATTTAGAAAGTAGCCTTTATTCCTACTAACAAAATGCATGACTCTACACTTTGCTGTGCTATATTCCATCTGCTACTTCTCTGTCCAAATTTCCAACCAGTCCAAGTCTTTCTGCAGAGTCCCTCATTCTGTACACTACCTGCCCCTCCTAGCTCTTATTTCTGTAGATTTACATGTTCCTGGCACAGGTCCGCTACTACTGTTTTCCCATTTAAACTAAATGGACTTTTACCTCTGAAGATGGAGATTCATGCTGATGACAAGTGCTTGCGTACTTATCATTTCTGGCATCTTAAGTCATTTGCAAATATTGCCGCTAACTTTACAGCTGAAAATAGCCTCCCATCTGCTCACTCGAACATTCATTCCAGGAGCTGATCCCTGGACACTGACCAAGACCAGGGCTTGGGGGGGAAAACAACTGAAGACAGTTCTCATCCACATTCCAAAGATGTGCTGGGGAGTTGTGTGGCCACCATAAGGGGTAGCACAGTCGGTGACACAGCATTTGGTGCTCTATAGAGGCCTGGGATTAGCCCTGATCTTGGGTAATGTGGAGTTTGCACATTCTCCTCGTGCTTCGGTTTCCTCCTACATACCAAAGGTGCACAGGTAGCTCAGTCAGTTACTGTAAATTACCTCTTTGTCCAGGTAAATGGCAAAAGTACGAAAGGAGAGATGATGGGTGTGGAAGAGAGAGCCAGTTACAGGGGCAAAGGGAAAGAAAGAGAGGGAAGATGGCACTGGTGAGATTATTCTGCCAGGAGACAGCATGGATCTTATGGGCCGTGTGGTCTCCTTCTATGTCATGGTAAGTAAACAAGGCCCTCTATTTGCCTGGTGGGTGTGCTACTCCACAGGCATTAAAGAAAAAGCAATCAATCCTGACAGGGGTGGTGGTGGTGGAGGAAGATATGATAGTGGCATTTAAGATGCTTTAGGATGGGCGCATGGATATGCTGGGAATGCATCTTGTGCAGGTCGAGATTAATTTAAAGGGCCTGTCCCACTTTCACGACCTAATTCACGACCTTTTTTACTCAAGGACATTTTTCATCATGCTAGAAAAACGCCCTGACCTACTTGATGCCACGAGTACCTAGGCCCAGCATCACGGCCTGCTACGACCTACCTACGACCTCTTACGACCTCGTGACGACCATGCCACGAGTATGAGTCAAGGGCAAACTCGGCAGAGGTCGTGAATTAGGTCGTGAAAATGGGACAGGCCCTTAACATGGCATTATGTTCGGCACAGAAATAGTGGGCTGAAGGGTCTGTTCCTGTGCTGAACTCTTCCATGTTCTATGTACCCCTGATATCTTTCAGGCAAATTATATCATGATAATGTTTTACATAGTGTTGCACAGGAATGGCTAAGCGCCACCTGGCATTTTCACCGCCTGGGATTTAATCTTACATTTGCTCTTTGACATTTCACCAATGTTTCCTCGAGACCTGTTTGTGCTTCTCGTAAGCACCTCCGCCAAATTCATAAAACGTATGTAGCTGGCACTGTCAGGCCAATATTAATGTTGTAAACTGAAGTGAGTTATATGTTGTACTTTTAGCTCTTGAACGCATTTTAAATAAGGCCCAAATGGAAATGTCATTACTGGGAATAAAGTGATCTCTGTGATAAGGGTGTAATTTATACAAAGCATGTTGATTTAATGGTGTTACTCAATCCTGAGCATTGGTGCTTCGACCTGTGTGCTGTTATAAAAGTGCAATAGGAGCAGAATCTGCCAAAAATATTTGGAAGCTCTGAACCAAAGTTAGAAGTCATCAACCTGTTAGAAACTTAGAAAATAGGTGCAGAAGTAGGCCATTCGGCCCTTCGAGCCTGCACCGCCATTCAATATGATCATGGCTGATCATCCAACTCAGTATCCTGTACCTGCCTTCTCTCCATACCCCCTAATCCCTTTAGCCACAAGGGCCACATCTAACTCTCTCTTAAATATAGCCAATGAACTGGCCTCAACTACCTTCTGTGGCAGAGAATTCCAGAGACTCACCACTCTCTGTGTGAAAAATGTTTTCCTCATTTCGGTCCTAAAGGAATCCATCCTTATCCTTAGACTGTGACCCCTTGTTCTGGACCTCCCCAACATCGGGAACAATCTTCCTGCATTTAGCCTATCCAACCCCTTAAGAATTTAGTAAGATCCCCCCTCAGTCTTCTAAATTCTAGCGAGTACAAGCCAAGTCTATCCAGTCTTTCCTCATATGAAAGTCCCGACATCCCAGGAATCAGTCTGGTGAACCTTCTCTGTACCCCCTCTATGGCAAGAATGTCTTTCCTCAGATTAGGAGACCAAAACCGTACGCAATACTCCAGGTGTGGCCTCACCAAGACCCTGTACAACTGCAGTAGTACCTCCCTGCTCCTAAACTGAAATCCTTTTCCTATGAATGCTAACATACCATTTGCTTTCTTCACTGCCTGCTGCACCTGCATGCCTACTTTCAATGATTGGTGTACCATGACACCCAGGTCTCGTTGCATCTCCCCTTTTCCTAATTTGCCACCATTCAGATAATAGTCTACCCTCCTGTTTTTGCCACCAAAGTGGATAACCTCACATTTATCCACATTATACTGCATCTGCCATGCATTTGACCACTCACCCAGCCTATCCAAGTCACCTTGCAGCCTCCTAGCATCCTCCTCACACCTAACACTGCCCCCCAGCTTAGTGTCATCCGCAAACTTGGAGATGTTGCATTCAATTTCCTCGTCCAAATCATTAATATATATTGCTGGGTCACATCACTGAGGATGCGTCCCAGCGCATCTAGAAGATGTATATTTTTCATATTGAAGTCTGGCTCAGCGAGTGGCACCTAGGAATAGACTGGGTGACAACCAAGAATAGTTTGGTGACTACTGGAGAGACAGTTGACGGCACGGAAAGACGGCACCCGGGAAAGGCTGGGTTAGCACCCCAGTCTGTGTCTTTTGTGAGAAAGGCACCCAACAAAGCTATGGAAGGGCCTAATGAACCATTGTGGCCTAAACATCCATCAGGCGAGAATGAAATGCTCGGAGAAGGAGAAAGAGGTGCAGCGCACAGGCCTTCAACCTGGAGAGACGCAGGAGGAGCCCGGCCGGGAGTCACCCCACGGAGCCCAGTCCCTCCATACACTAGAGTCTCCCAACCACTGCAGAATAGTTATTAAGATGGCTGATCCGTGGGCGGTTGCTGCTGCGACGCAAGTCGGGGCCTGATCAACCCCGGCTGGGTCACCTGGGCGAGGGTGTCTGATGTTGTGAGACCCGAAACACCCGATGACCCCAGGTCACATCACTGAGGATGCGTCCCAGCGCATCTAGAAGATGTACATTTTTCACGTAAATAGCTGGGGTCCCAGAACTGAGCCTTGCGGTACCCCACTAGTCACTGCCTGCCATTCTGAAAAGGACCCGTTTACTCCTACCCTTTGCTTCCTGTCTGCCAGCCAGTTCTCTATCCACATCAATACTGAACCCCCAATACCGTGCGCTTTAAGGTTGTATACTAATCTCTTATTTTTTATAGTAAGGGGGAACTGTACAAAAGGGACGGATTGCATCTTAACAGGTGGGGGACCAGCATTCTGGCCGGCAGGTTTGCCACTGCTACACGGATGGTTTTAAACTGAATAAGGGGGGTGGGGTATCAAATGGGATAGTCGAGGACGGAGTTAGAGGGAAAGAGAGTAAAGCGATGGTTAATGACCCCAGAATTAACGGGGAAGAAAGCTCACAAAGAGATAGGAGAGTATGGCCAAGTGTAATAGGGATCGATGTGAAAGGGGCCACTTGTCAACATAATTGTATAAGGAGTAAGAGTGTTGTAAAAACAAGCCTGAAGGCTTTGTGTCTCAATGCGAGGAGCATTCGTAATAAGGTGGATGAGTTGAAGGTGCAGATAGCGATTAATGACTATGCTATAGTTCGAATCACGGAGACTTGGCTCCAGGATGACCAAGGCTGGGAGCTGAACATCCAGGGATATTCAATATTCAGGAGGGATAGACGAAAAGGAAAAGGAGGTGGGGTAGCGTTGCTGGTGAGAGAGGAGATTAATGCAATAGAAAGGAAGGACATTAGCGTGGAGGATGTGGAATCGATATGGGTAGAGCTGCGAAACTCTAAGGGGCAGAAAACGCTAGTGGGAACTGTGTACAGGCCACCTAACAGTAGTATTGGAGTTGGGGATGGCATCAAACAGGAAATTAGAAATGCGTGCAACAAGGGTAACACGGTTATAATGGGTGACTTCAATCTGCATGTAGATTGGGTGAATCAAATTGGCAGGGGTGCTGAGGAAGAGGATTTCCTGGAATGTATGCGGGATAGTTTTCTCAACCAACATGTGGAGGAACCAACGAGAGAGCAGGCTATTCTAGACTGGGTATTGAGTAATGAGGAAGGGTTAGTTAGCAGTCTTGTTGTGCGTGGCCCCTTGGGCAAGAGTGACCATAATATGGTTGAGTTCTTCATTAGGATGGAGAGTGACAAAATTAAGTCAGAAACAAGGGTTCTGAACTTGAACAAAGGTAACTTTGAAGGTATGAGATGTGAATTGGCCAAGATAGACTGGCAGGTGATTCTTAAAGGGTTGACAGTGGATGTGCAATGGAAGGTATTTAAAGACTGCATGGATGAAGTACAAAAGTTGTTCATACCAGTTTGGCAAAAGAATAAATCGGGGAAGGTGGTGCATCCATGGATAACAAGGGAAATCAGGGATAGTATAAAAACAAAAGATGAGGCATACAAATTTGCCAGAAAAAGCAGCCTACCGGAGGACTGGGAGAAATTCAGAATCCAGCAGAGGAGGAAAAAGGGCTTAATTAGGAAAGGGAAAATAGATTATGAAAGGAAACTGGCAGGGAACATAAAAACTGACTGCAAAAGTTTTTATAGATATGTAAAGAGAAAGAGACTAGTTAAAACAAATGTTGGTCCCTTGCAGTCAGAAACAGGTGAATTGATCATGGGGAACAAGGACATGGCAGACCAATTGAATAACTACTTTGGTTCTGTCTTTACTAAGGAAGACATAAATAATCTGCCGGAAATAGCAGTGGAACGGGGGTCAAATAAGATGGAGGAACTGAGTGAAATCCAGGTTAGCCGGGAGGTGGTGTTGGGTAAATTGAACGGATTGAAGGCCGATAAATCCCCAGGGCCAGATAGTCTGCATCCCAGAGTACTCAAGGAGGTAGCCACAGAAATAGTGGATGCATTAGTGATAATTTTTCAAAATTCCTTAGATTCTGGAGTAGTTCCTGAGGATTGGAGGGTAGCTAATGTAACCCCACTTTTTAAAAAAGGAGGGAGAGAGAAAGCGGGGAATTACAGACCAGTTAGTCTAACATCGGTAGTGGGGAAACTGCTAGAGTCAGTTATTAAAGATGGGATAGCAGCGCATTTGGAAAGTGGTGAAATCATTGGACAAAGTCAGCATGGATTTACGAAAGGTAAATCATGTCTGACAAATCTGATAGAATTTTTCGAGGATGTAACTAGTAGAGTGGATAAGGGAGAACCAGTGGATGTGTTATATCTAGACTTTCAGAAGGCTTTCGACAAGGTCCCGCATAAGAGATTAGCATACAAA
Source organism: Raja brachyura (assembly GCA_963514005.1). The sequence goes on along the minus strand of OY740786.1, from coordinate 18,066,086 downwards.
CTTAAAGCACACGGTATTGGGGGTTCAGTATTGATGTGGATAGAGAACTGGCTAGCAGACAGGAGGCAAAGGGTAGGAGTAAACGGGTCCTTTTCAGAATGGCAGGCAGTGACTAGTGGGGTGCCGCAAGGCTCAGTGCTGGGACCCCAGCTATTTACAATATATATTAATGATTTGGACGAGGGAATTCAATGCAACATCTCCAAATTTGCAGATGATACCAAGCTGGGGGGTATAGTTAGGTGTGAGGAGGATGCTTGGAGGCTGCAGGGTGATTTGGATAGGCTGAGTGAATGGGCAGATGCATGGCAGATGCAGTACAATGTGGATAAATGTGAGGTTATCCACTTTGGTGGCAAAAACATGAGGGTAGACTATTATCTGAATGGTGGCAGATTAGGTAAGGGGGAGATGCAACGAGACCTGGGTGTCATGGTACACCAGTCATTGAAAGTAGGCATGCAGGTGCAGCAGGCAGTGAAGAAAGCAAATGGTATGTTAGCATTCATAGCGAAAGGATTTGAGTATAGGAGCAGGGAGGTTCTACTGCAGTTGTACAGGGTTTTGGTGAGGCCACACCTGGAGTACTGCGTACAGTTTTGGTCTCCAAATCTGAGGAAAGACATCCTTGCCATAGAGGGGGTACAGAGAAGATTCACCAGACTGATTCCTGGGATGTCAGGACTTTCATATGAGGAAAGATTGGATAGACTCGGTTTGTACTCGATGGAATTTAGAAGATTGAGGGGGGATCTTATAGAAACCTACAAAATTCTTAAGGGGTTGGACAAGCTAGATGCTGGAAGATTGTTCCCGATGTTGGGGGAGTCCAGAACAAGGGGTCACAGTCTAAGGATAAGGGGGAATTCCTTTAGGACCGAAATGAGGAAAACATTCTTTACACAGAGAGTGGTGAGTCTCTGGAATTCTCTGCCACAGAAGGTAGTTGAGGCCAGTTCATTGGCTATATTTAAGAGGGCGTTAGATGTGGCACTTGTGGCAAAAGGGATCAGGGGGTATGGAGAGAAGGCAGGTACGGGATACTGAGTTGGATGATCAGCCATGATCACATTGAATGGCGTTGCAGGCTCGAAGGGCCGAATGGCCTACTCCTGCACCTATTTTCTATGTTTCTATGTTTCTATGTTTCTATGTGGGACATTGTCGAAAGCCTTCTGAAAGTCTAGATATAACACATCCACTGGTTCTCCCTTATCTACTCTGCTAGTTACACCCTCAAAAAATTCTATAAGATTCGTCTGACATGATTTACCTTTCGTAAATCCATGCTGACTTTGTCCAATGATTTCACCACTTTCCAAATGTACTGCTATCCCATCTTTAATAACTGACTCTAGCAGCTTCCCCACTACCGATGTTAGACTAACTGGTCTGTAATTCCCCGTTTTCTCTCTCCCTCCTTTTTTAAAAAGTGGGGTTACATTAGCTGCCCTCCAATCCTCAGGAACTACTCCAGAATCTAAGGAGTTTTGAAAAATTATCACTAATGCATCCACTATTTCTGTGGCTATTTCCTTAAGCACTCTGCGATGCAGCCTATCTGGCGCTGGAGATTTATCGGCCTTTAATCCATTCAATTTACCCAACACCACTTCCCGGCTAACCTGGATTTCACTCAGTTCCTCCACCTTATTTGACCTCTGGTTCCCTGTTATTTCCGGCAGATTATTTATGTTTTCCTTAGTGAAGACAGAACCAAAGTAGTTATTCAATTGGTCTGCCATGTCCTTGTTCCCCATGATCAATTCACCTGTTTCTGACTGCAAGGGAACTACATTTGTTTTTACTAATCTCTTTCTCTTCACATATCTATAAAATCTTTTGCAGTCAGTTTTTATGTTCCCTGCCAGTTTTCTTTCATAATCTATTTTCCCTTTCCTAATTAAGCCCTTTGTCCTCCTCTGCTGGACTCTGAATTTCTCCCAGTCCTCTGGTAGGCTGCTTTTTCTGGCTAATGTGTATGCTTCATCTTTTGTTTTTATACTGTCCCTGATTTCCCTTGTAATCCATGGATACACTACCTTCCCTGATTTATTCTTTTGCCAAACTGGGATGAACAATTGTTGTACTTCATCCATGCAGTCTTTAAATACCTTCCATTGCACATCCACTGTCAACCCTTTAAGAATCACTTGCCAGTCTATCTTGGCCAATTCATGTCTGATACCTTCAAAGTTACCTTTGTTTATGTTCATAACCCTTGTTTCTGACTTAATTATGTCACTCTCCATCCTAATGAAGAACTCAACCATATTATGGTCATTCTTGCCCAAGGGGCCATGTACAACAAGACTGCTAACTAACCCTTCCTCATTACTCAATACCCAGACTAGAATAGCCTGCACTCTCGTTGGTACTTCTACATGTTGGTTTAGAAAACTATTCCGCATACATTCCAAGAAATCCTCTTCCTAAGCACCCCTGCCCATTTAATTCACCCAATCTATATGAAGTTACCCATTATAACTGTTTTACCCTTGTTGCACGCATTTCTAATTTCTTGTTTGATGCCATCCCCATCTCCATTACCACTGTTAGGTGGCCTGTACACAACTCCCACTAGCGTTTTCTGCCCCTTAGAGTTTCGCAGCTCTACCCATATTGATTCCACATCCTCCAAGCTAATGTCCTTCCTTTCTATTGCATTAATCTGCTCTCTCACCAGCAACTCTACCCCACCTCCTTTTCCTTCTGTCTATCCCTCCGTGATCCCAATTATAGCATAGTCATTAATAGCTATCTGCACATTCAACTCGTCCACCTTATTACGAATGCTCCTTGCATTGAGACACAAAGCCTTCAGGCTTGTTTTTACAACACTCTTACTCCTTATACAATTATGTTGACAAGTGGCCCCTTTCGATTTTTGCCCTGGAAACCCACCACCTCTTATTCTCTGTTTATTATTTTTTTCTTCTTTCCCCCCTACATGTTGTGTCTGAGTGCTTCCCTTCTCTGCCTCCTGCCTCAGACCCTGTCTACTAGCTTTCTCTATTTTAGCCCTCCCCACAACTGTTCTAGTTTAAAGTCCCCCCTGTAGCCTTTGCATATTTCCCTGCCAGGATACTGGTCCCCCTCGGGTTCAAGTGCAACCTGTCCTTTTTATACAGGTCACTCCTTCCCCAAAAGAGGTTCCACTGATCCAGAAACTTGAATCCCTGCCCTCTGCACCAGTCCTTCAGCCAGGCATTTATCCTCCACCTTGCTCCATTCCTACTCTCACTGTCGCGTTGCACAGGAAGTAATCCTGAGATTGTTATCTTTGCGGTTCTTTTCCTTAACTTTCTTCCTAACTCCCTAAATTCTCCTTTCAGGATCTCTTCTCTTTTTTTACATATGTCATTGGTACCAATATGTACCACGACCTCAGGCTCCTCTCCCTCCATTTTCAGGATATCTTGGACACGTTCAGACACATCCCGGACCCTGGCACCAGGGAGGCAAACTACCATCCGGGTCTCCGGACTGCATCCACAGAATCGCCAATCTGACCCCCTAACGATAGAGTCCCCTATTACTAATGCCCTCCTCTTCTTTTCCTTACTCTTCTGTGCAACAGGGCCGGTGTCTGTAGCGCAGGCCAGGTCGCTGTTGCTACCCCCACGTAGGCTGTCCCCCCCAACAGTACTCAAACAGGAGTACTTATTTTCAAGGTGTACAGCCACTGGTGTACTCTCTAGCTCCCACCTCTGCCCCTTGCCTCTCCTAACCGTGACCCACGTGTGTGCCTCCTGTGGTTTTGGAGAGACTACCTCCCTGTAACTCCTCTCTATGACCTCCTCACTCTCCCTGAGCAGACGGAGGTCATCGAGCTGCTGCTCCAGGTTCCTAACACACTCCTTTAGGAAACCCATCTCGACACACCTGGCGCAGATGTGGACGTCTGGAGGGCTACCCGACTCCATGACCTCCCACATCTGACATCCAGAACAATAAGCTGCCCTGGCACTCATACTTCCCTTACCCTGGATACAACGCAAAATACGATATACAATACAAAAATACAATACAAAATACAAAGTACAGAACACTACAAACTATTGGAATCTGACTGCCAATCAGCTGCGTACTTTAGTCCACCAACCAGCGGCTTCCTCAAGCCCAGTTAATTGAATGGAACGTTACAGATTTAGAAGATTATGGATTTTGGTTCCTCCCTCACCAACGGCTCCTGGGCCTCTGTTGTTCCAACCTCTGTTGTTGGAACAATCTAATGAAAGGCCATTGCCTTGAAACCTTGGCTGCACTGCTCTGCCCCTCTCTACTGATGTTCCTTGACCTACGGAGCATTTGAAGCATTTTCTGTTCATTATAAATAAGTGCGCCCATTAAAGGATACAGCTTTCCGGATACAATGAGGAAGAGGTTGAGCAGGCTAGGACATTATTCCTTTGAGAGCAGGAGGATGAGGGGTGTTCTAATAGTGTACAAAATAATCAGAGGAATAGATTGGGTAAATGCACAGGGTCTCTTGCCCGGAGAAGAAGAATCGAGAACTAGAGGACTGTGGCCGGCTGAGCCACCTTGGTCTCGAACCCTCGTTTGTCAAACTCGAGCACTCGCGTGGACCTGGCGTGATCTGGGCCGACCAATCAATGCCGACTGGTGAACAGCTGGGGGGGGGGGGGGTCGGGGATGTAGCAGATGACAGAGCGAGTCTTCACTTCACAGTCAACACGTGAACACACACACACACACACCTTGCCCTATTGTACTAATTGTTGAGCTGTATCGTTTAAATATTAAAGTGAGTGTTTATACAGCACGCAAACCTCTTCAGTGGTGACCCCGACAATCCAAAATGGCCTCTTTTAGATTTTATCATGCCTGAAGAAGACAACCCAGATCAGCAGAACGCAGTTTCACTCAAACTGCCCACCTTCTGGACATCATAGCCCCGAGTGTGGTTTGAACAATCTGAAGCCCAATTCCACATCTACCAGATAATAGCCGAGGTCACCAAGTGGTACTACGTGGTCAGTGCAGCAGGTGACGGAGATAGTCTTCACTTCGTAGTCGACACGTTAACACACACACCTTGCCCTTTTGTACTAATTGTTGAGCTGTATCATTTAAATATTAAACGGAGTGTTTATACAACACGTGAACATAGATCTAGATGAGGGGAAAGGGGGAAATGCTTTGCAAAGAGTTTAGCTACTTCCGGTGAAAATTAATTGACTTGAAAAGTTAACCCTCTTTTACTCTCCCTCCCTAGATGCTGCCTGACCAGCTGTATATTCCTAGCCTTGTTTGCACATAGAACTAAAGAACAGTACAGGCTTTTTGGCCAATTATGCCTGTACAGAACATGAAGCTAAGTTCAACTACTCTCATTTACCTGCACATAATCCATATCCATCCATCACCATGTGTCTATTTAATAGCATCTTTTAGATTGGTACCCCAATCTGTCTTGCTCTACCACCACAACTAACAGCGTTTTAATTCATAATAAAATAGCTCGGAAAATGTCATGTGTTGGATTTTAAAAGATCTCAACATGGGTTTTTTTTTTAGAATTCACCACTTTCCAAATTCCCAGCCAACACCTTCACGCATTATATTGTATATGTTACATGGCTCCTCCAATGACTACAGACAGGTGGCGCTGACTTACTTACTTACTTACTGCCTATGATGCCTCCTGGCATGTAGGGTAGCAACAAAGGTCCTCCACTCAGTAGTGTTGATTCCTTCAGTTGCTGTTTCCGTAACATATTTGTTTTACGAGACAGGGTTGTTAGCCCTGTGCTCAACCCCCAACGTGGCGGACCAATGGATCGCTCTTCGTCTCGCCTCTACCCTTCGACCTGTCCAGTATGGGAGACCCTAACAGGAGACGAATCTCCCGCTGACATAGCTCTAGGGGTCACTGAGACACACAAGCTCCCCGACCACGACAAGGTTGCAATCCAACGGGGAGGGCTGATTTCACACATCATGAAATCCCTGGCAAGGCTGGTGCTCACTCACCTGCGACCTGGTTAAACCCTACCTGGATCCCCTGCGGATCGGTTACCAAACAAAGATGGGGGTTGATGACGCCATCATCCACCTGCTCCATCGTTCCTACGCTCACCTGGATAAGCCAGGGAGGCATTGTGAGTCTTTTTTTAACTTCTCCAGTGCCTTTAACACCTGCACAGCTAGGGAGCAAACTGACGAAGATGCGGGCGGATGCTCAATTGGTGTCCTGGACCACCAACTACTTGACTGCACGACCACAGCATGTCAGACTACAGAACCGTGTCTCGGACATGGTAGTGAGCAACACAGGGGCCTCACAGGGGACGGGTCCTATCTCCATTCCTGTTCACAATCTACACCTCGGACCAGATATAACTTGGACTCCTGCCACCTGCAGAAGTTTTCAGATGACTCTGCAATTGTGGGCTGCATCAGTGAGGGGAGGGAAGCTGAATATAGAGGTGTAGTCAATGACTTTGTTGAGTGGTGTGGGCTGAATCACCTGCAGCTCAACACTGACAAGACTAAGGAGTTTGTGGCGAACTTTAAGAGAGGAACATCCCTGTCTCCATCAATAGTGTGGATGTGCAGTTTACCAAGGAGGACAAATACCTTGGAGTGAACTTGGACAGTAAACTGGACTGGTCCAGGAACAGTGAAGCCCTGTGCAAGAAGGGACAGAGCTGGATGTACTTTTTGAGAAGGCTCCGCTCCTTCAACGTCTGCGGTGAGATGCTCAGGTGTTCTACCAATTGGTGGTGGCTAGTGCCATCTTCTTCACTGCTGTATGCTGGGGCAGCAGGCGAAGGCCGCGGACACCAACAGGATTAACAAGCTCATCACGAACAGGGCCGGATTTAGATGAAGAGAGGCCCTAAGCTATTTCACGTGAAGCCCCCCCTCCCAATCCCCCACCTCCACGACTAGAGGACCATGACCACCCGACAGTGACAGTGTGACACTTTTAGATCCTACTGTATGTTGTCATTAAACAGATGGTTTAAAAATACATATTGGATTCACCGCAGAGCAGGCGATGCCTTACCTGGATCGCCGTTTGAGGCTCTAGAGTGTTGGGCCTACTGCTTCAACATCAGAGCTGTGGTTTGCGGAGCTCCCAGCCTCGGGCCGTGCTGATTTCAACATCGCGGAGCCTTGGGATCCCTTTGCCAAGGGCCGCCAGCGTGAATCTCCGCCCAGCTCAGCCTGTGGACTTCGGGAGCTGCGGTCTCCGGTAGGAAGTGGCCTATTTGGAAGTCCAAGCCGTGGCGAATGTGCTCGCGTTCCGATGTCGGATGGTGACCCCAAATTTAATTGTACCTATTGGTGCATGTGACAATAAGTGTCTCTTGAATTGAATGTGGAATATTAAGAAATAAAGAAACTACAAATACACTAAGAGCAAAAATGTTTTTTTCTCGCCTTCTTCATCGCAAAATCATCCAGAAGATCACCAAGATCTGTTTGTCTAAGTTTGTCGCTCTCAATGCGCAGAATGTTCAGTGCAGACAACCTCTCTTGAGATATTGTGGACATTAATTCATTTTTATTTCTTTTGAGTCTTGAAAAAGACCTCTCTCCCGAGCAGTTGGTGACCATTAAGCTACGAAACAGCCGCAAGATTGCTTCCACATTAGGGAAGGCCATCTGAATTGTTTCCTTGTATATTATTTGACAACGGTCTGTATGAGACAGAGTGTGCTCTTCTGTATGCCTACGTACGAGTGAAAGTGCAAAAATTCATCAGTAAGTTTCAGGTCAGCATCTTCTGGGTTTGCTTCCATCAACAGTTCAACACCGTGCTGAATTTCTTGCTTAGCTGCGGTCAGATTAGCAAGAAAGGGAAACTATTGTGCAACTTCACTGCACACAGTACCTCTTCTTTTTAAATTGGTTTCAAGTGCATCTAGTATAGGAATAAATGATTTTATCTTAAACTTATCTCTTGAAGAGAGTTTATCTATAGCACGAGAACCAGCTGCAACTCCATCATTTCTTTGCCATTTCCTTACTCTTTGTCTCCCTGTGACAGTTCTGTAGTTAACATCTGGGAAGGTGGCCTTTGCTTGTTGCTCAAGCTCATCAAAATCTTCTCTAATTTTGCTTACAAAGTCCTGAAGTGAACTGTACAAACTTGCCCGAGTACTCGATAACAGTTTGGATTTCTGAATGGCTTTGTTGACCTTGTGGAAATGACCCAACAGACGGGTCCAAAAATGCAGCATAAACACAAATTCCAGTTCTTTCATTTTCTGCAAAAGATTGTTAGCTTGAAGCCTGGTATCACCCTTCACATTAACATCAGAGTACAATTGACCGAGGGCAACAGTGATAGCGCTGTAACATTCCAAAATAGCTTCTGTGGCTTTTGCATGTGCCTCCCACCTAGTGTCTGACAAATATTTAGGCACTTTTGACTGAGGTTGTAAAAATGATTTTAGAACTGCCCATCTCTTTGTGGAGGATGAAAAGAAGGTATACATTTCATTGATAATTCCAAAACAGTTCACTGCATCAAGGCAGCAGTCAACAGCCGAACGGCCAACCAAATTTAATGAGCGCATGGAATAAATCTTGCAAATTTATTTTTTTCGAGGATTTTTTGCTGCATACCCTTGTACCTAACAGCCATGTTGGCAGCATTGTCATAAGACTGCCTTCGGAAGAAGAACTCCAAATCGCGGTGGGCGTGGAACTCATTGAGGTGGGGACGGAGGGGGACAAAAGTGAGGTCTCTGCTGTGGGCAGACCATTCGGTATCTGAGAGGGGGAGGTCAGGGGGGATGCTGAATACACAGCAGGGATGGGGGTTGGGGCCCGAGGAAGGCAGGTGAGTGGACTGAGGCCGAGGCAATGTCTGGTGGGGGGCTGGTGAGTGGTCAGGGGGTAGGGGGTGTATGAGAACTGTAGTGTGGGTGGGGAAGAGCTGGGGTCACATGGTTTGAGGGGTATGGGGAAGACCCAGTGCAACAGCCACTGATGTTACCAGGGTTGGGGAGACTAGCACTAGGACCCAGCGCAGTAAAACCCAGGGGAGTTGGAGTCTGCAGCGTGGGAACATCAGGCCCGGTGCTGAGACCAGGCTGCAGGTAGGGCAACGGCTGAGAGCTGCTGGAGGGCGGTGGAGTGGCGAGGTTCAGCAGGAGGTCCCATCAGAGACTGTGAGAGGGTTAACTATAGACAGGACCATTCCGCCTATCGTAGCGGGTGGCTGCTTGTTCCCACCCACCCTTTACCCCGCCGGAGCCTTATCTCTTCTCCCCTGAAGCAGGCAGGTCAGGCACAGTTGGAGCTGGTTCTGACATTGTTAAACTTGCAGCCATGCACCGACTCCAACACTCCTGACTGTTGAAAGGACAAGGCTCAGAAAATACGAATATGTCAAAAGCTTTATACACCTTGGTGGAGCGGGCCAAGGCCCCCCTAGATCTCGAGGCCCTAAGCTTAAGCTTGTCTAGCTTATACGTAAATCCGGCCCTGATCACAAAGGCTGGCTCCATCCTTGGGGCGGAGTTAGATTCATGGGAGATGGTCTTGGAGGGAAGGATGCTCCTCAAACTGCGGTGCACCTTGGACAATACAGCTCAACCCTCCATGACACACTGGTCAACCTGAGAAGCACTTCAGCAAAAGACTGGTTCCATCAAGATGCAATAAGGAAAACCACATGAGACCCTTTAGGCCTGTGGCTATCAAATTGTACAACTCCTCCCTCTTCTGTCGTGGGGTAGACTGACACCCCTCCCCCCTCCCCCTCCCCTCCCCTCCCCAATCCTTCCACTGGCCACTTTAATGTAATGTTTCATGTATCTTGTTGTGTGTTATGACTGATGGAGGATCTATTTCCCTCCTGGGGTAAATAAAGTTCTATCCCATAGTAGCTGTGGGGAGATCGGCACCAGTTGGCTTTGACTATTGGTTGGAGAAGCACCTGAGGCTTGGGCGTGTTCAATCCTAGTCTTGCAAGTAAAATATGTTCATGTCTCTGCCCCAACAGCTGATTTAAAAAAAACATTTGGACCGGTCAACAGAAATATAATATGTCAGGCCACACCGGCAACGATCAGATCACCACCATGTACTCAAAACAAACTTGTTTTTTTTTAAGGAGAGGATAAAGCTGGTGGAATAACTTGTCACCGTCCATTTGCAACCAGTGTTAATACGTGCGACTCGGACATAATGGCAACAAATATGAGAAACATCACGAGAATCGAGTGCGTCTCATCGGGTATGTGTCATTTAGGTCAGGCCAATATTAATGTTGTAAACTGAAGCGAGTTATATGTTGGACTTTTAACTCTGCATTTGAAGGCGGAATCAAATGCTATTTTTTATTTTTTTTTTAAACACGAAGAACAGAAGAGGTTAATTAGTAATTACATCATGATTGAGTTTAAGATGCTTCCAGCGTTTGTTCCACCTACCCGAGCGTAAACAAAATTAACTTCCTGTGCAGGCATGTCTACTTTTGAGCATTAATATGTTCCATATGCATGAGATATTAAAGAATAAAGCTCTACAGAACAGGGACAACACGAGATATTCCAAGTAGAAACGGAAAGGCAAACACAATGTGCTGGAGTGAGTAACAGCGGGCCAGGCAGCATCTCTGGAGAAAAGGAATGCGGACCCTTCTTCAGACCTTGTATAAGCAGAATGGGATTTTCTTGGGTACTTTGAATATTTCTTTGGGTATTTGGAGCGATAGACGGGGATGGTTGGGAGTACCTCGGCAATCAACAGTCTCTGTGACGGGACTCTGTGACGTGTCCCATGTTGATGTTTACAAGCATTCGATCTGTGGTCTCCTTGCCCTGTTGTTGACCTATCCTGTGGTGTTGGAGTGTGCGAGATTCCGATCCCGGACGGCGAGTTGCCAAGATGAATGTATCTATTCCTTAACCAATGAGCAGCAATCTCCCTGTATAAATAGAGACCAGCACAGGCGTTGCAACTAACTATTCGAGCATGCAAGATCGTTGGAGAAACTTGGTGTCGACGTTTCGTTTGCTATTTTTTCTGTAGTGCATCAGGTAAGAACATTGACTTCAGTTACTTTTCCTTATTAATTTTAGCTGGATTGCATAAACGATTAAATCAATAATTTTGCATTAAATTAACCCACTTTACCATAAGAAACACAGGTGGATGTGCAATGTGAAATAGCATCCGATACGTTCTTGTACTGTAAATGTTTTTTTTTGACCCAGCATCTCAGCACTCTCGACACTGATAGTAGTTGGATTAAAGTAGGAAAACGGTGGAAACACTCCACGGGTCGAGCAGCATCTGTGTGAGTTTGAGTTGTTTCCAGACGATTATCCGAGAAATCCTTGAGGCAGGGGTGGGTGGAGGGACCAGAGCAGTGTTACAGTGGATACACACGCAGTGCTGGAGTAACAGTGCTGGAGCAGCAATCTGACCAGTCTGAAGAAAGATTCCAACCTGAAACTTCACCCAACCCTTTTCTCCAGAATTGCTGTCAGAGTTACTCCAGAGTTACTCTGCTTGTGCTTCCTAGAACCAAGAATAGGGTGGTGACGACTGGAGAGACAGCGGACAGCTCGGAAAGACGGCAACCAGGGCGGGGCGGTTTGGCAGCCCAACCCGCATCCTCTGAGAGGAGGAGACCCAATCAAACTACGGATAAACTCATAAACAAATACCCCCAGGGGTGCCCGGGGGAGGATGAGCATCCCAATTTGACGGATCAAAGGCTAATGGCAATGGACAACCGACTATTAGCAATGTTACAAAATTTTGAGATTTTAAAAATCAAGTCTGCAATTTATCCCATCAGATAAAGCATAAAAAGAAGTTTAATTTGACACCTAATTTACTTTCATATCTTCAGTATTAAGAAAGTTATGGCCATTTTCATACTCGGAAATGAGCATCTTGCTTCCCATTGCCTTTCAATTGACTTAACTCAAAAGCTGTGATCTGGAAAAGTTAAAAGCCCATAACCTTCTTAAAAATTAAGAGAAATCAATGAAATTTTCAGTTATTATAGATTGAAGCATTCTGAAACAAATATGAAACAATCTTACTTGGATTACCTGAAATTAAAGCATATAATTAGTTAGTTATCTAATTGTAGCTAATTACAAAATTCAATGAGTAGATCTAAACATCTATCCATTTCTTAAGAAAAGATAAACTTTTTTTAAATTGCCTAAGTGTCCAAATAACATTCACACAATAATCCACAATATAACATAATTTTTAAATCTCATTTTCATGAATTTCTGGGCCAAATGGAAGGAATTTAGTGTTTAATGCCTGTAAATTAATGGCCATTTAAATCAACTAGCGAGTGGGTTTTAGTGGAATGCAGTGGATTGGAACGTTGCGGTTAGCGGTGAAGTCGGGAGGAAAAATACTGTTTGTTCATAGATTTTTTGGGAACCCATTTCGCAACATAAAAATATTATTAAAGCCTCCCGAAAAACCAACTTTTAATATAAAAATAAACTACCTTTTTTTCTCCCCTACGGAAAATCCTTCCGGTTGTCAGTGCTCACGGCTTTTGAAGGTGATTTTTAAATTACTCTAGTTAACAAATAATTTAGAGTAATTTAAAAATACCTTCATTGATGAAATGTCGGAGCGATTTTTCTTCCGCAACGAAATCGCCCGACATTCATCGATTATCCAGGTCTGTGGAAAAACGGCACTTTAAGCCCGCCCCCCTCTGAAAGGCGCTAAAGTCGCGCATACGGGGAGCGGCAGAAGTGCAGCGCCGCTGAAGGTAAGTTTTGCAACATACCTACGACTATGAGTATGAAATGCAGATGTGGAAAGGTCTGCAAGAACAGCCGAGGCCTGAAGATTCACCAGCCCTGGATGAAGTGTTTGGAGGGAGAGGGGGTGTCACATCGCACAGGTATTTTACCTGGTGAGACATAGGAGGGGCCGGGCCCGGAAGCACCCCATAGAGCCCAAAGCATCCAAGTGGCACAACTAGTCCCTCAGAACAGTCCTCCGGAGAAGGTTCGAGTCAAATGGCCACAGGCTATCGAGGGCAATCTGGCATCAGTTCGATGAGGATGTCGACAAGAGTCAAGAGTCTTTTATTTTCATACGTCACGGATGGGACAATGAAATTCTTACTTGCTGCAGCACAACAGAATATATGAATATGTAAACATTGTATATAATGGGGAAAAAAAGTTCAATAAATAACAAATATAGTGTAAATAACAAATAATAATAGTCTTTTGGAGTTCAGAGCTCATAGCTTATTCACTGATGGGTGTGGAGCAGTAGCTGTTCCTGAACCTGGACATTACAGTATTCAGGCTCCTCTACCTTCTTCCTGATGGCAGTGGTGAGATAAGTGTGTGGCCAGGATGGTGTGGGTCCTTGATGATTTTGGCTGCTTTTTTGAGGCAGCGACTACGATAGATCCCTTCGACGGTGGGGAGGTCAAAGCCGGTGATGGACTGGGCAGTGGTCACAACTTTTTGTCGTCTTTTTCGCTCCTGGACGTTCAAGTTACCGAATTAGGCCTTGATGCAACCAGTCAGAATGCTCTCTACCGAGCACCTACCGAGAGAGCACCAAGGTGTTCCGAGTACTGTGCACCCAAGGTTCAAGAACCAACAGCGAAGGGAGGCGTGGATCGAAGGCTACAGATAATGACGACAATCATCGTCAGCCTAGCTGCGGAAAGGTTTGGAGCAGTGGAGAAGAAGCCAGCCAGAAAACTTTTCACCATGAACCAACGAGCAACAAAGATCCACAAGATCCGCAGGAGCTGAAGTCCCTCAAGAACCAGTACAAAGACTTTCAGATCCTGAAAGTCATCTGGAGGAGAGGGAAGGTGGCGCAGCAGTGGAGATTCGCTGAAGGAATCTGGATCCCAAAGGAAGAAGATTCCAAGAAGATCGATCAGTTCAGGATCATCTCCTGGCTAAGCGTTGAAGGCAAGATTTTCATAAACAGCTAACATTATCTGATCTTGATCTTTCGTCAGAATTAGTCGGTTAGATCCCTAGATACATAGACAATAGGTGCAGGTGTAGGCCTTTCGGTCCTTTGAGCCAGCACCGCCATTCAATGTGATCATGGCTGATCATCAGTACCCCGTTCCTGCCTTCTCCTCATACCCTTTGATTCTGCAAGCCCTAAGAGCTCTATCCAACTCTATTTTGAATGCATCCAGTATATTGGCCTCCGCTGCCTTCTGAGGCAGAGAATTCCACAAATTTACAACTCTTTGTGTGAAAAAGTTTTCCCTCATGTCAGTCCTAAATGGCCTACCCCTTATTCTTAAACTGTGGTCCCTGGTTCTGAACTCCCCCAACATTTGCTGGAAGATTGTTCCCGATGTTGGGGGAGTCCAGAACAAGGGGTCACAGTCTAAGGATAAGGGGGAATTCCTTTAGGACCGTGATGAGGAAAACATTCTTTACACAGAGAGTGGTGAGTCTCTAAAATTCTCTGCCACAGAAGGTAGTTGAGGCCAGTCCATTGGCTATATTTAAGAGGGCGTTAGATGTGGCACTTGTGGCTAAAGGGATCAGGGGGTATGGAGAGAAGGCAGGTACGGGATACTGAGTTGGATGATCAGCCATGATCACATTGAATGGCGGTGCAGGCTCGAAGGGCCGAATGGCCTACTCCTGCACCTATTTTTCTATGTTTCTATGTTTCTATCGGGACCATGCATCGAGAGTGTCCATTCCCTTAATAATTTTACTTTTCTATAAGATTGCCTTCATCCCAAATTCCAGTGAATACAAGCCCAGTCGCTCCATTCTTTCATCATATGCCAGTCCCGCCACCTTGTGAAACTACGCTGCACTCCCTCAACAGCATGAATGTCCTTCCTCAAATCATGAGATCAAAACTGCACACAATACTCTAGGTGTGGTCTCACCAGGGCCCTGTACAACTGCAGAAGGACCTTCTTGCTCCTACACTCAACTCCTCTCGTTATGAAGGCCAACATGCCATTAGCTTTCTTGACTGCCCGTTGTACCTGCATGCATACTGATATAAATTTAAAAGGCTGCTTATCTGAAATGGTTTATTTTGTTGAGTTTTGAGTGCTGTAATGCACCAAGTTGAGGAGATGCTATTTCATGAGTTAGTATTGGGTTTTTTTGTAGTGCTGCCGGAGGTCAAAGGGTGGTCAGGGTGGATGGAAGATTGAAGCCAATTAATTCTAACCTATAGTTGGGGCACGGTGGTGCAGTGGTAGAGTTGCTGCCTTACAGCGCCAGAAACCTGGAATCGATCCTGACTGTAGGTGCTGTCTGTATGGAGTTTGTATGTTCTCCTCGTGAGCACGTGGATTTTCTCCGGGAGCTCCGGTTGCCTCCCACACTCCAAAGACATACAGGTTTGTAGGTTAATTGGCTTGGGTAAAAAGTGTAAATTGACCCTTGTATGTAGGATAGTGTAGGGGGAAATCACTGGTCGGCGCGGACTCGGTAGGCCAAAGGGCCTGTTTCCGCTCCTTATCTCTAAACTAAGCTAAACTAAGACTCTGGTCCGAGCCAGTCGGCGCGGATTTAGTGGGCCAAAGTGCCCCTTTCCACGCTGTATCTGTAAACTAAACTAAACAAAACATCTATATTTGGTTTTCTTCAGGTTAATCCTTGTTTCTCTTCTTTCCCTCCATGAATGGTCTTTCAGTGCCCACCACAACTCCACCAAGGGGTATAACTGTGAAGTCCTATCATTAATGCCTGTTCCTTGCCTGTATTATTGGGATGGCCAGGGGTAGATTCATGAATGCAGCCATGCAGCTGGCGAGTACGGGATCCAACTGAGAACCAGCTAAGGTTCTGGCTTCTCATTCACTCAATCTATTCAAGTCACCTTGCAGCCTCCTAGCATCCTCCTCACAGCTAAGACTGCTCCCCAGCTTCGTGTCATTGGCAAACTTGGAGATGTTACATTCAATTCCCTCGTCCAAATCATTAACATATATTGTAAATAGTTGGGGTCCCAGCACCGAGCCTTGCGGTACCCCACTAGTCACTGCCTGACATTCTGAAAAGGACCCGTTTACTCCTACTCTTTGCTTCCTGTCTGCCAGCCAGTTCTCTATCCACATCAATACTGAACACCCAATACCGTGTGCTTTAAGTTTGTATACTAATCCCTTGTGTGGGACCTTGTCGAAAGCCTTCTGGAAGTCCAGATATAACACATCCACTGGTTCTCCCTTATCCACTCTGCTAGTTACATCCTCGAAAAAGTCTATAAGATTCGTCAGACATGAGTTACCTTACATAAATCCATGCTGACTTTGTCCAATGATTTCACCACTTTCCAAATTTCTCTCTCCCTCCCTTTTTAAAAAGTGGGGTTACATTAGCTACCTTCCAATCCTCCGGAACTACTCCAGAATCGAAAGAGTGTTGAAAAATTATCACTAATGCATCCACTATTTCTGGGGCTACTTCCTTAAGTACTCTGGGATGCAGCCTATCTGGCCCTGGGAATTTTAATCCATTCAATTTACCTAACACCACTTCCTGGCTAACCTGGATTTCACTCAGTTCCATCTTATTTGACCGCCGGTCCCCTGCTATTTCCGGCAGATTATTTATGTCTTCCTTAGTGAAGACAGAACCAAAGTAGTTATTCAATTGGTCTGCCATGTCCTTGTTCCCCATGATCAATTCACCAGTTTCTGACTGCAAGGGACCTACATTTGTTTTAACTAATCCTTTTCTCTTCGCATATCTATAAAAACCTTTGCAGTCAGTTTTTATGTTCCCTGCCAGTTTTCTTTCATAATCTATTTTCCCTTTCCTAATTAATCCCTTTGTCCTCCTCTGCTGGACTCTGAATTTCTCCCAGTCCTCAGGTAGGCTGCTTTTTCTGGTTGATAGGACTTATCAGTGAATTATAAACTCGGCTGCAGCTAAGAGGGAGGAGATTGATGGGATGGATAAGCAGGCCGTTTGGCACATTCTAAATTATTTCTGTTTTTGATTGGCCACTGTATACTACATTCACAGTCACTCTAGGTACTTGGACAAAGAAATCTGCCTTTGCTATGAGGATGCCCTTGGGATGTGGAAACTGATCTCCATATCTGAGGCGTCTTGGAACTTAAATATCAGATGGGCCTTGTCTCAGTTGTTTGGAGTAAAGTCTGGTTTTGTACACCTCACAGTATGGTTCAGTGATGACTTGGAGCTAGTCCCTGCACATGAATGAGGATGGCCTTGCTTCAGCAAAGGTTAGACAATTTCCCTGTTGACGGTGCATTGGCTTCACTCCACTGGGGAGCTTGATGGAGATGAGGTGCACTATTGAGATTGAGGATTACAACATCACCAGAGTGCCGTGACCTTGGCCTGCACTGGGACTGTGGTGGACCAATCAGTTGGAGTCATGCCATAGGGTGGCAAACATAGAATGGAGATGGGTTTCTGAGTGGAGTCGAATTTTGAACCAGGTTATTTACATTCCTCTCATTTGACAGCAACAAAGTACTTTCAGGTGGATGTTTATTGGCATTGTTGCACAATGAAAATCATGGCCATTGTTGCTCTTGAGGGACAGAATTCACACTGACCTGGGTAGCTCTCTTCCATAGGAATGCAGAGGACTTAGGTGGCGATCTTGCCATTGGCAGAAAATAGACAATCCCTCTGATTTTTACATTCCCCTTTCTTGCAGTTGGTCACGATTGCAGCATTTCAGAGGTCTCCTGCCAAACTCTCCTCCAAATTCACTTAAAGGTAAGTTGTAGATGTCAGGAGTTGTTCTTTGCACAGGGGATAGTGGATCTTTGGAATAGACCAGCCTCTGATATGTGGAGAAGGATTCTCTAGTGCTTTAAGCAGGAGCTCCAGCTATTATTCTTATCCCAAGGAATTGATGGACTGATTACAATTGTGTAAATGGAAGAAAGAGTTTCTCAGACATTTTACCCCAAAGCTCCTCCATAATTTTCTGGTCAATTCTCTCTCTAGTTTTGGATGGGTTATGGGCCTGTCCCATTTAGGCGATGTTTTAGACAACTACAGACGACTAGTTTGTCGCCACATGTTCGCCGGTGGTTGCCGGGAGTAGTCTCCTCAGTCACGCAAAAGGTCGTAGCGTCTTTCTGGTCGCCGCTAAATTTTCAACATGTTGAAACATTTTCGACGACAGTGGGTTTGACGCCAATGAGCGTAGCTTGACTTCTCCTGACGTAGGTGCTGTCGTAGGTTGTCGCCAGGATGACGTAGGTTGTCGCTGGTTATTCGGTGACCTGCCATGACTATGACAGTCGCCAGCAGTTGCCTAAAAAATCGCCAAGTGGGACAGGCCCATTAGGAGTGTTTTCACAACTGGTAATATCATGCTTTAATAGAGTCATAGCGTGATAGAGTGATACAGCGTGGAAACAGGTCCAAACCGACCAACATGTCCCAGCTACACAAGTCCCACCTGCCTGCATTTGACCCATATCTCTCCAAACCAGTCCTATCCATGTACCTGTCTGGGGCAGACTGGTGGGACTAAGGGCCTTTGACAGTTCATAAATTGAGTTTCCTTTTGTTCTTCTACAAGATTTGTAGGTAAGCAGAATGCATGGGCTCCAGTGATAATGAACTTGGCAACTACTGGTCCTTGCAATCTATTCTGGCCATACTTTAAAAGCTCTGCTGTTTTTGTTTTTTTATCCCCCTTGAGGAGGAAAAAACAAGGTGTTCAGTATCCTTAATTTTACTTTCTTGCAGGTTTGATTGAAGAATGGTGAATGTGCAAGATTGTTCACTTCCTAGTCACCTGTAAAAAAGACTGAATATGGTTGGATTAAAGCCCCTGGATGTCCCTCCACCATCTAGTATAAAAATGGTTGGTGCCGGAACAGCAGCTTGCATTGCCGATCTCATTACATTCCCTCTTGATACGACCAAAGTGAGATTACAGGTAAATGTTTTGCATGGATTGGTGAATATATCTCCTGTTATTTCTCTTGACTACCACCATGGCATTGTTGGTCAGTATACTTCCTAATTGGATAAAGATATCTGTGTATAAATTGCTACAGCATCAATACTTTGTTTTTCATGTACGATGTTCACCTTGCAACTTGTGGAATAACATGGATGGATAGGGAAGCGCAGGAGGATGAGGGGTGATCTTACAGAGGTGTACAAAATCATGAGAGGAATAGATCGGGTAAACACACAGGGTTTTTTTTTGCCCAGAGAAGGGGAATCGAGAACCAGAGGACATAGGTTTCAGGTGAGGGGAGAAAGATTTAATAGGAACCTGAGGGGTAACTTTTTAACGTAAAGGGTGGTAGGTCTATGGAACACGGAGGAGGTAGTGGAGACAGGTACTATTGCAATGTTTAAGAAACATTTCGACAGGTACATGAACTGGATAGCTTTGGAGGGATATGCGCTAAACGTGGGTACAGCTGGCGGAACTAGTGTAGATGGGACATGTGTGGGCAAGTTGCGCCAAAGGATTTATTTCCACACTGTACGAGTCTATGAGTATTAATACATAAGAGCATAAATAGGCCCTGAGCCAGTTCTGCCATTCTGCCAATTGCACAAAAAAGCTCAACATGTTCATGGAGCCAATTACAGACAAATAACTCTTAGGATTCTCAACCTCAAGATCAAGATCAAGAGATAAAGAGAGTTTATTGTCATGTGTCCCAGAGAGGACAATTAAATCCTTGCTTTGCTTCGGCACAACAGAACATAGTAAGCATAAATAAATACAGAACTGATCAGTGTGACCATATACTATTGATTATATATATACACACACATAAATAAGCATATAAAGTGCAATGGGCTATTAATGTGCAGAGTTTTGTTTGAGTTGAGTTTAATATCCCGATGGTTGTGGGGAAGTAGCTATTCCTGAACCTGGATGTTGCAGATGTCAGGCTCCTGTACCTCCACCTGAAGGCAGCGGGGAGACGAGTGAGTGGCCAGGATGGTGTGGATCCTTGATGATGCTGGCAGCCTTTTTGAGGCAGCGACTGCGATAGATCCCCTCGATGGTAGGGAGGTCAGAGCCGATGATGGACTGGGCAGTGTTTACAACTTTTTGTAGTCTTTTCCGCTCCTGGGCGCTTAAGTTGCCGAACCAAGCCACGATGCAACCGGTCAGCACGCTCTCTACTGTGCAGCTGTAGAAGTTCGGGAGAGTCCTCCTTGTCATACCGACTCTCCATAATCTTCTCAGGGAGTAGAGGCGCTGATGTGCATTCTTTATAATTGCATCAGTGTTCTCGGACCAGGAGAGATCTTCAGAGATATGCACGCCCAGGAATTTTAAGCTCTTGACCCTCTCCACCATCGACCCATTGATATAAACAGGACTGGGTCCCCATCCTACCCCTTCCAAAGTCCACAATCAATTCCTTGGTTTTGCTGGTATTGAGAGCCAGGCTATTGTGCTGGCACCATTTGGTCAAACGGTCGATCTCCCTTCTATACTCTGACTCATCTCCATCAGTGATACGTCCCACAATAGCGGTGTTGTCATCGAACTTGATGATGGAGTTTGCACTATATCCGGCTACGCAGTCATGAGTATAGAGTGAGTACAGCAGGGGGCTGAGCACGCAGCCTTGAGGTGCTCCCATGCTGATAGTTATCGAGGCTGACACATTTCCACCAATATGGACTGTGGTCTGTGAATGAGGAAGTCGAGGATCCAATTGCAGAGAGGTGTGCAGAGACCCAGTTCTGAGAGTTTGGTAACCAGCTTGGAGGGGATTAAATGCCGAGCTGTAGTCAGTGAATAGCAGCCTGACATATAAGCTTTTGTTGTCCAAGTGGTCCAGAGCGAAGTGGAGAGCCAGCAAGATCGCATCCACCATTGATCTGTTGTGGCAGTAAGCGAACTGCAGTGGCTCAAGGTTTTTGTCGAGGTAGGAGTTGATTTGCGCCATGATCAACCTCTCAAAGCACTTCACCACCACTGACGTTATTGCCACTGGTCGATAGTCATTGAGGCACGTCACCTTGCTCTTCTTGGGCACTGGTATAATTGATGCCCTTTTAAAGCAGGTGGGAACTTCAGACCTCAGAAGTGAGAGGTTGAAAATGTCCGTTAAAAACTCCAACCAGTTGGTCCACACAGGCCCCGCCACAGCTGCTGAACATCTGTCTCAGCCTCCACCTTGGAGCAGAAGTCCCTTTTGGCCCTTTTTGATGGCCGTATCTGGACTTCTTGTAGTCCTTGGTATCTTCAGACATGAATCCCCGGTGTCTGGCCTTCAGAAGAGTGCGAATCTCAGAAATTCATACAAGGCTTCTGATTGGGAAACACTCGGAAGGTTTTTTGTTGGGATGCAGTCCTCTACACATTTCTTTATGAAGTCTGTCACGGCTGTGGCGTATTCATTCAGGTCCATTGCAGAGTCCCTGAAGATTTGCCCAGTCTACAGACTCCAAACAGTCCTGGAGGTGTTCCTCTGCCCCCCTCCCCGCCCCCCCCCCCCCCCCCCCCCCCCGACCAGTTCTGTACAGTCCTCACTTCTGGGCACTTTAATTGCTGCCTGTAGGCAGGAAGAAGCAGCACCGTTGTATGGTCGGATTTACCGAAGTGAGGGCGAGAGATAGAGCGATAGGTATCCTTGTTGGTGGTGTAGCAGTTGTTGAGGGTGTTTGGTCCTCTAGTACAGTAGGAGGCATGTTGGTGGAAGTTAGGGAGCGATTTCTGAGAGACAAAATGTATTCATGTTCTTCTCTAATAGATTATTGATTAGTACAGGTGTCAGAGGTTATGAGGAGAAGGCAGGAGATTGGGGTTAGGAGGGAGAGATAGATCAGCCATTATTGAATGGTGAAGTATACTTGATGGGCCGAATGGCCTAATTTTACCCCTTATGATCTTATGATAAATCACATTCTTAAACAACGCTTCCTTATTCCTGGTTTCTCCGTATTCTCCGTATTCCTGGAGTTATCTATTCAAGTATGGCCAGTTATCCATTTCAACTTTCACTGGTACAACATGAATGTAGAATGTGCCAAGCTGCTCTACAGGAAAATGTTTTTGAAAAAATCACCAATAAGCCAAAGAGGGCAAATGCTGGAAATGCTCAGCAGGTCAGCCAGCAAAGTGCAGGGAGAGGAACAGATATTGTAAAAATGTTTACTAATGGAGGACCTGAGTGGGTGAGGCAGCTTCTGTGGAGACAGAGGGATAGTCAACGTTTTAGGTAACGACCCTGCTCGAGTCCCGATGCAGAGTTCCGACTCAAAACATCGGCCATCCCTCTGCCTCCACAGATGCTGCCTGCTTGAGTTACCAAACCAGACCATGTTAACGCTCACTACCATACATGTGTAGAAGTGCCCGGTATATTGTAATGATCTGAACAAGAAAGTGAATTACTTTCATCTGGAATCTTTTAATGGACCTCTTGTAGTATGGTATTGCTGATACAAATAATGGGTGACTCGACCTCTAAAAATGGGGATTTTTGTCCTCTTTCACTTCTCCTGAAGATTGAAGTTGGTGGTTTCCTTAACAGTGATTGCTGACTGTTGCTGTGTAGGGAGCTTTGTAGATCCCTTTGTGTGTAGCTCCATGGGAAATTGCACTGCCCGAGCAGCCAGTCTGGGTGGGACTTCTGTTCTCTTTTAATCCCAGTCGCAACGCAAGTTGAACTTGTTTGGTTGCGATATGATTTCTCTAACTTCTAGTATCCCTGGCCTTTCCTCTCTCTCCATCCCACCCCCACCCAAGCCGCACCAGCTTCTTGTTTTCGCCCAACAAAACAACTAACAACGGCCTGTTTTCTTTATCATCGTTACTTTTTTCCATATCTTTTATTCATTGTTCTATATATTTCTCTACATCATTGTTTATATCTCTTGTTTCCCTTTCCCGTGACTTTCAGTCTGAAGAAGGGCCTTGACCCGAAAGGTCGCCTATCTCCTTTGCTCCTTAGATGCTGCTGCACCCGCTGAGTTTCTCCAGCTTTTTGTGTAACCTTCTATCCAGAGATGCTGCCTATCCCGTTGAGCTTTTTGTGTCTGTTTTTGATTTAAACCAGCATCTACAGTTCCTTCCTACACACTTGTTTGGTTGAGATGGCCACTGCCCTTGTTTGATTATTCCATGCAAGGGGAATGGATCAATTTGTTCAATCTTCTTTCGGGTCCATCTTCCATGTTTCAAATGTTAACATCGCTGTCATCGTCCGTCCTGAAAAAGACGCAAGCTTCCGGCGACAATCAGTGGGAACCATCACTTGTTGCAATAGATGATGGTGGTAGCAGAATTAGTTCAGGTTACTTCCAGTTTCCGGCCCCGCGACCTGGACACTTCTGCTATGCGGCCACTCTGCTCCCTGAGGAAAAGCTAGTGTGAAAGAAATTCAGTTCCCACTTCCTCTTTAGTCAATAGAAACTAGGTTAATACTGAATCATCATCATGTGGTCAATCACACTTAAAATATTGTTAAATAACCACATTTTTGTGAGGCAACAAGGTAGTTGTGTGAAGTAAAGGGCAATGAGTGCTTGGGAGTGTTTCGAATCTAGAACCAGTTCTTGGAATGCAGACAAACTGGTGGAGGAACTCAGTGAGTCTGTTAGGAGTAAAGGAATTGTTGACATTCAGGTCAAGAAATTGCATCAGATTCTGATACAGTACAATATCAGATTTTAAATGAATTGCCTTCAAATTCCTTTCTGTGAATTGGAATTTTTAAATGGCATAAATAAAAACTGAAATGCTTGTCGGAAGGTATGGTGAGATTTTTATTGGGTTTGCATATATCTGCCAGATTTGAGCATTCATATACTGGTCTAATTTGGTATTATAATTACTCTGGCCTGTCTAGGTCACACACGAGTCTAATCATAGTTTTGGATTTACTGTCTGGATCTAACAAGGTTACCTGATTTAATATTGACTTTGGCTGAATTTATCTTAATCTGGTCATAGTCCTTTTGACCCAGCACTACTTCAAGCCAACAGATTGGCACTTCTGTCTATTGCTAATACCCAACTCTTACCTTTCCCAAAGCTGGCATGTTTTCTTAAAGCTAGGATTTTACTCCATTGTGATCGATGGCTGTTGTGTGTGTGCCCTGCTTCTGTATGAGGTTGGGGTAGCCTTAGGTTGGCACTTCCAGCATTTCCTTTCTGTTGAAAACCGGTGCACTGCTCGGATATCTATCCTTTCAGTCAGCCCAGATCTCCAAAACAACAGAGGGCCTGTGGATGGGAGATCCTAATTGACTGATGGGACTCACATCTGTATGGATGCAGAATTTTTAAGCACTCCACGCAAACTTCTCAAAATGCTCTATGTATGCTCAAAATACTCAAGGTATGTCAACTTTGAAGAAGTTCTGCTCTCCAACTGGAGTTCTGCAACATCCTCTCTCACTGCTCTCTCTCCATGATTTCTACTGCTCTCTGGCACTACGGCCATGTTTTAACCTGGGCAAGCTACCACAGCCACGTATGTTTCTTCGGCGCTTGCCTGAGCCCCCATCTTGTGCCTCATGGTTTCCAATCTCATTATGGACTCCACCCTTCGGGGCGACACAATGGCACAGCAGTAGAGTTGCCTTGCAGCACCACAGACCTGGGTTTCATCTTGACTATGTGTGCTGCCTAGATGGAGTTTCTACCTTCTCCACTTGATCGTGTGTGTTTTCTCCAGGGGCTCCGGTTTCCTGCCACATTTTAGAGACATAGGCTAATGAGCTTCAGTAAAAATTGTAATTTGAGTGTAGTGTGTGTTATTGTAACAGGGATTGCTAGTCGGCATGCATTTGGTGGGCCAAAGGGCCTGTTTCCACACAGTAACAAAACTTCATGAGGTGGTCTGTTGCTGGCCCTGTTTTTTTTTCTGGTCTTCTCTATCTTTCAGTCAAAAGAAATCTTCTGACCTGAAACGTCGCCTATACCATTTCTCCAGAGATGCTGCCTGACCTGCTGAGATACTCCAGCATTTTGTGTCTATCTTCGATATAAACTAGCACCTGCAGTTCCTTTCTACTAGAAATGCATCTCCACCTCCATGTGATTTGCAAACTCTCTGCAGTAAACTTGCCAACAATCCGGTTGCAATTGGTGTATTTTGGTGCCACTTACAGTAGGTCATTGCATATCAGGGGGGGGAGATTGCAGCCTTTATTCTTCCTGCCGCCCCCCCCCCCCCTCCCCACCCCCCACCTCCACATCTGTCTGAAGAAGGGTCTTGACCCAAAACGTCATCTATTCCTTCGCTCCATAGATGCTGCCGGTGAGGTTTCTCCGGCATTTTTGTCTACCTCAGATATGTTACTATCTGTCACCTAGCATTTCCCCAACACATTTTCCCAGGAATGAATCAGAGAATGGCTTGTCAGCACATGACATATGATGTCTGTTTCTAGTGAGTTTAGAAGATTTATAATGCATGTGTTCATGCATGAAAGTTGTTTATGGATCACTGAGATTTAGTTTTAGTTTAGTGAACCAGCGTAGGCCGAGTCTGCACCGACCAACAGTCACCCCGTACACTAGTTCTATCCTGGGAACACTCAGGGAACAATTTATGGAAGCCAATTAACCTACAAACCTGCACATCTTTGGAATGTGGTAGGAAACCGGAGAACCCTGAGAAAACCATGCAGTCACAGGGAGAACACGCAAACTCTGGTCAGGATCGAACCGTGGTGTCTGGCGCTGTAAGGTGGCAACTCTACCACTGCGCCACCGTGCCATTTGATGAAGTCTCAAAAAATAGACAAACCACTGGAAATCTATAAAAGTGGGGAGAATTGAAAAGCAAAAAATACAGATAAAAATATTCTTCAACTTGATCAATGCTTTTGGCCTGCAGTTGACTTGAGAGAAGTATGTCTGCTATGCTCACCTGGCATGGTGCAGTCTCTGTTTGCAGTTTGCAAACGATCAGATCATGACAAGTCAAGAGTGTTTATCATCATATGCCCCGAAACGGAACAAAGAAATTCTAACTTCTTCCGGTTGGTAGTCATTGAGGCATGTCGCCTTACTCTTCTTGGGCACTGATAATATCGATGCCCTTTTAAAGCAGTCTTCAAAGAGGAATTTCTGGAGGGAATTGCAATAGATACGAAAATCATTCCTGTTGTTTTACATTCTCTGCGGGAATCAGGAAAGAATAATGGTTATGTCCTGCAAGCGGGGAAGGTTGGAAATTTGGGGCAACAAACAATTTGCTGGAGGAACTCAGTGGGTCAAGCAGCATCTATGAGGTGGAAAAAGAATGGATTGAGAGTGGAGAGAGGCAGAATAAAGAGAAGAGGGAGAGTCTGATTCTGGGGTCAGTGGGTGATTGGTGAACTGTAGATGGGCAAATCTTGTGTCATAATGCTCTGGATTTTAACAAGGAATCCATTGATATTGGCTTGCACGGAACCAATGTCAACAAGATATAGGGTTACACAAAAAGCTGGAGAAACTCAGCGGGTGCAGCAGCATCTAAGGAGTGAAGGAGATAGGCGACGTTTCGGGTCGAGACCCTTCTTCAGACTGCACAGATATATCCTTGTTATAAACTCCAACACATGTTCTGTGCGTTATTAAAAATATCCATATCTGGCTTTGTTTAAATTTAATGTGAAAGGGCCCTGGATTGTGATATGAACTCTGGCCCTTGTGCATGTGGGTATGAAGAAAGATCCTGACTCAAAACATCATCTATTCCTTTTCTCCAGAGATGCTGCCTGACCCACTGAGTAATTCCGTAGACACTTTGTGTCTATCCTCTGTGCAGAAAATCACATGCACCACTGTCCTAATTTGGAAGCCTGAATTCTTCAACAGCTAACTTCTATTATCACTTATCTTTATTCTGTGCCAATTTTCTCATAACATTTGTGTTAATTAAATTATTATCATTTTTCTAATAATTGCATTAATTAACTTATTATTAATGTCATTTTGCAATAATAAATGTTTCATTAACATAATAATAATTCATTAACATAGGCTGTAATGTTTCCCAAGGCAATTGGCTACTTTGCAATTGAAATGATAACAGATTGAGGTGTGAGGCTACGGTTCTAATAAATAACATTGAGAATTGATCAATCAAAATGAAATCCTGTTTATTATGATGCACAGATTCAAGGGGAATCTAAATCTGCAAACCGTGTGAATGCACTGAAGTACAGAGGGGTCTTTAGTACGATAGCTACAATTGTGAAGACTGAAGGAGTGGGAAGTCTCTACAATGGCCTGGTCGCTGGTCTTCAACGTCAGATGAGTTTCGCATCGGTGCGCATTGGGCTTTATGATACTGTTAAAGTGTTCTACTCCAATGGATCTGACAGTAAGTATCCATCGCAGGTGTGTGCACAGTATCTTCATATCTATGGTAAGATGTATATTACATATTAGTACACGAAGGATTGTAAGAGATTTCAGGAAGGCAAAGTAAAAAACTTTGTAAGTAGGGATTAGAGCAGATGAACCAATAATAGTTTGATTAGTGTTCAGAAAGCTTGGATTTTTTGGAAAACAAGAACTTGCATATCTAAGATGACCGATAAGAGCTCAGAGAGAAAATATGGTGCGTTTTTTAATTAAGCACCAATTTGCGGATTCCAGTTCCCGTAATGGTGATGGAAGCAAACACAACAAAGTGCAAAATAGAACTGATGTGTTTTTGGAAAGAATTAACCAGTGTGGGGCTATAGAGAAAATGGAAAGTTTGGATATATGTTTCAATGAGCTGTAAAAGAGCCGAGTGGCGATTGACTGTGCCGTATAAATGGACTGGACAAGCTAGGTGCAGGAAAAATGTTCCCAATGTTGGGTGAGTCCAGAACCAGGGGCCACAGTCATAGAATGGAGGTAATTTAAGACTGAGGTGAGAAATAACTTTTTCACCCAGAGAGTTGTGAATTTATGGAATTCCCTGCCACAGAGGGCAGTGGAGGCCAAGTCACTGGATGGATTTAAGAGAGAGTTAGATAGAGCTCTAAGGGCTAGTGGAGTCAAGGGATATGGGGAGAAGGCAGGCACGGGTTATTGATAGGGGACGATCAGCCGTGATCACAATGAATGGCGGTGCTGGCTCGAAGGGCCGAATGTCGTCCTCCTGCACCTATTTCTATGTACATTCAGTAATTCCAGGTCACTCAAGAGGACTTGCCTTCCACACAAACAGTCCTAATTTCACCCCCACCCTCCCCCCCACTACCCACCTGCCCTGTCTCGACAACTTTCAAATCCCTTTCCTCATGATCTCTCTGGTTGAATTTTGGTTCAACAGTTTCAGCCTCAACCTTTGACATGCAGGGAACAAAGAGGGATTTAGAATTTGCACCTTTCTCTCTTCCAGATGTCTCCATTGGTTGTCGACTGCTCGCTGGATGTACAACTGGAGCCATGGCAGTCACGTTGGCACAGCCGACAGATGTGGTGAAAGTAAGGTTTCAAGCACAGGCAAACATAACTGGCATGGCTAAACGCTACAGTGGGACATTAAATGCCTACAGAACAATTGCCAAAGAAGAAGGATTTAAAGGATTATGGAAAGGTTTGTGAAGATTGCAATCTGTGACGGTGATGAATTGAATGTTGTGGTAGTGACTAGCGTGGAACAATTGGTTCATACTTAGAAATTCCTTCTCCTGGGGACAATAATTGGTGTACGTAAACTAATCAGCGCAGTTCAGAAAGTGAATTAATCCTACTTTTGAAGTGAAATGTTGCTGTGTTCTTTCCCAGATGAAACCAGGGAAAAAGTAGATGGGATAAAATATTCAGGCTGAATAAGCTGTTGGGACATAACTTGGCTTGTATACAAGATCCTCCTCAGTTATACGTGCAACATTGTGCAGGACTTTTAATTCTTCATTTATAAATCGAAATGCTTCTTGAAGATAAAGCCTCTTGATCTTTTAGACTTTAGAGATACAGCGTGGAAAAAGGCCCTTCGACCCAACGAGTCCATGCTAGCCAACGAACGCCGTATACACTTGCACTATCCTACACACTAGGGAGAATTTTTACCAAAGCCAATTAACTTACAAGCCTGTACATCTTTGGATTGCGAGAGGAAGCCAGAGCACCCGGAGAAAATCCACGCGGTTACAGGGAGACCCTACAGATTCTGTGCAGACAGCATCCGTAGTCAGGTCTCTGGTGCTGTAAGGCAGTAACTCTACCGCTGCTTATACTGTGCCGCCCACTATTATTTTGGAATTATCTCCGATCACTCCTGTCGGGTGCCCTATCACCTCCTCACACCCTGCTAGCTGGTGGCAACGATTCCATATCTTCAATCCCAATTCTTTTGAACATGGTGTGTATTCTGCTTTTGGTGATCTTTGTATTATAAATGAACTTTAATTTTCATAGGTTTTTGCAGGACCATTATTTTGTAGAGCCAGTTCATTTCAACAACAAAATCATGTTGCGCGATTGGATGAATAGTTATACTCAACATCTCCTGGGCAGGGCTGGATCAACCATTAAGCAAAATAAGCACGTGCTTAGGGCATCAAGGGAAGGGGGGGCACCACAGAAATGGTAAATGGTTTACGGCACACAATAAATCACTTTAAACTTGCTAAAATAATATTCAAAGTGGTTTATTTTCCATCTTACTGTTAGTTTTGTTTTATTTTGAAAACTAAAAAAATTATTTTATGTTTTATTATTGTTTATATTTTGAATTGCATATATATGGGGGCACCAAAATCTTTAAAGTGCCTAGGGCCTCTATGGGTCTTAATCCGGCCCTGCTCCTGGATCTATCTCCACAATCTTGTTATTTGTAATTTCTTTTTTCGTCTTTTTCTCTCTATTAGATTATAGTTTCTCTTATCTTTTTCTCTCTATATCTTTATTCTTTAAAAAACTTTAAAAAAACTGAAGCTATGTAAGAAATCTGTAATTAAATTGTCGCGTACTATTATTTGTATACATGCTTCTAATAAAAATATTCAAAACTAAATAAATAATCATGTCGCGCACAATTTGCCAAAAGTGGCTTCAAAGGGCCAATTCCCTTTCACTAAAATGGACGTTGGTTTTGCAGGGACCTTGCCAAATATTGCTCGCAATTCTATTGTGAACTGCGCAGAACTGGTGACCTATGACATGTTTAAGGATGCATTGTTACGGCATAACGTCATGACTGGTAAGCTTTGCACAATGTAAAAGACGATAGTTCATAAGGTCATAAGGTATAGGAGTAGAATTAGGCCATTCAGCCCATCAAGTCTACTCCGCCATTCAATCATGGCTGATCAATCTCTCCATCCTAACCCCACTCTCCTGCCTTCTCCCCATAACCCCTGACACCCGTACTAATCAAGAATCCATCTATCTCTGCCATAACAATATCCACTGACTTGGCCTTCACAGCCTTCTGTGGCAAAGAATTCCGCAGATTCACCACCCTCTGACTAAATATATTTCTCATCTCCTTCCTAAAAGAACATCCTTTAATTCTGAGGCTATGACCTCTAGTCCTAGACTCTCCCACTAGTGGAAACATCTTCTCCACATCCACTCTAATCGAGCCTTTCACTATTCTGTATGTTTCAATGAGGCACCCCTCTCATTCTTCTGAACTCCAGCGAGTACAGGCCCAGTGCCGACAAACGCTCATCATAGGTTAACCTACTCATTCCTGGGATAATTCTTGTAAATATCTTCTGGACTCTCTTCAGAGCCAGCACATCCTTCCTCAGATATGGTGCCCAGAATTGCTCATAATATTCCAAATGCGGCCTTACCAGCGCCTTATGGAGCCTCAACATTACATCCCTGTTCATATATACAAGACCTCTTGAAACAAATGCTAGTTATTCTTAGCTGAGAGAAAAATAGTAATTAAGATTTTGATTTCAGATAACCTTCCTTGCCACTTCTGTGCTGCATTTGCGGCTGGATTCTGCACGACCATTGTTGCTTCGCCTGTTGATGTCATCAAGACCAGATACATGAACTCTTCCCCTGGCCAGTACAACAGTGCTATTAATTGTTCCTTTATCATGCTGAGAAAAGAAGGTCTAACAGCATTTTACAAAGGGTAACCATTCTGTTCTATCAACACAGTGTTTGGTGAAACTGGACATGGAATATGGTGTTAGGTCTTCTATTCATTGTTCCACTCATCTGTCAACATTTGGTTGGTTCACAAATTATTACTCCTGCCCTCGACACTGATAACGGTTTTAAAATAGCAGTAGCATTATTGCGACATGCTGATTTCTGCTGCCATTGTTATTGCCCTTCATTTATTACGCATTTCCCTGTTTGCATCCTCCACTTGATCTCTTCAAAACTTACTCCTAGCTGGTTAACTATACCTCTTAGCTCTTATACCAATGTCGATGAGTTTATTTTATCGAGAAGCATCCTACTTCCTCTGTGGAAACCATTCACTATTTATCTCCAACTAACCTGGCATAGAATTCTAGAGTTGTACAGTATGGAAACAGGCCCCTTGGCCCGAATTGTTTATGCCAAGATGCTCCATCTATGTTAGTACCACCTGCCTGTATTCATATTCCACGAAACCTTTCAAATCCACTTACCTGTTCAAATGTCTTTTAAAAGTTTTTTACCTGCCTAAACTACCTCCTCTGCCAACTCATTCCATATATCCAATACTCTGTGTGCGAAAAATATGTTCTTATTACATCTTTCCCTTCTCTATAAGATCGCCTCCGTCTCCTGTGCTGCAAGAAATAAAGTCCTAGCCTGCCCAACCGTTCCCTATAGCTCAGTCCCTCAAGTCCTGGCAACATCTTTATAAATCTCTGCAATTTTTCCAGCTTAAAGACACCTTTCTTAAAGCAGGGTGACCAGAAGTGAACACAATATTCCAAATGCAGTCTCACCAATTTCTTGTACAACTGTAACATAACATCCCAAATTCTTTACTCCAATACCCTGAATGATGAAGGCCAATGTACCAAATGCATCTTTGTACCTGCACTCCAATATCCCTCTGCTTTAAATCTTTCACTGTGACGGTTCTGCCCTGGTTTGACTTCCCCTGGTTTGACTTCCCACCTCACACTTACCTGCCTTAAACTCCATAACGCATTCTTCAGCCCATCTTCACTATCTACATCATTACCAATCTTGTTATGCAAGTTCTTGAATATTGCTTTTTACACTGTGCATGTGTCCCTCTACGTTGGCCATCTCAGGACACCAGTGAACATGAACCTCTCTTTGAATTGTGTATTGTTGATGTTCCTACTACTTTTTTTTGTGTTTCATTTGTTTATATGTTTGCAATTTGCTTGTTTTAATCAGTAAGGAGTCCTGGAGAGTCCTAAAGGCGCCCATAAATAAAATGTATGATTATTATTAATGCCATTGGATTTACAAACAATATCCAAAGTTGCCATCAATTCCATCCTCTTTGTCTTTAGATTGAATTGGATCTCCTCTAGAAACT
Organism: Raja brachyura; assembly: GCA_963514005.1. The sequence goes on along the minus strand of OY740786.1, from coordinate 18,033,727 downwards.
GGAATTAGGCTAATTGTCAACGATGATCAATACTCTGTTGCACCATGTCCATGATGGCCTCTCTATTTCTGTGCTTTCTGTTCTGGGGTTTAGCATTTTCCACACTATTCTCTCCATATACTCCAATATCACTGAAATGCAGTGATTCTTTTTTTCTACCGTATCATTTTCCCTCCCATTGGAATGAATACCCGTGAGTTGCTTTCTCAATGTACTTCATTGTCTATCGTTCATTCTGCAGAAGCCTACAAACTAAATAAATCTGCTTGGACACCTGCAAGTTGAGAGGCTTGATGGCAAATCTATAACTGTGGCAATGTGATTAATGTGCACAGGGGGACGGGGCAAGAAAAAATGTAGATCATCATAACCTCTGCAACAACATGGAGTACTGGTGGTTTTATGGTGCTAGCGTAGGACAGATTGCTCTCAGTGCTTCACTTAAAACAATTGCAAACTAATTTTCTCAATTTCTCAACAGATTCATTCCCTCCTTCCTGAGACTGGGCTCATGGAACGTGGTGATGTTTGTCACCTATGAACAGTTGAAACGTGCAATGGTGATGGCCAAACAGTCCCGTGAATCTCTTTGACATCCTGTACTTGCACTTGCAGATGATTTTAACTGAATCCCTTTAAATTGTGTATGGATTTTAAGATATTGGGTCTTTTAAAAAAGGATTTGTAATGTGAGCATGTCGCAGGTCGATGTGGCGATGTACTTTTATCATACTGGGTGATTTTGAAAATTGTTTACACTAAGAGCTGTTATGTTTTTATATAAGGCGAAGAATGATGATTTCTAGAATATATTTTGCTGTGAAGCAAACGTGATCACATGGTTATAATTTTCATAGGGTTGCATTGCAATGAAACAGGTCTTTCAACCTTAATAATTATCATGCTTATCTATATTAGTCACATTTGCCTGCATGAATTCCATACTATTGGACTAGTACCTGTCTAGATGCCTCTTAAATATTGTTGCGGTTCCTGCTTCCACCACCTCTTTCAGGAAATCTCTCGAAGTAGCCCCCTGATGTTCTCCCCAATCAATTGTATAACTCCCCACCCCCCCCCCCTCTTATCTCCACCTAGGTTATGCCAGAAGTATCAGTATCCCAGAACATTGTGCTGCCCATTCCTTACCATGTTTCTGTAGTAGCTATAATATCACAATCACTGTAATTTAGAAGGGTGAGAGGGGATCATATAGAAACATATAAAATTCTTAAGGGATTGGACAGGCTAGAAGCAGGAAAAAGGCTCCCGATGTTGGAAATCAGGAACGGGGTACTGATTTAGGATGATCAGCCATGATCATATTGGATGGCAGTGCTGGCTTGAAGGGCCAAATGGCCTACTCCTGCACCTATTTTTCTATGTTTCTATCCTAAGTGCCAGCCTATGCTCTGGGTTTTTTTGCCTTACCAATTTGTATTAAAATAAATATAGATGAGCCTATCAGCTATCCTATGCTCTGGGTCCTGCCCTTGCCTGGCCTGCCTACTGAGTTTGCTTCTGCTAACTTTTATTAGATTCAACATTTTCATTTGTTACATTTCTACTTTGGGTCCCCTCCTCCTGCCAGACTAGTTTGAGTTCACCTGCATAGCACCAGTGCATCTCCTTGCAAGGACATTGATCCTCCTGCTAGGAGGATCAATGTCCTCCTCGTGCATAGGTCACCACAGCCCAAGAAGAGATGCCAATTGTCCTAGTAACTAAAGTACTCCATTCTGCATTCACTTTCTTATGTGGCACAAGGAGTAATCCTGAGATTACAACTCTCAAAGTCCTGCTTTCTAACCTTCTGCATAACTCCCTATATTTATTTTGTAGGATCAAATCTATTTTCTTGTCTATGCCGATAGTACTAATATGGACCATGACCTTTGGCTTCTCACTTTCCCCTCTCAGAATGTCTGGTACCCACTCTCAAAACATTCTTGACCCTAGCACCAGGGAAGCAACACACCACTCTGGAATCTCGGTATCAATTATTTCACAACAAGCAAAATGTTGCCACTTTTAACAGACATTCAACAATGCACAGTGACAAATTTACTTTCTTATGCGTCTGTGAGAATCTTCTTGAACCGTAACAGATATGCTATAGAAAGTATTCTGATGGGATGCATGGCTGGTATAGCAACCGCTCCGCTCCTCATATTACCCAAACTTGTGAAAACTGGTGAACCCAGCCTAGCCCATCTATCACAAGCTTGCCATTTCCTTTCATGTAGTCAATCTTCACGGTACATTGCGTCAAGAGGGCTGGAATTATTGTCCACCACCCTAGCCTGTTCCCTTTTTCTCTTCCAGCCTCTGGGAGAGGATACAGGAGTTTGAAAGCCTGGATGTCCAGACTTAAACATAGCTTCTTCCCCACTGTCTCCTGAACATCATCTGTTTCAGGTAGACACAAAATGCTGGTAACTCAGCGGGACAGGCAGCATCTCTGGAGAGAAGGAATGGGTAACATTTCAGGCCAAGACCCTTCTTCAGACTTTCTCTTTCACATCCCCTTTCTAGAGGTGTTGCCACATCCTCTTACTCGTGACTCTACCTCATTTGGTTATTACTTAATTGCACTTTACTTTTGTCAGCACTACTTCAGATGGTACAACAGTTTTTGCACCATTCTGCAGTTTTACATTTATCATTGCATTTATTGTTGTATATGCTATTTATGAGCTTCATGCAGTCAAGGAATTTCATTGCACCTTGGTGTATATGGCAAGAAACTAATCTGACTGTTATATAAATTGAATTGCAAGATTTTTAGTCTGGCGTATTTCTCTATCCTGAAAATAATGTCATTTTTGGTGTTAATATATTAATGTCGGTGTAAATTGTAATTTATCTTTTCTTCACCCCACCCGATTACACCTCATTACAAGCTGGTTCACGTGAAAAGGACAGTCTCATGCAGTGACATGATATATGAGAGGTTGTATTTTGTATATTCTTACCAAAACTCTATATTAAAGTCTATATCTGATGAATGGTCTTACCCCGAAACATCACCCATCCTTTTTCTGCAGAGATGCTGCCTAACCCGCTGAATTACTCCAGCACTTTGCGTCTATCTTTGGTATAAACCAGCATCTGCAGTTCTTTGTTTCTACTCTATGTCTAAGTCTTTAATGAACTATGCAGATTCTTAGTTTTTACATTCCTTTAAATTAAACCAGCCACACGTTCCCAATATATTTATAACTGCTGTATCTAACTCACTAAGTACAAAGTCAGGTCTGCCCTTAATAAAAATAACAACTCTAATTAAGTATATTATTGTACCTGCAGTCTATGCTTAAAAACAAAAGCAATGGAAGATATTGTCCTTGTTGCTATCATTGTGGTGCTAATTTAGTGTTGAGGCTACTTTAGCTCCAGACCTCCAAACCAAGTCAAATAACCTCATTTAAGAGGCGAGGCAATAATTATGATCTACCTCAAAGCAGCAGCAGACCGAATATGACTTTAAGGAGATCTATACAAAAAGCTGTAATAGAAAATAGGTGCAGGAGTAGGCCATTCGGCCCTTCAAGCCTTTCAACATGTTGTTGTACTCGTAGGTTTAGTCATAGTAGGTCGGCATGTTAGTCGTAGGTAATCGAAGGTAGTCTTAGATAGTCTTCATCGTAGTCAAAGGTAGTTGTAGATAGTCTTCAACGTAGTCGAAGGGAGGTCGAAGGAGATCGAAGGAGGTCGTCTTCTCTCTCAACTATTCGGTGTCCAATTTTCCCGAAGTTAATCGTAGCTAGTCTTCTACATGGTCGAAGGAGGTCTTCAACATGACATTCTGTCAAACTCTCCTCAACTCGCCAATTAGGTCGCCCAAGTGGGACAGCCCCTTAAGACACACTTTAAGTTAAAAATGTTCATTTATTATCCCTTGTCCTTCATCCCTGCATTAAGGGGAACAGCTTCTGACCATCTACTCTATATCCTTCATGTTTTTAAGCATTCCTATTAATAAGCGAGTTTGGACCGGACCAGTGAAGTTAGCGCTGCTTCTCCACGCTGGCCGTAAGCCTGGGCCGCCACTGCAACGGGCCGGAGTCCCGTCAGTCCAGGGCTGTCGGTGGACCCGGCGGGACAGGCAGAGTTGAGCTGGAGTTAGCGCTTCTTCTCCATGCTGGCTGTAAACCTGGGGTGCCCCTCCCGTCTGACTCACGCCAGTCCAGGGTCACCACGGACATATCCGGCCGCCCCCAGACAGGGATGGGACACTCGGGAGGGGATGGGGATGGTCCAGTAGCAATTCAACAGCGCTGGAGACCCGAGTTTGATCCTGACTACAGATGAAACGCAGGTCTGTATTCATGCAGCAGCACAGATGTCGAGAATGTTTATCGTGTGTGACCTATGACCTGGGCATGCGCAATCGGAATCCCAAACTCGCGTAATATCTGTTCCAAGAAGAACAAACCTTATCTTGCCTTTTCTATCCACCAGATTACAGATCTTTAACACCCCCCCCCCAGTGTTTAGATACATTTATCTGTATTCTCTCCCAAATGTACACAACTTTCCTAACGTTTATCACCCAGAACTGAATATAACTCATTTATGACTGAACCAGTGCTGTATAAAGATTTATCACGACTTTCTGTTCTAGTATTTTATGCACCTATTTATAAAGCCTGGGATATTACATGATGTGCCTACTTAATATACCTGCATTGCTACTTTCAAATAACTATCCAAAAATAGCTCCAGTGGAGGATGTAAAAAGTCTGATTGCGCAGTACTTTTATCCTCATTAGGCTCACATTCTCTACTCCTTTCTTATCCAAGTGCCTGTCCAATTGTCTTTTAAACATTGTATCTGCCTCTATCACCTCCTGAGAGCTCATTACAGATTATCACCATTTTCTGTGTGAAAAACGTCCCCCTCAGATCTCCTTTAAGTTTCTCCCCCCTCATATTAAACTATGACACAGGATACAACCACACAGGAACTACCACACAGGAAAATGACAAATTTCCATCCCCTTCATAATTTTATAAACATCAAAAAGGTCATCTCGCAGTCTCCAACATTCCAGGGAGAACAAACTCAGTCTTCTCTACCATTGGAGAGAGCTTCATCTCCTGTCTCTCCTTTTCATCATCTACAAATCAGAAGTGTAATGGAACACCTCATCCTGTCAAATGTGAGGAAGGAAAGCAGGTGAACTGTAAAGCTACTACCTGCAGCTTCTCCTCCGAATTACATCATATGCTTTCTCAAACCATACTCAATTCTTCAACGCTGGCTTTAAATCCTGGAACTGTGGGACCACCATCAATGGGAAGATTGCTGTGGGTCAAGGTGCAATTTGCCACCATTTTCACCTTATCGCACAAATAAAAATGTTATAGCTACAACAATATCAGGACTTTGAAAATGCGTCAGATTGGGGTCACTGCAATACAAATAGTGTTTGTTATATTAATAACTATGTCACAAATGCAAAATAACTGGTGCAGTGAGACATTCCAAATGCTTTTTCCCCCTGAACTCGGAGGGAAAATTCACCGGAATCATGTGCACTCCAAAATATATCACAAATAGAATGGATTGTAATGCATTGAAAAATAATTTATTACTGCACTCTGACATAGTTTTGAAAAAAACATAATTCTGACATACAAATATTAAAGTTTAGTAACCTATTATACAGGATTTAACTTATTTCACACAGATACAAAAATACATTTACTGGCATTACGACCAATGCAACTCTTTATTCACTTGTATAAAAGCCTTTGCATAGATGTCCTGCTCTATGGTATTTTCCACTTTCAGTCTTTTTAAGATTCTCACATTATCACACTGAACTTTATTTCAGTAAAAAAAAGCACTTTAACCACTGGTCCAATTTCTCTATTTTGTTGGAGCTATAAAAATAGTGGAGTTCCAAACATAACCAAAAATTGTGGAATTCCAAAAACAGTGCAGCTAAGAAGGAAGTTTGAAGAAAATGGGACCCATTGAAGATCAAATCCAATGGCTCTGATCATCTGAATTTTGCTGTAAATCAAACCTCAATCAAAACCAATATTGGGAATTGGAATAAAACATTTATCCCCTACAGGTCTCTCATCATTTTACCACAAAACAGATGGTCATATTCTAAACAGTTTGTTTTTTCTTTGCTTTGCATCGAATTATTAGAATGATATCATGTAAGCTATTGTAGTAATATCCCCCAATGCTGAGTGTCCACGTACACATGATAAGTGCTGTAAATGCTGTAATCAAATGAGATTATTCCCAGCTCAAGCCTAAACAACCAATGTTACTACAACTTAAGAGTATCCAATAACCATTGGTTGTTAGGGTGCCTCAGTAAATTTGTACCACTTATCCTGATCAGGCAAACCAGACTATCAGCAAAGAAAAATAATTTTCTTACAAATAGCTAATGAAAACATTGCACTGGTATCACTTCAATCCTTTATATAGTAGACCGCGAAGAAGATACCATCTTGCAGATAGATGTACACCAAATGTTTTTCACTGCCCAAAAGCATCCTCTTTGGGAGTGCTGAGCACATGACTTACAGTGCAGTGGGGCAAGGAGTGTGAATGTCAATGGGTAATGCCAAACTCAAAACCTTCACCTCAGCTAAAGTATTTGTGCATGAGGTAGACAGGACTAAAAGGACCAAACGTGCTGAGTAAACAAGAAACAGTATCTGAAAGTATACGCACAAATTAACAATGCTCCTTCCCCCCCCCCCCCCCCCCCCCCTCATACCGGAGAAAAAGATGATCTGCAGAATGGGGTAATCTGTTTCACTGTACTCATTGTTCAGGTCCAGCCATATACAGCTCAAGAGTCAGATTAATTTACTTGGACACTCAACAAATCTCAGGTATAAATGATGTAGGCTTTTAAAATCATCTAAATTGAAAAATCACTTCAACGTTTTTCTGTAAAGTGTCCTGCAAAAATCTTGGCGATTCTTTCAGTTTCTTCTTTCGATAATTCTTTTGAGATTAACCTCGGCTTTTGTCGATTGCTCTGTCGTGAAGCTCTTGTCAGACTTGGAATTTCACTCTGGGGAGAAAATAAGTAATTTAGGAAACATATTTGAAAGGTGAATTCAAATCCAACATAGATGATTTCTGCAGCAAACACCCTAATTAGTAACTGATGAAATATAAAGTTATTTGTTAAGTTGCTATTACATTCAGATCAGTGTGATGCAGCACAGAATAACATTACCCAATACCACAGTCACAAGTCAGAAAGTTTCCATCCTTGATGAAAACTGAAGGTATGACAACAGAAGCGACATACCCAAGATATAACCATATAACAATTACAGCACGGAAACAGGCCTTCTCGGCCCTTCCAGTCCGTGCCGACCATTTATTTTCCCCTAGTCCCATCTACCTGCACTCAGACCATACCCCTCCATTCCCTTTCTGTCCATATACCTATCCACTTTATATATATATTTTAAATGAACAGAATACTGGAACATTTAACCAGAAATAGGACTACGCCTTTCTTTAGTGTACTAAAATATTAAAGCATATAATAGACAATAGACAATAGGTGCAGGAGTAGGCCATTCGGCCCTTCGAGCCAGCACCGCCATTCAATGTGATCATGGCTGATCATCCCCAATCAGTACCCCGTTCCTGCCTTCTCCCCGTATTCCCTGACTCCGCTATTTTTAACAGCCCTATCCAGCTCTCTCTTGGAAAGCATCCAGAAAACCCGCCCCCGCTGCCCTCTGAGGCAGAGAATTCCACAGACTCACCATTCTCTGTGAGAAAAAGTGTTTCCTCGTCTCTGTTCTAAATGGGTTACTCCTTATTCTTAAACTGTGGCCCCTGGTTCTGGTCTCCCCCAACATTGGGAACATGTTTCCTGCCTCTAGCGTGTTCAAGCCCTTAACAATCTTATATGTTTCAATGAGATCTCCTCTCATCCTTCCAAACTCCAGAGTGTACAAGCCCAGCAGCTCCATTCTTTCAGTACATGACAGTCTCGCCATTCCGGAAATTAACCTTGTAAACCTACACTGCATTCCCTCAATAGCAAGAATGTCCTTCCTCAAATTAGGGGACCAAAACTGCACACAATATTCCAGGTGTGGTTTCACTAGGGCTCTGTACAACTGCAGAAGGACTTCTTTGCTCCGATATTCGATTCCTCTTGTTATAAAAGCCAACATGACATTCGTTTTCCTCACTGCCTGCTGTATCTGCATGCTCATAGACTGATGTACAAGGACCAGTTGTACTTCCCCTTTTCCCAACATGACGCCATTTAGATAATAATCAGCCTTCCTGTTTTTGCTACCAAAGTGGATAACCTCACATTTATCCGCATTAAACCTCATCTGCCATGCATCTGCCCACTCCCCCAACCTGTCCAAGTCACCCTGCATTCTCAGAGCATCCTCCTCACAGTTCACACTGCCATCCAGCTTTGTGTCATCTGCAAATTTGCTAATGTTACTTTGAATCCCTTCATCCAAATCATTGATGTATATTGTAAATAGCTGCGGTCCCAGCACCGGGCCTTGCGGTACCCCACTAGTCACTGCCTGCCATTCTGAAAGGGACCTGTTAATCCCTACTCTTTGTTTCCTGTCTGCCAACCAGTTTTCTATCCATGTCAGCACTCTACCCCCAATACCATGTGCCCTAATTTTGCCCACTAATCTCCTATGTGGGACCTTATCAAATGCTTTCTGAAAGTCCAGGTACACTACATCCACTAGCTCTCCCTTGTCCATTTTCCTGGTTACATCTTCAAAAAATTCCAGAAGATTAGTCAAGCATGATTTCACTTTCATAAATCCATGCTGACTCAGTTCGGCTATCTCATTTTTTATAATTGACTCCAGCATCTTCCCCACCACCGATGTCAGGCTAACTGGACTATAATTCCCTGTTTTCTCTCTACCGCCTTTCTTAAAAAGTGGGATAACATTAGCTACCCTCCAATCGACAGGAACTGACCCTGAGTCTATAGAAACATAGAAAATAGGTGCAGGAGTAGGCCATTCGCCCCTTCGAGCCTGCACCGCCATTCAATATGACCATGGCTGATCATCCAACTCAGTATCCTGTACCTGCCTTCTCTCCATACCCCCTGATCCCTTTAGCCACAAGGGCCACATCTAACACCCTCTTAAATATAGCCAATGAACTGGCCTCAACTACCTTCTGTGGCAGAGAATTCCACAGATTCACCACTCTCTGTGTGAAAAATGATTTTCTCATCTCGGTCCTAAAAGACTTCCCCCTTATCCTTAAACTGTGACCCCTTGTTCTGGACTTCCCCAACATCGGAGACAATCTTCCTTCATCTAGCCTGTCCAACCCCTTAAGAATTGTGTAAGTTTCTATAAGATCCCCCCTCAATCTTCTAAATTCTAGCGAGTACAAGCCGAGTCTATCCAGTCTTTCTTCATATGAAAGTCCTGCCATCCCAGGAATCAGTCTGGCGAACCTTCTCTGTACTCCCTCTATGGAAAGAATGTCTTTCCTCAGATTAGGAGACCAAAATTGTACGCAATACTCCAGGTGTGGCCTCACCAAGACCCTGTACAACTGGTGTGCCATGACACCCAGGTCTCGTTGCATCTCCCCTTTTCCTAATCGGCCACCATTCAGATAATAGTCTACTTTCCTGTTTTTGCCACATTTATCCACATTATACTGCATCTGCCATGCATTTGCCCACTCACCCAACCTATCCAAGTCACCTTGTAGCCTCCTAGCATCCTCCGCACAGCTAACATTGGAAAATTATCACCACAATTTCTAGAGCCACTTCCTTAAGTACCCTGGGATGCAGACCATCAGGCCCTGAGGATTTATCAGCCTTCAGTCCCATCAGTCTATCCAACACCATTTCCTGCCTAATGTGGATTTCCTTCAGTTCCTCTGTACCCCAGATCCTCTGGCCACTACTATATCAGGAAAATTGTTTGTGTCCTCCTAAGTGAAGACAGATCCAAAGTACCTGTTCAACTCATCTGCCATTTCCTTGTTCCCCATAATAAACTCAACTTTTTCAGTCTTTATAGGTCCAACTTTGGTCTTAACTAATTTTTTCCTCTTCTCAAACCTAAAGAAGCTTTTACTATCCTGCTTTATATTCTTGGCTAGCTTACCTTCGTACTTCATCTTTTCTCCCTGTATTGTTTTTTTAGTTATCTTCTGTTGTTCTTTAAACATTACCCAATCCTCTTGCTTCCCGCTCATCTTTGCTACGTTGTACTTCGCTTTAATTTTTATACTGTCCCTGACGTCCCTTGTCAGCCACGGTCGCCCCTTACTCCCCTTGGAATCTTTCTTCCTCCTAGGTATGAACAAATCCTGCACCTTCTGTATTATTACTAGAAACACCTGCCATTTTTGTTCCACTGTCACCCCTGCTGGGGTATCTTTCCAGTCAACTTTGGCCAGCTCCACCCTCATGGCCCCATAGTCCCCTTTATTTAACTGCAACACGGACACCTCCGATCTACTCTTCTCCCTCTCCAAATTGTAGATTAAACTGGACCATGTTATGGTCACTGCCTCCTAATGGCCCATTAACCTCAAGGTCCTTTATCAAATCCAGTTCATTACATAACACTAAATCCAGAATTACCTTCTCCCTGGTAGGCTCCAATACAAGCTGTTCAAAGAATTCATCATGAAGGCACTTTACAAAGTCCCTTTCTTGGGGTCCAGTACCAACCTGATTTTCCCAGTCTACCTGCATGTTGAAATCTCCCATAACAACCACAGCATTACTTTTAATACATGCCAATTTTAACTCCTGATTCAACTTGCGCCCTATGTCCAGGCTACTGTTTGGGGGCTGGTAGATTAGTCCCATTAGGGTCTTTTTACCCTTACAATTCCTACAATATAATTCAAGTACCAGATCACAAGGGGATTTAGAAATTGGTTGAAATAAGGTATGCAAAAGTTTTTGTATCTTTTCCACCACAAAAATTGTAATGTAGTAGAATCTTTGCATGCCCACAACAGTGTCATAAAGTCATAAATGATAGGAGCAGAATTAGGCCATTCGGCCCGTCATGTCTGCTCCACCATTCAATCATGGCTGATCTATCTCTCCCTCCTAACCCCTTTCTCCCCATAACCCTTGACAGCTGTCATTGCAATATAACTTCAAACTCAACAGTCAGAAAAGATTGTCAGCTCTGAATTACATTGGTAGGTGTTAGCGCCAACATGAGGAGATGAAGCTTTCTGTGCTGTAGCAATTTGATGATTCCGAGAAAGTAATTGGGTACAGAGAATAGGAAGGAAATATTAGGCATAAGGCAGCATTTCCACAATTCAGTTCCTCAGGTTTAGCTAGACTGCTGAAACGTTGGTAATATGTAACGTTTAAACGAGTATACTCATTACAACACCTTCCTAAACAGATTGCTGAGTAGGAAGTTGCTAAGCTTTAAAAGCTTTTGGTTTTAATAAGTCTTATAATCTGTTTTTGATGGAACTGTAACTGCAAGCTGATTGAATGGTCATTCCCGGCCACAGGATGGTATCAACACACAGCTGAGTAGATTGGAGATCAGTATTCTGACAACAATTTAAATGCACTCGTGGTTGAACTTCTATACAGATACAACATGGATGCGTCCCAATAAAGTTATCAATGTTCACATTAACAAGGACAGATTCAACCCAGCCAATTATTTTTTAAATCATTGATGGAAGGAATCATTTGAGATGCTATTGAGCAGTAATGATTCACCAAAAAGCCGTGGAGATTCTGATTCCAGACTTAATTACAAGCTTGGTTCAAACACATCACAAGACCCACATTCCTGATGTAGTCAGAATATCTCTTTTGGCAACCTGGCAGCTTTTGACCAAGTGTGACACCTCAGATCTCTCATGCAATTTCAGCCAAAGATGATCAGGGGAAAAAATATCTCCATTATCAAAATGATTCCAACCAAAGGAAATGGTTATGATTACAACCATATAACTATTTCTAGTATATTCCTATATAATAATAATACTAATAATAATAAATACTTTATGGTTCAAGGAAATTCAGACGTCCAGAAGCCAACAACCCCAAAACCCACACATTCTGAACGAAAGCAGACAAAAAATACATAAAATACAATATGGACAATACCTGAAAGCAATAAATACTTAAAAGACCCAATAATTAATTATTAAAAATGCAAAGCATCCCCATACAGCCTAGTATTATGAAATCTAATGGCTGAAGGGGTGAACGATCTCCTGAACCGCTCCGTTCTACAGCGTAGGGAGAGGAGCCGGTTGTTGTTCTGTGTGCTCTTTTGAACCTCCAGAATTTCATGGAGGGGTTGCCCGGAGTTGTCGAGGATGGCCTGCAACTTGCTCCTCATACGCCTCTCAAGCACATCCCCCACAGAGTCCACTCTCCCCCCCAGCACTGTTAGCTCGTTTTACCAGTACATCTTTGTAAGATTTTGTTAGAACTTTCTTTAGCTGTTTTATTATTGCCCATCTCTTCCTCGTAGTCAATGGTAGAGCTGCATGCCAATGACTGCATAGTGTTCTTCAAGCAATGAAGCAGATTGGGTCTGAATGCATCAACACCTGTGCAACATCCAGACATGGGCTGGTAAATGGCAAGTGACATCCTGAATATATTAAGTGCAAAGCAATGTCTAAAGAGAGATTAGACACACCCCCTTGCTGGCAAAAGTCTACCGTTCTCCCATCCTCTTCCCCACCCCACTTAACATGCTGGGAGATGCGATTAACAGGAACTCACTGACTGCCCACATATGTACCATGACCACTCGGTCAGTTCACATACTGGACCTACCTCCCAAGTTCCCAAAGCCTCTCAAACACACATTAAGGAGCACATTCAGACTCTGACTTCCTACTTAATGCATAACACTCAATAAACTAGCTACTGTTGAACAATGCCCACTGATCTACATCGGCCTAACCATCCATTCACTTCAGTACTGTGTTGTAGTAAATAATAAACTAAATTACTCTAAATACGGTACTCAGTATGTCAGGTAGCATATGGGTGAAGATAATTCAAGTTAATGTTTCAGTTTGAAGTGAAAATAAAGACCCTTTGACCTGAAACATTACTTCAACCTCTTTTGCCCCACAGATGCTGCCTGATCTTGGAGTATTTCCTGCAGTTTCAATTTATATTTCAGATTTCTTGCATCTGCAGTTAAAAAAAAATCCTTGTTCGTGACTGCAGTGGACTATTCACACGAGCCACATTGGCACATTTTCAAGGCTCGCTGGGCAGCATTTTTCCAAATACAAATCCTCCACTAAAAGGCAATATTATCACCTCTAAATTCCTAACAACACCACGTGGATTTAAAAATTAAAATAGTGCATGCAAGTATAATTGTTATAAAAGGGTTAATCTGCAAGGTAAAATAATACCCGCCTTGTGCATTGCTTTTTTTTAAATAACATTTAAATGTAAAAGACAAAGAAAAGCAAAATCCAAGAGAAGCGAATACTCATTTTACTCATCAGTACATAAAACCTATTCAAGGATAGACTACTTTTTAGTAGATTCTAAACTTATCCCATTTACTTATAATTCGAAATATCATAATATTATAATTTCGGACCATGCTCCTTTAACATTTATGATCAAACTAAGTGGAATGATTGATAAGCAGACACAATGGAGACTTAATCCTCAAATTTTAAATGATAAAGCATGTTACGAATATCTTATCAAACAGATAAATGTTTTTTGAGACAAATGACTGCCCTGAAATTTCTGCCTCCCTTCTTTGGGAAACATTTAAAGCATTTATACGAGGAGCGTTAATCTCCAGACAAGCCTTTCGTATAAAGAGAACCGCGCCAAACAATTGGTATTGGAAATGGAAATAAGGCAATAGATATGGAAAATGCAATCGCGCCTTCCATACTCAGACCAAATCATTAAATTTTATCAAAAGACTAAACAGTTACACTTTGAATTTGGTGATAAACCACAAAAATTACTAACACGCCAACTCCGGAAACAGGAAGGGGAAAAAACAATACATAAAATTAAATCTGAGAAGATTTACGGGAGAAATATTAACACTACCCAAGGATATTAATGATAGATTCTCTCACTACTATCAAACACTTTACTCAACCAAAGCAGCAGTGGGTTCTGCAGGAATGGAATTATTCTTACAGAATTGTAACGTTACTGGTTTAGACTTGAAAGAGAGAGAATTATTAGGGGCTGAAATATCAGTAAAAGATATTGAAGAATCTATTATTTATTTAAAAATTGGAAAGGCCGCTGGCCCAGATGGTTTAAATAGTGAATTTTATTAAAGATTTCATGATTTGATCTCGCCACGCCTACAGACATTATATATTCATGCAACAAAAACTTCCAGAAAATTTAAATGAATCAACAATAATACTTATACCAAAAACGGATAAGGACCTTGAAGACCCAGGTTCATGTAGAGCAATTGCTCTCTTGAACACCAGAAAATATCAGAAAATATTAACCAAAATTTTAGCACATAGATTAAGCTTAGTGATTCATAAATTAATACACCCCAATCAAACTGACTTTATTCCAAAACATTATTCATATTATAATCTGAGACGATTATTTAACATTATATACTCAAATCGAATAGCTAATGTAGATTAAGCAGTCATTTCGCTAGATGCTGAGAAAGCATTAGATCAAGTTGAATGGCCTTATTTATTTTCGGTGATGGAAACATTTCAATTAGGTGAGAAGTTTTGTACTTGGGTCAAGCTTCTATATACCAACCCAACAGCCAGAATAATGACAAATCAAATGTTATAAAAAAAAATTGATTTATCTAAAGGTTGTAGACAAGGATGCCCGCTATCCCCGTTACTATTCGCCCTTGCTATTGAACCATTAGCAGAAAGAGTTAGAACACACCCAGAAATATATGGGTATAGCACTAAAAATACAGCTAATAAAATTTCTCTATATGCAGATGATGTCTTACAAATATATTACAACAGAAATTAGCATCCCTAACCTGTTAAATCTTATAACTCAATTTGGTTTATTCTCGGGATACAGAATCAATTGGAATAAGAGTGAGATTATGCCAATAATGGAACCTAATTTATATATATTGCAACAATCACCTTTTAAAATAGTGAATGAAAAATGTATATACTTAGGAATTTATGTGACTAAGAAATATACTTCTTTATTTAAATCAAATTTCGTACCTTTACTTAATAAATTGCATAAGAATATTCAATATAGGAAAACACTTCCCCTTTCAATGCTCGGTAAAATTAATGCTATTAAAATGATTTTCCTTCCTCAACTTCTATACCTCTTTCAATCAATTCCGATATATCTCCCTAGAAATGTCTTTAAAAAAGTCGACTCTATTGTAACAAGTTTTATTCGGGATTATAAGAATCACAGAATAAGTAAAAAACACTTATGTAAACCCAAGACAAATGGAGGATTAGCCTTACCAAATTTCTTATTTTATTTCTGGGCAGTCAATGTCAAAAATTTAAATTTCTGGTTGGTAGATATGGATCAACAACCAGACTGGTTAAAGATGGAAAAGGGGGATTGTCTGCCATTTGAAATTGGCCCGATTCTGTTAACTCCTACAAAATTGAATTAAAAAATCTATAGTGAAAATCCAATAATACATAGTGGTATTCGAATTTGTAAACAAATAAAAAATACATTAAAATTGGATAATTTATCAATTTCGCTCCCTATTGCAAATAACCCTTCATTTAAGCCTTCAGTATTGGATAAAGGTTTTGCACAATGGAAAAATTATGGAATTAAAAAGATGGGACATCTTTATAGAAAAGGTGTGTTCCTTTCGTTTCAGGAGGTACAACAGAATTATGGATTACATTCAAACAAATTTTTTAGATAGTTACAACTGAAAGATTATGTTAAATCACATACACAAGAATATAGAACTAGAGAGCCAGAGATTCTGGATGAATGTTTGAATAAACACCCCAACACAGTCAAATTAATAACTTACATTTATAATATTCTTTTAGATAGTGAGAATCCGTTGACGGAATTACATAGACAAGCATGGGAAAATGAATTAGTTCAATCCATAACGAAAGATACTTGGGATGAAAGTTTACAACATATAAATCAATGTTTGTTAAACGCCAGACATTCTTTAATATAATTTAAAATATTACAGAGATTGCATTATTCTAAAACAAAATTAAATAGAATTTTTCCTAATATTTCTCCTATCTGCGATAAATGTCTGAGGCTAATTTAATCCATACCTTTGTAAGTTGCATAAAAATTAAAACATTTTGGGTGGATATTTTTAAAATTATTTCTGTAGTGGTTAATACTCAACTGGAGCCCGATCCTAAATTAATAATACTGGGCATATCTGAACAATACCTAAAACTTACAATAAATCAAAGAAATTTCCTTGATTATAGTATAATAACTGGGAAAAAATTAATATTAAAATTTTGGAAAAACCCTGCATCCCCCACAATCAAAATGTGGATTATGGAGAAGTCGGAGACCTTAAATCTGGAAAAAAATTGATTTGTCTTAATTGACAAACCAGAATTATTTACTGGAATATGGTCTCCGTTCATAGATTATTTGAAGGGGTAGAATGGGCCGGCGCTGATACCTGACGGAAGCTTGAACCCAGGACTAGATGAATAGTTATATTTTCTTACCTACGGACCTATCTCCTAAGTTGTATTATGGATAGTTTATTCTATTTTTCTAATTTTCTTTTCTTTTTCTTTATTTTTTCTATTAAAAAAATAATAATAATTAGAATCAATGTTAATATGTAACCGATAAATGAAGACCCCAGCTACATTGGTAGCGGAGTCCCTGGAATCCTGAATATTTAATATGTAACCATTTAACAAAGTTTGTAGTGGTTCGGACTATGATATGTACATGCCTCTAATAAAATTTAACTTAAAAAAAAATGTGATTTCACAAAACAATGTAATCATAACCCAACCCTCACCAAAAAAACCCAAATGTTCAAAGGATTGACATTGCAAAATGAAACATGTTCAGAATGAAACCCAACAGCTGGAACTTTTTGAATTAAACTTTTGAAAACAATCTGGTCCAATATAAACTTGCAGCTGAAAATGACTGATTAATTCCTGCATTTCGACAGAATTTCAGAGAACAGAAACTACCAAATTGTCAGCATTCAGGATTTCCATCCCTTGTAATATTTCATGATCAGCGGACTGCCCTTATAGGTTTGGCTGCAGGCAACAAACAACTGATGTTATTTCAAAAGGCCTGGCTGAAACAGGTTCTAACTGTTGACGTAACTTCTTTCTGCCTAGAAAAGCCCCGAAACAAAATTAGATAAAGGGAAGTCTTGACCCATAGCATCACCCGTTCCTTCTCTCCGGAGATGCTGCCTGTCCCGCTGAGTTAATCCAGCTTTTTGTGTCTATTTTAGATAAAAGGCAAGTTCTGCCCTTCGAATTATGGGCAACCCAAGCATATTTTCCAACAAACTATGTCAGGTTTGCATTGAATGAGAAAAGACACTGGTTCACTAAAAGCATTGGATTGAGTCAAACTTGTTTGTTGATGTAGGATTAATACTTAATCTTATTTCATCATCTTTGTATCAAAACTGGATTTCAGTTTCATAGCTAGCAGCAACCCTTGAAATTACATCTTGCTATTTCTATTTTAAGATCAAAATTAGGCTGTAGGATTAAACACCCGAGTAAAAACTTTATGATTAAATTGAATCCTTTCATTTTCAATTGTGGTCAATTGCTCAGTGGGAAGTGTATGAATTAAATTAGGAATTTTGATTTTATTGCATATTAGCACAAAACATTTTAATTAAAATGGCCAGAGACTACTTTTGTGTGTTGCTCACGATTACCAAATATTTAAGTCAATATTTAAATACAAGTGTCACATAGATTTTTAATTTACCGCTTCTAGTGTGATCAAGCTATGAACAGTGATGCAAGCAGAAGCCTCCACATGGCGCATCCCGGGCAATGCTGACGGCAGGAACTGTACCACAGTGACTGACTGAAGTAGCCAATTCTGCAACCACCGACCGTCAACCGTCACTGACCGACTGGAAAGACGTGATATAGAAGATGGCTGGACACGAGGAAGAAGAAGCTAGGAACAGAATCTTAAAAGTAATGAAAATATAACACTCTTGATTATCCATCACCTCAACCAGCATACTCAGGATGCCATCCGGCTACACTTCATTCATTCATCAAAGTGCTTTTGTCACATTGGTTGCTTATAACAATAATACAACTATATTCTTCGGTTTTTTTTCAATAGCAGCTCATAGCGAATCAAGGGATATCAGCAAAGTAAAAAAAGACAATGTGCTGGAATAACTCAGCAGGTCAAGCTGCATCTCTGGAGAACATGAATAGGTGACGGTCTGGGTCAGGACACTTAAAACTGATTGTTGTAGGGGACGGGGCGGGGGAGAAAGCTGGAAGAGAGGAAGGGCAGGACAAAGTCTGGCAAGTGATAAGCAGATACAGGCGAGGGGGATTTTTTAAATAGGCAGATAGTTGGACAAAGGGCTGAGGTGAAAAGACAAAAGGTGTGAGATCAGGATAGACGAAATGCAAATTGTGAAGCCAGAGGAAGGAATGTTGATAGAAGTGGAGGGGTAGGTTTGATTCCAGGTGGCACACAGAGAAGAGGTCGGGGGAGAGGGCTTCAAAGCAGGATGTTGGATTAGTTACCTAAAATTGGAGAATTCGATATTCATACCACTGGGTTGTAAGCTGTTCCTCCAGTTTGGGTGCGGCCTCACCGAGAACAGAAGAGGCCCAGAACAGAAAGGTTAGTATGGGAACAGGGAGGGGAGATTAAATGGTTAGCATCTGGGAGATCCAGTAGGCCTTGGGGATCAAGCAGAAGTGTTTGGAGAAATGGTTACTGATTTTATGCTTAGTCTCGCTCATGAAAAGGAGACCATATTGGGAACAACAGATGTAGTAGATGAGGTTAGAGGAGGTGCACATGAACCTCTGTCGTACTTGGAAGGGCTGCCGGGGCCCAAGGATGGCAGCGAGGGAGGCAGTATAGGGGCAGATTTTACAACTTCTGCAGTTGCAGGGGAAAGTACCTGGGGTTTGGAGGAGGTGGTTTGGGTGGAAGGGGATGAGCAAACCAAGGAATTGCATAGGGAGCGGTCTCCACAAAAGGCAGAAAGGGTGGGAATTATGTGACTGGTGGTGGAATCATGTTGGAGGCGGCAGAAAAATCAGAGAATGATGTGTTGGATGCAGAGGCTGGTGGGATGAAAAGTGAGCACCAGGGGAACTCTATCCTTGCTCCATCTTGGAGAGGGGTGAGCGAGAGCAGAACTATGGGACACACAGGAGACATCAGTGTGGGAGCCATCTATGGCAGCAGGGGGGAAACCACATTTATTAAAGAAAGAGGACATCTCGGATGTCCTACTATGGGAAGCTTCATCTTGGGAGCAGGTGCAACAGAGACAGAGGATTTGTGAGCAGGGCAAAGCATCTTTGCAAGAGGCAGGGTGAGAGGAGGTGCAGTCCAGATTACTGGGAATCGGTAGGCTTGCACTGGACGTTAGTTGATAGGCAGCCCTTTGTGATTGAGACAAAGAGATCAAGAAAGGGGAGAGAGGTGTTGTAGTCCAAATGAATTTGAGGGCAAGGTGGAAGTTAGTGGTAAATTTAATTAAATCATCATGTTCTATAACACCCTGATGCAGTCTTCAATGTAGCAGAGAAAGAGTTGTGGGATGGTGCTAGTGTACGTTTGGAAAAAGGACTGTTTGACATAACTAACGAAAAGGCATGCATTGGCATACATGCACTTCTAACTTGAAGAAAGTGAGAGGAGTCGAAAGAGAAATTGTTGAGGGTGAGGAGCGGTTTCACCAGGCAGAGAAGAATGTTAATAGAGGGAAACTGATTCAAGGAAGAACCAGAGGATAGACATGCTGGAGTAACCTCCTTGTGGGGGATGGTGTAAAGCGACATGGTAAAGATGAGGCAATGGGGGATTCATAACTTGAAATCTATTGAAGAGTTGAAGTTGAGTTCTTTTCTCCAGAGTTGCTGTCTGACCCCCTGTGTTACTCCAGCATTTTGTGTCTTATCTTCTGTGAGGTGTCTCGGATGGTTAGAAGGGACTGGAAAAGGAGGCAATAGGATGGAATCAAGGTATTTAGAGATGTGTTTTGCAGAAGCAGGCAGAAGCAATGGGTCTGTTCTGTTTATAGATTTTGGGAAGGCAATGTTGGGGAACAATAAGGTTGGAGGCTGTGGAGGGCAGATCGCCAGAGGTGATGAGATCGATAGCAGTCTGGGAGAGGATGGCCCAGTATTCATCTGTGGGGTCATGGTCAAGGGGTAGGTGTAAGGCGATGTCCGAGAGCTGGCGCCTGGTCACATTACAGTGGAGGCCAGCCTGCCAGACTACAGCGACTAATATCAGACTATTTACGGCAGGGTTAATAACAATGTTAGTTGGATGAGAATCAATAGACAATAGGTGCAGGAGTAGGCCATTCGGCCCTTCGAGCCAGCACCACCATTCAATGTGATCATGGCTGATCATCCACAATCAGTACCCCGTTCCTGCCTTCTCCCAATATCCCTTGACTCCGCTATATTTAAGAGCTCTATCTAACTCTCTCTTGAAAGCATCTAGAGAACCGGACTCCACCGACCTGTGGCAGAAAATTCCAGGCTCACAACTCTTTGTTTGAAAAAGTATTTCCTCGTCCCTGTTCTAAATGGCTTACCCCCTTATTCTTAAACTATGGCTCCTGGTTCTAGACTCCCCCAACATCGGGAACATGTTTCCTGCCTCGAACGTATCCAAACCATTAATAATCTTATATGTTTCAATAAGATAGTCTCTCATCCTTCTAAATTTCAGAGTATACAAGCCCTGCCACTCGATTCTATCAACATATGACAGTCAAGCGCCATCCCGGGAATTAACCCTGTGAACCTACGCTGCACTACCTCAATAGCAAGAATGTCCTTCCTCAAATTTGGAGACCAAAACTGCACGCAATACTCCGGGTGGAGAAGGGGAGTGGAGAAGTTGAGAGGACTTTATGTTGCCTCAGCAGTTGGAAATAAAAATGTCCAGAGAAGGTAGAAGGCCGACATGGGTCCATGAGGAGGTATCACTGAACTGATGGGCGAGCAAGAGAAAGTTGAGATTCAGGCGAGAAAGGGAAGGATTATTAATGGTGGAGCGGCTCTCTTTAGAATTTATCTAAATCCTAAGTAGGGTCATCTAATGATTTTTGCTAATTGAAATATACAGAATTAAAAGAAAGGTGTAGGAGCAAGAAAGTTGAGTTCAAGAGCCAGTGCAGCAAATGAAATAAATTAGGAAGAAAATGTGACGTGCTTGGAAATTGAAATATGAAGAGTAGAGCTGGAGCACAAGGGACAGCAAAATAACCTCAGCCTGTCGCTATCAACTGAAAGGAACCTGTCTGGTTCATATTCCCACCAGTTTTTCAATCCTTTCAACAATAAATCATGAGGTAATTGTTTACGTGGCAAAATTACTATTATATACGTCTGAGGAAGGGTTTCAACCCGAAATGTCGCCTATCCATGTTTTACAGAGATGCTGCCTGACCTGCTGAGTTACTCCAATTCTTTGTGTTCTTTTGTGTTTTAACCAGCATCTGCAGTCCTTTGTTTCTATAAGATATAGTCCTAGTTTGGGCAAATGAGATCAGTGGAGATGGGCAAAAAGGTGGGCATGGATGCGATGTACCGAAGGGCCCGCTTCTGTGCTGCACCACTCAATGACGTAGGCACAAAGGTCACAGCATCAGCATGGGTTTCAATTTTTGATCTCAGTGGTGTTGTTGTGTTACTGTTGGGTACATCCTGTGAAGCAAAACTTGCACCTGCCAAAACCCTGAGAGTATGCCACATGAGTGCAATCAGGTTTTACTGGACTTATTATCTCTCGCCTCAGTGTTGCTAATAGCAGCTGTTGTACCATTATGGCTCGGATCATCAAATATATCAGAAATAATGGATCATATGCAAGGTTCGAATGCTTGCTTTAGAAACACCCTGCCATTACAAGTAAAGAATAAAATGTTTGACAGGTACATATTACATCAATAATTATAAAAGTTAAAAAACCTGTAAAGGTACATGCTAAAAATGCTGTGCATGTTCAAGTGACCTCATAATTAGATTATTGCCACAGAGCGCCTTCAGGGCTGCCAGAATGGAATAAACAGGACAGGCAGAACATTGTGTATCAGTAACCTGTAATAAGAAACTGGTTACGTAAGGACTGTAGATAATCTTTCCCTGCAACAGAGAGAGATCCACGCGGCATAAAATACCAGGTTATTTTTGAACACTTAATTTAGATTACTCTTGACAAACATGTTTCTTAATCCCCAATGCTCAGAAGTTTATTCCTGCAAGATGAAATACCGATAAGGAAATAATAAAATAAAACTTTGGCTGGAAAAGGATGTGCCTATTTTTTTTTTAAATTTCCCTTTGCTATTTTATCTGCTTCTGAAAATTTAGAGGTAAAGATCTTTCCATCATTCAAAGCTGTGTGCACAACTGAAGACTTGGACATCTCAACATATTAATTTCCCACTATTCTGACAGCCATGCAATCTCCTGACAAAGGCCATTTAGATTAATAATCATATTGGAAATTCTGCTCTGATCTCTTTAGGCAATGAAAACTGGTCCAACAAACTACTTATAACCATATACCAATTACAGCACGGAAACAGGCCATCTCGGCCCTTCTAGTCCATGCCGAACACTTACTCTCACCTTGTCCGATCTACCTACACACAGACCATAACCCTCCATTCCTTTCCCGTCCATATACCTATCCAATTTATTTTTAAATTATAAAATCGAACCGGCCTCCACCACTTCCACTGGAAGCTCATTCCACACAGCTACCACTCTCTGAGTAAAGAAGTTCCCCCTCATGTTACCCCTAAACTTCTGTCCCTTAATTCTCAAATCATGTCCTCTTGTTTGAATCTTCCCTACTCTCAATGCAAAAAGCTTATCCACGTCAACTCTGTCTATCCCTCTCATAATTTTAAAGACCTCTATCAAGTCCCCCCTTACCCTTCTGCGCTCCAAATAATAAAGACCTATCTTGTTCAACCTTTCTCTATAACTTAGGTGCTGAAACCCAGGCAACATTCTAGTAAATTTCCTCTGTACTCTCTCTATTTTGTTGACATCTTTCCTATAATTTGGCGACCAAAATTGTACAGCATACTCCAGAATTGGCCTCACCAATGCCTTGTACAATTTTAACACTACATCCCAACTTCTATACTCAATGCTCTGATTTATAAAGGCTAGCGCACCAAAAGCTTTCTTTACCACCCTATCTACATGAGATTCCACCTTCAGGGAACTATGCAGTTATTCCTAGTTCCTAGTTCAACTGCATTCCTCAATTCGCTCCCATTTACCATGTACGTCCTATTTTGATTTGTTCTGCCAAGATGCAGCACCTCACACTTATCAGCATTAAACTCCACCTGTCATCTTTCAGCCCACTCTTCCAAAAGGCCTAAATCTCTCTGTAGACTTTGAAAATCTACTTCATTACCCACAACACCACCTATCTTAATATCATCTGCATACTTACTAATCCAATTTACCACCCCATCATCCAGATCATTGATGTATATGACAAACAACAGTGCACCCAACACAGATCCCTGCGGCACCCCACTAGTCACCGGCCTCCAACCTGACAAACAGCCATCCACCATTACTCTCTGGCATCTCCCATTCAGCCACTATTGAATCCATCTTGCTACTCCATTATTAATACTGAACAATTGAACCTTGTTAACCAACCTTCCATGTGGAATCTTGTCAAAGGCCTTACTGAAGTTCATATAGACAACATCCACCGCTTTACCCTCATCAATTTCCCTAGTAACCTCTTCAAAAAATTCAAGAAGATTAGTCAAACATGACCTTACATAGAAACATAGAAAATAGGTGCAGGAGTAGGCCATTCGGCCCTTCGAGCCTGCACCGCCATTCAATGTGATCATGGCTGATCATCCAACTCAGTATCCCGTACCTGCCTTCTCTCCATACCCCCTGATCCCTTTAGCCACAAGTGCCACATCTAACGCCCTCTTAAATATAGCCAATGAACTGGCCTCAACTACCTTCTGTGGCAGAGAATTCCAGAGACTCACCACTCTCTGTGTAAAGAATGTTTTCCTCATTTCGGTCCTAAAGGAATTCCCCCTTATCCTTAGACTGTGACCCCTTGTTCTGGACTCCCCCAACATCGGGAACAATCTTCCAGCATCTAGCTTGTCCAACCCCTTAAGAATTTTGTAGGTTTCTATAAGATCCCCCCTCAATCTTCTAAATTCCATCGAGTACAAACCGAGTCTATCCAATCTTTCCTCATATGAAAGTCCTGACATCCCAGGAATCAGTCTGGTGAATCTTCTCTGTACCCCCTCTATGGCAAGGATGTCTTTCCTCAGATTTGGAGACCAAAACTGTACGCAGTACTCCAGGTGTGGCCTCACCAAAACCCTGTACAACTGCAGTAGAACCTCCCTGCTCCTATACTCAAATCCTTTCGCTATGAATGCTAACATACCATTTGCTTTCTTCACTGCCTGCTGCACCTGCATGCCTACTTTCAATGACTGGTGTACCATGACACCCAGGTCTCGTTGCATCTCCCCCTTACCTAATCTGCCACCATTCAGATAATAGTCTACCCTCATGTTTTTGCCACCAAAGTGGATAACCTCACATTTATCCACATTGTACTGCATCTGCCATGCATCTGCCCATTCACT
This sequence comes from Raja brachyura, assembly GCA_963514005.1. Next base: position 18,008,860 of record OY740786.1, on the reverse strand, counting down.
CAGCCTATCCAAATCACCCTGCAGCCTCCAAGCATCCTCCTCACACCTAACTATACCCCCCAGCTTGGTATCATCTGCAAATTTGGAGATGTTGCATTGAATTCCCTCGTCCAAATCATTAATATATATTGTAAATAGCTGGGGTCCCAGCACTGAGCCTTGCGGCACCCCACTAGTCACTGCCTGCCATTCTGAAAAGGACCCGTTTACTCCTACCCTTTGCCTCCTGTCTGCTAGCCAGTTCTCTATCCACATCAATACTGAACCCCCAATACCGTGTGCTTTAAGTTTGTATGCTAATCTCTTATGCGGGACCTTGTCGAAAGCCTTCTGAAAGTCTAGATATAACACATCCACTGGTTCTCCCTTATCCACTCTACTAGTTACATCCTCGAAAAATTCTATCAGATTTGTCAGACATGATTTACCTTTCGTAAATCCATGCTGACTTTGTCCAATGATTTCACCACTTTCCAAATGCGCTGCTATCCCATCTTTAATAACTGACTCTAGCAGTTTCCCCACTACCGATGTTAGACTAACTGGTCTGTAATTCCCCGCTTTCTCTCTCCCTCCTTTTTTAAAAAGTGGGGTTACATTAGCTACCCTCCAATCCTCAGGAACTACTCCAGAATCTAAGGAATTTTGAAAAATTATCACTAATGCATCCACTATTTCTGTGGCTACCTCCTTGAGTACTCTGGGATGCAGACTATCTGGCCCTGGGGATTTATCGGCCTTCAATCCGTTCAATTTACCCAACACCACCTCCCGGCTAACCTGGATTTCACTCAGTTCCTCCATCTTATTTGACCCCCGTTCCACTGCTATTTCCGGCAGATTATTTATGTCTTCCTTAGTGAAGACAGAACCAAAGTAGTTATTCAATTGGTCTGCCATGTCCTTGTTCCCCATGATCAATTCACCTGTTTCTGACTGCAAGGGACCAACATTTGTTTTAACTAGTCTCTTTCTCTTTACATATCTATAAAAACTTTTGCAGTCAGTTTTTATGTTCCCTGCCAGTTTCCTTTCATAATCTATTTTCCCTTTCCTAATTAAGCCCTTTGTCCTCCTCTGCTGGATTCTGAATTTCTCCCAGTCCTCCGGTAGGCTGCTTTTTCTGGCAAATTTGTATGCCTCATCTTTTGTTTTTATACTATCCCTGATTTCCCTTGTTATCCATGGATGCACCACCTTCCCCGATTTATTCTTTTGCCAAACTGGTATGAACAACTTTTGTACTTCATCCATGCAGTCTTTAAATACCTTCCATTGCACATCCACTGTCAACCCTTTAAGAATCACCTGCCAGTCTATCTTGGCCAATTCACATCTCATACCTTCAAAGTTACCTTTGTTCAAGTTCAGAACCCTTGTTTCTGACTTAATTTTGTCACTCTCCATCCTAATGAAGAACTCAACCATATTATGGTCACTCTTGCCCAAGGGGCCACGCACAACAAGACTGCTAACTAACCCTTCCTCATTACTCAATACCCAGTCTAGGATAGCCTGCTCTCTCGTTGGTTCCTCCACATGTTGGTTGAGAAAACTATCCCGCATACATTCCAGGAAATCC